>CM040446.1:15087329-15694204 GCA_022749755.1 Azadirachta indica
GTGAGGAAACTCGGAAGGAGCTCTTGCGAAAGAGCCAGGCATACGAGGAATGGTACCGGAAGTACAAAAAGAACCATTCTGATGATCCCGAAGCAGATAGCGTTGATGATGCAAATGCCAAAGATCCTGTTTTGGAGAGGCAAATTGTTGTTGAGAGCTTGAAGAAGAGATTGGAAGAAGAAACAGAAGCTCACGGAAGACATAGTGTTCAAGTGAGAGAGAAGTCTCTAGGGACTCTCAAGTTACGGTTGCCTGATTTGTTCCGTGGTCTGTCAGATTATGCTCACGCGTCTTCAGATGCTTATGGAAAATTGAGATCCATAACTCGTTCCCAGAATTCAAATGGTGGTTCTTCATGATAATTAAGCTCTTTTCCCCTTTTTTGAAAAAAAAAAAAATTCTGTAATTCTAAGTTAAAACCATGGTCAACTGTAGTTCTAGTGTGAGATGTTGGTATTTTTTTGTTGGCAATGTCAATGTAGCAACATTTGTTCTCGCTTGGGGAAATTTTGCTGTTGTATTAATTATAGCTCTATAGCTAGTCGAGATTAAATGGTTTCTGTTTCTGATGAAAATTGCAGGCAACCTGTCATTCGAAACTTTCCAAAGGTAATCAGGTGTCAGCAAAATAACCAAAACAGTGCATTCTGTCCTTGAGGTGGTAAGTCAACTCCATGTTTTTGCAGATTCTTCAGGTAGAAGTATTTATCCGTTTCTGCTTCCAAGTACTTCTGCTTTCTTGATCATTCAGTCCATTTAACAACCAATGAAATTGGAGTGACTTACTGCTTCAGCTTTCATGGCTGAATCATTTTTTTTTTTTTTAACCTTTGCGAAAAATATCCAATTCGATTGATTTAAATATGAATCCGTTAAATTACGGAAATGAAAGCATATGGGAATTATTCTATTTAGTCTTCAACAATGGTGAATGCAGCAAATTTTTCATAGATGAAGCTACTACAATTGGGGTCGACAACAAATATGTCGGAGAAATTTATTTCTATAAACACATAAAATTGAATATATTATGTTACTTATCATCATTGGTTGGAGTACATGCATGTAGTTCATCTTCGACATCCCGTTTCCACGCGTCACTCACTGTCATTTTCTCTTTCATTTCATAGAAATACAATTGTACAAATCACCTAATATTTAATTATTTTATAAAAATATAACTACATTTAACACGTTACCTTTAAACAATTTCTACGCTCTTATCCATATATTTGTAATTTGACCAATAATGTAAACGTTCCCCCAAACTTAAATTATTTTTAATTGTAAAACACTGACAATAATTATATTTTATGTATGGGTTATTTATTTTTTTATTTATTTCACTCCTCATACAATCCCATGTTCAAAACACACCTACGAATATTCTCAATCTTACGTCAAACCCATCTCTCTGTCCCATTTATTTATATTTCCTTGGTCGATTTTTCAATACATTTGGTTTAAAACGGAGTGCCTGTTTTTGCACGCGGCTAGTGAACCAGTCGTACTCTTTCGGCCGCCAGCCTGCCCTTGATATCTATCGCCAATAAATTATTTTAGGCCAAAGTTGGCTGGCGAGGCCCTGCTCTTGACTCTAAATAAGTTTCCCTACCATAAGAACTCTTGGCTGCAGCAGCTGGAGCCTCTGCCTTGTTGTTCGTTTACAACCAAAGCTGTTGTTCGTTTATTTTCCTGGAAAAACAATTTCATAAAAAACACTTCGGGTCAAACTATTGATGTCAGTTTCTGCTTGTTAGTATTTCCCAGATTTTGTTAAGCCAATCCAAGTTCATATTTGTAACCATTCAGAGCCATCAGAATCAAGCAATGCAAATTTGATATTATAGAAATAGACACAGCATAAACTCGTTTTGGTGCAGCCTTGCAGGGACTTCTATATATAAACCTCAACTACCCTTTCGAGTTTAGATCTTAAGTTTGCAGAAATATCTCTTTCTATCACAGCTATGGGAGTGAAAATGTGGCGAAAATCGGGGGGCGAAAGCATCCAACTAGGGAGGAGTTACAGCCTCCGTAATTACAAGGATATGAATTCGAGGTGGAGAACATTATGGAGGACAATCAAGGGAGAAAAGAAGAAAGTTTTCCATTCTCCGATTACAACTTATGATCCTGATGAATATTCTCAGAATTTTGATGAAGGCAAAGGATCCGCAGAACCAGATAATCTCTTTAGATCTTTCTCAGTTCGGTATGCTAAACCATCAAGGTTTTTACAGCAGAAAATGTTAGATTGATGTAAAAAAATTTGTATTTTAGCTATCTTACTGGTTTTGATCTCAAAATACCATCTGATAAAAGCAGAAGGCTGTTCATATTCTCTCCTGTTGTTCTCTGCTTCTTGGAAGATTGTTGCTGAGTATATGTAAAAGAGATTTTGGGGTTATGTTATGTTCAAATGCTGAAAGAACTAAAGCAACTAAATCTAGAGTAGCTGTTTTTGTTCTTCGCATAATCATTTATTATTTGATCATTGCTCATCTTTCCTTGGTCACTATATTATTTGATTCAAAATAATGAAATATTTGAAATAGATGTGAATCGGATGAGATCTATATCAAGACTTTGATTCCATAGACTAAAGCCGAGAGATTGAATGAGGGGTTGAACAAGAAATCCTGATTCTGATGACATGTTAGTTGAAACCATTTATTGATCAAACTTAAATTATTAAAAATTAGAACTTAATATCAATATTATATTAAGTCGAACATACATGCACAATATTTGAGGTAATTAGGTAAATACTGGAATAAGAAGGAAATGTGTTTTCAACTTTCAGTCTTGTTTTTCGTACTGCAATAGTGTTTTAATTTCTACATGGGTATGGTTCAGACTTTAGTTTATAATCTCAATGCGAGGCGAGGCGAGGCGAGGCAACAACGACACAAGACAAAAGGAAGAGCTTGAATGCTTCTTAATTTTCCTACTTACTTTTAAGTTGATGAACATGCTCTCACTCTCTCATTTATATTTTTACTAATCTTCACAAGTGGAAGACATCATTATGAAAGCAAAGAGATTCCCTCTCACCACCATAAATATATTTTGTTTTTTCTCTTTTACATACTTTACAGCATGTACAGGTAGTTTAGGGGCATGCATGCTTCCATTTCGACAAATTTTTGAATTTGCTTCATGGAATTTGATGAAACCAAATGGGGTCATCTGAAAAGCTGGAGCCAAACCTTCCATTGTAAACAAAGAAAATATGTAATTTATGGGCATAAATAATTTCAAGAGAAAGTGAAAAGATTGATACCATCATTTGGGTTAGGTACTGCAGACTGTTGTTAATTGTAGCCTTCAGAACAACAATGATGATTGACTATGAAAGGCTCCAATCCAACCACCATTTGTGAAGAAAACTTTCCCTCGTGTTTCCGTTTTCTATGATGATTTCGTAATCAAAGGCAACGTGAAATTACACTGTAAAATGTTTCATGATTTGAATCACTCATAGGCCTAATTACAGGCATAAATCTTGTATATAAATGGTAGAGAAGAAATTCTCCTTGTATTGGATCAAGATGGTTTGATATCTCTAGGCTGCGTTACAATCATGTTGCTTCATTGTACAAATGATTGTTAGTCTAGGAGTCACATGGACATTAATTAATTTACTAAAGAAAAATATGTAGGTGCTTTAAATTTATGTAGATGTCTAATTTATAGCGTATATATATTATATGCTTCATATTAATTTATTTTAAAAGCATAGAGTTCAATTTATCTGAGAAACAAGTGATGAAATATTTTAAAAAATGAAAAAATTTCTCTTTTAATCTCGAATGCGAAGCGTTAAATCAAATGTCATATCACATATTGCGTTAATCTAATAAAACTTAACCCCGTATACATTATTTATTAATAAATTATGATTGTGATTCATCATAATTAAAAAAAAAATTGTATACCTAAAAGTAACATGATTCTACTAGATGTTCTTAAGAAAACAAGTGTTATATAATACTTTCTGTTATATAATACTTTCTGTTAAGTTGTAGACTTTCTCGCAATCCAATTTAATGTGAACTTGATAACCTCCTCTAGCCCAATTGAGCAAGTTATGAACTTTCAATGTATTCCAAATTGACTCAACTTTAAAAGTTGATGGACTGCAGCCAAGCTTGAACTCTCATCAACATACCAAAGTCCAACTCGTACAAATATTAAGCTTACACCCTATATCAGCATTTTGCAAAATGCTCAAAAGTCTTGAAGGTTCAATCTAAGCAACAGTTTATCAAAACACCCGAGTAAAAGTACGCAGATGATAAACTTCAGCATCCCAAAATGAAACTATTCTCCAAACTGAAAAGTAATCACTTAGGATAGCAGAACATGTTGTGAGAACAAATTACAGATTACAGTTTACAACTTGCAATATGTGAGGTTTAGATCAGATTCTGAAGATCAAAAACTTGCTGCAAGGGCTGGGGCCAAAAAATTACACATGTTCAAGCTATGCATGTACGAAAGAAATGATGCAGGTTTAGAAACATAAATGAATCATTGAAGCAGCTGCAACTTCATTAGTTGACCAACAAGATGAAAGTTAAGAGTGTGTACGGATTACATGATTTCAATTGTCCGAACCAGCAACCCTTTCAAGGGTTTAAATGAAGCTAAAGAGAGAATATGAACATGACTCTGAAGTTGGCTGCAAAATATAAATGGGTGAAAAGCATAAATATCAGATTTATTGATGAAAGCTTTGAGAAAGTTTCTTTTACATCAGTGTAATATTTAGAGGGTTCAATGAATAATGATATCCTGCAGGAATAGGCATCTCTGTTACTATTGTTGTTATTCTGCAGCTGGTTTGCTGCCCTCAGGCTTGCATTGCGGTTGACGGCTTTGATTCTTCAACTCATCTCCAGCCACAAGAAAGAATGCAGTGTGTCTGAAAAAATACAGGATATGCACAATCTTTAGAATTTGAAACAAGATAAACAACAAAAATTATCGGAGATGATGATGAATGAAAAAATATTAAAATTTGGTAAAAACTCGCACCTGAAAAAATTCATCATTTTGATTTTTGAGTCAGCATCAATGTCTGGGGTACCATCGAGTGCATTTTGCATGTGATGTAACCATCTCTCAGCAGCTTGATGTGTGACAGGGAATGGTCGGTGGCGACCAATTAGGGCAGGATGGCCTGCCAAAAATTCAAGGAAAATGATTAAAGAAAATATTACATTATCTGGCAATCTGCCTTCATAAATTAGCAGATGATTGGAGACTGCACATTAGCACAAATAAATCAAAATACAAGCGCCTAATAGTTACATTTTCCCCTATTTGATATTTATTCAAGCAACTGCATTTAACAATAGATATAGTATACCTTATATCAATCAGAAGAAGTATCATGATGACATTCAAAAGATTATACGCTTGTTTTTGAGAAGCCAAAATTGGCCACAGAATGGAATTGGATGCAATTGGAGGTTATCAGCTAGAGAAGAACTAGGATTGACATCTCCAGACTCACTAAATTCCAGTTAGAAAGGTGCACTTCCAGGCTAGCAAAGAGAGCATAAAGAGTAAAACATGCTATAACACAACACTATCGAAAATGCAGATTGTAATGAGAAAACTGTACTTGGTAACCAAGAGACCACATAAATTAGTATGCATTTTAGTTGGAGGTTTGGTTTATTTTATTTGTCAAGAATTTTCCTGGAATGTATTACTAATTCAGTTCATTCTACTACATATTAGCAGATTTCTACCTTGAGTATAAGCCAAGTGAATAGGACAGGGTGGGCTGCAAATATGCTATGAAATTTAGTGGCAAAGTCTGAAAGGATTTACACTGATTGAAGCTTCATTGAATTGAATAAAGCTATGAATGCACCCCTATTATAAAACAACATTACATGAAGTAGCTCTGGAGCACAGCTGAAACTGTCAAAACTCCTTCCCCTGTACTTATTTGTGCGTAAAAATAACTTTTGATAAAAGAATTAAATCCCATAATAGACTAATGTGAAGCTTACAATAAGTAGTAAATCTTTTCAGAAACTAAACAGAATAATTAGTTTCAATAACATAATAGAATACAACAAGGTTAAATGAACTTAGACATTAGCTTACCTTTTCTCTGAGAATACAGAGGAGGCCCTCCCATTCTCTGTACAAAGAACTCGTATTGGTTTTGAATAGCTTCCTCTTTTTTCGAGTTGGAAAAAATTGACCTAAACCACTCTTCCTCGTCGTCATAAACCCTACATTTCACAATAAAAAATCGAATTAACAGACCATTGAAAGTTAAAAGCCTATACTTTTATAACCGTATCAGGACATAAATTTCTCTTCAATGGAGCGAACTTTCTCTTCACTGTCAGAGAGTTGTATTCAATGCACAGAATTAAGAATCTCGCTCGTTGAAGAGAAGGCTTAACATAAAACTGAAAAATGAAATTTTTTTTTTAAATTTAATCATCTGATACCAAATTTGATCCGACTTTCAATTTATTCGTATGAATGGCGGCTAAATTCAAACAAAGATAAATGAATCAAATATTTTCCCAGCTGGGAAGCATTCTATCATTGCATAAAGAAAGAGCTTGCCTCTGTAAATGGATTAAGACGTGAAAATTCAAACATTTGTTTAGTAACTTAAAAAAAAAAAATTGGAAAATTTTGTTATCCTGTTCGTACACAGACCTGTTGTAGAAATGGGTGGAGAGATTAATGAAGGTTTGGAGTCCAAGTTTCTGAAACAAGTTGGTGTCGTCAATGGCGAACGCGTCGGCCGGGTCAACTCCGCTCCACTCGGACGCTTTCTCCTGCAGAGATTGCATTTTTCTTGCTTCCTTTCTCCCACACACTCGTCTTTCTCTGTAAATACTGTAGCCACCGCGTAGCGTGGAAAGAAGAGCTGCGATTTGCTGAGCGCGTGCGATGCATATATGTAATCGTACTCGTGGAGGTCGCGTGGTTGCGACGCATTTTGTTGGCCGAAACTGTGGGCTGTCGTGGATTGGTGGAACCCACAAAATGTTATTGGTTCATTATGGAATATGGAGCCATAGTGTGCTAACTATGTTGTTTACTCCGGTATGGATCGCACATTTGTTGGACCATGCAATTTTTACTTTACATATTTTATTGAGTATCAAAAAATAGAATAAAACAATATATTTTGCAACATTTTATTACAATATGATACATATGTATTTTTATTAGTTAAATTATTTGTGGTGATATAAATACAATTTTTTGATAATTGATGCATTAAACACATTTTGCCCAATATTATTTATATTAAATTCTTTTAATTTAGATAAAAAAAAACACAATCTCAATCATTTTTTGTTAAATAAAAAATATGACAACGTTTATAAACTAAAATAATAAAATATTGTCCTTTTATTTTAGTAAAATAGGATAGTTCAAATATTGAATCAATTAAACCTATAAAATGACGTTACGTTACATATTAATGTTTTGAAATTTTTGTAATAGTTGTATTAAATTATTAAGAATTTGTGTCCCATTTTAAATGAATGATTTAAATTAACAATGACCCAGTACTAAAGAGACCTCAGTATTTGAAATGAGTGATTTAGAGACCTCACTATTTCTGATTGCACCTTTTCCAATAAGCTGAATCCCGTTATTCCACTAAAATGGGTGCTCCAAGCAAATCCAGGGTGTATTCAGATTCCAAAAAGCCCATATCCTAAAGGCCCAAGGAGCTTCAGAGAGCTTTCTCCTTCGAGTAGACCCAAGCTCATTGGACGATGACAAGTCACGTACAATATAACAGGCCTGCTCATCTGCGGAGGAGAATGATACATGATGAAGCGCGAAACAGACAATCGACAAATTCGCGCAAAATATTCACCCAGTTTATGTAGAAACCCTAATCCAAAATCCACCCGAACATATCAATAATTCTCTCACCTTCTTGTTCTCAAAAATCGTCTGTTGAGAATTTCTAATATTCAAGTTTTGTGAAGGAGTTTTGTGTTGCAGATAATTTAGGTTAAATTGTACAAAGAAATAAGACAAAAGGATGGAGAAGGAACGAACAAGGAAACGGCCTCGGCTCGCTTGGGACGTGCCGCCATCAGAACCGGAGGTTGGTTCACTACTGAAGAGAAGAAATTGAAACAAGAAAGCCCTAGGGTTTAATAATTTGAATGAGAAATCGAAGTAAGTGTGGGATTAGGTATCTGACATGCGTTGGGAATGGTTTTTATAGGCGCAACGGTCTCTGGTGGTGGGTCATGACGGGGCTGCGGCGGCGGCGAAGCACGTATCGCCGCCGAGAAGGGACGATGATCGCGATGGACATTACATATTTAATCTCGGCGAAAATCTCACCCCTAGATGTGAGTTTGTTAAAAACAAATAGTTGTTAATACTGAAATTTTGTTAAAATTTTGAGATTATCTGTTTACTCTTATTATAGTTATCAATAAGTCATGCGTTGATGGAATTAGATTGATTCTTTCGTGATATTCCTGAATTTTAGTTGGTTTAGTTGTCTCAGTGTGTCTTCTGTAAATTTATGGTCCTTTAAATATTCAGAGGCCTATTTTTATTATATTTACAATTCTTTCATTTGGCTCATGTATTCTTATGAAGTCAGTTGATATATTAGCGGATATTTTGTAGTGGAAGTGGTTGTCCCTAATGTCTTCTGTATCAGTAACTATGCACAGACTGGTATAAAGATTTCTAAGAATCTTCTCTTGTTTTCACTTCTTTTTTTGCCTTACTGCACTTTATTATGTTGTTAACTGCATTGTTTGTGATATCATATTTGCACATTTTGTTCTTGGATTTGATGTGGAGCTTCATTTTGATATTGATGTTTTGCAGATAAAATACTTAGCAAGATGGGTGAAGGTTAGCTGTCAAAGTCTACTGCTGTCTACGAGAACTTATGTTTTTGTGATTCTGCTTGTCCCTCTGAGCAACTTGCTAGTATTGTAGGCACATTTGGCCGAGTTTTGGAATGTTGGGACCGTCAAACACGAGAGTATGTCGCAATCAAGGTGGTTAGAAGCATCCATAAGTACCGTGAAGCAGCAATGATTGAAATTGATGTTCTTCAACATCTTGCTAAGAATGATAAAGTCGGCAGCTCACGGTAACTATCTTATGGGTTTCACCTGATAGAAGCATATTGTAATTACTTGCATTCTTACATCCTGTATGTTGCTTGCTTTATGCAGTTGTGTGCAGATTCGAAATTGGTTTGATTATCGCAATCATATTTGTATTGTAAGTATGCCAAGAAACTTCTATCATGCATTTCCATTTTATTGTTATACTCACTTTCTGTTGGCAAATATTAATGCACAATCCTGTTTTGTATGTTTGTGCTTGACATGTGCTTTATTGATGTTATAATGAAAAGATTGTTTGGTGTCAATTTGTGAATTTGTTCATTCTTACTCTATTGTGTTTCTCTTCTCATGGTGTTGTTGATTTATAACCTTATATGTTGTGGATGGCTAGGTTCTTGAAACTGGTTTTGGTACTTTAATTGTGATTTATCCATGTAGACTTCATTTATGAAAATGGCAACTAAACAGAAACCTTCCTTTGAATGCATTTTAATGGTGTTACCAGGTGTTTGAGAAGCTTGGACCAAGTTTATTTGATTTTCTAAAGAGAAATAAATACTGCCCATTTCCTGTGGATCTTGTTCGGGAATTTGGACGTCAGCTTTTGGAATCTGTAGCATGTGTGTGCATTGTTCTTGGCTCTAGTCTTATCAGTTTCTTTTCTTTTCTAACCATTCACCCAGTTCTGTTTCTTGGCCTCTTTTGTTTGTTCAGGGGTCACCTACATTTTTTTAATTTTTCCCTTTCTTGTGTAACACTTTTTTATGCTGTATCATATCCAACAGATATGCATGATTTACGCTTAATCCACACTGACCTGAAGCCGGAAAATATTCTTCTTGTTTCTTCTGAATTTATAAAGCTTCCTGGCTACAAGGTATTTGGCCTTTTAGAATTGATAAGTCATACCATTTTAGATTGGGTACAGCCTTAGTTATAATGTTCAAAAAATGCTTGGAATATGGTACAGAGGAGTTCTTCAGATGAATTGCCTTTCAGGTGCTTGCCAAAGTCAAGTGCCATTAAGCTGATTGATTTTGGTAGTACTGCCTTTGATAATCAGAATCATAGCTCCATTGTTTCCACAAGGCATTACCGAGCCCCTGAGGTTATTCTAGGTAACTGGTTATTGTGTTGGCAAATAAAATGCATTTTCTTCACTTTTTGCTTTAACGTGTGTGTTGTCTTAAGTTCTAGCATTAAAGCTATTTGGTTGTCGCTATTCTTCTATGCCTTTGTCTTTGAGGTATAGAAAAAAGAAATAGGCATAATATTTCAATAATACAATTAAAGTAGTCTGAGAAAGGGTACACAGGTCTACAGGCCCTGTCTCACCTTCATTTAAATGGTCATATCTCCTGACCATGGAAGATAGGCACTTCAGGTCTACTAGTATGAATGACGTGATGTTTCAAAAGGTAGTTTATGAAATTAACTATTTAAACGGCACACTTACGTTTTCCTTGCATGAATAGGTACTTTGATTTTGTGATGTTGATGTGCATGTGATAATGTACTATTTCCAGTAGAAGAATGAAAATTCTTATGGATGGTGTTGGCACAAATTTCATCATGTGCTTCCCATGGGAGTATATTCAATCTTTTTTTATGTTGTTGACTGCTATTACTGGCTTAAGAGCTTAAGAGAAAACCATTGCTTGTGTTTGCCGTGTATCCTCAAACTACTTTAGGATATCTTCATTGTTTGAAGGCTTGAGACTGGTTGGTGTCTGTGTTCATGTATTTCATGTTTGCAATTTTTTTTGAAAGGACATTTTTGAATTAGTAATTTAGATCTTAATAGCTACTTGTTATCTCAGGCACTGGTTAATGATTGCTTAAATACTCATCCTATTTCCTCACTTACATTTGTTTTTCCCTTTGTGGCAGGGCTGGGTTGGTCTTACCCATGTGACATGTGGAGTGTTGGTTGCATATTAGTTGAGTTATGCACGGTTAGTCCTTATATTCAAATATACTAAGCGTGATCAAGAATTGAAACATTTTACAAGAGATTCTGACACTGGATATTTTTTCAGGGTGAAGCCTTATTTCAGACACATGAGAACTTGGAGCATTTGGCAATGATGGAGAGGGTGTTGGGTCCTCTGCCAGAGCACATGATTCGAAAGGCCAGGTGAGTCAACTTCATAAAATTTAAGTGTAATTTGTCTGATTATTTTAGCTGTTACCGCAAAATCCATATGATTTGCATTGACAAATGTCCAGCATTGTCAAAAACTGTTGAAAAATGTAATTATTGCTGGTGGATCAGAAATGTAATTTGATCTTCTGTTACTCACACGATGAAAAATTTCCTACTTTTGGGTTTACATGCAGCCAAGGATCTGAAAAATATTTTAGGAGAGGTTCTCGACTAAATTGGCCTGAAGGTGCAGTTTCTAGGGAGAGTATTAGGGCTGTGAGGAAGCTGAATCATTTGAAGGTTCTGCTCTCCCTTTCTTCTTTCTTGGCTGTTTTGGAAACTATTTTTCGAATTCTGTTTTCCAGAGGCAGCCGGATGTGGAGTTTTAATATTGTTTTGTTGTCTGTGCAGAATATGGTATCGGTACATGTAGAGAGCTCAAGGTCTACACTCACTGACTTATTGCATGGTTTGTTAAGATATGATCCATCTGAACGTCTCACTGCTCGGCAAGCTCTCAATCACCCGTTCTTTAGGAATCCAAATTAATAAATCAGCACTTAAGAGTCTTAGGGTTAAATGTGCTGGCTGTTTCAAAGGAATGGAAAGCTCGGACCAGTAGCTTTGAGTTTCTAGTGTACTTGTAATCCGTGCATATATATTGTCTTAATGATATATGTTTTGTTGGAACGTTTTGTCTGGGCATAAAATTGAACTTCGATAGAGAGTATCCAAACTCCATCGGTTGTGAAAACAAACTGCAGATCAAACTAATGAAAGTGGATGAGGCGCTGCACTCAATTGTTCTTATAATAAAATTGCTGAAAAATGTGGGGGAAGACAAATAAAATGAAACTTAGGTGACTGGTGACTGGTGACTGGTTGATTGCTTTCTTTGAAAAATGTGACTTATATTTGTAATTATTATGTGTTTTCGTTTGATTTAATTTTAAAAATATAATAGTTAAAATGTTCGGTAAGAAAATCTCCTTTATACACGATAATTAGTGATATTTTTTTTTTCCTGTGATACTAGGAAAAGAAATTAAAAACACCTTAAATTGGAGTATTCAACTGTCAGGAAATTACCCAAAAGATAAAAAATCGGGAGGTAGTTCTTTTTTTTTTTCTTTATTTCCAGCAATAAAATTGAGGTTATTTAAGTAATTAAAATGTATTGTTTACTATGCATGATTGAAATTGAGTCCGTCCCGCGAAAAATATTCGTCGTAATTCATCTACAACTTTTGGATAACATTCTAAATTTAAAAAATCTAACATAATAAAAAATCAAACATGCAAACCACAACTTCAATCTATTGTTTTTACTATTTTGTTGACAAAATCTTTCAAAAAAACACATTTTTTATAATTTTCATATTTTTTTTAAAAATTTAAATCAACAAAAAGTCTAAATACTTACCTAAGTGTTGTGACGGAGTTTTTGTATTATATTAATTTTTTATTAGAGGATTAAGTAATTAAAGAAATTATGATTTTTGGAAGAATTAGGAATATTTGGGATAAAATGGGATTCAAGTTTTGGGAGAAATAATAATAAAAATTTAGGGTTATTCGGGGAACTGGGTTTTGGGATAAAAGAAAAAAATGTGGGTTTATCTGGCTACGGGGTAAAATGGTCTAAACTGTTGGATATATTAAAAAATCGACCCCTAATTTTAGATGGTTTGGATAATTTCTCTCAATGTCTTTGCATGTTATCCAGAGAATGATACCTTTAACTAGTTGCTCTGTAAAAATGATTTACGGACTCCGAAAACTCTGTTCTAAATTGTGCCGTGATAGAACTCAATAACATTCAATCGGAATTTCACAACAAATGATCAGTGGTGAATGCAACACATAACTAATCTAAAACACGAGGTATGGTATTTTTCTTCTAATGAGATTTAACTCGCAGCAAAACTGGAACCTACACAGTTATACCTCGGCTTTTGCAACAACAACTTCTAAAAGCTTTGTCCCTGTAAAAACTTAAAAAAAAAAAAAATTAATGTTACTAAAACTGTGTCACCAGTAATCTCCACAAGAACATTGTCCGCCCTCAAACCTGTGAAATCTGGTAGCATCTCTAACAACAAATTCCAACTTCAAAATCTTTGATAAACCCTTAATGAATTCGTGACAATCCCCGCAAACTCTCAGGTTCTTGAATACTCGAATCACTCTTCCCGGCCGCTCATCCAATCCATCACAAACCAATGCCAACCCAATCGCCAACTTCTCACTATGAACTCTCAAGCTCTCTTCTTTCGACTCCTCTTCTACATCACGCAATGCAAATTTCACTCCGTAAACATAACCTAATTCTTCTTTCATCCTTCTCTCCATTTCCTTTAGAACTTGATGGATTTTCTCTATAAGTGGGTGTGTGTCGTCTCCTCCATAAAAGAAATGTACTTTCTTGTCAATCTCTACCCAGCTTCGCCCTGCAACTTTCTTCAATCCCTTGCTCCTTACCAATTTTCTAAGTCTTTCACACTCATTCCAGTAGCCAGCATCAGCATGAATATTTGACATCATTACGTAATTGACCGGATTATCACCATCCAATCTCAAGAGAATTTCACCTACTTCCCTTCCCAATTCTAAGTCTCCATGCATTCTACAAGCGCTAAGCAACGTCTGCCATATTCCTATACTGGGTTTTAGAGGCATGCTTTCAATGAGATTTTGAGCTTCTTCCAGGCGTCCAGCTCGGCCTAAGGAATCAACCATGCAGGAATAATGCTCTACTCTAGGCTTGATCCGCTTGTCATTACACAACCTTGAGAAGCATTCATGACTTTCTTCAATGAGCCCGGAATGGCTACAGGCTGTGAGAACTGCCAAGTAAGTCACCTCATCAGGCTCAATATTATCTAATTGCATTTCCTTGAACAGACCAACTGCTTCTTCTCCAAGACCATGCTTTCCATAGCCTGTGATCATGACTGTCCAAGAAACCACATTCCTCACTGGCATTTCTTTGAAAAGTTGTGCGGCCTCATCTATCAGTCCACACTTGAGATACATATCTACAATTGAATTGCATACCGATATGTCTAAACCAGATGGATTTTTGACAGCATATGCATGTATTTGCCTGCCTTGCTCAACAAGTGCAAAATCAGCAAAAACACCTACCATGCTTGATAGAACAAACCCATCTACCTGAAAGTTGCTCTCTCTTAGCTGCCTAAACAATTGCATGGCCTCTGCTAAGTTCCCTTCTTGAGCATAACCAAGAATTAGTGAACTCCATGATATTACATTCTTCTGTTTTATCTGATCAAACACTTTTCTCGCTTCTGATAAGCGTCCACATTTGACATAAAAGTCAACAAGAGCACCTGCAATAATTGTGTTAGCTGAATATAGAAATCCACTGGCGATCAAGAAACCGTGAATTTGGGTTCCTCTCGCAATTGATCCAAGGCTACTACAAGCCTTCAACATGCTTGTAAACGTGAACTCATCGGGTATTTCCCGGTGTTCCTGCATTTTACGAAACAAAAGTAGACCTTTCTCACCATATCCAACAAGTGCATGACCTGCTATCATTGCATTCCAAGTTATAAGACTTTTAGCAGGCATTGTGTCAAACATCCGCTCCGCTTCATTGATTCTTCCGCATTTTGAGTACATGTCAATTATAGAATTGCCCACTACAGGGTTCCATTCAAATCCAGATTTGACACACATGCCATGAATCTGCATTCCATTTTCAGCACTACTCAAAACCCCACTTGCTTTAATATTGGTCGAAAAGGTGAATTCGTTTGGTTTAACATTTGAAGAACCCATTTGACAGAATAGGGATAATGATGCCTTGGCATTGCCATTTTGCAAAAATCCGCACATAAGTGCTGTCCATGAAACCACATTTCTGTCCAGCATTCTGTCAAACACAGCAGATGCATTATTTATTTCTCCACATTTGGCATACATATCTATAAGATCATTATTTAACATCAAATCCAAGCTGAACCCCATTTTAACTAGAGCTCCGTGAACTCGAACTCCATAGTCAAGTAGCAGGTTCTTAGAACAGTATCTCAGGGAGTCCGCTAATCTTTGCCGCTCATTTGATAAAGAAAACGAAACACGGTTCATCTATTATCCAAGATTGTATTCACTTTATTTAGTCATCAATGGCGACAAGAATAGGTGCGTTGAGTATCAAAGAACTGGAAGATTCTTTTGTACCCGTTCTACAAAGCTGTGTAAACATGATAGAGTTGAAGAAAATTCATGCGCAGATAGTAAAGTACTCACTCTCACAAAGCAACTTTTTGGTGACAAAAATGGTAGATGTATGTAATCACGGGGGAGATTTAGAGTATGCAAGTTTGCTTTTCAAGCAAGTCAAGCAGCCAAATGTGTTTGTGTATAACGCAATGATCAGGGCGTGCACAAATAACCATATGTATGGCCTAGCAATTAGTCTTTACAAGCAAATGCTAAGAGACTCACAAGCTGAAAACCCAATTTTGCCCGACAAATTCACATTACCATTTGTGATAAAATCCTGTGCTGGGCTTGCGTGCCCTTTTCTGGCGAAGCAAGTTCATGCCCATGTGTATAAATTCGCGCTAATGTCACACTCCATAACAGAGAATGCACTTTTACATATGTATACAAAATGTGATTATTTAAACGAGGCGCACAAGATGTTCGAGGAAATGAATCTAAGAGATGCTATTGCTTGGAATAATCTTATTACTGGGTGTGCCAGAATGGGTCAAATGAAGAAAGCAAGAACACTATTTAATAAGATGCCATACAAGAGTATTGTCTCATGGACTGCAATGATTTCGGGGTATACGCATATTGGAAGTTATGCTGAAGCATTGGATGTTTTTCGGCAAATGCAAATGGTAGGCATTGAACCTGATGAGATAAGTATTGTCTCTGTGTTGCCAGCTTGTGCACAACTAGGAGCTCTTGAGCTAGGGAAATGGATTCATATGTATTGTGATAAAAATCGTTTATTGAGGAAGACTTGTATTTCTAATGCTCTTATTGAAATGTACATGAAATGCGGTTGCATCAAACAAGCTAGTCAGCTGTTTGATCAGATGTTAGAGAGGGATGTAATCTCATGGAGTACCATGATTGGGGGGCTAGCAAATCATGGGCAAGCTCAAAAAGCAATCCAACTATTTCACGAAATGCAGAGAGCAAAGGTTCAACCGAATGACATAACTTTTATTGGTCTATTATCAGCTTGTGCACACGCAGGTTTTTGGAACGAGGGGTTGATGTATTTTGATTCAATGAAAAAGGATTATCATATACAACCCAAAATCGAGCACTACGGTTGTTTGGTTGATCTACTTGGACGTTCAGGATGCCTTGATCAGGCTCTCAATATTATCAGGAAGATGCCTATGAACGCTGATTCAAAGATATGGGGTTCATTATTGAGTTCTTGCAGGACATATAGCAATCTTGAGATAGCTGTTATTGCAATGGAGCACCTTCAAGAGCTTGAACCAGAGGACACAGGGAACTATGTGTTGCTTTCCAATATTTATGCTGACATCGGAAAGTGGGAGGACGTGTCCAGATTGAGGAAAATCATAAGAGGTAAGAGCACGAAGAAAACGCCAGGATGTAGTTTGATTGAAGTCAACAATGAGGTTCAAGAATTTGTAGCTGGAGATGACACGAAACCATTTTCAGAAGATATATTCTGGTTGTTAGAGTTGCTAGCTTTGCATCAGGACAGAACCAGAGATGTGCTTGATATTATGCCGGAGGTTATAGGTGAATAATCCACACATGAAAAACTGGCAATTTAACTGGAACCCTGATGAATCATATTGAAAGCACGGCAGTGACAGCTGGATTTGAATAGGGATGTAGCTACGCTTTTGAGAGGAGGAAGGATTGAGAAAACCCTTTGCTTGACTGACTATCAAGATCCAAAGAGTCGCTCTTCTTCAAAAGGTAACATCACATTGCCTTTAATCCTTTAATCCAACCTCCTAGTAATCGTGATTTAGCTGAATTTTTTTATGCTATAAGTTAGAAGAAACAGCTGATAGCTTGCAGAGGTGATGAATGGCTAGGATATGTCTCTTTGTTTTAGTTCGTATATCAGCCAGATGATCAATAATAAACTGCTGATATCTGTGTCCTTCATAAATTCTGTGATTGCCCATCCGTTTGCTTCGTATTAATTCTTTTGTTGTGCATAAAACTCAAAAGACATCTGAAAAGTGGTAGTCTTAACCAAAATGATTTCGCTTTCATTTGTACATAATAGGTGAAAGAAACTCGTCCTTCTAAAATTGGCGATCAATCTGTGAAGAAAAGATACATCAAAAGTTAACATAATTAGAGCATGTTTGTGCCTTTTCAAACAAAAAGAAGTATGTAACTATTATGTTTCTATTTAACTATTAGAGTATGTTTATAACTCTGCACTTCTATTTAACTTCGAAAAAACAGCAGCTAAAATGTCTAATATTTGAAAGTTAGAGTTTAGTACCACTCACTTTCAATGCACTTTAATTTGAAACATAGCTTTAAGATTCTTGATGGAAGTCAACGTTCTTATTATTTAATTTTTATGGTGTGATCGTAGTTCTCATATAAACTTATGCTGAACAGCTGAAGAAAAGCAGTAATGTTTAATACATTACCACTGCCAAAACTATTGTAGATAGTAGTTATGCTATTTAGCCATTTCTTATCTACATTTTGTATGCCAAGCCTACGCAATGATCTTTCTTCCATCAAATATACCTTTCTTCCATCAAATATACCGTCCCACAAAATTGCAATCCAATGCCTAATTCAAACACAGATATGGTTCTGCTGATTACACAAATGCAAATCACATCCAAGAGATAAAAAACAAAACCATGAAAATCTTTCATCAAGTAGGTCAAGATCTTACAATTATAACTTAGACTACTTAGAAATTAACAAAAGATAAAAAAAATCTACAGGCTCAATTGCTTACTGAAGGAGAGCACAGATATAAGAATTATGGAATAAACACTGCAATCCATGAATACTGCATCAATTACCCTCTTCATCACTGAGCATACCTCCAAAGCTTTACTTGCTTGTGCAGCCCAATCATATGCATCAGAAGAGCTATTATTTTCTCCTCTGCCAACCCTTTGAAATCCTCCTTGATTATCAAAAAGAAGTCGTGAAAGCACAACTGTTACATTAGTCAGCAAAACTAGGTAAAGAGGCCTAAAGCTTAGAATGCCCTTTATAATGCTGTTTCTTAATAGAGGAAATCCTAGATATGACAAAACAACTAAAAGAGCTACTGCAACTGAACAAAGAAGACGGGCACGTTCTGTTGCAGAAATGGCAGAACTTATCTGACTTGGATTAAAGAATTTATGTTGACCTCTCCGAAGTTGTAAGTGTTGCTCCCTGCTTGGCATAGGAACAGATGAATTCTGATCAGTTGATGAAATAAGAGATGATTGTTCTTTGCCACTGACCACTGAAGCAGGAGCACTTAAGGCTTCAATGCTTGACCCACATTCAGGTAAGGGTGACTTGACACTTCTTTCATCATGGTCGCAAACATTAGTATGGCTAGCATCTGCAACAGAATCCTGTTTTAGTATCTTAGTATCAGCAGAATCACCCTCAGCTCCATCACCGCCATTATGAGAAACTGCAAATCAACAGGACCCGTGAGCAAGCAGTCAAATGAAATAACAAGTACTCTCAAATAACATGTCATATGAAACAGCTTATATTGGACCAAAAAAAAAAAAACACTTGGTAAACTAGACAATTCAACCAACAAAATGGGCTTAACTGTAAGTAACTCCTCAACCATAATCCTAAATATATGAAATCAACATAACATGAACTAATAACTTCCCAATAACAGGGGCAAAATTCCAGGCAGATGTAAATTTACGCAATCAAATACGTTTTGAGCAGTTATAATTCAAGTTATGTTGCCAACTTTGGTGAATTTTGCACTGGGTCCGTGGTCATATCTCTGTTTAACGTTCAAACAGGTTGCATCTAGAAGGTTATCCGTGAATCTGGTATTTGGCCAGTTATTGGCGACAACTCTCGACAACGCCATGAATCCCATGAACTGCCAAAAACCCTCGGCCTCAGTGCATTTCAACACATCCCCGACAATTCCATGCTTGAGAGAACATAGAAAATGACCTCATCTAGTAGATAAAAACAGATGACGGTGCTCAAATACAGGCAGAATCAGCGTACTCCATCTTCAGAATCTACTAATAAATTATATTTTACCAACAATTTCAGTAATTGATTTACAATCGTATAATCAAAGCTGAGTTTAGAGAGAGAAACGGTACCCGTAGGTTGATCTGAGACACAGGGTTCGTGGGAAATCAACGGCATTAGTGAGTCGGCTCCGGGTACATCACGGAGTTCTGATGGCTGAGAAGGAGGACCAAAAGGAGCTCGACTAGTGATGAAAGCTAAGCGGTCGGATCCCCTTTCCAAGATTTTTCTTCTTCTACTTTCTCTGCTATTCGTAGCCATATTCAATTCTCAAATTCTTTGCAAGCAAAAGTGCGTGTACTACGACCGGAGTAAAGATTGATCTTTTTGTTAGATTGCGATGTGTTTCTTATGAGCCCTAAAGTTGTGTTTGGCCTTTGAACCGTAAATCTGGGCCGAATCATAACGGCCCATGCAGAAAAGTACATACAAAAAAACAAAATGTCAGAAGTGGGATTTGAACCCACGCCCTCTTTCGAGGACCAGAACTTGAGTCTGGCGCCTTAGACCACTCGGCCATCCTGACCTGCGTGTAAGTTGTGGTAAAAAACTATTAACTTATTTCTTTTTATGATCTTTTCATTTCAACAGTACTACAGCACATCGTGCTAAATCTGTTGCTCTCTACGGCCGAAATGCTCTGAAAAGGCACTATTGTTTGTTCAGGCAATGTAAATAAATCACGCATCCAACAAACAGAATTCAATTGCACGTCATTTACCATTGATCTGTTTGATGAAGAACAATCAAAGATTCAATGGTCAAGTGGATAAACAAAATCAGATT
The DNA here is from genome assembly GCA_022749755.1 of Azadirachta indica. NCBI lineage: Eukaryota > Viridiplantae > Streptophyta > Magnoliopsida > Sapindales > Meliaceae > Azadirachta > Azadirachta indica. The sequence goes on from CM040446.1 coordinate 15,107,640, forward strand.
GATTGAGAACAATTTCAACCAAAACCTTTGCATAAGCCACTATCTTTGCAAAAATACACCATCAAGAAAAGATCTCGGAAACCAAACTGCTACAAATTTGAGTTCAGGATCCGAGAAACAACATTCAGAACGCATTTTCATTTTTACAAACATGTTAATCAAAAATGCTTTCCTCTAACGCAAAAAATGAAGGGGATAATCATTTCGACGATTTGCACACTGACCTTAATGAGGTTTCCATTTCCAAGTTCCTTTAGCTGTCACTGACCTCTTCCGAGTCAGCAACAATAGTCAAGTTTTCATGTCCTGATATTCCGCAGTTTGTATGTTCAGCTGATTTTTCATCATCTGAATCTAACACAACAGAATCAAGAGCAGAGTTACGAGTTGGCCTTTGCCTCAACCTATTCTTTGTACCCAAGTTTTTTGTTTCCACAACATGATGGCGAGAACCTCCGGCTAATCTCAGACTCCACTGCAATCCCACTGGCTTCTGGACTGAGAGTGTTGTTGCATCCTTTCTCTTGCCACGCTTGTTTCTTTCCTTATCAGAACTGCCCAAGTCACTAGCGTTGGTATCGTCATCATCCTTTTCGCCATCATAATCATCTTTATTGCCAGCTTCTTGAAGTCTATCACCGTCAGTATCACTACCTGCATCACCTTTCTCACCAAAACTATCTTCCGAGCTTGTCCTCATCCCATTAGATGCATTTTTCCCCTGCTTGATATGCTTTTTTCCAATTCTTTGCTCTTTGGTACTCCTACTTCTCCTGAACCACAAGTTAAAGCAACAACCATCACAAGGTAGCACATTCCTTCAGCAAATAACAGAAGTACTTTCATGATAACAAGTTTTATGATCCTTAACGTAAAAGATTATGCAAACTGTCTAGAATGTAACGAGATTTTACGAATTCAAATCAAAGTGGTTCAAAAATCTAAACTATATGATTGTCTTATGCTAATGCACTATACAACTTTCTTTCCACTTAAGAATGTAGGTAAGGCAATAAAAATGCTTCAATAACTTCTCAATCCAGCGCACTATCCATAATTACACCCTTAGCAATCCATGCACAGACTGAAAGTACTATTTATATAGCATTGCCAGCAAAATGTCCTTCATAAGTTATTTAATAATTTTTGTCAGCTATGTTTCAGGAGATGATTATCAATCGAATAAAAAGCCACTTCTATTTTGAAAAGCTTTGACATTCAATTCAGAACTGTTTTTCAAATCACACTCAATATACAAGGGAATGGGAAAGCTATAAAAGCCAAGGCCCAGAAAAAGACTGGAAACTTAGTAATATTCCCTTCCTCCAATCGTCAACTAAGAGATCATACTTGACAGCAAACTCAGAGAATAAAATCTATGAACACCCAAAGGAATACCATGCCAATAAGATGCGGCTATAATACTTTGAAGACAGCCAAGCAAATTTATACAGAATAAGAAAGAAATCAGATTGAACAGATCTTACTTTGTTAGTGCTATAGCCTCGTCAATGGCCCGGTCATACTCATCTGCTCATTATAACCCAAATTAAAAAAAAGAGTCAATGAATAATCATATTGAGGGAAAAAACTTAAAACAGAAAATAAGGGGCAAAAGTTGCATACTGAAAAATATATGCCAAGGTCAAAACATTAAAGACACACCATCAAAGTAACACCAAAAAATTTTATACCCATATTCTTAGACCTCTTTTCTTTTGTCCCGTTGATGAAAAGAAATATTGAGTGAGCTTAAGTTGGTGTGAAACCAAAAGTTCTACTCTATTAGAGTTTTAAACAAGATTCTCATTCAAAGTCGTGAACGAAATCAATCCAGCCAAGTTACATTTTAGTATATAAAGTTGCAAACTCTCATTGATGGAAACCTAACTTTCCAGCTTGCACATCAGTAACAATGCATTTAAAACAGCAAAGAAGAATATGTAACATACAAATTTATGATTAAATTACATGACTCCATCATAAAGTCATGACACAACCAGGTTACAACGGCTATGCAAACCAGATTTACATCATACCAAATGTATAACTGATAGGCCTACGGCTCCGACAGGAGCGCGTTAACCCAACAGCATAGGAATTTCCAAAGCCATTGAGCAGGAGCATTTCTTCCCTCTGTTTTCGTTTCAATGATCTCTGCTTCTTCTATTAAATACAGAAGTAACTGTTAGCGCTAGTCACCAGTGAGAACAGTGAAAGAACTATAAAGAGGATGAAACTATGTTGCCACCTCAAGATTATCAGTATACGGTCCCTAAATTGGATCTCTAAACTTGCCTTATGGAATTTCTCCACAACAGGAACAGCATCATTGGCAATAGTCTTGCCAACAGCAGTTTCTGCTACAACGTTGCTAGATGAGAGTTTATCCTGCCATTATTAGCAATACACAAAGTGAACTAAGATATTTAATCCTAGCACAAATATAACTGTCACCTTACCACAACTTCGCGAAAGTCGTCAAGATTGGTTGCAATTGTTTCCCACTGAAAACAAGAAGGCAGTAGATTTAAACATGCTTTTCCTTTCATTTTTGTTTTCACCCCACTCTTATTAACTTCTCTGTACAATCTATAGCCAATAATTGTATTTCCATCATACCTATCATGAACAGAATTGAAATTTGTCAACATTCATTAAACAAATTAATGCAAATTTGAGAAGATGTTTGAAATACCAGTATGAAGTTCCATGTCCATCTTTTCCTATCTTATCTTTGCGGAAACAAGAGACTTGAGTTTTATTTTTTAGAGCAGCGTTAATATATGACACAGTATCGTCTTGCTGCAAACAAAGAGAAACCACTATATCAGAGTGTAAAAGACCAAAAAGAAAAAGTACAGAAAGTAACTGCAGCCAAAGGATTAACCATATTATTCTCTACACAAAAAGTTTCACTAGCACTGCAAAATTAAATATGCAATACAATTATTCAAATGTAAAACAGAAGAGATAATAAGACTGATGGACATGACAAATTGTAAAGAGCAAGCAGTAATAATAACCCCTTTAAATGACCAATGCAATTAAAACAGACCAATATATTGCAAAGAGGCTGGATATATTACATCAGCTCGGATTTCACAAAGTGCTTTTAGAATTAGTAAACGACATGTTGGATCTAGTTCCTTGTATTGGAATATCTCCTTTCTGCAATCGCAAGCATTGAAAGCTGCTATGGTCAAAGTCTAAAAACGTCAATGACAAGCAATGTAAAACAAATACATAGAGACAAGTCATCAATACCCATTAGCTGCAGTTAATGGAATCTCCCCTTCAGCAACCTACAAAAATAGAGCACGCAGACATTCAAGTGTGATCTAAATTACCAAAGATTGAGTAACAGTGTGATCAGAAGCAAATAACTCTAAAATGCCTCACCCATGGCCACCACAAAGCAAGTTTCTTACAAAGAACAGTCACCCATGCATCAGAACCGTTCAACGATTTGCTCACAGGTGGTATGCCCTGGTAAGAAACAAGGTCATACAAGAGAAGTAACAGAATGAAGACTTCTACAACCTTATAAAAAATAAATAAATTTGACAAACTTGTGATTAATAAACACTCGAGAAGCACGGGAAAGAAAAATCAATTTTCTTTACTTTTTCTTTTTCCAGTGCATTAAAGAAAAAGTACAAACTTATTTAATACCAATAAGAATAATTTTCAATGCCAACTTTAAAGTTAGACCTCTCTAAAATACCTATCATCCCATCTCCAACTTTCCAATTCACCATAAATAAATTAGAACAATTAACGTATGACAACAAAAATGTTTGGTAACATTCCATCACTATCAAGGACCATGTTTAGCTATAATTGCTCCGAACAGCAGAAATTTTCATTAAAATCAAATCATATCAGTGAGTAAAATAAGATAGATATAGAACAAAAACAAGCAAGAATCTGATTTCAAAAAAAAAAAAAAAGAAAAGAAAACACGCACAAAATTCAGTAATACAGTAAGAGAACCTTCAATAGTTTAATATGAAGCTGAGCATTTGACTTGTTAGGTGTAATAAGACCTATCTCGATTTCGTCAGCGGTTAACTTCAAATCACTTCCAATGACTGGTTCAAAAACCTGCAAAAGTTTCTTACATCAAAATTAATTCATTTTTCTTTTTTTCTCTTGTGAAAGAACATGATGATCTCAAAATAACAATAAATGTAATAAAAATAAGAAACTCCATGCCTGTGAGCGAAAACCAACAACAAGGCTCTTTATTTCCAGAACATTTCCGCGCTAACAAAAACTATGCTTATGACGCAAGTTATGCCATAAAATGAAACCATCAAAAAGATCTTACATTTAAGAAATTGAGAACAGAAGCGAGTTCCCATCGTCCCCGCAGCTTCTTAACCTCCGTCTCGGAAGACGATTCGTCTGGGACGGTGACGGAGTCCTCATTCACGGCCACATTTTTATCTCCGACGGTGGCTCTCGAGGACGTCGCCGTTTTCCGGCGCGCACGACCATTTCTAGAGAGAGAAACTGAGGGAAAACTGAAAAGTTGAGACTCGGAAAGAGAGGGACGAACGAGGAGGCTGATAAATTATTCTCGGGTTTTCCCGCCTAAATGGTTTTTACCTCAGATCATGGTTAGTGGTTAGGTTTGCTGGCTAGGGTTAATTTCAGGACAATCTTTTAATCTTGATTCACCCGTCTTCTCTTTTTGCGCCTCTACATTAAAACGCAACGCTGTCGTTTTAGTCGTTTTCCTGCCGCCAAGATGAGACACTCCGTTTAAAGCAAGCCATCTCCCAACAGAAGTTAGAAGTACGTATATACATACACAATAATAGAAAGAATATAAATTCTATTCATATAAATTAATATAATATTATTAAATTTATATTGTTGCGTATTTTTCCTAATTTATTTTCTTCTACCCTCATTAAAATCTCATTTAACAATTAAATTGGATAAAACACCTGATAATAATATAATATTTATATAAATAAATTTATGTATGTTTGTATTAAAATACTGTAATATGTATAACAAAAGTTTATTCGTATGTTTAAATTTATTAATAAATGCATGCATGAATTATGGCATTATATGATAATAGTTGTTGGTTGCATATATTTGTATACATGGCTTTAAATCTAAAGAGTCCTAATTTTTTAACGCAAATTCTCACCCAAATTTTAGATTATTGGTTTAACAAAAAACTTAGGACCTGTTTGATATAGTTTTTGAATATGAATTTGTGTTTTTTAATAATAAAAAATATAATAAATTCTCAAAATACACTTTTAACTAAAATTAGTTGAATTTAATTTAAAAACAGTTTTCGGATAAAATATCAAAACTTTGTGTAGAGTTAAAAAATGATAAAAAGTCATTTTTTCGTACTTTCTTACTATATTCGAATCAAATTTAAATACAATTTTCTTTTAATTATATTTTTTACATTTAAAACTCTTCTACTTATATTTGTATAGGATTTAAATTTTAAAAAATTAACTATTTTATTTATGATTTCTTTATATCAAATCTAGAAAAATAATTATATCCACATTTTCTCAAATTTGTATTTGTCTATTTTTTTCTATTGATATATTTTAATCAATATTTTGTTATATATTATATTTTTGCATTAAAAAAAATGTGTTTTTACTTTTATAAATTCTTAAAATAATTATGAGTACGTTTTTTTTAAATTTCAAGTTAAAAAATAATGACAACAAAAAAGAATATGCTTTTTAGTTGTATGGCGTAATACTATTACCTAATTTTATCTCACATTTAGAGAGATTAAGATTAAATTTCTTATTTTTAAATAAATGACAAATTATCAACATAAATATATTTATTATAATTTCATCATAATAAAACTAAGAAATAAGTTTTTAATTAATTTCTCAACCAAAAGCACTCCCTATTTTAATGAGAGGAGGACATATTGCTTACATTTGATATGATGCTTAAAAGTAAGAAAATTTTTCTGAGAAAAAATAGGGATGTCTCCTCTGATACCTATAATATATAAAAAATATTGACGAAATCTTATAAAATTATTCGAGTTGAATACTATATGAAAAACATAAATAAATGACGCAACGGGAAGACCTAAGATGTAGAAGATCATAACACGAGTAGTTCAGCATATTTGGATTCCTATATATCCACTTGTGCGGTACTCCATTGTATGATATATGTAAAATCTATTTGTATATATATCGTCATCTACGTATAAAAATTTGTATACTTTCGAAGAAGCTTGTACAGATTAGAAAGAGATTTTGATTGATCAAAAAGACAAATTTACTCTAACCAATATGCCTTTAAACATGGTCATACATAACATAGAAATCACACTTGGAAAGGGTAGATAATTAATAAGAGCAACAGATGCTCTAGCAAAACTGACTACAAAATATAGAAAATTGACCACATTAAAATTACTCTATTGGAATGTTTGTTTGATATCCAAAAATTATTTAGCAACAACCGAATAAGTTAAGAATATTCGAGTAAATTAGTAAAGTTTAGATAAAATTAGATTTAAATGTTGATTAGGTGAGTGTCTTATAATAAAAAAATATTTTTAAAAGAATATTATTATATATAAATTAATGGGATATAATAATATTATTTTAATAAAATTACAAAATTAATAAGTAAATATCTTGAGTAATATGGTTAATATTTGATGATTATATCCAAATTCGAGTCAATATTTTAAATTTAAAATATTTAAAAAGAAGGTCCGACCTTGGTGACAAATTCCAGTCAAGAGGAAAATCCATTATGTCTAAAAGTAAGATTAATAGAAGGAAGATAACATGCCGAACTGCCGATTGATTCAGCAAAACATTTTTTGAACGATGCTATGCTTTATGGATAATTTATTGAGTTATAATATCCAACAAAGAAAAATACCGTAAAATTTCTTTTAATATCCAATAAGAAAAGGAAAAATGACTGTTAGATCTCGAAGGTTTCACAAATGTACTTATTAGTTCCGAAGCTTTGAAAAAAAATGGGGACATGAGTTTTGACAATTCTGCTGTTAGCTCCTGTGCTTGCTTCTGCTTACAGAGAACTACAGAGAAAAAAACAGGAGATTTCTATTCCCTTTCCATATGTCACCTCAAATGAACCTCAAAACCGACGATTTACAGTCAACAGAATGAAGTGATCAATCAATCCCACGCTCATAATTCACAACAATGGACAAGGAAACAGAGCTCCTCTCGCGCCTGGCCGCGAACCACCTTCACCTAGCCCAGTTCGAGCCGCTGCGAGCAATTCTCCTCGCTCTCCGCACCCGAAACGCTGACCTAGCTCTCGCTGTCCTCCAAACTATAGTCGCCAACTCAGGCAGGTTCGATAACATCCTCTGGTCAGCCTCCTGCTCGTCCCCGTCGCTCCTCACGTACCTTTCAACTGTCGAACTTTTACAATTCGATAATTCCACTTCATCAACATGGAGTTTTGGTCCCGATACGTTGCGTTTAAGGTCGGAATTCTTGCTTTTAGTTCAGATGTTGATTGACCGCGTGTTGAAAAGAACGCGGAAGGATATTGATTTAGATAGTTTTGAAAAAGAGAAGGAGAAGGATGTTTTGAACGAGACTGAGAGTTTTAACGAGGAAGTGAAGTTGTTAGATGAAAGCAAGGATTTGGGGGATGTGAATACTGAATTTGGTGATTGTGTCAGGGTTTTGGATAAGTTTATAGAATTGGGTGTGAAGAGGTTGAAACCAAATGTAAATGTGAATGTAGGTGGAGATGTAAATGTAGATGGAAATGTAAATGTTTTGATTGATGAAGGGGAATTGATGTGTTTGAGAAAGGCAATTTTGGAGTACGCCGATGTTTTCGACTCGTTGGGTTGGAATATAGAAAGGCAAGTGAGAGGGTGGGGAAGTTTTGATTCTGACTGTGCCATAGTGCAGAGAGAGGATTTGTCGGTGGAAGAGGGTAAAAGGGTTCTTCGGTTGATACAGAGGAGTGTTCAATTAGCTCATTTGGATGCAATGAAGGAGTGTTTAAAAGAGGGAGATGAGGAGCAAGCTGTCTCTCATATTCATTTTCTTCACCTTAATTATGGAGTGGAGGATGCTGAGTATCGGTATGTCTATCTGCTATTGTATGCTGTAGAATTTTGCTTATGCCAGTAAGTTACTGTATGATGGGTTAGTTCACAATATTACTTGATGTGGTTCTGTTGAAATAGGAAAGAAGATGAGCCTAAACGTGATATGTGTATGTTTGAGTTTTGTGAGTGTAAATTTGATAAATTTAGTAACCTGTCTTACATTTTGTTGTATTTCAAAGTTTAAAGTAGGAAGAGAGTTGCATTAGCCTGACAAGTGCTGTACATTTATTATGAATGAACATCTTAAAATGCTTTTCAAGTTTCAATTCATAATTTAATAGTCTTGACTTGCAAGGTATTTGAAGGTTTTTAATTGTGTTTTTAAGATTAATTTGAGAATATGGAATCATATCCATTGGCAATATATTTAAACAATACTAGAGTGGCATGGATATGAGTAGTGTAATATTGCCTTTTCTTCTAAGGATAATGACTTATGTTGATTGTTCTTGAGCTTTGTCTTTCTTGTGATAACATTGTCCTTTTCCATGTGGGATGATGTCCTTTTTTATTTTTTTGAAGTTTGCCTTCTTTTATGCCAATGTATGCCATATCAAGATGATATGCTTTCTTCCTTTTTTGTTTCCAGTAGTTTAGAGAAATTGTATGAACATATCTTGTGTCATTTTTTCTCTATTTGATATTTATTTGCATTTCTCTTTTGATGTTTATAATAGCAATGTTTTGGAAGATCTCCTTAAGCGGGTTCTATCCAAAAGGGAGGAATATGCAGATACCTGGCATGCCATGCAAGAAAAATTGTTATTCATTTACAAAGAAGCTCTTTCTTTTAATTGCGGGCATCTTGTTCAGATGATACAGGTGATACTCTCTGTAATTTTCTTGAAGTTATCTTAGTGGTAAAATTATTGTTTAGCAATGATTAGCGTAACACCAATAGTCTATGACAATTCCTAGTTGGAGATGATAGGAGTTCATCTGATTAAAGTCCATATACGAAGCATGAGTTACTTTTTAAAGCTATGCTGTACTTGCTCAGCAATTTGAGATTTGTTTGCTAAAACTCAAAACTGGGCTGCTGAAAAGGCCCATTAGGTTAATTTTCCTGTTTCATACACTTGTTTGCAATTCGCATCTTTACTCCGGGGCTGCTGAAAAGGTCCATTCGGTTAATTTTCCCGTTTCATGCACTTGTCTGCAATTCTCATCTTTACTAAAGTAATGGCTAGAAGCACTTCTTAAGTTCTGATATTGTTTGTTCTTCTGATGTCAAATGACTGTAGGTTGCAACATATCACTTTATTGATTAGACTTTCCTATTAATGCTAGGGTTTGAATATTACCTTATGTTGTCATTTTTGTGAGACATTTAGGTTGTTTTTTTTTCAGGTTCTTCAGGATGGATTGTTTTTTCAAGAGATTGAGAAATATAGAGCTCAAAATAACAACCAAAATCCACCTCCACTTGAGCGGCTTCAGAGATGTGTTGTAGAATTGAAACCTGGCACAGATTTAAATGATACTAATATGGCAGCCAGTTTGTGCATGAGAGATATGTACCATTATGCTCGCGTTTCCGGTTTGCATGTGCTTGAGTGCATCATGAATACAGCCCTCTCTGCTGTGAAGAGGGAGCAGCTTCAAGAAGCTAGCAATGTATGTGTCCGGTTTTATGTTTAAATTTGATATGTGAGTATGAGAATATCTGTTTTTGACATTATTCAAAATAATAATTTCTTTTCGAAAAAATGTTGTACAATGGGAACAACCTTATTTGCGTGGAAATTTTGCAGATTCTTATGTTGTATCCCCGACTCCAGCCGCTGGTAGCTGCCATGGGTTGGGATCTATTGTCTGGTAAAACAACGGAACGTAGAAAATTAATGCAGCTGTTGTGGACAAGCAAGTCACAAGTATATCGTCTAGAGGAATCCTCTCTTTATAGAAATCAGTCAGATGAGGTAATTCCTGTTTTCTAAAATTGCCATGATGAAATTATTTTTTGTGTTATTTGATCGCATGTATAAAGAATGCTTCAACTGACGGGGGCTTTTTTCTCTCTCCTCCAACAGATATCTTGTGTGGAGCATCTATGTGACTCATTGTGTTATCAGCTGGATCTTGCCTCTTTTGTTGCCCGTGTTAATTCTGGTCAATCATGGAATTCAAAGTTCTCCCTGCTGTTGTCTGGAAAAGAGCAAACAGCATTTGGAAGTGAAGATGCTCAGTTAGATCCTTTCGTTGAAAACTTTGTGTTGGAAAGACTTGCTGCCCAAAGTCCTCTTCGGGTAAGATTCATTCACTCTAAATTTTAAGAAGATGCATTTCATCCATCTTACTGAAGCTGCGCATTTTTCATTTGGTTGGAAACAGCCTGTACAGTTAAAGTTATTTACAACAGTACTTTTCTTAAAAAAATATCCTTCTCTGGAAGTGGCTTCATATTATGTTATATTATTACTTCAGTAAATGTGTTAGTGGGTTTATGGTCCTTTGATACCCATCAATCCCTCAACCTTTCTATATTCACCGAGTTCTAAACTGCCAGGCCTGTATCAGACCCTACTTGGTAGCTAGGAAACTCATGTGATTTTAATATCCCAGGTAGGTGGACCTAAGGGATTTGACCCTTATCTTGTGGTTGTATCCAAATGTCTTTTACCATTCAATCTGACCTCTTGGGGTTATGGTCGCGCAAGTTTTGAATGATGCTACTATCAATTTGAGTGGCTGTGGAGTATAAGTGTTCCTATAATATCATTGAATTTGCTAAATTTGTTCTTTGGGAGTTATCTGTGACTCTAATGAAAACACGTTTACTGGCTGATTAGAACCAGGATATGGCTCATACTGAGCTGTCTTAACCAAGTTCTGGGATGGAATTAATACAATTTTTCTTAGATTTAATTGAGGATTATACGCTGAAATGATTAGGGAAGATGAACAAAAGATAATATCTGTAGATTATGGAAATTATGAAATTGTAAATTTACATAACAAGAGATCTTACAACTTCACTCGAATGAAGTTACGTTGTAGAAATCAAGAGAGAAGGAAGTGAAAAGAAATGAGGGAAATGTCAGCAAAAGGTATTCAAGAAGTGCTTATACATATAAACCATCCTAAATTGTATATGAGTGTTAGCTTTGGTGGTTGTAGAGTTTGTTTTCGTATATGCGTGTATGTTTGCATATGTGCACACTTGAGCTTATAGCAATAGCTGTTAGGTTGAAAGCAATGGTGGTCTCATCTTATTAAACCAAGTCTCTATTGAGTAAAAGAAATGAAGAAAGTGATTGGGCAATTTGATTATATCATCTCTATATTCTTTTCTCTGCTTCTCTAAATGATCACCTAGTGGTATGAGTCTCTTAATTAATCTTTGGTATCTGTAAAATTGACTGGACAATTGTTGAATAACATGGTTCTTCTATTTGGGTTATTAATATAGTTGTACAAAGGTATTCATAGTTCTGAGTGCAATGCCAGTGTCCTATATTAACAATTTTTTAAATTCTTACATTGAGTTTGTAATAGGATATCTTTTCTGCAGGTACTGTTTGATGTTGTTCCAGGCATAAAATATCAGGATGCTATTGAATTGATTAGCATGCAGCCAATTGCCTCAGATGTAGCAGCCTGGAAGAGGTGTGTATGATGATTGATTCAAATTTTGCTATCTGTATGATTGTCTAAACATATCCAAGTGTGCATTGGAGATGTTGCTTTTGTTGCTTTAGTCCTTAGATGTTATCACTATGTGATAATGGGATGCATTTTGGTGCTGCTGTAGTTGTTTATTACGGGTGGTGTTGTAGTTGTTTCTGGCATGTGGTTCAAGATTGTTTTGTAGTTGTTTTCTGTGTTAGATGAGCAAGGGTGTCGTGGCACTAAGATCTAAACTTGTGGAAGAGCATGATAAATGGTACCCTTTATTAGACAAAAATTAGGTCTCAAGTTTAAGACCATTAGATTTATACATTTCAAATTTTTGAGAGTATTTGTTGAACATCCTAACTAGTAAGAGATATATTCATTGCTAGATATCTGAAGCTTAAGGAATAATTTTCTCTTACCTAATCTTATGTAACATGGAGATCTCAAACGAGTCAAATATGTTTTTGAGGCTTCTAGTTGGTTGATATATTTCAAAATTTAGGATAGAAAATAGGATATCAGGACAGTTGCATTTTTGTTTCCTGCAGAATAATTATTCAATCGGGCACTTGTGCCCTTAAGTGTGGTGCGTAAATGTACCTGACCAGAAGTATATGGGCTTACGTAATGTATGTACGAGAGGCTTTTTGATGTAATTTTGTTGTGTTAGTGTCATTTCTTTCTGGGTTTGCCCTTCATTTTTTCTGGTATAATATTGTTTGTATTTGTGTTTGTTTCTGTTGGCTAGGATGCTAGATATTGAACTCATGCACATGCATTATGTTCTGGAATCAACTGTTTTTGCTCTAGGAGCAATGGAAAGAGCTACAAGCGATGAAAAAGCAGGTCATTATCGAGTGGCTTTATGCCATTTGAAAGACCTAAGGAACCATCTGGAGGCTATAACAAATATTCCACGGAAGGTCAGATGCGGTTTTCTTTCTTTTTTTTTTCGAAATACTAACATTACTAGTCAGAGGTCTACTAGAAGTTTACAGTCACTATGTAGCACATCCCCAGAAATCTCCTCAAAGTCAGGGTGTGGGTCCTTACACCACCCAACCATTGGGTGTGTTATCTTAAATAAGCAGCATTTTCTTTCATGTTGTCTTTTGCTGAGTTTTTGGTTCTTTTATTTACTGTTACATGACAAGTTCTGTTCATGAACATCAAAACCACACATAACTTGTTTTTGGCAAAAAGTGTTCCAAGTGTTTAGAGCAGTTGTTTTGCATTTGATACTATCTATAGAAGAATTTACAACACTCATGCATTATACTAGAGATTCAATAAATCATTCTGTGGGATCTATGTATTTGTCCGAGAAGTTTGTTGTTAGCCCAACTATTTTCCTTTTTATCTTACTGCTTGTAATGCGTAAGTACTGGCGTCAAATCTTTGAGATTAGTATTTTGATTTTATACTTACAGTTGTTACATAATGGTCATTCTATTCACTGATGCAGATATTCATGGTGAATCTTATAGTTTCGCTTTTACATATGGATGATGTCTCTCTCAATTTGACGGAATGTGCTTCACCAGGAAGCTACTTTGAATTGCCCTCTGCGTGTGCCTGGGAACATTCTGATCTTGATACATGTGAAGGGGGAAACGAAATGGTTATATCATTCACTGGGTTGTCACTTGATATACTGCATCACAATCTTCCATCTACCATAACTGAACAAAATGATGGTATAAGTGTGGGTGGAAGGCAGGCATTAGAATGGAGAATCTCAATTGCTAAACGTTTTATTGAAGATTGGGAATGGCGGTTATCAATTTTGCAACATCTTCTTCCATTATCTGAGCGCCAATGGAGTTGGAAGGAAGCATTGACTGTGTTACGAGCAGCACCATCCAAGCTACTTAACCTGTAAGTTTGATTACTCATTGTTTGAATGAGATAACAATCAGTTAGTTCTCTTGTGATATGCATTGAGTCTGTTAGTTAATGTCAATTCTGATTTGTGAAGCAGTAGTGCGTTATGTTGGTGATTTTTTCATAGACGTCTTTCTTTGTTCAAGAATATACACTACAAATGTACATCTTTGTGTCTTTTAAAATATAATTTGCATCCATTATTTACCTTCGTGAGAATAGAATATAAGACATAGACACAGTGTTGATCCTGCTGGAGCAGAGTGCTAACCCTTTGGTAACTTTAAATGAATCCTAATAAAGACAACAATAATATTCAAGAGCAGATGTTAGCTTTTGCAGATTTTTGGAGAAAAAATTTGTTCTTATTTTCATTGTGTGAGAAGTTGACAATGTAGAGAAACTCCGAGTACCTCTATCCTTTGAAACTTGAAAGCAACAAGTATTTCCTGCACAGCTCGATCAGCAATTTAGCATATAGGCCACTGAGAAATGAATGAAGCCATCTTTTAAGGCAGAGCCTTTGTTAACTAGTATGAAAGAAATAATTGTATTTTCAAGAAGAAAAGAGTAGATGATATTGGAGGCTTGTGGGAGAGAGTCCATCTCTTAGCATTGCTTTGGAATTTGATCTCTAAGGAGTAAGAAGGGAAAAAAAAAAAAGGGGATCGTGCCTAAGCATATTACAAAATTACTATATCTTCTTTACCATTTTAGATTATCTGCAGCAGAGTAATTTAGTACTTTAAGAAATAACCAAGGATACATGATTTAATACTCTTTTTTCTTTTCCTTTGTGGATATCCAGTCGACATATGTAGCTCCTTTTTTTTGGCCTTCATTAATAAATTTTTCTTTGTTTCTTACCAATGAAAGAATCATTTAAAACTGTTGCTGACCTTATCTTTGCTCACAATTTCTTACTGATTTTTACACATTTGTTTCGTTAGGATACTGTTCATCTTATGTTCATGGAATTTACATACTGGTGTTCCTTTAATTTGCAGCTGCATGCAAAGAGCAAAATATGATATTGGGGAAGAGGCTGTACATCGATTTTCACTATCTGCAGAAGACAGAGCTACCCTTGAATTAGCTGAATGGGTTGATAGTACCTTCAGGAGAGCATCCGTATGATCCAGATTGTCCCTTCATAACTTTTCATAATGCTTTGATGTTATCCTTACGGCGGACTTCTTTTGTTGCTTTGTTTCTTAACTAATGTATTTTAGCTAAATGGAATCTAGATGCTAAATCCTACACAACTAGAGGTTCTTATTTTACCAGTGTTATGGTTGGTCTTGGTAGATTTTAAATAGCATGGTCAGGCCCTTTCTGATTAACTTTAGCTATTAGGATTAATGATTTCTAAACACAGTATTGGAGCCTATTTTACTGAGAGTCTGTGTTCGAATCTTGAAGCTCCTGGCTTCGCTTGACAAGTTTATCAATTAAGTTTGGCCATGCATGCGGAGAAATGTGTTGGAGTTCAAAAAATATTTTTAGGTCATTTCCTTACTAGATTGAAGTTTCAGGATTAGTGATTCCTCAACAGATGCCATATAATTTGGTGTTGCTTATTAAATTTACTTTTGCTCTCCTAATGCACTTGTCAGTGGAAGAGCATATTTTTTGTGATTGGTGTAGAAACTTGCCATCCTGTCTCTTGGTTTACGGTGCTTGGTGTATATTTTGAGATGTTGGAGTGATTAATCATTGCCTATGTAGTCGTTTAACTAATCTAATGGGTCTGCTTGTGGCTCTTGTGAATTGGGTTAATTTGTCAGTAAACCTAATTATCATTTTTGAGGTGCATAGTCATACTTCATGTTTGCTTACGGACTCAAATTTTTTCTGTTGCTGTTGTTTCTCCTCTATTTTTCTTGTTCTAATCTCAAGTATGTGCTTAAACATTTTTAAAATTTTTTTAGCTTCCAGTCTGTTCTAATTCATCATCCAAGGTTAACATGCTTTCTTCCTTTCCAGGTAGAAGATGCAGTGTCACGTGCTGCTGATGGGACTTCTGCAGTGCAAGATCTGGACTTCTCCTCGTTACGCTCTCAGTTAGGTTCTTTGGCTGCAGTGAGTACTTCAGGCTCAGACTCTCTATTCCACTTTCTATAACCTAAATTAGTGAATATTTATATACTCTTGTTTACTGCCAGGTTCTTCTTTGCATTGATGTTGCTGCAACTTCTGCAAGGTCCGCCATTATGTCCCAGCAGCTTCTGGATCAGGCAATGCTCGCCTATCTATGAGCTTGAAGTTTGTAGTAGTTTCAGTTTAATTCTATGCATACAATTCTTTGCTCCTAAACATGTTAGTTTTAATTTTCTAAAATAAATTTTTAGTTTCTAGTTGCACTACCAAAACTGTGGGGCTGCTTCTCTCTGTGATTTTTATGACGATTCCGTTTCCTTTGAAAAATTCTGATGTTTCCTTTGGTGCTGATTGCACTACTCAGCATTCTCTTTACCATCCATGTGGTCTGTCTTCTCTTCACAGTGCCTATTCAATGATCTGAGAAAGATGCAATACTCCTTTAGTTGAGTAGGATTGAACTTTAAATATTTCCTGGAAACATTTTATAAGTCATAAGCATGCAGAAAGAAAAAAGTCTTTTTTACTCTCTACAACTGCTTCAAGTGCACTAAGCTTTGTAACTTTCTGTGTTCCTAAAAATTTTCTTGGGATAATCTCTTATTCTACCCCTTTTTCCCTGGTTTTTCGCCCTAGCTCTCCTATCTAGCAAATGTACAGTGTTCTGATATTTCACTATGCATGCACTTATAATACATGCAGGCTCAGGTTATTCTATCTGAGATATATCCAGGAGCTTCTCCAAAGATGGGATCCACTTATTGGGATCAGATCTGTGAAGTAGCTGTTATATCTGTTGCTCGGCGCATCCTCAAACGTTTGCACGAATTCTTGGAACAGGTAAAGTTTCAAATGTCATGTGGTGGATTTGAACTCCTTGCTAGCAGGGGGGAGTTAACCCAACTTTGCTTGAGGGTGATTATTAACAATTCTTTATTTTAACATCAAGTTAGGTTCAGCATGTGTTGTTTCATACATGATTTCGCATTTATCTCAAGATCTCTATCTCATTTATCGGGTAAACAAAATTATTTCCATAGTTTAAACTTCCTGAACTTTGTTCCACATAAGTTAAAGTCTAGAGGTAATTTTACGGAAAAATCATCTCTAGGAGTAGCTAATGTGATGTCTGCCAGACCGAATATTCTTCCATATATACAAGACATCGTAGTGTAGGATAAATTCATTTTACAAAAATACATGCTTTATCAAGAACCAAGAAAAATTAGAATTTGAAATTTGTTTTACTCTTTTCACAATAGGAAAATAACTGAGTCTCTTATTCTGAAAATTTGTAGCTCTGCACAGCGTGTTTTTGTAACACATTTATTGATTTGACAAGACATAAATAAAACCTTGTGTTGTAACTTGCTATCTTTTCATCTCTCACTTTCATCTTCGAGTGGCTGATAAATAAATTGTTAATTGCTATCTTTATATTTACTTCTGCCTCTTTCCTCCCGTTTTCTTTGAGAAAGTACTTTGACATGTTGCTCCTGATCCTATTATTTGTACTCTTTGGTGTACATAATAAGTAATGCATGCTTTACAAAAAATTAATTTCCTGCTGTTGTTCTTACTGCATATCCAGGATAATCCATCTGCTCTTCAGGCAATTCTGGCTGGGGAGATCATTATTTCATCAACTAAGGAGTCCCATCGACAGGGACAGAGGGAACGTGCTCTTGCTATGCTACATCAGATGATTGAAGATGCTCACAAGGGCAAGCGACAGTTTCTGAGTGGTACTTTTCAGTTCTTCTCATTACTCACACGGGATGGTGTAATCTTGTGCTGTCACTACTTTTCTTGTAGAAGTAGTACCTAAGAAGATGATGTCCTGTGCCTCTAATGTATCTTTTCCTGTGAAATTTTAGGTAAGCTTCATAATTTAGCAAGAGCTATTGCTGATGAAGAAACAGAACCGAATTTCAGTAAAGGGGATGGTCCATATACTGACCAAAAAGTGCTGCTGAATTTTGACAAGGACGGGGTTCTTGGGCTTGGGCTTAAAGCTGTTAAACAAAGAACATTAAGCTCACCAATTGGAGATACTAATGTGCAGTCTGTTGCTTATGATATGAAAGACATGGGGAAGAGATTGTTTGGTCCATTAAGTGCGAAGCCCGCAACATATCTATCACAATTCATTCTCCATATTGCTGCAATTGGAGACATAGTTGATGGGACTGATACAACTCACGATTTCAACTTTTTCTCGCTTGTCTATGAATGGCCGAAAGATGTAAGACCTTTCATTTTTGTTGTTATCCCACATTTGATCTGCATATAAAGTTCGTAGCCATGCTCTCTGTTTTTACATTGAATCTCATATCAAATTTGTGTGTATGAAACATCCATGTCTTTTTCCCTCCTTTTCTACTGGAATTTTTATGTTGGATTCATATGGTATTATTGTCTGTTATGATCAATTTGAAATGAATCAGCAGTAGGAAATTCTTGGGAAAACCATTCTAGTACCTGAAAAAATGTGGGCTTTATTGTATAATATGTCAATGCATTTAGGGATTTGCTTGTTTCCTTCCACTGGATCACAAAATTTAACTTTTGTACTATGCAGCTTTTAACACGTCTGGTCTTTGAGAGAGGCAGCACAGATGCAGCTGGAAAGGTTGCTGAAATTATGTCTGCTGATTTTGTCCATGAAGTGATTTCTGCTTGTGTACCTCCAGTTTATCCGCCAAGGTCTGGCCATGTGTGGGCTTGCATTCCCGTCATTCCTTCCTGCCCCAGAAGTTTTTCTGAGAAGAAAGTACTTTCCCCCACTTCTAAAGAAGCTAAGCCGACTTGTTACAAACGCTGCTCGGCAACACCTGGAGTACCTTTGTACCCTCTACAATTAGATATTGTAAAACATTTGGTTAAAATATCCCCTGTTAGGGCTGTCCTAGCATGTGTCTTTGGTAGCAGTATATTATACTGTGGCAGTGACTCAACCATATCGGGCTCATTGGATGATGAAGTGCTGCAGGCACCAGATGCTGACCGTTTATTTTATGAGTTTGCTCTTGACCAATCTGAGAGGTAATATAGGAACCTTGGAGAAGTGCATTGGTATCGGTTGACATTATGCTCAGGCACTTTTATCATTTTTTTTTATTACCTCATTTAACAGGTTTCCAACTTTAAATCGATGGATACAAATGCAAACTAATCTTCATCGAGTTTCAGAGTTTGCCATAACAGCTGAGCAAAAGGCTGATGATATCAAGGGCAAACATGAAGCAAGAGCTGCTGTTAAGAGACTTCGTGAGAATGACAGTGAGAGTGAATCAGAAGTTGAAGATGTTGTTGGTAGTGCTAACATTTCAGCATCTATAGTGGACCTTAGTGGTCAAAGTGGTGCAGCTCCTCATCGTTGGCATAGCTCTGCAAAATCTGAAAATGCAGAAAATGATTCAACAGTTTTCCTTTCCTTCGATTGGGAGAATGAAGATCCATATGAGAAAGCTGTGGAACGGTAATTGTTATTCTTTCTTGTTTCAATATATTATTTCCTTTGATGGTTGTCTTAGTTTTCTCAATTGTGCATTCTGGTCATCTGATCTTGTTGTTAATACAAATTTCCCTGGATTGTATGTCTTGGTACCGCTTAAAAGAAGATGAAATCAAGGCTGGCATCTGGAAGATTAGAAAGAATTTGGGCAAACTATGCATACATTTAATTAGACCTTTTTGCTGGTTTCTAGTCTTTTTTGTTCTCATATTCTTCCACATGTAATCTTTATTTATCTTTGGGCATACTGTTGGGGAAAAAATTTGAATGCATTTTCCTAATAGTAGGTGCATTATGTTCCTAAAATGAAAATAAAGACAAAATCAGCACCTCTCTCCTCTTACTTTATTCTTTGCCTTCATTTTCCTCTTACAAATATTGATTTTGGGGGAAAGGTGGTGTTGAATTGAGGGCAAGTTTTATCTTTATTGACACTCTTTGCTTATTGTAACTTATTCTCTTTAAGCAGATTGATTGATGAAGGAAAAGTTATGGATGCACTTGCACTTTCTGATCGCTTTTTACGAAATGGAGCCTCAGATCGATTACTTCAGCTACTTATTGAACGTGGAGAAGAAAACCATACAATCTCTGGACAACCTCATGGATATGGAGGCCATAGTATCTGGAGCAATAGTTGGCAGTATTGCCTGCGGTTGAAGGATAAGCAACTGGCGGCTAGACTTGCCCTCAAGTATGTAAAAGTCAGAGAAATTATTTTCGAATACTGTGATAGTTGCTGAAACTGAAAACCATACAGACATTTATAGGTTGATTAGTACTCCTAATTCACATAGGGATTTGATTTTGAAATCAGATTAGTGTATATAAATTTTGATCTATAAAACTGACACTGTTAAAGGCCTAAGATACCTTTATAACTTGACAATTATTAAACTTGTCCAGAAAATCTAGAAATTTATTAAATATGTTTGTTCCCAGAATTTGTTTTACCCCAAAAAAATTAAAAGCTGCTTCATATTACCCTCCACATTAAATGATACCATCTTTCTAGTTTGCTTTGGTTTTTGTATTCTGTTGCTTGCACTCTCGGTGGTCTGCATCACTTCCTTCCAGCCCCATGTTATTTACTGGTGGTATATCATCAACAGTATGCCTGGAACTGTGGACTCTATTCTCAAATAATGAAAATCTTGTTCCAGGTATATGCACAGATGGGAACTTGATGCTGCTCTGGATGTTCTCACCATGTGCAGCTGCCACCTGCCTCAAGGTGATCCAATAAGAAATGAGGTATTGGGTTGGGTGTGTATTTTGCCTAAAATGTTTCTTGAGTTCTGGAATTGATTCTCTCGGTTTTTTCAGCCAAAGGCTGGATGTGATTTATTCTCTACCCTAATATTACTGAATCAGCCTTTTGTAATTACCCTCATTATATCATTCTTTATGGTATTTAGGTCTTGCAAATGAGACAAGCTTTGCAGAGATACAGCCATATACTAAGTGCAGATGATCACTATAGCAGCTGGCAAGAGGTTATATTTCTCTCTTGTTCTGGACAAAAGACAAACTATGGATTAAAGAAGAAAAATAGTTATCATTTTCTTTGTGGCTAATACATGCTGTGTTGTAACTGAAACTTTTTATTTTTATTTCTTAACCTGTATATGTCAGGTTGAAGCAGTCTGTAAAGAAGATCCCGAGGGCTTGGCACTTAGGTTAGCTGAGAAAGGAGCTGTTTCTGCTGCTTTAGAAGTGGCTGAAAGTGCAGGATTATCAATAGATTTGAGGAGAGAGCTGCAAGGCAGGCAACTTGTGAAGCTTCTCACAGCAGATCCTCTTAATGGTGGAGGTCCTACAGAAGCTTCACGTTTCCTTTCTTCTCTACGTGACTCTAATGATGCTCTTCCTGTTGCTATGGGTGCAATGCAGCTACTGCCCAACCTTCGATCTAAACAACTCCTTGTAATAAATTGTTCTTGTTGGACTCTATTGTTGAAGTTGATTGATTTGCATAACTTTTGGTTTCAATCATGAGGGTCTGCTCAGTTTAACTTTGCTATCTTGCTGTTGTAAAGGTTCACTTCTTCCTGAAGCGAAGAGATGGTAATCTGTCAGATGATGAGGTTTCTCGACTTAACTCATGGGCATTAGGTCTCCGTGTTCTTGCTGCATTGCCATTGCCATGGCAACAAAGGTGTTCCTCCCTGCATGAGCACCCGCATTTGATATTAGAGGTTCTGCTGATGAGGAAACAACTACAGTCTGCATCTCTGGTATCATATTCCTGAATTTGAAATTCTAGATTTTGTTTTAATTGGCACTTAAACTGCAATCTATGCAACTCTGGATTCCCTTCGCCCATTAGGGAATCCATGATCCATGGCCTACGTCCTTTGAGGTCCTGGTTTCTCATTTATCTTTCGTGGATAAGAATTTGTGCCATCTTATTTTCAGTTTTCTTAGTTCTTGTTTATTCAATTCTTTCTATGTAACGCTTGGATAATTTTCAACAGATTCTTAAAGATTTTCCTTTGTTGAGGGACAACAGCATGATTATAGCATATGCTGCTAAAGCTATCGCTGTCAGCATTAGCTCTCCTGCCAGAGAACCTCGAATATCTGTTTCAGGAACAAGACCGAAGCAAAAAACGAGAACTGGTGCAAGGTCCTCTTTTACTAGCAGTCTAAGTAACTTGCAAAAGGAGGCTCGTAGAGCTTTGTCTTGGGCACCACGGAATACTGGAGATAAGGCTGCTCCAAAAGATGTTTACCGAAAAAGAAAGAGCTCTGGATTGTCAGCATCAGAAAGAGTTGCTTGGGAGGCCATGACAGGAATTCAAGAGGATCGTGTCTCTCCATATTCTGCAGATGGGCAAGAGCGGCTTCCTTCTGTTTCTATTGCT
This sequence comes from Azadirachta indica, assembly GCA_022749755.1. Classification (NCBI taxonomy): domain Eukaryota; kingdom Viridiplantae; phylum Streptophyta; class Magnoliopsida; order Sapindales; family Meliaceae; genus Azadirachta; species Azadirachta indica. Next base: position 15,129,763 of record CM040446.1, read on the forward strand.
GATGAATGGATGCTAACAGGCGATGCCAGTAAGGATGAAGCTGTTCGTGCAGCTCACCGGTATGAAAGTGCCCCTGACATTATTCTCTTCAAGGTAAGCTGTTGCAGCAGCTAGCATATTTTAATTAATATGTTTGAAATAGAGCTACTATGGTATAAGCTTTGATGTACGCTACTGCCACTGTTTTTGGTGTCCATGGCTTTGAGAACAGCTTCTGTTGAGTTTGGTCTAGTTAATTGTGGGTGGTCATAGGTACATTTCCCTGTCTTGTGAATGACAAATTTTGATTGCTACATGTTCAAAGAGAAGCACGTTAATATTAGGCATTCATATTTTAAATATGTTGGTTTTTGGCTTTTGTCCGAGTAGTTCTTGCACTTATGTTAATAATGTACCTAATATAGTTCTGACAATTTTTACTAAATTTCAAAGTTATGTGAATTTGAGTCATTAAAGGTAGGTCCCTGCATATAATCATTTCATTCACGCCGCTACTAGTACAAAAAAGATAAAACAGATATTTGGTTTTTGTTTATGTAATATTAAAAAAGAATTTTTCTTTTTCCTTCTTCAAATAAAGTCTATGTGCATCTGCCGAAGCTTTCAGTTTTTGTTTCCAGGCTCTGCTTTCTTTGTGTTCTGATGAGTTAGTGTCTGCCAAAAGTGCCCTGGACTTGTGCATTAATCAGATGAAGAATGTTTTGAGCTGCCAGCAGTTGCCTGAGAATGCATCTGTTGAAACAATTGGTCGAGCATATCATGTCACAGAGACGTTTGTACAGGTATATTCCTTTGCAATGCCTGGCTGTTAATGGTGGCCAATTTTTTTTTATAATCATGGTTTATGCCAGTTGTTTGTGTACCATTGATGAAGGCAACAAATGCATTTTTGCTTTACGTACAACTGAAGGATATGTTATGTGCAGATTTGTTTGCAGTGCAGATTGCAGAAATAATTCTAGTGTTGTTTATGTAGGGACTACTTTTTGCAAAATCTTTGCTGAGAAAACTTGCTGGAGTTGGTGACTTGTCTACTAATTCTGAAAGGAGTAAGGATGTGGATGATGCATCCTCCGATGCTGGTAGCTCTAGTGTCGGTAGTCAGTCCACTGATGAGCTATCTGAAACTTTATCACAGACAGATGTTTGGCTAGGGCGTGCTGAGCTGCTTCAAAGCCTTTTAGGATCTGGGATTGCTGCATCACTTGATGATATTGCTGATAAAGAGTCATCTGCTCGTCTCCGTGACCGGCTAATTGTTGATGAACGGTACAGCATGGCTGTGTATACTTGCAGGAAGTGTAAGGTAAATATGATAGCCAGAAATTGTAATAGCTATGCCATGTTCCTGCTTGGATAGTTGAACTTATGATTACTTCGGACATATCTCAGATTGATGTTTTCCCAGTGTGGAATGCATGGGGACATGCTTTGATACGGATGGAGCACTACGCACAAGCTCGTGTGAAGTTTAAGTATGTTGAATATTATATATCTTAAACGTTTGAGCTACATACATCAATAAAGAGATAGAACTCAAGAGAGTAGAGTCTGTCTGTTTCTATCTCTCTCTCTCTCACACCTTGGAATAAACTGGGGCGTGTTGGGTTTTCTTATTGCTTATTTGATGGTTTGCAGGCAAGCTCTTCAATTATATAAGGGTGATACTGCACCTGTCATTCTGGAGATCATTAATACAATTGAAGGAGGTCCGGCTGTGGATGTCTCAGCTGTTCGTTCCATGTAAGTCAGCTTCTAACATAGAAAGTGTAAATTTCGACATTTATCTCTGTAATACAATTCTTTAAGGTTTGCTTAATGGGCAAAATTGACAAACATTGTCCAAAGAGTTTGATCTAGTTGATGGGATATCTGCATCTCCTCTTCGTAATTTGTCCATTGATCTTGATAGAATATGGAAATGAATACAACATAGTTGTGTTTCTATTCTATTTGTTCTCAAACTGGTGTCAAAGCATGCTTAGAACAATGGAAAGTATACAAGAAAACTTGCATAAAGTTGAGTAAAAATGGTCAAACAAAAGCCATTTTCCAGATATGGTTGTTTAAGATGCCTTCTATATTTTACTTACCTGTGACTAAATATATGTTCAGGCTAATAAGGACCTTCTTGTGAAAAATAAGTAAAGAGAAGAAAAATAAAAACTACTGCCATATGCTAGCCATTACTTATGAATCTTTCTGATGCAACTTCTTCTTCAGGTATGAACATTTGGCCAAAAGTGCACCAACAATCTTGGATGATTCTCTTTCTGCTGATTCATATCTCAATGTTCTGTACATGCCATCTACATTTCCCCGTTCAGAGAGATCCAGGAGATCTCAGGAATCTGCGAATAATAATTCCACATACGGTTCTGACTTTGAAGATGGACCTCGCAGCAACCTAGACAGCATTAGATATGTTGAGTGTGTTAACTATCTGCAAGAAGTAAGCTGAACTGCCATTTTCCTTGATGAAGCATCTTGTTTTAAGTTCATTAAGGAAAGTATTATGCTTTTTGCAGATTCTTGCTTAACCAAATCCATGAGTAAACTTAAGTGAATTTGAATTTGTTTCTATGAACATGCGAATGCATACACACACCAACCCACCAACATTCTAATAGTTGTGAACCATGAATGTAAGAAATTTTCCTTCATTTGTTTTGTGTGTTTGTGTGAGGGAGGTTGGGTTGTAACATAAGTTGCAAAGCAGACAATGCCAAGTGATTGTCACGATACTGCAATTTTCCCAAGGTAACTGACAAATAAATTGCAAAACGATTTTGTGGAAGTGACTAAAATTGAAAGTACCAACCACTCAAACAGGGGATTTTAGTATAATACTTAAGCTCAATTGCTGGTCAGCATGTTAAATGTAAGCTAAATGCGGTTGATGATCAAAAAAGTTTCGCCTATATTTTCTAATACTGTGTCTGTCACAACACCTCTGGCTCTCCAACTTGGGCATCGTATGCAGAAAAAACATCCACATTTGAAAGTTTCTATGGTTGATATATCTATACAGATATATCTTGAGCATGAATTGCTCTGTGGTTGAAATTTGTTTTTTGATAGACTCACCTCGTATCTAGAATAATTGTATGCTCATTTCAACTGGTTTCCTTTAATTGGTTTTATGTTCAAGTCATGAGACCTGTGCGCCACTTAGCTATTACCATTCAATTTTGTCTCCAATAATAGCATGTCACTTGGTCATCATTTATTTTATATTTTGTTATCTTTGCAGTATGCTCGTCAGCACTTGCTTAGTTTCATGTTCAGGCATGGTCACTATAGTGATGGTTGCATTTTGTTCTTTCCTCCTAATGCCGTTCCACCACCTCCTCAACCTTCAACGATGGGAGTAGTAACTTCATCCTCATCCCCTCAAAGACCAGATCCTCTGGCAACTGATTATGGAACCATTGACGATCTCTGTGACATGTGTGTTGGCTATGGTGCAATGTCAATTTTGGAGGAAGTGATTTCAACAAGAATCTCATCTGCAAAGGAAGAGGATGTAGCTGTAAATCAGTATGCAAACGCAGCCCTCGCCCGTATTTGCACCTATTGTGAAACTCATAAACATTTCAATTACCTGTACAAGTTTCAGGTGTGCATGAAGTATCTTTTATTTTCTTTTGAATGAGATTTTGAAAGCTTTTATTCATTTTTAGTTATTTATATTTTTCTGAGGTGGCTGCCCAGCTCTAAGCTAATATCCACTTTTGGGTTTGGTGATTAACTAATTCCTGGAAACGTTGAACCTATTACATGTTTAAATTTTCAATTTCCCAGATTGCTCAAAGGATTATATATCTCTGCTTGCTCTTCTTTTAGCTTACTATTCAATCAACTGGATAAATATAGATAGGGCTTCATATTCTTTCCTGATGAAAGGACCACTTTTCCATGATTGAGGAATTTATTAGAAACTTAGGAGCCAGATAGAAGTTAAAACTTTCAATATCAGGACATGCCTTTTTTGTCCTCTCTCTACCATTTTAAGAAATACAATTGTGACATAAGATGTACAAACCCTTTTAACTTGAATGGAAATCTTTATATAATCAAGTTATAACAGGATATCATAGATTTTTTTAGCAATTTAACTTAATTTCATATTTGTTATGCAAATATTTTTTCTTATCCTTCTCCTTCCTTTTTCTCTACTATTTTCCTATATGCTCTATTGCCTCTCACTGGTTTACTTAAAAACTTTCTCGTGGTTCAGGTAATCAAGAAGGACCTTGTAGCTGCTGGACTTTGCTGTATTCAATTATTTATGAACTCTTCTTCCCAGGAGGAGGCCATCAAACATTTGGAAAATGCTAAGGTAACTAGCATCTAATATTTGGTATTTCGCCCTGTGTTCTAATTTAGAGTTATGAAGTATTAGCCATAAATAATTCAGCTCTGTAGAAATGTTACACATTATTTCAATCAATTCTTTCCTACAAGATCCACGGATGTCCTGCATTTCCATCTGTACATTTAAGTTGTGCATTCCCTAAGTTTGTAGTAGCTGTTCTGTTTTTCATTTTTACTCCTTTATCTTCTAGGTGCATTTTGATGAAGGACTGTCAGCTCGATATAAAGGCGGAGATTCTACCAAGCTTGTTACAAAGGGTGTTAGAGGGAAAAGTGCTTCTGAGAAACTCAGTGAAGAAGGACTTGTCAAGTTTTCAGCTCGGGTATCAATCCAGGTAATATATTTGTATATATAGTTTATTTGTTGTGTTCTGAATGCAATCCTGGGAGATGCAAGGTCTCCATAGAAATTAACCTTGTTACTGCAAGTGAGCTGATGCCCAGATAGTTTCAAAACCCTCCTTTTTTCACATGAAGAAAAACAATCTCTTAACTTCAATTCAGTTGCAGACAACTGCAAAAATATGACACCTAACTACAAAGAAGAATTAAGTTTCATATCTGCATGGGTTTGCTTATGCTTGTATTTGTGTGCAGGAGTCCATGTACATGCATACTGTGTCATTATACAACATTTACTCGTCTTCTCACATTACTAAATATAATCATTTAGCAACCACTGGATTTGGAATATTATGATGCTTATGTTTTGAGGGCTTGGTCTTTGCTCTAAGTTCACCTTTGCTAATATGCAATGGTAATTTAAATACTTGTGAAGCATAAAGTTTGGACAGCTAATCTGTAGATATGATAGATGCAAGCATCATCCTCTATTAAGTATTACCTTGTTTCAAATGTGTGAGCAGATTCTCTGATTCATAGCTGTAAATATTTTCACTGCTTGCAGAAAGATAACTGCATTGGATTTATGTCTCGTGTTTTATATGGATTTATCACATATTGTAGGTGGAAGTCATAAAATCCTTTAATGATTCGGATGGATTGCAGTGGAAACATTCTCTTTTCGGAAATCCAAATGATCCAGAAACTTTCAGGTTAGTGTCATCTTGGTGATTATTTTGTGTTTAGTTAGTGCCCAACCAGAAGCACCCATTATTCTTACCTTAAATATTTGTTATGCATTTGCTTCCCATCATAAATAGGTTGTATTGATAATTTTTTCTCAGGAAAATTATGCATGCAGGTACAAAGGGATTTCACTTTGACCTTGATAGATGTATAGGAAAAACTTCTAAATCTAAGATAATAGAATGGAAACCAGAACGCATTGAAAGAAAAATATTTGTAAAATAAGAATGGAGGGCTAGAGATTATCATTACCGAACATGCAATTCAGAGCAAAAGTGCAAGGAAAAAATCCCAGCTGGAACTCGCATAAGAAGTTGACTTTGATGCTATTAGCTTTAGGTTTTTAATCTTTTATGTCAAAAGCAATTCAGTTATTTTCTGTTCTTGGCTTGCACTATGCTACTTAGGTTTCTGGCTCATTCAAGTCTATTTAAATTTTGTTTTGTTCTTATTAAGTTACCACTTGACCTGAAAACTTAAAATTAATAGGGTAAGGGCCCAAATAATGGTAATAAGTTCTAACAGGCCCCCTCACTTGCAAGCCTGGTGCTGCAATACTGATACTAATTTGGCTTGTCATGTGGATCAAGCCTAAAGAGAGACAGAAGACGACAACATATGGGTTTGTAACGCAAGGCCTCATGATCAACTTGCCTGATACCATGTTAAGTTAGCATTTCACCTAAAAGTTTAGGCTAGTTAGTACGGGCTTGTTGTAAGCTCTAATAGTTTTCATCAAACTAAAATTTAACCTATGTTTATTTTGACACCAGATTAGATGAGGGATATTCTTGCTGACAAATAAATAATGAAGCTAGTTACTTTCTTTTGTTGTGTGATGCATGATATCTCTATTCTGAGGCTAGGTTTTTCTTGTTTTGCATTATTTAGAAATTTTAGTTGGTTGTTTATGAATCTCCTATCACTATCTCTGCATACAAATAAATACCAATTCCAGCCCTTTTTCACCAAGGCACAATCTTTTTCCTTGAACCTCCTTCAAAGTTCCTCTGTTTCTGGTAGTTTTGCTAAGAGTGCTGAAAAAATAAAGAAAATCTAGGTGTGACTCATCCAAGCAGCACACTAAGTTGCAAACTTGAATGTTTATTGAGCATGTTTAACCGTGGCCATTCAATTAGAATGCTAATTCTGATTGAACATTGCTAACCACTTTTTGTATGCCATGTGAATGTTAGTAATATTTGACATTTGATGAAAGATACATGGCAGTGCTGTATTTCCTTGATAAGATATTATGACGCTTCTGATTAATGATAAAGCATGCAATAATTTTAAAGTGCTTAAACTTTTCCTTCATCACTTGACTTCTTCATTTAATGTACCGTGAAATTTCTTGCTCCATTGTTGAAGATGATGAGATTGATATACTCTGGGCATTGCTATTCAGGAGAAGGTGCGAGATCGCAGAGACACTAGTGGAGAGGAATTTCGATTTGGCTTTCCAAGTAATCTATGAATTTAATCTTCCAGGTAACCATACACATAAGTTCTCATTTTTTAGTATTTTGGTCTCCTACTGCTAAGTAATGCACTTGTTCTATTAACATCTGAAATCTTTATTTTGTAACTTTCAGCTGTTGATATATATGCTGGTGTTGCTGCATCACTCGCTGAAAGGAAAAGGGGCAGTCAGTTGACAGAATTTTTTAGAAATATAAAAGGAACAATTGACGACGATGACTGGGACCAGGTAATTAGATTTCATAAATCCTATTATAGTATGTAGTACTAACCAGCACTAACAAAGAAGTGGTTCAAGTTTTCTGCTGGCTTTTTGTATCAGTACTAGAATTGCTTTCACTAATTTGCCAATCTCTTACCAATTTTTCAACTCTCAGAAAATTAATTTACTTTTGGTAGCAAGCATGCTTCATTTTTAGAAATCAAATTATGCATATTCTTTTCGGGTGTAGGTCTTGGGAGCTGCAATCAATGTGTATGCTAATAAACACAAAGAACGCCCTGACCGGCTTATTGACATGTTAACCAGCAGTCACAGGTAGTGTTAATGTTTAATGTTAAGTACTGATAGTGCTTCAATAATATTTATGTCATTTTGGAGAAAAGTATATAATTAATAAATGTACAATCAAGGAAAAGAAATTACCCGCTAAAAGAAGGGTCCTGCAAAGTATGATCTAGAAATCATTCCAAGTGTCAATATTGTTTGCATAAACTGGTAGATACATCCATTGCTGTTGGCAGGCTGCAAGTTTTATTATTGTATTTTTGTTTCTTAAACACCAGAACCTTTTTTTTAAAAAAAAAGAGAGAGAGAGAGAATTTTTTTTTTTTTGTTATTGCACTTGCCAAGGCCCCTTTAAAATAGATTCATGGACCTTGAATTTTGTTTATCTTATATCTTAGATACATATTTCTATGATCATTAAGGTGCTTGAGCCTAAATGTGGCCTCTTATATACTGCTGGGGCTCATTTGCATGTCTTGCTGCTGCTGCTGTTTATTTTGTTCCTGTACTTGTTTATTTCTGTTTGTCTTGCCTATATGGTATTTCATGCCGCAATTGCTGAATGAAAGACCTCAACTTAGATTTATGCAGACTCTTGCTTTCAGGAATAAATTCAAAAGTTGATATATTTTAATGCGATAAGATTCCAGTTTCAATTATATAATTTATGACATTGGGTTTAACATATTAGTTGCTATGATTTTTCACTGTAAGATCGTTGACAATGTCATTTATATGGCAATTCGTAACTGTTTCTCTTGTTCATTCTAGTCCTTAGTCCTTATATTTCTTTTTTTCTTAATTACAATGTGATAACATGAAAGACATTTTTATTTACTTGTCCATGCAGGAAGGTACTAGCCTGTGTAGTTTGTGGTCGTCTAAAAAGCGCTTTCCAAATTGCTTCTCGAAGTGGAAGTGTGGCCGATGTTCAATATGTAGCTCATCAGGTTACTCTTATTTCTGAATTTAGGTTGTAGGATTTAACAAGTTATTTTATCTTTACAAACTGCCATTCTGAGTTGGGGGTGTCCCCTCCAGGAAGATGACACCATACTTGACCTATTCCATGGGATGTTCAGTGTGGCATGTCATACCTTGTCTTGGTCTGTGCTGATATTCAGACATGTTGCATGGGGAGGATTCTGAACGATAGTTTCCAAGTGAATGGTTTAGTACTAATTTTTCCCACTGGATTGAAATACTAAGACTGAAAATATTGCTTGCAGGCATTACATGCAAATGCACTCCCTGTGCTTGATATGTGTAAACAGTGGTTGGCTCAATACATGTAATTAGTTAAGGAAAGTATTACCTGGTTCAAATCAGGCTGGAACACTACTGATTTGGTGACTTTGCTTCATTGAGGAAGTGTGAAAGCCATGGACTTAAATTGTGGCCCTGCACGTGGACACTGCGATGGTTCCAGATGCTGCTTGAAGCTTCCATTTGAGAACTAGTGATATGTGAGCATGAAGGGAAAGGCTTTAGAAGTCCTCCCCACCTTCTCTCTTCTGTAGTTAGCTTTCTCTTCCTGCAATCAGTTTCAACCATATGCCATTGCAGTTGGTTGGCAATTATTGATGATCGATTGCAACTGTAGCAAAGCTGCAAGAATCTGCCGAGAAATTTACATCACGCGGCTGAATTAAACTTGGCAAAACAACAAATGATGAATGTTCCATTGTCAGTGTAACAAGATAGTTAATTCAGGACCCCCATATTTTGATAGAGCAGATAAAAGAGCTGCATCAGCTGCTAGATTTTGCACGGTTTGTATCATATGGGATGTTTCACATATACATGTAGCAGTTTCTAAGAGTATAAGAATCACAGTACTGAAACAGCTCGTAAGTTCTCTTTACTCTATATAATTAATAAATTCAATTCTTTTACTTAATAAATAATTCGCTGTTGTAAAGTAGTTGAGGGGGAAAAGAGTAAGCTTAGAATAGAATAGACTAAGGTGTAGTAATGGTTGTATATATTCTTTTGGGATTTTTCCAAGTTATAAGAGAATTATTACATTTTTGTCCTCTCCATGGATGAGGAAACAGAATGATTCGTCAGTTGTTATGGTGCAAGATATGCTACGAAAATAGGCCAACTTTATCCTCTAAACGCTGATTACGCATGAAACAGGGATATTTTACATTAATATTTTTGTTTTTGTTTATAAATATAAATATAAATTTAAATATAAATGTAAAAGCTGCTCTCTTTCTTCTCTGGGTATGTGATTTGGGAGTCAGCATAATAAGCGCGTCCCAGATTTCTGTATCTAAAAGATGTAATGTCAATGATGATGATTTCCAATGTCCTTATGAAAAAGTTAATAAAGTCAATGAATTGACTAAGTTCATCAAATTACATGCCTATGCCCTACCCTTCTTCTATAATTTAGTGAACGCCCGCCGATATACATAATCAGCTTCAAACGCCAACGGTGGATTTCAATCCGTTTCTCAAAAGAGTGTTTTTGTTTGTTTGGTCAATGCTGTACTAGAATTTTATATAACTTTTTTCAAATTAACTGTCACGCATCTCAGTTGTTAAATAGGGACGATAGAACATTTTAAATGTATTTTTTAAAATTTTTTCAAAATAATTTAGTATATTGATATTATTTTTAATTAATTTAAGAAGAAAAGTTATGGTTAATTTTGAAAATGTTGGAAAAAATAATAAAACCTGTTGTTAGTTCACATTTAAAAATAAAACTTGCATTATACAAAATGAATTCTATTAATTAAACTTTTTTTATTTTTTCTCTTTTACCATTTTTTTCATTTTTAAAAGTAAAAAATAAAAAAAGTTTTCACAATTTTATTAAATTATTTGAATAAACACAATAATGCCATATTATTATATAATATATATATATATATATATTTATGTATATCCCATTCACAGATGCACTTTGTTAGCACTGACAATGCAGTTTGACGAAGCAACGGTTTAGCCTGCATCTATATTCCATACGCAAAGATTAGATTGGATTAGATTAGATGATCAGAGTCACAGATGAAAAATCCATCTTTTTTTATTATTTTTATCATATCAGCTTGTCATAACAAGATTGAAGTTTTTTGAGTCGAACTTAGAAAACGTAACCGACTTGTCGGTTTTATTAGTGTTTTAACCCCTTTTTTTTTTTTTTTATTTTTTTTAAGACAGCTAGATTTGAAGATGAGATTGTCGTTAGTCTCAGCAGTTCATTTTACAGCCCATCCATCGCCCATATTAAGTGGCACAGACTGAGGACTCTTAAATCAAATCAAACGTGTTTCTTCAACTCCTCCCAATTTAAATAATAATCTCTGTATTCATAATTACACCAAAATCAATCCCAAGATGGCTACGATATCGGACGTGCTACAGAGTTTTCAGTGATCAATTTATAAACTAAATTATCTTTATCCTCATAAAATATATAACTATATAGTATAAAAATTTATTTATTTATTTATAATTCCATGAAAGGTAAGTACAACCTCCCATATAATAATTATATTTAGTTCATAGGAACTCCATTAAAAGTCTAACATGAACATCATACCTCTAGATTTGTCTTAATTTCCCTCTATCTAACATAACTAAAGAAACAAAATGTCAGAAGTGAGATCGCCGTTGCCGCTGCTGTTTCGCCGACCTTCGAGTGGCGATATCAAGAATTTGGCTTCCGTTTCCAGTAGCCTGCTGCCGGCGTTTGGAATTGTTGTTGATGATGGACACTCCAAGGTCAAGAGATTTGTCATCGTTCCCTTTGATTATAGATATCGGTAATTAATTCCGCTCTCTTCTCTTCTGTCTCTTCCTTATTTCCCATGTCATAATTTTCATTACAAGCTTAAAAGTTTTCTTTTCAATGAATCTCTTCAACCTTTAGTTTCCTGTTTCTTCTGTTGACTTTCAGAACTTCTATGAAATATATATTTATATAACATATGTGCATGCAAGTGTATTATATTTTTCATCAACTTAATTTAAATATTTCTATATGCAATTAATATGGAATATTAAGGAACCCACGAAGATTTTGCAAAGTTTTTGCCAATTAATTTCACATTAGAGTGGATCCACCAGACACCAGTAGATCAGAATTTGAAAGAAACTAAATATCTTTATCTTATTGTATATAAATATGCAAATGCAGATGGTGGCAGACGTTTCTGGTGGTGCTGGTGGTGTATTCTGCATGGGCATCTCCCTTTGAGTTGGCTTTCAGAAAAGCTGCTACTGGTTCACTTTTGATCGTCGATTTGGCGGTTGATTTCTTCTTTGCCGCTGATATTATTCTTACTTTCTTCGTGGCTTATTTGGATAAATCAACTTACCTCCTTGTCGACGATCACAAGAAAATCGCATTAAGGTGTGATATGTCAACCTTCTAAATATTATATTGTTATTATTTCTTCACGGGATGCTCAACTATTGAAGTATGTAATGTAATGAAATACGAAAGAATCTTTTTTAACATTGGTTTACCTTACTACATTCATTGTATAACGTGAACTGTGAACATTAATTTATTCATTTTAAACCCAGGCCTAATTACAAACTTAATTTAACATTGGTTTTTTTCCTTCTCTGAAATTTACCGTCTATTCCTAAGCATGTTTAGTAGTTAAAAATGCCGCAGTCGATCAGATAGTTGATAAATTAAATATAGCTTATAGAAACAAACACACAATTAAAAAGCGGTATCTTTTTTTTTTTTTTTTTTTTTTTTTTTTTTGGTGACCATTTAATTTGTTCAGATATGTCACAAGACTATGGTTCCCTATGGATGTTGCCTCAACGCTGCCGTTTCAGCTCATATACAGACTCTTCGCGGGGGAAATGCATGAAGGCCAAGTCTTCGGCTTCCTCAACTTGCTTCGGCTTTGGCGACTCAGACGTGTCAGTGAACTCTTTAAAAGGTAAATACACATACATATCTGTATACATTAATAACAAAGGAATATTGGCATTTCTTCCTAAAAACTAATTAATTAACTAATGCTAAAGTATGTGTGCAAATTGTTTTGTAATTTATAAATTATTAATCAATCATTTGCCCCACTTGCAGCATATCCATCTCAATTCTGACACATGCTATGTAGAATTTGTCTAATAAAAATTTGTTTTCCACATGCAGGATGGAGAAAGACATACGGTTCAGCTACTTTGTGACAAGATTAAGTAAATTAATATGTGTGAGTTTAAGCATTATTTCACGTTCCAAGTTCTAAAATTCATCCAACGAAGAAACATTCTGAACAATTTAATACTAATTTTTATTTATTTTTGATGGCAGGTAACGCTGTTTGCAGTGCATTCAGCAGGTTGCTTCAACTTCTATTTGGCGTACCATTACAAAGTATCAGAAGAAACATGGATCGGAAGTCAGGTTAACGATTTTAAACACAGAAGCATCTGGCTTGGCTACACTTATTCCATTTACTGGTCAATTGTCACCCTTACCACCGTTGGATATGGAGATTTACATGCGGTCAACACAGGAGAAAAGATTTTCAATATCTTTTACATGTTATTCAATATTGCCCTCACTGCTTATATCATCGGCAACATGACAAATCTCATTGTTCATAGTGCTATCCGGACACTTTACATGGTAATGCTTGTTTCCCTTTTGCTTTCACTCATGTGTCTACAATAGCATATTTCCCTCTTAACTGACAACATTTTTCCCATCAAATTTTCTAAATCTGAAGCAAACTAAGAATTCATCACATGCTTTCATGTTGACAAAAATGCTAGGATTTCTTGTAAGCAAAATGTTTCTATCCAAACAGAGTAGAAAACATCGAACAAATGCTTATACTATTTTTTTGTGGCCTAAAAGAGGAATGCTATCAACGAGATATTGCGATATGCTAGCAAGAATAGACTCCCTGACGGTTTAAAAGACCAAATGCTGGCACACATGCAACTTAAGTTCAAGACAGCAGAGTTAAAACAAGAAGAAGTGCTAGAGGACCTCCCAAAGGCAATAAGATCCAGCATTGCCCAGCATCTTTTCCGTCAGACTGTTGAAAAAGCCTACCTTTTCCAAGGAGTCTCCGAGGACCTTATTACACAGCTGGTAAAACATTTTCCCTCTCTTTCTAAGCAGAGAAAGAAATTCATTAAAACTTGCTGTAGCAATCCTTAATGCCAATTCTAACCGTAGGTGTCAGAGATGAAAGCGGAGTATTTTCCTCCCAAGGTTGAAATCATTTTACAAAATGAGATACCAACAGATTTCTACATTTTAGTATCTGGAGAAGTGGTAAGATACCTTTCTCCCATATTCATCTTATGTAATGTCCAGTGCAAAATCTGAACAATCTGAAACTGCAGGACGTGCTGACATACAACAATGGAACAGAGCAGGTATGTTTCAGCACTTCCCAGATACATGTATCCAAATTCACTGTAAATATGATAGGAATAAATGGTTATTTTAGATTACAAGTGGTAAAAGAACTATTATAACCTGCGACATCTTTCCCATACTCAACCATCACCTGATGCAGAGTGACAACTATAGTAACAAAGTTCTGAAGGACAAAATTTGACTGCTGACTGATTCTATACTAATAATAAGTTGGTGAAGCAACCCATGTTAGAAATGCAATTAACACCCAATTTCCTCCATGAATCTTGGCAATTTCTGTCTTTATACGTTGTCAATGACATCCTGTGATGGCAAATCAACAAAATAATTCAGCAAACTATCGTACCTCAAATGCTGGAAAGAAGATGTATTCAGTAAAGAACTTCCATCTGAAATCAACATCTGTTACAGTATAAACAATAAGCATCTATACCAAAGACAGAAATAAGTTTTGAAAAGCCACAGAGCAGCAGTGTATAATGAAAAGGAGAAATAAACAGATCAGGGAGTAAAAGAATTTGTTTGTGTCATTCATTCTAGTCATGAAATAATAAGGTTGGAAACTCATAAGAAATAATTGATAGGTTAACTAAAGTACTGAAGTTTTGGTGAGAATCACTGAAATGCAACAGAAATTCAGCCCTCTGATGTAATAACATCACTACTGTGTAAACTTAAACTAACTTCATATTACTTTTCCAGTTTCTATCAAAATTAGGACCTGCGGATGTGGCAGGAGAGATTGGAGTAATTTTCAATATTCCACAACCTTTTACAGTGAGAACTAAGAGACTTTCCCAGGTCATCCGGATCAGTCATAATCATTTAAAGCAAGTCATGCAGACAGATCATGAAGACGGAAAGAAGATTATCTCCAACTTCATGGAGGTATGCAACTTATTACATTCCCAGTTATTATCAGTTACTCCCATGCTTTGAAGAAATAATTTAAACATAAGTTAATAAGGAAGAAAGACCTTTATTGGGCATACATAACCTACATGGATAGCATATGCCAAGATAACAGTATCTGCAGTTAATGATGTTCCACTACATATACGTAGGCAAAAAGTTCCAGTAGTCATTTTCTATTTCACTTATATTTATGACCCCTTAACTGCAGATATATTTGTTTAACACTGACTCTTCTTTTCTCAGCACATGAAAGGCTTAACAAAGGAAATGCTAGACGAAATGCCTTTTTTCACAGAGTTGCTCAGTGATCTGAACTCAGAGGTATATCTCGTCTCCAACCAATTAAATCAAAATATAGATCATTTTTTGTAAAATACAGATTCATAATAGACACTCTTAAAAATCAATTTCTCATTATCTTAGCAATTAAATCACAGAAACATGTTTTAAGGTGATCACAAAACTCAGGCATGGCCAATTCTATTTGATAACTAGATTAAAAGTTTCATGCTAATATCACTGTTCTCTTTACAGCCTATAGAACCAAATGAAGAGTCACAAAATTCTGAAGCACCAAACTCTCATATAGATACAAACATAAAAGGTAAACATTGGTACTAAGGTATATGTTCCATCAAATGTTGTGTCATAGGCTTTTCCTTAAAAAAAATTGCTGACTTCATTTACTTCTATTTACCCCTTCATTTTGCAGGCATACCAGGAAGTTCCAGTCCATTACCAAGTATAAGGGTGATCATTCATGGGCATCATCCAAATCAAAATACAGCAGAGGGTGACACATCTGGGAAGCTTATATATCTGCCTGACTCAATTGAGGATCTCTTCAAATTAGCAGGTATCATACTGTTGCAAGATGCACATCCACAAAAGAATAAAAATAAAAAATAAAAGGCTAATATTTCTTTTTGAATAGCTTCCACAAGACATGCATTAAAGCACTCAAAACAATCAATTTCATCAAATTGTAAAATATCCTTAGCAAACACTTGTAAAATTTATAAATTTTATATCTCTTCAATGAATGTTTCTATTTTAAGATAAAAGAAGGTCCTCTGACACAACAGTAATTGAATAAAATTCACTTGCTGGAATCAACAATAATATTCATCAACTTGACTCGGTAATGCCTTAATCCAATGCATCAGATAGGATGGATATCATATTATATCGTCCCAAGATCAATCACTACATTAGCTATTTGGCCAATAGAACTAGAAACTTTGATGTGTTGATTATACCTAGAAAAAGGTTGAAAGGTATAGAAACTTCGGCAATTGGAAAATATAGCAGGTCTTTTATTTGTTTTCCATTCCTTTTGATGCATTACTACATACTTAATGAGTTATGTGGGATGGCAAACTAACATCAATTTTAATGCAGAGAAAAAATTTGGCGAAAGAGGAAGCATGATTCTCTTGGCAGATGGCTCACAAGTTGAAGACCTGAATGCTTTGAGAGAAAATGATCATTTGTATATTTTTTGAAAATTTAACAGATATTTGACTAATCATCAGTTCAACAAGTCCGGTTTTGACTGATGATTTTGAATGCAGTAATACAAGTTATTTTTCAATGTCTGTATATTTATCCGAGCATATATACGAATTAATATTAGAGTAAAATACCCTCTAATTGAATGATGATCAGGCACAAACAGCATTTTTCTTTTCCTTCTATTTATTTATTTTTCTAAGGAAACCCAAATTAGTCTTTGAACATTATTATGCACAAAATCATGTAAGGTGGTAGCACTAAAAAACAACAGGGCTTACAATTTTCAATCTCTGTTGTTGAGCATATCTAAGACAGCAAAAGCAGCTTTCTGACATTGTTCCCTCTCTTCTTCCAAGGATTTTTTCTTCTCCAAAGCAGAGTTCTTACACTTCTGTATCTCTTCCATGATCCCAGAAGAGTTCTGATCAATTTCACTGCAGAGATTTTGTTAAAAAAGTAGAGTGTGATAAAACAAGAGCATAAGCAGAAACAGATCATCTACAGTTAGTGGTTAATCTGAGCAGTCATCAAACTGTAATCTATTGGCCAACCAGAAGAGGAAGAAAGAATGATGGACAGAGAAAGCTTACAGAACTATCTGAATTTAAATAATAAAGGTTAAACAAACGTTAGCAAAGCATAAGTAGCTGTGGGCTTATTGTAACAAGGGTTATTGTTGAATTTTCTTAACTCTGAACTTATGTAGCATAATTAAAAGTGAATACAATAAGAAAGAACAAACGTAACAATGAGAAAAGAACTAAGAGGAAAGCAGAGATGATGAGACAATAAGTTTGTTATATGTCCATTTAGGGACAGAAGACAAAAATTTAATTAACAGACGCATGAAGGTTTGTTTCGTGAAATTACAGAAGCAGTGTTTACAGTCAAGTACTGATTGCTTATTATTGGCAAAAAGAAAAGCAATCTTTCTCAAGTTAAAAATTATTGATGATTATCAACTCACGTTATCATCTTAAGTAAGTTTGTCATTGCCATCTGGACCTGTTGCGACATATCTGTAACCATTAACAGATAGGTCATGCTTACATACACCCCAACAAAAAAAAAAAAAAAAAAAAAAAAACAGAGAGAGAGAGGAGACAACAAATTGAACGACTACATATCTAAATGATAATGGATCAGTTAATCAAAACAAAATACAATATGTCAAATTCCGCATCCTCAAACACTTAGCTTTTAATAATTTTAAAATAATGTAACAGAATTAGGTGATTGATAGGTAATTGCAAGCGACGAATCAACATAATACTATTAGTTTTATGTAATTACCGGCCGACGTAGTTACTTTTTCTAATAGAGAGGAAAAAAAAATCGATTGTAGTAGCAACAAGCGAAGCAAATTCTGTAATAATCCTTAGCAAAATCAATTACCTAAAAGAATTCCAACAGATGCTTGCAAAATTTACCAATTTAGGAAGAATTTTACATTAATAATATATATGCAAAGATATAAATGTAATGGACCGAGAGAATTCCAGGATTAGGATCTAATTCCATCTGAATTCTCGTTATCTTCAACTACATAACATATACAATTCCATTCAAGGTGAAACAAGTCGCATACGAACAGTGAACAAAATTGGTGTAATTTGAACGCGAAAAAGAAGGCGAGAAAATGTAAGCAAAAAGTATGAAAATGAACCGTAGACGAGAGAAGAGAGCTGAGATTCAGCCTCTGAAGATGGAGGATGAACAATTTCGGCATCAAACTGAGACGGTGAATTCGCCATTGCTTCCAAAGCTATCTTCTCTTAACTACAGAGCGCGAATGCAGGTGTTGTTAGGCGCGACTTTCGTGATGAGAAATTTTAAGTGAAATACTAGAAACGCCCTTCTCGGTCAAATCCGGTTCTCGCCCTGTAGACCGACCGACCAACTTTTGGCCCAACGAACAAAAGTTCTCGTAAATACTTTTTACTAAAACATATACGATTGCAAATAACTTTTACCAGATTTACGCTTTGATAATCAGTTTTCTATCTACCGAGTTGAAAAAACTTACAGATCTTCTATATAATCAATAACAATACATTCAAGATTTTATATTTTGGTTACAATTTATAAATACATGGTGCCACAAAAACATTTAAAACATACATTATATTATTATTATTATTATTAATGCATCAAAATAACTTCTTAATATAATCATGATCACCAAATAAAACATAACTAAAGTCTATAAAATATGCTCAAATTATATTTTGCAGAAACCTTCTAAACTTTGACAATGCATAGAATAAAATTAAAAAATTTATAAATTAAGGCATGTATAATCTTTGTCCTTACAAGACAATGATTTAGTTTAAAATACAATAAATTTATTTATTAGTATTTATATATATAATTTTTTTATATTTATTTTTCAGACTCATTTATTTAGTTTATATGTAATTTAATTATTTTTTTAATTTTATAAAACTATTTATTTATCTCTTATTTTTTGAAATATTAACTTAGTAATTTAATTTTTTTAAAAAATTTTAATTCACAATATTTCATTTTTTGCTAGGGCTTTGACTGTAGGGGTCAACGATAATGTGTTGTATTAATTTATTTGGAAATCTAAGAGCATTTGCTTAAAAAAGTGATAAATTTATTAAAACAAATAAAAAATTCTTGCTTGCACGTCGCACTGGAAAATGCATGGATTGAATAAACAAAATGTCGGTAACTAACAATGAGTGCAAGCCCTATACTACCTCCGTTATCGGTGAGCACATTGACGGCATGAAACATTTTATAGAGCCGATGCAAATGCAACGGGAACTGTGTCATTGGTCAAGATTTTTCATGTCTAAACTTGGTTTGTTTTAAGAAAATAATTAATTAAACAATTAAACCTATTGATGACACTGGTATACTTTCTGTTCTGCCACCTTTAATTGCAGCAATTAGATTGCATATGGTGAAAGATTATGTTATAAAAATATTTAAATATTTCTTTTAATTCCCTACACGAGAGGAATTTTTCGGTACTTGTGGAGGGAGCATAGCAAGCCGTGTTATTTCATAAATTTCGATACATAAGAAATAGCAGAGAAAATATATGTTTAATGATGATGTTTTTTTACTCAATTACTCTTGTGTCCTATAGATGTCTTGGCATAATCTTTAAAATGTAACCAATAGTTGCTATTTTATTTTATTTTTGAATGAAATGGTCACTACTAGTATACTATTTTAAAAAAAAAAAACTTTTAGCATACTTTTTTTAATGTATATAATAAAGTTATATAAGTTTCGTCCTTTGAGATTTATTTTTTTAAACTAATGTCATTTTAATATCTAAACAATCATTATTTGTGTGCATGAAGGAGGGAGGGGAAAAAAATAAAAATAAAGACAAACGCCTTCCTGCATTCTTTAAAAACAACATCACACTAGCGAATAAGGGCAAAAAATGCGAGGCTCCCAATTTTTATGTTCCACTGCCACGTAAAGAAGTCACGTAGGTCCCAGCACGTGTGGTGGACCCCACCACCACAGGTAAACAATTCGTAATACGGAAAAGGTAAAACGAGAACCATCCGATGGACCGGCCCGTTTTGGAGGAATCTTCTCATAACAGCCGTTGGATTTTACCGGGATGAGGAACTATGCCGTACACGTGTCCGCTAATGCGCCTGTCAGCCGAAAATATGAAAAGCCTGAGGCTCTCGCAAAACGACAAAAACAAATTTGGTTTGGAGTAGCTAAAACTTAAAAAGTGAAAAATAATAAGGTGAAGCTGGTGAGAGAGATGAAATGATAACTTTGAGTTGTGTTATAACTCGGGTTAGGTTAACTAACCCTTATGACGTGTCACGTGAAAGGGACCGAGCAATTATTAGTTAACGGTTGATTTACGACGTTAACCGCCGGTATGTCATGCTGAATAGGAGTCGGAGAGATTGCGCTAGGTTTGACTGTTAACCCGTGGCTTTATTACTCGGCGATTCCAAAGCCTTCGAGGATTTTAGCCCTTTTAGTGAAAGTTAATTGACTGCAATGCCCTCTATCAGTTTTCCGTCGACCACAACTCTTTTAAAATATATATATATGTCACGTGCTTTAAATAAATAATATTATAATTGTTACGATATTTTTCAAAGTATATCACGGGATTATTATAAAGAATAATATTTTCTCAATTAAAATTTAAGTTTTCATTAGTGCAATACATTTATCAATAAAGAAAACTTGTTAAAACATTACATACACGCATGGTGAAATTAGTATTTAAATAGGGCTCTCTCTATCTCTCTCTAGTAGTTGTAATGTTTATTCTCATCTTTTAGGGGACAAATGCATGTTATCATTGTCTATGGTGCAAAAGTGACGTGTTTTTTTTTTTAATATATAATCAATTAAAGGCTAGTAATGATGCATGCAAGTGTAGACCATGGTCCATCTGCTATCATGTCTAGCTGCATTTGTTCATACACTTTTTTTGTAATATCAATAAGCACGTGTTTATTACACTCTCTACGATTTTTATTTAAATTAGAATATAAAATAATACGTACTGTGTTACAATAGTAAAAGCAATGCTTCAATTTATTTATGTATTTACTATTAGATTTTATTTTAGTTAAACATATATATATATAACACTTTTTTTAATAGAAATATACATGAAGGTAATTGTGTAAAAACTTTGACTCTAAAATTAAGAAAAGTCAAAGAATTAATCACACCTTTAATGGTACAATTCTAAATTAATTAAGTATAACAAATAAAATTTATTTTTTAATGAACGTATTATTTAAAAGAGTTCAAAAAATATTATTTAATTTTTAATTGAATAGTTAATATACGTTGGAATACTATCTATTAATTGACGAAATTTCTCAATTGAGTATAAAGAATTTCTTTATTATCATATATAGATATATATATATGTTATAATTGTTGTAATATGTTGATATTAAAAGAAAAGGTAATTTCGTAAAATTTGACTTGAAAATTGAGAAGAATGAAGTGATTAATCATGCCCTTAATTTTACACACAATACCGATATCAATAAATAGTTTTAATGTTTTTGGTCCGACGGACATCACAAACCCGAAAAGAAAAAAATTAAAACGAGGCGAGGGTATTAGAGTCAGTTAACGCCCAACTACCATGGTACGGATTTGAAACAGGCCGGGTAATCGGCAAACTGACGGCCCAATGAATCCAACCTCGCCAGGGCCGCGGTTAAAAGCCGTGAGCGTTTGTCAATTCCGAGGAGAACGTTGATAAGTGATGTTTGTCGTTTAGTGATGAGTCACCAAAAAGGGCAATAAAGTAACTGAACCAGGCCCTTTTCAGTAGTCCTTTTTGTTCTATTTAAGATCCTCACTTTTACTTTCCCTTCTAATTTTTATTTTAAATTAATTTTTTTTATCGAATACCATTCGCCACATCACCGTCGGTGAAAATTTTTTTGACCGTTCATTCATTGGACCACTTATTTTCATAACCAAAGCAAAAGTAAAATACTTTTTTCTTTAAAAAAAAAAAAAGAAAACATATGTGCAATATAATATAAATCATATTGCCAAATATGATAAATGTTGAGATTTCTTCACCTTTTAACTAAAATATAATTGAAGTATAATGCTTTAAAGTTGGTCAACAATCCTTGAGTTAAATTTTTTCTTTATTATAAATCCTTATTTTACAATTAGATTTTCTAAAGATATAAATTTTTATTACATTAGTGACTGATTGTTGTAAACTAGGTCTATTCGTTAATAAATAATAATGTACGAAATATTAATTAAAAAATTCTTAAAATTTATTTTTACAAACATTTGTATCTTAATAATGTCATGTGATATTATAAAAAATGTTGAGCATTTGATAGTGATTTTATTATTTTACCAGATGATTTTTTAAATAAAAATAAATATTATGTCACATAGTTATATTCGTTGGAGCACTTAATTTTTATTTTCGTACAAAAACAAATTAAACTATGTGAAATTACGAAGAAAGTTAAAAAACAAAATTTAAAAATAAACAAATAAAGGAAAGGAAGAGGACGGCAAAGGACAGAAAGTAACTTGAACAATAAAAGTAGGTAAATGCAAAGATACAAAAGTTGGTAAAAGCTATTTATTATTTTTCTGTGGGCAAAGCCAGTATTGCTGTAATTACTCAAGTGTATTTTGGAAGAAAATAATAAAAAAAGGAGAGAGCGAAGAGTAGAGAAGAGAAGAGAGCGGAGTAATTCAGAAGCTCATTTGCCTCGCTGATTTTGAGGCACGAAACAGTGGAGAGAGAGAAGTGTACTGCACAAGTTTCACACACGCAAACTCACAGCTTCTTGTCAAACAATCAAACGTACGTACATACATATATTTACTGCTTTTGGCTCTCTTCACTTCTCTATAACTCATCTCTCAGAAATTTCCAGAGAGTAGCCGACTGAGGTGGGTTTTTCTTTTCCTTTCTTTTTTCAGTGTTTATTGTCTCTATGATTCGTTTTTTTGATTGCTGAGTTGGATTTACGCTCTTTTATTGATTTCTTTGTTGGGTTTTGATGTCTTGATCATTTTCTCATGCATGATTAGTTTTTTCTGTGGGATTTTCTCATGTGGGTATTTTTATATGTGAATGATTTCCAGGTCATTCTTCATTTTCTTAACATTTGACAGATGGGTTTATTTATTTATTGGTAGAATATCAAGATGAACGCACTGTATTCTGCTTACCGTGCTTTAATTTTTGTCTACATTGGGGTATTTTTCCACTGGAAGCTATTTATTACTTCAAAATTTGACTTGATATTTCTCTACCATCTGAGAACTCTTTTAATCCTATAAAAATTAATTTTTTTAACTGGGTCTTAGGGATTTTTTGAATTACAATTACACCATCAGACGTTTTTTTTTTTTAATCTTCAATCTGGTGATTTTTTCAACCATTTGATCATGTTCCTTATTTTCTGCCTAATGCAGCTTATTGAGTAATCGTCTTGTTCTTTCATATTGATTCTTATTTGTTTCTAAGCTCAGTAACTAACTACCAACTGAATGTTGAAATATGTTTGATTTTTGTTCAGACAAGAAGCTTCTGGTATTTCTAGGAGATAATGCTGAGGAAAAGGACCAGGTCACTCGAGAAAGATCAGCAGATGAGTCATTTAACAATGTCTGATTCTGTTGCTGAGTCCTATTTCAATTCTGAAAATCGCAAAAACAATTCCTTTTTTGGTGTTCCTGGTCTGTTTGTTGGATCAACTCCCAAGAGTTTATCAGATTCTGATTCAGTTTGGAGCCCAACATCTCCTCTAGATTTTAGGGTGTTTTCCAATTTAGGTAACCCTTTTAGGTCCCCAAGATCACCCCGTTGTGAGCAACAAAAGAGCTGGGATACCAGTAAAGTTGGCTTAAGCATTATAGATTCTCTGGAAAATGATACCAAACTGTCTGGTAGAGTTCTCCGGTCGGAGAGTAAGAGCATTCTTTTTGGACCTCAAATGAGGATTAAAACTATAAATAGTCAAACCCATGTCAATTCTTTTGAGGCACCTAAATCGTTGCCTAAAAATTATGCAATTTTCCCTTATACACAGATCAAATCTTCCCTGCAAAACGGAAACTCTGATGTTGTTTTTGAAATTGGAGAAACCCCATTAGAACTGGAACAAGAGCCATTTGGGAAAATTCAGTCTTGTTCACTGGATTCCTGCAGGTCATCTCCAGCTTTGGCTGGTTTTGCTGACTGTAGCTCTGATGTAAGTTCTGGGAGTTCTGATTTGGAAAATTTAGCCTCCGATGGGAGTTCATCTCGTCTGATGAATGGGGGAAGCCCAAATACAAACAATTCTTCCCATATTAAAGTAAACTCAATGGCAGTTTCCAAGGGCTCTGGCAATGAATTTATTGAAACCCTCTCCGCAGATGAGATTGAGCTTTCTGAAGATTATACCCGTGTAATATCACGTGGTCCTAACCCGAGAACAACTCATATATATGGAGATTGCATCTTGGATTGTCACACTAATGACTTGAGCAACTTTTCTGAGAATGAAGCTAAGGGAATTGAAGGAGCTATGACCTCAACCATCTCATATCCTTTTGATAATTTCTTGAACTTCTGCTACTCTTGCAATAAGAAATTGGAGGGTAAAGATATTTACATGTACAGGTATGCCCTAATCCTGGTACTGATAGCCCTTTTATTTTGAATAATTCATTCTTGCAGGAGGATATTTAAAGATTCTAATTTAATTAATTCATCTCTTGCAGAGGTGAGAAAGCATTTTGCAGTTCAGATTGTCGCACACAGGAGATTTTGATTGATGAGGAAATGGAGAAAAATATGAAGTCTTCTGAAAGCTCTCCCAATTCTGATGATTGCAAGGAGCCCTTTGAATCTGGCTTCTTCGTCACAACATAAAAACTTTTTCACCCATAGCCACCATGTCCATGATTGATGAACAATTAGAAAGGTAGACGATTTGATCATCTGTCTATAAAGAGCTGTTCGTGTGTGCGCTTGGCAGCCATGGATGATTGTTTTGTACATTGTTTCGTCTGCTGATTGTATTTCAGCTTTGATGGCCTTGGTGGTTTTTGGGTTATGTCTAGTTTTGCCATCCATAATTCGGTCATAAATATATATATTCTAGGACTTCTATTGCATTAAAATTAATGTAAAAAGGGTAGAAGCTCGTTTTTATAGCTCCCCGATGTTATTATTTTTGTATCATCTCTATTGCAGCAAGAAATGAATGTATAATCCTGCAACATCACAAAGTTTTTGACATAATATGAAAGTACTACATATTTACGTCTTCTTTTTCTTGTTGACCTTGCAACCTGATCGAGAATACGCATCTTGAATTCTCAGGAATCTTCTTTCTTCATTCCACCGTGGGGGAAATCAATTTATAGCTTTGTTCTTTTGCTTATATCAGGCACTATTTTGTGTAGTTTCTGGTATTTGCAGCTTCATCTACTAAAGCTACCATATGTATAACCAGACAAGTATGCTATGAATGAACCAGGAGGACATCTTGCTGATAGTTTCTTCCATTTTGTAAATAGGATTAATTGTCGTCTGGACATGTCCTTTCATCACACGGGCAATTATTATGGCGGTCCACACTGCATTTTTTGTTTCCTTTGTTATTTCAGAAAACAATTTACAGGTTTGTTTTGATGCTTCTTCACTGTCAATGCATATGAGGTAGGGTAGACGGTTCCCACGTCAAGTTCCCACATCAATATGATTCTTTATAATGTAGCATCGTGGACCCAGTTCACCTTATTCGCAAAGTCGCAACACAATCACAATGAGCTTCCTGTGATTTACATTCTTTGCTCTGCAGTTCGCCATAAACTTCGAACATATGAATTTATATCCTTCTAATCTAAAGCACGCCGTAGCTTTATTCTTTCTGTATTAAAATGAGACATATCAGTGCTTTTTTATAGCTACACATTTCTCAGCATAACTTTATTCTTTCATTTTTCAATTCAGTAAAAGATTGTATGTAGTTCACAGAAAAGTTATTGAAATCATATCACAAGGGCAACATTTTGTGAGGAGGAGGAGAGTACATAGTCCAAGAATGTCCCTCTCGTATCAAGAGAAAAATATATGGAGATCAAAAGGACAATTATTACTTTGTCCTTGCAGAAGAATTGAGAGGAAAAGATCTGCTCAGCATCTGCTGCAAGAACCCCACTCGCTTTGCTATGCGATTCCCACATGGAAACGTGATATATATACAAAATGGTAACGAGAAAAACAAAAGAGGAAGAAGTTTAATCATGACATCTGAATCCCAACAAAGAATAAGACATCTTTCTCTTCAATTCTGCCACGAGAAAATGATTTACTACTTCCCTGTTTCAAAGAACAGAGAAATATTAGATTTGATCGCTATGATTTACACTAGAATTTTGGATCACCAATAGTCTGTACACGAGCATGCCCATCTTGAAACCTATGGAACCGACTGTTATCCCTAACATAACAATCTCTCTGTCATATGCCTTGGATATAAGCTTCATAAATGAATGAGAATCCCCACAAATCCGAAGATTATTCACAATGTGGATAGGAGTATTTTTAGAGGTGCTTATCAGACCAAAAGCTATGGCCAATCTTTCACTATTCTGAAATGATGTTTCTTGTAATTCTCCTGGCTGTAATCTTGTCTCAGTCTCATTTAACATAGAATAAATTTCTTCAGGCTGAGGGTTAAAGAAATCCCCAGAAATAAATTTATGAACAATACCACCGAGTTCTATCAAACTATATACTGGTTGCTTCCTTAATCCCATACCATGTAACTTTGTTCTTATCCTGCTCACATCATCCAATCTACCAGCTTTTGCATATATGTTCGTAAGTAGCACATAAGCTCCATCATTTACTGGGTCTATCTCTGTTAGATGTTTAAATGCACACTCAGCTAATTCAACATTTTGTGGGCATCCGCAAGCTCTCAACAAGGAACTCCATATTGAAACATCTGGTGGAATTGGCATGGATGCAAAAAAGTTTGCTGCCTCTTCTAAGTTCCCAGCTTGACCTAGGAGATGAACCGTATATCCATAGTGCTGTATCTTTGGCTTAATATTGTACACACTACTCATTTTGCCAAAGAATTCATATCCTTCAGCAACTAAACCTCCGTGGCTACAGGCATACCGAAGAGCTATAAAAGTGACATGGTCTGGCTCTATTCCTGTTTCCTCCATTTCAAAGTAAAGATCAATTGCTTTCTGTGCGTGCCCCACCATGGCAAATGCTGCTATCATTGCAGTCCATAGAAATACATTCTTCTCACTTAGTTCAGAAAACAAGTCATAGGCCATTTCACTGCAGCCACACCTTCCATACATTTCAACTAGAGCAGTTCCTAACATGTTATCCACTCTGGTTTGGTTCTTGTTTATGTAAACATGGACCCAAATGCCGTGATTAGGGGCTCCAACACTAGCACAGGATGATAGCAGACTGACCAAAGTGAGTTTGTCAGCTTTTAGATTTGAATTCTGCATCCTGTGGAAAAGGTCAAATGATTTTTCAAAGTGATTAAATTTTGCATAGCCATTGATCACAGTATTCCAAGAAATAACATCTTTCTCAGGGATCTCATCAAAGAAGGCTCTCACCTTCCCAGTATCTCCATTTCTGCAAAATCCGTCCAACATTGTATTCCATGTCACAGCACTCTTGTAGGGCAGCTGCTGAAAGAGTAAGTGAGCTTTATCTAATTCTTCACACTTTGCATACAAGTCTATCAAACCATTTCCTAGAAAACCATCGAGGATAATTCCATATTGACAACCAATCCATGGATGGATTTTCCAAATTCATAGTCCCCGCATCAACACTTGCTGAAAGAGTTATTATGAGCACAACCTCATCTGGACTAAAATTTTCAAGGCTCATTTGCTTGAACAACTTCAAACTCTCATACTAATGCCCACATTGAGCATAACCTGAAATCATTGTAGTCCATGAAATCAAATTCCTCTCTGTCATCTAATCAAACAAGCATCTAGCCTTGTCTATTTCATTAGACTTGACATACCCACTTACCAATGTAGTCCACATAACAACATCAACATCAACGTCATCAGAATCACATCTAGCCAGAAGCTTTTGCACTTCCTCCATTTTCCCACACTTGATATTACATATCCACTAGACAATTTAGCAAATTCCCACTAACCTTCATGCTCTTCTCCTCAATATATAGATGCAAAATCTCCCCTATTTCCAAATCCCTTAACTTTGTACAAGCTGAAACCAAGCCAACCATAGTTATCTCGTCAGGGCTGACACCTTCAACAATCATTTGGCTGAATAAATCCATCGCTTCTCTATACATTCCCATCAAGGTGTAACACGATATCATGGTATTCCAACTAAACTCTTTTAGGCAATTTCTCAAACAATTGACGGACCGCCTTCCATTTCTCACTTCTTTTATACAAACCCATCAAATTGTTATTCAACGATAGATTATCATTTAACCCGTATTTTAAAATTCTTCCATGAACTTCACTCCTTTCCTGAAGAGCAAACATTCCAAAACAAGCATGAATCAAGAAGTGAAAAGTGGATACATTTAGTAGCACTCGTTGAGTAACGAGACGAAGACAAATTACAAATACTTCTCGTGGGGAGCCATTTTTAAGTTGATTTTCAATGATAGAATTCCAGATTATAATTTCTGGTTTGTGGGCTTACCTAATAATTTGCTGGGCATAATCAAGGTTCCTAATGGAGACCAAGAAGTGGAAAACAAGAGTGGATATCTGAGGGTTATTTATGAGATTTGTAGTAATTAAGTGAGCATACATTGGTAGCAAGATTTCAACAAAGTGATGACAGAATTCGTTGGAACAGAAGTGGAAATTTGGTCTTTGGTTATTCTGTTTACAGGAAGAGCGAGGGGTTGGAAAGTAGCCGTAAGAGCCATCTTTTGAATGTTGGTTCGTCCCCGTACCCTTTATATCGGATAGGATTACTATAAGTCTATTAAAGTAATTATTGGAACAATTTCCGAAAGAGGAATATTTTCTTAAAGAGAGATAATTATGGGATGGTTTAAGACACGTTCATGCCATCCTTAAGTTTAGTGTGACAAAGAGAGTAAGAATTTAGTTTATGAATAAAATTTGTTTAAAATTTAAAAAAAATTTTCCTAAATTTTAATAATGAGAGTAAATATGAAGTTACATTTTTCTAGTCTTTAATAATATGATACGAATTTAAATAATAATAAGGGACAAAGATTTAAGAATAACACTATTAAATTTTTTTAAAAAATAGAGCGATTTATTATCTTTAAAAAATTAATCTTCACTCTGAATTTATTATTATCGGAAGAAAATCCATATCCTCCAAATAGAGGGTTAGCGTATGAATCGCCATTGCTAAAACCAATTACCTTGCTAAGGGTGGTTAGCTAAAGTAACTAAATTGTTAAAACACAGTAAATTCCGTCTTAATTTGTTAGGCAGGGGCTAAATTGTTTGATTTTAGCAAATCATGTCTTAATTTGCCATTATACTAACATAAAAGGAAAGAAAATGCCATTATCCCCATCATAAACCCTTCCTCTGAATCGCCAGGCACGTTGTCAGTTTCAAAATCCGGTCTAAAGACGAGAAATTTTGACCCATTAATTGGCCATTCCATGACTCAGGAATCGAAAATTTGGTAAAAGCAACGAACAGGCCGGAACACCCGAGTAAACCGCCAGGTTTCTAGAACATGTTTGACCAATTTTCGCAACATAATTCGTCGAAGATCTTGTCCGGGAGAATCGTCAGTACCCGAAAAAGGGTTAATCCAATTACTTGATTTTTCGATTGCAACACTCGGTGGAGCACAAAGAACATAGCAACTAAGCATTTTCGAAGAAAGTGAATGTCGCACAAGACTCATAAAGAGAAGTTTTAACCATACTTCATAAAGCAGTTCCCTTAAAATCTAAAAGAACATTTTTGTAATAACTAAAACATTTGCTGACTAGAAAGAAAAGCATTATTAATGGAAATAAAAGAACGGACATGTCCCCCGCCACCCTGGGGTATTGGTGGTGCCATTACACGACGTTTTGCCTAATGAAACATAATTAAAAAAAAAAAAAAAAAAGATAAAAGACATGTAAAACAAAAAGAAAGAAAATGGACAAAATGGAACACCACGAGCCACTGTCCCCAGCAGGGTAGGTTGAGCGCACCACCTCCACTCCACGAGTGTCTCAGACGGTTGCCAAGGTTTAATTAAACCCCAACTCACGAGCATCAATAGGAGGCCTAACCATCGCCATCAAATTCATTGCTAGTCTTGATATTAATGCCACTTGCTCAGCCCCTTGTCAAACGAGTGTTGTAGGACTTGCAATTCGGGCACTTCTGAGCCACCACATGGAACTGCACATTTGAGGTTTTACCGCAATCATTGCAGAGGATCCAAACCTGTTAATCAGGGCTACTGTCAGAATAGAGATGCGTCTAATTGACTAGAAACATACATAAAAGAGAGACAGACCATTCTATTCATGTAAGGTTCTGGCATCGGCATAGCAGCAATTTCCATATCATATTTCTCCCAGACCTTGGACATGTCACAGACTGACTTGGAGCAGAGGGGGCATGCATATCTGTTAAAAATGAAGAAAGCACATGAATAAAACCAGAAAATTAAAGAGGGAAAATATAAGAAACCATATGAAGAATAGCAGCAACGTTACTCACTGATAATGTTCTCTCATCTCCTTCAAGCAGTTTTTGTGAATGGTGTGCCCGCATGGCATGACAGTTACATCGTTTCTTGACTCAAATAGATACTGCAGATAATTATTTCAATTGAAGTTTGTGGTTAAGCACTCCAAGAAGAAAACTAGTAAAACTGGTTTAATTTTTTTTCGACTACAATTAAGTATTAATGTATTACCTCACAACAAACAGGGCAGTCATGATGCATTGCACCTTCTACACATGGGTGGCTGTTCTTTAAAAGAATTGAGTAACAGCAACCTTTGTAACCAGAATAAAGATCACAGTCACATGCGTATAAACATTAGTATATTAGCAAGTCATGATATAACCACAGAACCGCACCCAAGTTGAACCGAAAAATTAAAAAAAAAAAAATAGGGAATAATGAGTTGCATTCCTCACCACACTTGGAACAGTGGAAGAAATTTTCACGTCCGCCAATTCTGGAACAAAGCACATTGAAAATTCATGTTAGAAGAACATGACATGAAATTTGGCATTGGCAGCAAAAACATAAGGAAGCAAATATCATACCTGCATATTCCACACCCATCACAATGATACTGTTTCTTAGATGTCTGCAACATTGCAAAAGCAATATATTAGATCAGCTAGTTCAAACCACTTCAATTGCAAAACCAATATGTGTAGATCAGCCAGTGCAACCCACATCAATCTATAAATCTTAATTTCCTCAAATTGATTCACAATTCATGAAAACAATTGGATGGCTGGCAGGGGTGGAAAAAATAATAAATTACTCACATCATCATCAAACAGCTTGCAAGTCTCACAGAAGTATTCAGCCATGCATACACCACAATTAACACAAACTTGCTGAACCTGTATAATAACAGTAAACAAATTAGTTAGAAATACATAAATATTCCTCTAATAGAGCAGCAGATCCCATGTCTGTATTTCACCACTGCCTATATATAGACATATATATATACATGGAGAAGATATATGTTAAAAGCCTATTATTGGTTACAATCTTCCATTTGCAACCACTTCCTCAAAGTAGAACTTTTATACCCGTAGTTCTGTTCACAATAAACTACTCAAAGCAAAACCACTAGAATGAATAAAACCTAGAACTAACCTGTTGTTCAGTGCCGCAAAGTGAACATATCACCTGGAATATTTAGATAAAAAGGGGTAAGAGTGTGCATACTTTTCCATCAACAATGGCTAAGACTGCCACTAAAAAATTCAATGCAAATGGAAGCAGGAAAATCGAAAAGCAATTGTATATATACCTGCATAATTTGATGGCGTGGAATGTCATGTCTAAGCTTCTGATCAACACTGATATTGTTCTGCAAATCAGAAAACAATTTATTGCCAGTAAATAAAGAGAACAAACGATTTATTAATTCCCAATTAAGCAATTTCAATACGCTAGCTAAGAACTTTGGGACAACCATAATCAAAATTCAGATGGTTCTTGACAAGAATGCGGCCACAGCATAATCACTAGAATGAAGTAGATTTTAATAACTTATTATTTTCTTAACATATATAACTTAAAACAAAAATAGATACACTGCCACATTTCAAAATTGTTTATAAGCTAACGAAAGCTCACCATTGCCTCATTGTGACAATGACGACAATCAAAGACCTCATTGCAACAAGGAGCTCTGATGCTGCACCGTCGTCGATAGTGCTGGCAACTGCACAAAATCATATAATGTTAACCACGGAAAAAATAGGAGAAACCTGAATTAGAATGGGAGAAGGGCAAATCATACCCATACTCCATGAACCCTCTCTTTAGCAGTTCAGTCAAATTGTCATGATTTATTGATTCTTCTGTTAGCCCACACTCTCTATTTGGCTCATGAGAATCAGTTCCCTCTACTTTGCAGGATATGTTCTGTGAGTCAAATTGCTGATGGCTGCAATGATTGACTTCCACTTCTGACATGTCAAGTGCTGTATTGAGACTAGACAGACAGCTGGAGCTGGCAAAGGACTGGAGAACCTGCAATTATGGACATATTTAGCAAAGATCCTAAAAGTTCAAACATATCTATGGCGTGAACAAGCCAGGCAAACACTCCATGACATTGTTGCTTTCTTCTACACAGCTGCAGACCAATGAAATCAGCAACAACATAATCCAAGGTTGAACAGCTCCAATCAGCATTACTCCAAGAGAAGGATTCATCAAAACAAGATCTATTAGGATCCCATATTAAAAGAAAAAATTTCAGCACTGGGAAACCCTGGAGCCTCCAGCTGTGACTGAGCAATAGCATGTGCATGATCACTTGATTCCTTGAGGTTCCGGAACCAAATGTACTGCAAATGACCAATAGACGCCCCAACCTATGGTAAAAGCAATGTATCACACAATCAAATGCGCTCTAAATTGTATATAAGTATTAGGGGAAAGTGTGTGAAATTGCAGAAAGACGTTGTCTTGATTGTCCACCGAGGACAGGCCTACCTCCACTTGCAACTCTGCACCAAGTCTCTTTGAGAACTGAACTTACCCCAGACATAACCATTAACAACATCACCACTTCATAGGCCTCTCTCCTGTAAGAATTCAGGTCCATTTGAACCTAGCCAGTTCTTCCAACATTATACAAAGTTTGATCTACCCAGAGGATTTACATTTTCATAATCAACACCCATGGGCCAAAGACCAGGTTCCCCTAATTGACAAAAGATGGAAGTCCACACCCAACTAGTGGAACAACACCCTTCTCCACACTGACACAGATTGCCAGATCTTAAAAAGGTTCTGGAACAAGCTGAGGTTAGGAAGGGTAAGAGGACCTAAGAACAACATTATAAGGAAACAAATCCTAAGCTTTTAAGCCCCTTGCTTGAACACTGTACTGCTGTATTGTCCAAAACTATGAGAAATAGACCCAATACTTTCCAAAGCTTGCATCTCCAGCACTGATATAGATAGCATAAGCCTGTAGATATCTGCCCCACAATAACTCACTATTATTGTCTAGTCATCCATTGACCTTGAACATCCTGAACACCTGCAACTCATGATATGAATACAAAAGCCACAAACTCACATCACAGACATAATTGCAATAGCATCCTCAACGACACTTAAAATAGTGTATCAGGGAACCAAAAATCCACTCATTGCTGTGGTTCTCAGATTAACCCAGCTGTTGCCTCTTTATAGACTCCTACAAGGACAGTTTGCGGTCCAAGGAGTAAGATGCCCAAGAATTGGCACCTCAAGTTTGACCATCACTTGTACCACATAGTGAACAAGGCACTACCAACTTATGAATTTATTGCCTCCCTTCTCAACATATCTGGTTTCCATGAATCCATAGTGGTCATTTCCTCACATTCTTGCATTACTAAAGCACCTTCTCCAGATAACCACGCAAATGATAAAGTCATCTCTAATGATAGTTCTAGTATTCTCCAACTGTTGCAATTACACAAATTATCTTTTATTCAATTATGTACTTCTTTCTATATACAAAACAATTTATCCCAGGAAAAAAGTTTTCAACCATGCCACTTGATTCTTTTAAGTTGCTTTCATGGCGAACCATGACAGCTGCAGGCTCCCTTATTTATTAAATGATATTTTATTACATAATTTCTAAAACAAGTAGCACACTTCAACTGAATCATTGACAAACCAATACATTAAGCCAGACCTAGCATGCAACAATGAAATGATTACAGAAAAATTCCATTGGATTCAATAAGCACTCTACACAAATAACAGCGGTGCACTAGGAGTGCATCAGATATTTTAGTACATACAAAATTCACCTTTAAAAGGTATTATGCAAAATGTAACGCTTGAATGAAAAGAAAGCAACGCGCACACGCAGCTGATATCACTACTAAGCGACCAATACCGCCTGATCAAGGCACAGAAACAGATATCAACTAAACACAATGAATACAATCTCCGTGCGCAAAATTCATATTTTCAGATTTCGCCAAGAAGAGCAAACACGAAGAACAAGAAGAACATACAAAACAATCACCAGAACAAAGACAACGGCGACAACTATTACAATAGCAGAACACAGTACTCCGTTGGAATCATGCAGAAGAACTAAAAATCAACAAGAACAAATTATCCAAGCACAAAATACATATATCAACCAAATTTGAGATAATCACAATATACATATATCACGCAGATTGACATGCACGTCGATCCAAGTATTATATTTAAAGTCTTAAATACCAAAACGGCAATAATACTAAACTATTGTAAAATAAGTCATTAGAGGTCAGTCTGTGAATCATTCTCGTCCACTAGAACCAGAACCAAATTACTCGGCTGAATCAAAGGATACTCTGTTTGGTTACCGAGAGAAAAAAAGGAAAGAAAAGAACTGGAAATCATGCATTATCCCAATTATAGCGCCCGAGAAAAGAAAAGGATTTAAAATTTTTTTTAAGTCTTAGATATTCCCGGAAATCACACAAAAAATATATGACCTCAAGTACTTTTCCTTGTATTTCTTCTCAACTTTCTCAGTAACCTAACAGAACCTGAGTCTTCATCTAAACGTAAACCTCGAAACTCAAATATCAACAAAACCTACAGCATTTTATGATACATTACCTGAAGTACTAAAAATAAATTATAGGCAAATAGCAGAGAGAATTAAAATAAACTAAAACTTCGTAAATATTTTCGAATAACGAACTTTCAATCAGGAGGTCGCCGATCCCAAATCAGAGAATTAACGGTGTACGTTACGATTGATCCTCGGAACTCCGATCCGACTACGCTCTCAGTTACACAACTTATCAAGGCGCTCGATAAATGTGAATGAATGAGAGAATTCAAATTGGAGCCGGTTATATATAGGCTTGATCGTGTGAGGATTTCGTATTTAGCCTTCGAGAGGCTTCGAAATTTGCTTTTTGAAGAAGAAAGCGAAAGGTGTAAGAACCACTGGATTTTGTTGGCATCCGCTGCTAGATTATGACAGGTTGTCTTCTAAAATTACGTAAATACCCTCACGATTGGAAATATCTTGAACCAAATTTGATAAAAGGCGAAGATACGGTACAGACGGGACCACTTTATTCACTTGTATCTCATCACCAATCCGTGTGGAATGTGCTCATTTGGATATGGCATAATAACATGCGGATCCCTAATGTTTATGTTTTCACAAAAACTTATATCATTTTATATTTATAATCGATGGGTCCCTAAACCTTAACAAAATGATTACAGAGGTAATTTAGTCAATTCGACAGAGTTAAGGGCTTGTTTGCCACAAACGAAGAAGAGCATGTTTTCATGGGAAAAAAAGTAACATCCAGGGATCGGGATGTTATAATTCCATCTGAATATTCCAATCGTTTTTTGAGAAAGTGAAATAGTAAAATCAACGGCCGAAAATAGAGAGGAGTTGGAAATTGACTGTGAATGTACTTGATGGCAGATTTTCCCAGTGGGAAACAGTAATGGTCGGTGGTGACATTGGCAACATACTTTTTACCGGTTCCAGAAGGGAAGTGTTAGATGACTTTCGTGATGGAAATTGAACGGTCGGGATCCGAGATAATTTCCGACGTCAGCATAGTCTGGTAAGCTTGACACGTGTGCGATTCGACTGACAGATGTAACTGACATTTACGATATACAGTTGCGGATGACGTGGAGAGATTGACTGTTTATAAAAAAATCTATAATCATAATCTATTTATAATTCTGATGCTTATCCAGAGAAATAAAGTAATCAAGGGGCGGCTCGCTTAGAGTGTGACACGTCAAATGCAGGGGATTCGGTGCATCATATTTAGCGTTCGTTATTAT
The DNA here is from genome assembly GCA_022749755.1 of Azadirachta indica. Taxonomy (NCBI): domain Eukaryota; kingdom Viridiplantae; phylum Streptophyta; class Magnoliopsida; order Sapindales; family Meliaceae; genus Azadirachta; species Azadirachta indica. Next base: position 15,166,084 of record CM040446.1, read on the forward strand.
TATCGGGATCCCCAGGGTTCAAGAATTTCTTACCTCGGATGCATTTCTATTCATTCATATTAATGTTATATGTATGAGAAGGGTTATTTTAAGGGGGGCCTAATTGAGGCAAATGGACAGGTATGCTTCTATTTGATAAAACCTACAGACTCAAAAGATCTTAAACAGTCCAATTCAAACAACCCAAACCCAAAAAAAAAAAAAAAAAAAAAAAGAACTTGAACAGTAATACCGTATTATTGTTAATTAATCTCTTTAACATTTCATCAAAGCTAGCGACAAGAGGTTACTTTTAAACAAAAACTTCACCCGCGAAAATATGTCACGTGTCAAATACACGGAGGTTGTTGTATATTTATGCACAAATCAGGAAAAGTAATCGCAATTCCGATAGAAATTTAACACGAGTTTAAGATATTACGTGTGTGTTAGGCGACCACATAAACCTCAATCATTAATTTCGTTGCGTGGGCAGTAAAGATTAGTGGGGCTACGCTTACATTAAGTTTCTTTTTAAAAAATTGGGTTTTCAATTTAGACTCCCTAATCATTTAGGTCTATTATTGATTAATTAATTAGTGTCGAAAGCAAATTCGAGATTAATTAATTATGGAAGTCAAAACTCTTGACATAATTAATTTGAAGAGTTCTATATCTTTTTTTCTTTTTCAATTAACACATGATAATAAAACTCTAGGTATTATATTTGACACTGGCAGGGGGGAAGAGGTAAGATTACTTTATCCTTTTGTCCATATTTCATCATGTTAATTTCTTTCTATGCAAGTAAGTACTTTCAATAACAATTGAGTATAACCATTCTTTTTAAGTTTTTCAAATTCAATCTTAATGAATAATTTTAAGATTTTATTCAGTTTCAACAGTATTTTAATTAAAATCACGAAATTTCAATCAATTTTAGATATTTTTAATAATTAATTGATGGTTAATTACACATTCATTAAAAATTATGAGGTGTATATGATTGTAGTAATTAAAATTTAAATTCGTTGCTAATATTATTTTTTTTTCTTTGGTTAACGTGGCTAAATTATACTAAAAGACAATAAACAACTGATGTATAACGAATATATCATAAAAACATGATATAAGAGTTATTCAAAACTTAGAAAAGACATGGTATGGGTTTGACGAGGATTTTAACTTTTGATAATTTCAAATAAAAAGAGAGGTTGTGTCAATTATGCGCAATTAAGGGGCGAGCAAATGTAGAGAAGGGTCACGAGGGGAATGAATAACGATGATCGATGAAAGAGAGCTAGGATAAGCCCACAACTCACGTGGTCTCTTTCTCAGCCTTAACGTTACTTTCTTTTTGGATTTGGAATCAAAATCAAGACCGGAGATGGAGAGCGATTCGTGCCCACTTCGGCTTAATGCTATATCCATGCTAATACGCCCACTATTGCCCATGCTAGCCGAAAGTCCGTGAAGCAACATGTAATATAAATCCCGAACCCTTTTATTTTTATTTTTTATTTTATAGATTAAAGGAAAAAAAAAAAGTAACAGCGAATGGTTTAATATAATTTGAGTTTGAGAGGATTCACTCCTATTTATCTAAATTTGTATTAAATATATAATATATTATGTTAAAATTTACAAGTTAAAAAAGTTTAGTTTGGTGTTAGAAATTATAAATTAAAAAATTTTAAACTTTCGTGTTTGAGTTTTAGAATTTTGTGTTAATTGATTAAAGTAGATGTACAATTACATGTAACATAACATGGTCACCTTATAAATTGAAAAGTTATCTCATCGTCTCGAGGAAATATAAACAAAACTAATAGTTCTGTTATTCTATATATATATATATATATATATATATATATATATATACATACATTACACATACATACCTGTAATTCCAGGTAATTTCAAAACAACTGCAATACACTGACTTCGGGTCATTCCAAAATGGATGCATAAATGTCTCACATTCTGGTCTTCAAGCTGCAGCTTTGAAATTTTTATCCATTCTCAGAGTAGCTAACCGATTACGCCAGTCTAAATGATATCATAGGTTTGTTATATTTAGCTTAGCTTGACATTTCTCCTATAATTAACAAACTTTGACAAAAATATTAAAGAATTTTTGTCAATGAAGCATCATTTTAAAAATACTTTGCTTACTTCCACAAGATCATCACATAAGCAACTAATATGAGCCATGAGCCATCTGCAGTCTGCAAAGTTTTCATACTTGTCAATCAGTTCCAATTTATATAGTCCAAATAAAAAGCTCTAAGTGTTGTTACCTTGCCCAAGTCCAAATAAATTAACAGAAAGACGAGCACCATGGGTCCTTCACCTTCCATTCCCTGAAGTGAAAAGCCTTAAAGATTAGCCCACTTTCCTGAAAGGACAGGTAAAAATATACAGCACGTAAGCAAACACTGTGATTAAGGACCAAACTTGACAGGCTTGGCTGCACAATTTATCTGAATTCAAGGAGATAGTTAAAAGCAATGCCGCACACTAAAGCAGTATAATGTACCTTCACTGTGAAGATTCCAAGTGGATGAAAAATATGTACAATTTTTTAGGTAAGAAGATGCAAATTCTAACTCATTCTCGAGTTAAGATTGTTGGAAGATGAAAGTCCATAACTTCCCTGTGCCAATGAAACCACGGTCTTCCCCACATAAAGCTTTGGCCCCTACAACAGCGATTGATCACCTTCCATAGTCCCAGTTAATGAAGATGTGGGAAGCACAAAAGACTGCCATTTGAGATCTCATGCAGGTACAAGGCTGTATCAAACCCCCTATCAAAATGCAAAACCATTTTGGTTTTCTCAAGTGTAATGATGGAAGTTACACAACTGTGCAACCTCATCAAAAACTTTGGTATTGTAAGCAGAAAAGCTTTGGCCCAGAGAGATATTGGATCATCTACTCAGTGGCCAAATCATTGAAGACGTGAGAACAGCTGAAGATTCACAGCTGTTTGAGAATTCACCTCCGGAGGTAACGGCTGAAGAAGCCCACTATTGGATAATTCTTCCAAGCCTTTGATGTCCTGTTGCAAGCGAGTTGCATGTAGAATAGCATGCTCGAGAACTAGAGGATCATCTGGGGGGTTCTGCAGAAGCGAAAGCAATGCCTGCCTATAAACTTGTGCTGCCAACAACGGCCTAGCAACCTGCCGATTTTTACATACCATTGCCAACTTGACAACGTGCTTGCAGACATTTCCCAGCCTTGACCAGGGGCAATCACAGAGTGAGAATTCTGAACCAGGGTTCCAAATAGTATATGCCAGGGTTCCATCAGCTTGAGAGATGACTTTAGCAAGCTGGAGATTTTGCTCATCCAATATTACATTGGCATCTAGAATGTGCAGAGCCTGATACCAGGCATTGGTTGAAAAAGAGTCATCTCTAAAATTTGCAAAATACCCAGTCTCCTTACTATATTCATCTAACCAATATAAGGAATGAAATTCAGTCGTCAAGGCATGGATTAACCAGTCAACTCTTGGCCAAAAATTAGCATTTTGCTCAGTAAAGAGCTTAGATTTCAACCTTAGGTGATATGTCTCAATTGCGGCAAGGGGCTCAGGACTGGCCACTGGGAGAGAACGCATACTAGCAACCCACAATTCTACAAGACAAGAAAAATGTTAGGTCTAATGTTTGAAATAACAATATAAGATCAAAATTCCACGGAGGGCTGTCTTACATTAGAACTTTAATGGTTTCAAAATACACCAGAGTTTACACATTACAGGATTAGGTGATATAATAACCAAAGACATCACATTCTGAATTTAATAAACAAAGGAAATGAACACACACCTATATATGGTAACCATCGGCTCTTGAAATAATCCATAAAGGCAAATTGATCAACAAATACTTGCATGAACTCTTCAACTGAGTCCACACCATTTGGCTCACTTCTGGAGGAATACAAAATCCAGCCCAGGTGCTTAAACATCTCTCGTTGCACATCACTGTTGTAGCATTTCTTTAAAAGGCTTCTTATCCAAGCACGGCGAACATGCCAAATGCATAGTAGGACCCTACATTGAAAATTCTCTCTGCAAGCCAGATATTGGCACTGCATTGCCTTTTTTTGCAAAATCAAAATTTATCAATATAAACTTGGAAGACCAATAAAATATTTACCTTATTGTAGAAATATCAAAAGAGGGATCGTCCACCAAAAAGGCACTAAGTCTCCATCTGGGATCCTTGGTTCGGATTCTTTCAGCAAGAGGACCAATCCATTTATGGATATATTGACCAACAAAAGAGGAAGTGATAATCCAGGCAACCGGAATCGCATTCTGGGACGAGTCAAAAACGAGCAAAGTAGATAGGGGATACTGTCAAAAGAGAAAAAAGACCTTTGTTAAATATTCAATCATCATCAATTACTTTAAGCATGGTGACAAAGGCTAACTGTTAATGCATCCTAACACAGTAAAGCCTATTTTTCCTGAAACCCGGGCAGATGACTACCAACACCAGATACCTAGTTGAATCAGATGACTCAAATTCAACTTTAAATGCAGGATACAGTATTAGAAACCTCAAATGCACCATCCCTCCATCATTGTGGATTTGAGATGAAACATCCAATCTTTATCTGGAAGGATGTATATATACCAATTGCCAGGTAGCAGTAGTCTGTTAATCATAAACAATATAAGCAGTTTTTACATGCATAGACACTTTTTCCCCATTATGTACTTCTTTTTCCTTGCATCCTTATAAAAACATTTTTGCATTGTTCAACAAATTATAACTTTTTCTGGGTCCTGACTGCAAATTCATCACCTCTAAATGATGCTCCCAAATTATTTTCAAGAGAAAAGTTCATGTTTCCTCTTTTCTTCATTACAAGTTATGATTGCAGAATCCTAAATTGACATAATGTTCAATTTGATTCCTGTAGGAAGCGTGAAGCATTTGCAAATGACAAGAGAACATCAAAAAGAGAGAAAAATACCTTAAGTTTCTTTGAGCCAAAAGTTGAATGGCAGGCTATCAAACCATTATTTCCATAATGGAGAATCTGCTGCAGCTGCCAATCCGTCTGTATCCCCAAAACAAATGGTTCTGAAACAGAGTAATCTTGGAAGAAGAAAGCATGCTTTTGATGCCTTTGTACCCACATTTTTACACTACATTCATCATCTGTATGTAGTTCATGTAAAGAATTACGAATGACCCTTTCCATGTTACGAACATCATTTCGGGTAAGAAAATCATCACGGCTGTGGGGACCCCCATGCCCCTGCACTACCTCCATGTGATGCTGAATTATGTTGTCCAAAGATATTCCAACATAAAGCATAGACATCACTTTCTGACGTAAATCCTCCGAGATTCTGGGAGCATACATAGCTCTTGTCCCTACGGCATCTCTATCAAGTATCCCATGACACGGCGCCCCAGTTTTGTCTACGTGCTTTCGTTGATTATAAATTATCAGAGCAAGGAGGGGGCGGGTGTACAAGCGCTTTACAGTAAAATGGCAAAGGCAACCTCTCATCATGTGACGTCTCCCTGGCCTGCTTCCCTTCCCAGTTGCAGGTTTGACATTTGAGCCATCCCCATTACCAGACTCACTGTCTCGGTAGTCCTCAGGACCATAAGAACACCAGTATCTGCAAAATCACCAAGACAATTTGCATGATACTCAGTAGTAACTAGTTAATGTAAGGGCTATGCTAGTCAAACACTCCTTGCTAAATCTTTTAGGTTACATATGCTAATGCATGAGTGCTTGGCTTTTTGAGGGAAATGAATATGCGTTTTGCTCAACATTGAAAACTGACAGTATAGAAGATTGGACTACTTTACTCAAATGTTGACGGATGGCATATTTCACTTGAAGACAAAACCTACCGGCATCATTTATACACAACAGACATTTTTTTTTTCTCATTAAACAGAAGGATAAAAGGGTCCATCAAGCACCAAAAAATCAACATACAGCGTATATTCAAGATAGCCATCAACCCTTGGTTTACTGATGCTCCCTTCACATCTTTTCCTCCTAGACTCAATGCGAAAGCTAGCTGGGCACTCTGCATTAGATGATTCTCCTTTCACAAAATCTTCCACTCGGGAGAAAGGGATTAGAGCAATATCATCCCCACCTTGGCGACCACCTTCCACTTTTACCCACTTTAAATGAGCAGCAGAAAACTCCGCACAAGGAGGATCTTGCACCGGAAGGTTAAGAATATCCTCCATTCTTGGCATCTGCAATTTTGAAACATCAATTAAAAATCAATGGCAAAAAACATAAATCTAGGAGAAGAAAAAGCAAGTAATAAGATACCAAACATAAAAAAAAAAAAAAAAAAATTCCAACAAACAAATGATAATCACAATTTATGAAAAATCTTCAACTATGAGTCTAAATTTAATTCAACAATTGACCTCGATTGGGGTTCTACAGAAACCTAAAGGAGGTGACCAGAAAGCAAGACAGAAAAACAGTTCACCACCGTACTAAACACGAGAATTGCCCTAAATGTGATCTATATATGCTGTTGAAGTAGGCATTTGCATGTAAGCACATGTTGCATTATCAAAGTTTTGCACCACAAATTTCTAATACTCAAATGGGTTTGTGCATTTCAACACCCGAATTACTGATCGAAAATGAATTAGACACAAAATCTTGCATACAATATCACTCATGTAACTAAAATCACCTTAGCTTCATGGCTCTTCATGCTTCCTATACCAACCAAGTCTTGGCTTTTATGTGGCTGAAAAAATTAATTAGGAAGATAAACAAATATACGAAAATAAAACCAAAATTCAAAGGAAAATCAAGTGCAGCAGATGAAGAAGCGACTACCAACTGGTACCCAGGGAGAAATGAAGTGGACGAAAGTGAAGGCTAGGTGGAATTGAAATTTGAAAGCATTAAGGAGATCATGATTTACAATTATTAATGGCGAGACATAGAAAAAAGTTCATTGATTTAGAGGGTTTCTCGAAGTTCAAAGAAGCTCTCGCTCTCTTTATATTTCTCAGCATCTCCTGACTGTGATAAAATGTCGTCCGTCAAATAATTTGCTCCCGAAATATTAACAGTTTTGCCGCCGGCAATTGAGAAGGTAGGATTTGGGCTCCTTATTAATCATGGGTCCCAGTCCATCGTGCCCAGCTCCACCCAGCCTAAACTAGTTTATTTTAGGGAAATTAACAAAAATATCTACTGTTCACCCGTACTTTTCTCAAATAATCACCGTTTAAAATCCTTTTAAAAAATGACCAACTCACTTTTTTTGGACAAAATTACCTTTAATTATCCAAAACATCCGAATCCCTAATTTTGTCCCAATTTCACGATTCTGAATAAATCAAAACTATAGTTTCGATCACGTTAAAAATTATGGTCGTGATCGAAACTTCTGATTACTACATAATCGAAACTTTAACATTTTTGTCACTTATTCTGGAAAGATCAAAACTATAGTTTCGATCACGTTAAAAATTATAACCGCAATCAAAACTGCTGATCACTACATTATCGAAATTTCTAATATTTTATCAACGGTTCTGAAAAAATTGAAACTATAGTTTCGATCACGTAAAAAATTATGGTCGTGATCGAAATTGCTGATCATTACGTGACCAAAACTTCTAATATTTGTCACCCGTTCTAAAAAAATCGAAATTATAATTTTGATCACGCTAGAAATTTAATTTATGATTGAAATTGCTGATCACTACATGATTAAAACTTCTAAATTTTGTTAATTTGTTCTGACAAAAAAAAAACTGTAGTTTCAATCACATTAGAAATGTCACTTGTGATCAAAACAATATATTTTATATTTGGGTCGGAGAATAAATCACAATTTTAAGTTGCCCAACTTAAAACGTCATTCTTTCTTCTTTCTTCCGTATTCTCTCAATAAAATTATTTTTTCTCTAGTTTTTTTTATTACAAACTACTAACTAATCATTTGAATTGAAGGAAATCAACCAACCATTTGTATAAACAAGTGGGTAATTTTAATTTGAAAAATAAAACAAAAAAAGTTTGTTAAAAATATAAAAATTGATGTTGTTTGTGTGTATTTTGAAATTATGGTGATAGAAATTATTATTGAGGTGTATGTAGATTGTTTGATTATGTTTGGCGTAGATGATTGAGGAAGAAAATAAAAATTAAGATTTTACAAACAATTCTGCAATGTAGTTTCGATCAAGGGCAATTTTTTCTTTATGATCAAAAGTTAGTTTCAATCATGAAAAAAAATACCTGTGATCGAAAGTAACTTTCGATCATGAAGAAAAAATTCACATGATCGAAACTAACTTTCGACCATGATGAAAAAATTACCTGCGATCGAAAGTTAACTTTGATTAAAGGTAAATGGCCGTGTTTGAAAGTTTTTTAGGAACATCATAAAATTTGTCGTTTTCTCCTTATTTTTAAGCAGAATTTGAGTAACTTTAATTCTTTTTAAATGATGAAAAAATTTTAAAAAGTCTATTCATCCAGTTGGGAATGATGTAGACTGATGATTGCAAATGAAGTACGAGAAATTAATGTTAATTCATGCAGAAAACACCCTCCTTCTAGTTGACCTAAAAAACAGCGAATTCCTTCTAAGGAAGAGAAAGTTATTTGTCGAACCTGTTTTAGGTGTTAATAAATTGGACATAATCGTGCCACATGCAAAAATTCTATCCCCCTCTACCATGGTCGATGACTTGTGTTCAATTTAAGCATATGTAAGGGTTTATTTATTTATTTTTATAATTATGCACTTCCAAACTAACAAAATAACTTGCAGACAAAGACATTAAATATACCACTTTATTTACTTCAAATATGTGTTGTTCTTTTTGAATTCTATTATTTGCACTCACAAATATAATGTTTTCTATTTATTTTGAATTGTTTTATTGCTAATATTACTTTTACACATTTTGTATGTATCCATTGTACGATGTTTACATTTCCAAGTATCCCCACTAAAACAAACGAAATTATTAATATACCATCAGTTTTCTTCAAATTTACGAGATTTCGAAACTGCAGTTTCGATCATGAACTAAAACTGAATTTGATCGAAACTACTTTTTATCTTATGATCGAAATTGCAGTAACTTTCAATTTTTTTTGAATTCTTCAAGATAAACATAAAATTACAATTTTAAACGTGCTAAAAATTAGGGACGTGAATAGAAACCATCTAGATACTGTGTGATTCTAAGCATGTGAAATCGATTACAAAGTATTCTTACACTTTCGATCATATGTAAACCTTTAATTATAATAAAAAATACAATTTTAATTTTTTTCAAGACATTAATATGGAAGAGAAAGTTTCTATCACATTGTGCTCAAAAGTTTCGATCACATGTAACATTTGTAATATGATTGAAACTACAATTTCGATTTTTATATAAATGCCTAATTGACTAATTGAGGCTGCTCTAAAAGTTATTGATTTAGAATTTGAGAAGTTCTGTACCATGACTGTGCATCTGGTGTCGCATTTTGAGTTTGAGGTTAAACTTCATGGGATTGTTAAAGTTTAACTCCAAATTTGGACATGTAATTGCTGACAAATTTGAGTTATAGTAGCTCTCATGTGCTCACGTTATTACAACATGTAAACATTTTTACTTCTCTCATTATGCCCTATCTGCACACTACTACATTATTCACTTTCGATTTATTCTCCGATGTAAAAACAAAATATATTGTTTCGATCACAAGTGATATTTCTAATGTGATCGAAACTACAGTTTTTTTTTTGTCAGAACAAATTAAAAAAATTTAGAAGTTTCAATCATGTAATGATCAGCAATTTTGATCATGACTTAAATTTCTAGCATAATCAAAATTATAGTTTCGATTTTTTCAGAACGGGTGACAAATATTAGAAATTTTGGTCACGTAATGATCAGCAATTTCGATCACGACTATAATTTTTTATGTGATCGAAACTATAGTTTCAATTTTTTCAGAACCATTGACAAAATATTAAAAGTTTCGATCACGTAGTGATCGGCAGTTTCGATCGCGGCCATAATTTTTAACGTGATCGAAACTATAGTTTCGATTTTTCCAAAATCGTGAAATTGGGATAAAATTAGGGATTCGAATGTTTTGGGTAATTAAGGGTAATTTTGTCAAAAAAAAGTGAGTTGGTCATTTTTGAAAAGGATTTTAAACGGTAGTTATTTGAGAAAAGTAAGGTTGAACAGTGGGCATTTTTGTAAATTTCCCTTCATTCTAAAGGCTCCCAGAAATGAGCCCAAGGCCAACTTAACACAATCTGGACGTATATCTACTACCCATTTAAAGGTCACTCCTGTCATTTCTAAACACACCTGATTCCAGTTAGCCCAAAGTCAGAAGAATTTAACTAACGGAACCTCGGGTACTTGTAAATTCACCCGATATGGAGTGAGGCCACCTTGGGCCAATTCAGCCCCATGGATAGTAATTGCACTTAGATTGTTTCTGAATACCGCAATCACGTCCCGCTTTGCCACATTTGCAGCCCATCCGAAATTAAATACAATCATAGCCCACTTGACACAGTTCAAGCCCAACCTAAACTAAATACACCCCGTTAAGAATACCCTAGATTGGGCCCGAGCTCAGTTGGACGAATGCGTAGCTAGTCGAACAAAAAATGGACATCTGCAAATGCCCGCAAATCTAGCCCACTTTACCCAATTCCAGAGCAACCTAGATTAAGTGCACTCCGGAAATCTCTAAATACACCGACATATGGGCTTTGGGCCATTTTGACAAACCAAACCAACCTGAGCTAAATTCACACTGCTCTTTGTTAATAGTGCTGAATGCAGCCCTTCCAAAAGTAAGCGCACTCTACACCCAGATTGGGCCTTAGCCCACTTTGCAAGCCGAAAGTGGCCTAAACTAAACGCATCCTATAATTTCTAAATACTCTCAATGACAGCCCATAGAGCCCATTTCTGGCCCAACCTAAGTAACCACACCCGATATTGGGCTGAGTAAGCTTGGGCCAGATTGCGGCCCTATCTGAACTAAATGCATTCATGTTATTTTTTAGAAACCCCAATTAAAGCCTACTTTGCCCAATTCCAGCCTAACGGATAGTAACTACACCCTTCATAGTCCTGAGACTTATTTCACCAAATCCCATAGTTGAAATGCGTGTGCTAATGTTTAAAAACCTAGCCCAACCTCCCGCCTAACGCACTCTTGTTATTTTTAAATACACCTAGGCTGTTTTCTGAATGGAATTATGTTCCTGCGATGCCGAGGGATGTAATCAGCAACTGGGTGAAAATGGCGCAACGGTGATGTGAATGGCTGATGATGAAAGCCTCGTCTTTTTATTTTTCTTTTTTAAAATTTTTGGTCAAAGTTTCAGACTTGAGAGCGCTCGTAAAAGCAGCTTTTGAACAATTCGAAAGGCTAATAAAAGTTGGAAAAATGACAAGTGGACTCTGATTTCGAAAATAAATGTTAAGTACACTCCTGAATTTAAAATATTTGTCAATAAAATTTTTTTTATTATATTTTACTTTTGACTACTATAATAACGAATATACTCTTTATTATTTGTTACACAATGACATGATTTTTACCATGTGAATCAGGCAACAACTTTGGCAGGTCAAGCAGGTAAGATATTGGTGGCGGGAGAGTCTTTAGACGGCGGTTGCTGGTGGCGAGATGGAAGAGCGGCATGAAAATAGAAGATTGCTTTGGTATTTTATTAGATTTAGGGTTTCATTTTTAAAATTAATTTTTTAGATAATTTTATCAACAAAATAATAAGATGCTTTCTAAATCCACTTATCTCATCAATGCCATATATATATATATATTTAATATTATATGTGTAACTAGTAGTATTATATTAAATTTTTTATCTAAAATGAATAATATTTTACCTTCACATGTAAAAAAAATTTATTTACAATCTAATACGGTAGATTCTATATTTATAATAGATATTATTTTTTACACCCAATTAAAAAAAAAATTATTCATACTTTAATTCGATAGATTCTACATTTGTAATTGATATTATTTTATTATTGTTTACACTCAATTGAAAAAAAATTAGCCTGATAACTTAGGCCAGTAGAGTTCGAAGTTGGGATTTCAAAGTGGAGTACAGACCATTTCGAGGGGTTAATCAATGGTTATATTTTATATTAAACTTCCTCAGGATTATGACAATGAAGAATATAGTTTTGGAAAGTCAATCAATTGGATGGTTTTTAATTGCGTCCCCGAATGGTTTGACTTCTCTACACTAAAAGCCAACATGGTGGCTTTTAATTACGTCTATATTTAATACTGATAAGATTCCCTTCCTTCTGACAATCTACGCAAGACTGTCGCATTAGTTCTTGCCCACCAAAAGCCGTCGAGGAATCTCTGTTTATAACCTGTGCTTGTAAGTAACTTTTATATACATCCACCATCATAAATTTCTTTTTTAATTAATCAAAAAGATATCAAATTAGACAGGATTGTTCCCATAGCAATAAAAAAAGAAAAGAAAAAATCACAAAATTCAAGTATATTTTGTTGCGCTCCTAGTAACATATTGCCACAATCAAAAGTATTAAAACAAATATTATTGATATTTGTTTCAAACACAAATATCTATCTTAAATACAAATTTTGTGTACTAATTTAACTTTTCACTTGAAATTAATACTAGTTTTGAACTTGAAATAAATATTTATTTTGAGTACAAATACTGTATACTCAAAACTAGTATTTTGATGGTGAAATGTAACTATAAGAGTATTTTCATCCAAAACATGATTTTTTGATTAGTTATGAAAACAAATTATAAAGGTGGTTATTTACGAAAATTTGAGTAAATGGAAGGGTTAAAATGAGAAATTTATCAAAATTGAAAATTCTTCCTAGAAGGTTTTTGTCGGTAAGTAACGAAATTTGAAATCAAATGAAAATTTTTTAAAAAATTATAAACCGCCTTGTTTGTTGAATCATTAAAAAACTAAATCGTTTTAATTTAACCATTTTAAGATAAAGAGTTTAATCCTTCCCATGTATATATGAAGTGGAGTAGAATTCTATTTCACGTATTTTTTGGGGTTTAATTTATCTTTTATACAAAGTAGATCATGAGTATATTATGAATTTTCTAATTGAATTTTACACTATAGGTCAACCGCAGGTGATTTAATCACTTCTAATTCAGATGCTTCGACGTCAACTAGCGGCACAAAATTAACGAACAAAAAGCACGTCAAAATCTCTCGTATTCTCACTTCCACTAACATTCATATTGCAACTTGCATCGACTAGCGGCACAAAATTAACGAAAAAAAAGCACGTCAAAATCTCTCATATTCTCACTTCCACTAACATTCATATTGCAACTTACGATATATATATATATATATATATATATATATACATATAAGATCAACAGTTTTTTTTTTTTTACAAATCTTATATCAATTATAAAATATTAAATATTAGCACATCTAACAGTTAAAATTATACATGACTATATAATTAATGTATAATTAATACATTCATAATTAATACATATATCAAATACAGTTTTAACTATTGAATTTACTTAAATTTAACAGTCTATATTTAATGTAAAAAATTATATAAAAAAAATGAACTCTTGATTCTATTCCTATATATATATATAGTTTATATTTGATATAAAAAATGAACCCTTGACGCTATCCTTATATATATATAAAAAAAATATCAGTAGTTAATTTTTTATATAAAAAAATTTTTTAAATTAATTATATATCGTTAGATATAAACACATCTAATTATTAAGATTATATCTAAACATATAATTAATATATTCATAATTAATATATATATCAAATATAATCTTATGGAACGTTTGGTTTATTGTAAGATTTTATATAAAAAAAATGCGCCCCACATTTCCTTCGCACATTTCCTTCGCATTCTCTAGTTGTAAAACTTCCATGGAGTCCCAAAACCACCCACAAACCGCTGAACATCCGTCCGAAACCGCTCAAAACACACCCAAATCAAGTTCTCCGGCAAAACTCATCGACACAGTGAAAAGCAACTTGGCTTTTCGATCAAAATGGGCGGAAGTAAATGGTGCAATGGGAGACTTGGGCACGTATATTCCTATAGTTTTGGCCTTGACGCTGGCCAAAGAGCTTGATTTAGGCACAACTCTCATATTCACCGGTATTTACAACTTTGTCACTGGTGCAATATATGGCGTTCCAATGCCAGTCCAACCCATGAAATCTATTGCCGCCGTGGCCATATCAAATGGTTCAGATTTTGGCATCCCGGAAATTATGGCGGCAGGAATTTGTACCGGCGGAATGCTATTGGTTTTGGGTATCACAGGCTTGATGCAACTGGCTTACAAGCTTATTCCCCTGCCTGTTGTCAGAGGAATTCAGCTCTCACAAGGGTTGTCATTTGCAATGACTGCTGTTAAGTACATCAGAAAAGTTCAGGATTTTTCTCAGTCAAAGGCTAAAGGGAATAGGCCTTGGCTGGCCTTGGATGGTCTGATTTTGGCAATTGTATGTGCTTGTTTTATTATAATCGTTAATGGTGCAGGCGAGGAAAGTGTTGAAAGAGAAGCTAATGATCATCAAGAGGAGAGGCCGAGGAGGAGGAGGAAGTTGAAGAGAATTGTAGCTTCACTTCCTTCTGCTTTTATCGTATTTTTGTTGGGTGTGGTCTTGGCATTTATAAGAAAGCCTAAAGTGGTCAAACATATTAACTTTGGACCATCTTCTATTGAGGTTGTGAAATTATCCAAGCATGCATGGAAGGAAGGATTTATCAAGGGAACTATTCCTCAACTGCCTCTATCTGTATTAAACTCTGTGATTGCTGTATGCAAAATGTCATCCGATCTTTTTCCAGGAAAGCACTTTTCTGCCACTTCAGTTTCCGTAAGTGTAGGACTCATGAACTTGGTGGGCTGCTGGTTTGGAGCAATGCCGTGCTGCCATGGAGCGGGTGGATTAGCTGGACAGTATAAGTTTGGAGGAAGAAGTGGTGGGTGTGTTGCTCTTCTTGGTGCAGCCAAGATGGTTTTAGGTTTGGTTGTAGGAAGTTCCTTGGTGATGGTTTTGGATCAATTTCCTGTTGGGGTTTTAGGAGTTCTACTATTTTTTGCCGGAATTGAGCTAGCTATGGCTGCGAGGGATATGAACTCAAAGGAAGAATCCTTTGTGATGCTTGCATGCACTGCAGTTTCACTTGTGGGATCCAGTGCGGCACTTGGCTTCGTGTGTGGTATTGTCGTTCATGTGCTTCTTAAACTCAGAAATTTTAGTGAAGATCAGTCTTGTTCTACAATGTGCATGCGCGGAAACCCGTAGCAATAATCTCATTACCATATGTTGTAATTCACGAATAAATGGTTTAAACTACAGGATTGTTTTGATTCAATCTGGTTCTACAATATGCATCTGTGGAGATCCCATTACCATATGTTATAAACCATGAATAAAAGGTTTTAGGTACAGGATTGTTTCCATTGTGATGTTTTGTTCCCATAGCAATCTGCCACAAATCCCATATGTTTACGCTGGTAAAAGAAATGAACATTATGATACAAATTTTACACTTGTACCTTTTGATCAATAAATACAGAATTTTTTTCGGTCCTAAATGACAAAGGTGCTGCTCTACTGTTGATAAAGAATTTTAATGACAACGGCAGCATATACAGCATTAGAAAACTTTGGTTGTACAGGAACGAGTAAGAAGTAGTTAGAAGTAACCTATACAAACAAGCGTACGTGGTGGTAATAATTTCGTTAAGAATACCGTGACTTTTGAAAGTATACCTTGGTCTCGACTGCCAAGTTTTGTGTTTCTCTTAGGTCATTTAAAATGTTCTGTTCCCCTTGGTTAGACATAGGAAGACACCGCAATATTCAAACGGCTTCTGCCATTTTTTACTGACCAGAATGATGCAAGTCTTCTCTCCAAAGATGGCTACGAGACCAAGACAATATATGACTATATTGAGGAAGTAATCCTTTGTATCTTTTCCTATCCAAAAGGGTTTCCTCCCATTGAAGGATAAGCATTTGTGGAGGCAGGTACTGGGTATCCCCCAGCTGGTTGCTGTGGAGTGTTTCCAAAAATATGTCTATCATTGCCAAAACCATCAATTCCTTGTAGCCTGCAATGTTACTCAAGAAAATGTGGGGTTAGTATTTTTGATAAAGCAGATAGTATCATCCATGGCCAAAACTGCTTGTAATGCATGCCTAGAGATAATTGAGAGAGACTCTTATGCAAATTCAATATCAAGACATGGCAGGCTTTGGGAACAATTCTGTGTATAAGGATTACCTAATTTTGAAACATTACAAAAGCTCAAATTCATTACTTAAGACATGGTGTTATTTGATAAACAATGGCCTCAAATAAGCAGATATTCATTTCAAGGTTAAGAATACCTAAGATAGCAAGAATAAAAGAATACCTGGTAGGTGTTGTATTCGTATGTATTTGTTGCCCCATGAATGCACCTGGGATGATAAAGTTATATATAATCAAACAATGTACTAGAAACAACAAAATGAATCAGAAGGTAGCAAAATGAATTTACTAGGAGACATGGCTGGTGAAAAGGAAGGAGATTGAGGACGCATTCCAGATGCATAAGATGGTGATTGTGGTGCCATCAACCCTAGAGAATGGGAAGCAAAATTGCAAGTAGACAAAAAGCCCGCATTTAGGACTGCTCCTTGCTGATAAGCCATGGATGGAAACTACATAGCAAGTAAAATATGTTTATGGTCAAAAACAAATTTTATCCATTTTAACGAGACCCACAACCCTCTTAGCTTGTGGCTTGACCATATTTCTATAGCCATGGCAGCAGAGACAAATTACAAGCCTGCTCTTGTTTCATGTAACACTTAGATATGAACTCATATAAGCATACTAGGATTCTTATAAAATTCAATTCCTCTGAACTTAATAGCATTATTGTCCACTGCCATGGGTAAGCACGAACAATTTGGTGACAAACCTGAAAACCAAAAGACATCCCAGCCAGCCACATGCCCCAAGGAGCAAAACTAACCAATAAACAGACCATTTGCTTATTAACTCTACAAAAGATTTCTTGAAGAATAACAATTAGACATGTCAGATATGAGTGTGAGAAAGGTATAGCAAGCCAATAAGGATGAACCTCATCAAAGTTTTCTGGAACTGATGAGATCATTATAACAGTATCTGAAACTGCAATAAATAGATTTTTGATAACTTAGGGCCTGTTTGTTATAGTTTTTGATTTGTTGTTTTATAAAAACAGATACAATACTTATTCTGTTGTATTTCAAAAGTGATTCACAAAACAAGGAAAATGGAATACTTTCGAACTACAAAACAGAAAACAACTTTTTATTTGAAAAACAGTATGCAAATGAGTGTCTAGAATTTATTGTTAGTTTGTTCAGAAACTTTAATTATCAACAATAATATATGATATTATATAAAAGTTAACTATTAGATATTTAAACTAATATTGAAGAGGACATACTAACTCATTTTCTTTTATTTTGAATATTTGACAATACTAAAATTAGGACTTTTTAAAAAAAATGGGAAATACAACTATATTTAATGATTTTAGCTTAAAACATTTAGATTTTCAAATTAATTTATGTATTTAAAATATTAACTATTGCATTATATTTAGTAAATGAGACTATTGAAATTCAGTTATTGAAAATATTTCTACCAAAAATATTTCACACTTTTCATTTTCAAAATGTCATGTTTGAAAATATTACTGAATGGATTCTTGAACTCTAAAATATCAAATTAAAAACGTGTTTCCCTTTTCATTTTTGTTTTATGGAAACAGTACTAGAAAAGTAATACTAAATATCCCCTTTATAGTTATAGGACCCATATGTAAATTCTTCTAAGGTTCCAGAACATACTCTCTCTCTTATTCTCATTTTCCTCTACCAAACTCAGCCAACTGCAGAACATCACCGTCAATGCACACAAGCCCAGTACAAATTGCATGATAAAGGATTCATAAAAGGAAATAAATCAGTGACACAATAACACAACATCAAGTTGAATGTTGTCCATACCTGTGGCACTTGCATTGGAGT
Source organism: Azadirachta indica (assembly GCA_022749755.1). NCBI lineage: Eukaryota > Viridiplantae > Streptophyta > Magnoliopsida > Sapindales > Meliaceae > Azadirachta > Azadirachta indica. The sequence continues at coordinate 15,184,223 of CM040446.1, forward strand.
AGTTTCACTGTTAATATCAAATGGGTTTGTTGATTTAGCTGGATTGGAATAAGGTGGCTCAAGCTGTAAATGTAAACCCATGGTCACAGATTAATAGCCTTATTACATTAATCAGAGTTAAGCAAAAACTTATATGACTTAATCATCTTGGTATGTGAGATACCATTGCATTAGGATAGTACTGGAATCCCATGGCATGAGTAGGACCCATATGCCAATGTGGAACTTGTGCATGAACCGGTGGATAGCTTGCAGTAAAAAGGTCCTGTAAAGAACCAAATATATTATTAGAAACAATTCATGGAATACCTGAAGGAATTAACATAGGACAAGGCTATCACCGCTGGCAGTTCCTTTCTTCCACTAGATTTTGCTTCCCCTGGAAGAGGAACTCTAGAACTGGTGTCCTGGTCTGATTTAGATTTAGGGACAGTTTGAGATGATCGTTCAGCAGAAGCACTAAAAGGCCCTTGGTTGTTAGGTAGTGATAGCGCCCACAGCTGCATATATCAACAAGAAGCTAGAGGTTTATTAACGTTTTATATCCTTCTGGTATAAGTTCCCACAAAATGACAGATTTCAGTACTATCATCAGATTTAACAGCCAACCATGACCACACATATTGAGTTTCAAATATTTGAAATGGAGAAAGCCACATCATGCATACTATTAATAACTTACTATATCACAATGCCATAATGAGGTTTGCCATATTTCGTAATTGCAGGTGTTCTTAAAAAAGGCGGAAAGTATCATAATATTACTGAAGGGAGAGGGACTTTAAACAAATATAAACATTTCCAATTTACTATGAAAAGAGATTTATAAAAGATATATTTGCTGTTTTTCCGTCTCTCTGCTACAGTAGTGTCTACTGACTTGGAAGACATCCTAGAAGATCAGTGGCATTGTAGTTACTGGACACCTCTAGAACGTTGCAGCCAATTCCTTCAAAACTCCACTAGCAATTTTGATTATCCTTGGAACATAATTCTATATTTGAGGGCACAGAGAGTTTTAAAGCTCTTGATATATTGAAAGAATGATAGTTCTTGATGTTTATGACTTGTTTTTCAGAAAAACTTCAAATTAACTCCAACACTGACCTGGTTGTTTATAGGTTCTATATGTGTACTAGTCTGTTGCATGGAAGAGTTTCCACCATCTACAGCAGAGGATGCCAAAGGCTGCTGCTGCTGCAAGTCGTTTAACTGTTGCATAGCAGGAACTTTGAGACCAGATTCAACACTAATATCAGATCTGGCCAGTGGAGAACCTCCATGAAAAGAAGACACTGGCACAAGGGCAGTAGACAAAGTTGTAGTGTCTCCCAAACTCTTAGGTGAAGTTGTGATCTGTCCTAAAGGTGAAGACGGTGAAACACTACTTCCAGGCATTTTGCCTCCAGATGGTTGCACTTGAACACTGCTGGGCAACATTAGCATTTGTTCTACAGGTGCAGTTGGTGAAACACTACCTTCAGGCATGCTCGCTCCATTTGGTTGCACTTGCGTATTGGCAGTTGATGTGGCTGTAGAAGTGTTAACACTACTTGGTAATGCATCACGTGCAGGCATCTCACTTTCCGACACAGTTGAAGGAGCATCATCGGTACTTTGCATAATGAAGGGACCTGACAGTTCTGATAATAATAATTCCACAGGATTTGGTGGTGCAGCTGCCGGTGCCTTCTCCTTTGCAGGAGGTTCTTGTGAAGACTGGTCACCACCATCAGTGGAAGGAGTTATTGACTGTGTTTGTGGTGCTGATGTTTCTTCAGCGGCAGCAGTGGCCTCTGAATGTGCTTTCTCATTTTCCACAGGATTCCCATTGACAGAATGCTGGCTACCAGATCGTGCAATCTTCTAGAAAGAGGCAAAACAGGTAGCATAAGCACATTCACAAACAAAAGGTATGACAAGACTTCCAAACCAACAGAACACACAACACTCAATCTGCAAAAGTTTGGAATGTAAATTTATTGAAACTTTTCTTAGGCGTATGCTGAAAATTTGACCTATAAAATAGATTATATATAGTCCTTCAATTTCATTAAGCAGTCATGAATTCATACACCCACAAAAAACACTAAAAGAAGGAAATAAACCAAATTATGAAGCATTTCGAAAAAATCATCTTATTTGATTCCTCTTGCAATTTTGTATCTTATATAAAGAAAACCACTAGAATCAGTATAGATCAGCAAGAAATAAATAGAAACGACAGGCCTTTGAAAGAGATCTTATTAAGGAAATTGCAGCGTTTCAAAAGAATGCAAAACTCAAAGTTAGACACGTATCTATCATTATTTCCTCATACCTGATTATTATCAGAACCATCGGCTTCCTTGTCATCAATAGCTTTTGAATGTTTGCCTATCTCTAGAGAAGGAGCATTTTCACCTAAAATGTCTTTTATATGTCGTACAACCACAGAACTGGAGCCATTTGTGTTCCTTTGGCAGTCAGGGGACCTGCTTCCCGACTTGTAATCTTTATTTGTAGAGCTGCAGGAATCAGATCGCCTGCCACCTCCAGATACATCATCTCGAAAGCGGTCATCAACAATCTCAAAGTGGACAGGACTTCTTGAACTTTTCCGGTAGCCAGGAAATCTTGAACTTTCCTGGTTATATGCAGGACTTTTTCTCTCGTCAAAATGGTATCTGAAATTTCTGTCATTGCTTCTTCCACGATGACCAGATCTTTTACTAGAAGAGGGTTCATATCTGCTCTCATAATATGGACTTCTCGATTCACCAAGATATGCACCAACCTTCCTGCTGCTTTCATAGGATTCCTCCTTTTCGCCCTAATGCAGTTAGAAATTCTTAAAAAATAGAGGCAGCATTAACTGGGTTAGAAGCCAAAAGAACTTCAGCCATTCCAACAATACTACATTAATCAGGTCCAGCTAAGTTGGATTTGCTATTATTATAAGCAGTTTAGTGTTGGCAATACTTTCAACATGTCAAAGCCATAAAATTAAATTAAAAAAATACTGCATTTGCATTATATGTACAAATGGGTAGTGTACCAATCTGAGCCTTGGGAGCTTGTCACTCTTCTCACCAGTGTACTTTCTGTCCACATAGACATGCTTGATAAAATCCCGGATCCTATAAAGATTACTGGAAGCAAACATGCTTATCAGAAGATTTTCTTTTTAGAGTATCCCAACCAACATAAAAAGAGATGCACAATACCTGCCATCGGGATAAGAATTACGCTGAGGATCCCAGCTCTTCAAATAAATTTGCCTTGCTCTCTGCGAAAAGAATTTGAGTTAGATCTAGAAAACAAAAGCCAAAAGAAAAAAGAAAAGGAAGAAGCTCATCAAGCACACAGAAAAGGATAATTCTATTAAATATGCATGCAAACCTCATTTCCTGCTGCTTGGAGAGCACTAACTTCGTCTGCAGTAAATTTAGCCATTGAAATTGATTTGACTCGATGTGTGAATTCGCGACTGAAATTATTTAGAATATATATATATATAGTCAATATAAGTGAATGCTTCTTTCTTAAACCACCATATAGTAATGAATAATATTAGAAAACCAAAATTATCCCAAAAAGTGTATCCAAAATTATGTAGAAGTGAGGTGAAATTCTTTCAATTTTCAAGATCATTCATTACACATTCTAGCCATTCACATAATGAATGTCATATTATTTGAGATACACTTTTTGGAGATGTCTAGTATTACTCTATAGTACCAAGTTGGTGTTATTTGTCAACCCTCCTATCAGAGATTACGTACAATGTCTTTGAAATTATGCACCATGACTGAAGAACTGAAACCATATCAAACTACATTATTCGCAATAAGCAGACAGAATTAAAACTTGCATCAATACTTACTGTACTCCACTGCAGTTTGTACAAACAAAAGTCAAGAATGTTGTGCAAACATATTGTGGCCCCTGCTAACAAGAAAATATGTTAGACCTAATATCATGTAATCTATCAGTAAAATAGGAAACGATATAATGAATTTTTTAGCATTATTAAGCACTCATAATGAAATTATCAGACTGCTGCAAAAGCAAAACAATTAAGCCATATCACAATGGGAGAAGATAACACAAAAAAAAAAAACTATTAAACAAATAAGGAGTTTGAAGAGAGAAAAAGGACATACCAAACTGTTGCAGTTGATACATCTTCGATTCTCAGGCAGCTTCAAAAGACCTCGAATTATCCCCTCGATTCTCTCATCTTCCTTTATTTTATTCCCCATCTTTTTCATCAGATGGACACCTTTTGTCATCCAATAAAATTCAACCAACTTAATCACTAACTGTATCTTCTTAAAAACAGAAAAAAAATCCTTTTAAAATTTCTGAGTTTTGTTCCCAAGAAGATGCTGAAAAGGATGATTAAATAAAAATTAACAAAATTCAACAATTTTCTTTTCTGATCTACTAAACCTCTTCTTTTCCCAAGAAAATTTAACCAATATAATCCATCAATACATTAAAACAAAAAATTAAGTATAATTAACAGAAAGGTAAGTTTGTTTGCTAAGAAGATGCTAAAACGGAGAGTTAACTGAACTTTTTTAAAAAGAAAAGAAAGTTCAGACGTTTTGTTTCTGAGCAACCAAACTTTTTTTTAGTCCATAACATTTAACCAATGTAAATACTTCAATGAATTCAAAGGGACTCAAAATTTTTAACAAGACAGCACGCTGTATTTGACGATAGGAAGATGCTTAAAGTGAAGGCGAATTTGGTTCATGATTAAAACACAAACTGTCAGGATTCCGACATTTTCTTTTCTGAGAAACAAAAAGGAGAGAGAGAAGAAACGGACCTTGTTCGGATGGAACGCACGCGTAAAATTAGAGGGCAAGGCGAAGCGGAGAAAACCTACGAATGTAAATTTTGATGCGAAATGAAGATAGATAGGTGAAATGAATAGTAAATAATTGTAGAGATTGGACAATTCACATAGCGCCATCTGTATAAACCGAAATCGGTTATCAGAAATAAGCGACAGCAGAAAAGAGTTGGAATCAGAGAGAAATTTGGCGGTAATAACGGTATAGTAACGGGTTTTGAGCCGTTGAGACCACTTTCGCTTTTTTGGATGAGCTAAAATTTGAAGGCAGAGGGAGAGAGCCCGCCAGATTGTGTGTCACCGTCTCTGCCTCTAGGAACCATGCAGCCCCTACGATTTAAGTAAAACAAAAACTAAAAGAAAATGGAAAATAACTAAAAATGCCTCCATTTTATAACGAAAATTCAAAAATACCTCCTTCAAAAAGCAATTCAAAAAATGCCACATTTTAAACTTTTTGAATAAAAATACCCCTGACATCCAAAATTAATAAATTTATTTTTGAGTTGTATCAACTCAAAATTAACACTTTCGACTAATGTAGTAACACGAAAATAATACTTTTAAATTATTATAATAACTCAAAATTAACACTTTTAAATTACTGTATTCTCTTCGAGTAATATAGTAATTATTTTGTAAATTTTGAACATGAAAATATTTTAGTGTAAATATATATTAAAAAAGTATTTTTAAATGAATTTTTTTAAGAAGAACATTTTTAAATTTTTGTTATGAATTCAAAATATTTTCGATTATTTTTTAAGAAATTGTAGTACTTCTAAGTTTGGCCTGTTGAATTGAGAAATCTTATTTAAAAAAAAAAGAAAGATAAAAATGACATTTATTTACACAAAAATTCATACAATTGCTAATAATATTTTGTAACTAAATCAAATTTGAAATATTAAAACTAAAATTACAGTTACGAATCTTATAAATCTTTGCATAAATAGTGCGAGATCAAATGCAAGTAGAGGGATGTAGGCAACATTTTTAATTATAGCTTAAAATAAAGGGAAATTTGCAATAGTAATCACTGTTTACTATCACTTTTCTGAAATAATTACTGTTTAAAAACTCTTTCAAAAATGCCCAACTCATAATTTTATGGACAAATTTACCCCTCTATCCAATTTTAACAAAACGTAACAATCCCGTCTTCTAAAACCCAACGATACTAAAGTTTTCACTCAACAAATATACAAAAAACACTCAAACATTTAATATATACTCTATTTGACAATTTCTATCATTATATTGTTTAATTATGTATAAACACTAAAAAAATCATGTCAAATTTTTGGATTTTTTAAATTTTTTAAACTTTAAACAGTCATCTGATTTCTCTTTTACTTACTTGTGATTTTACTTAAATTGTAATAGAGTTGAGTTTATAAAGAAAAAAAGTTCAAGGAATATCCATTTAAGAAGATGAAAAAAGAAATTAAAGAATAGAAGAAGGAAAATAGATAGAAAAAGAAAAAAATAGAAGGAAAAAATAATCGGAGGCAAGTTAAAAGTTATTTAAGGGTAAATTTGTCTATAAAATTATGAGTTGGGCATTTTTAAAAGAGTTTTTGAATAGTGATTATTTTAGAAAAGTGACAGTAAACAATACTTACTATTGCAGATTTCCCTAAAATAAATGTATAAAGGGAAAAGAGTAAGGGGATAAAGAGGATATTTGATAAGAGCGCAGTGGGAGAGAACTGGGAAGTTGGCACTTGGGAATCAGTTTTGATTTAATGCAGAAGGGCATATATACAGTAAAGTAACAATTTTTAGGTGCTACACAACCAATTATCAGCACCCTTACAAACGTACACGTGTTGGAAACCATGTCTAACGGTTGTTTTCGCCAATGATTACATGTCACATGTTATATAACTTAAATGAAACCACCAACAATAATATGCCAAATTACTTACATGTAAAAACTGGCTATGACCATTTGATCCATAATCTACTCTCTCACCCCTTAATTTTTGCATTATCTCTTTCTTCTTAATTATTTTATTTTTTGTTTCATCCATTCTGTAACTGTAACACAAGTCTAATAGATGATCAATAAAAATATAGTTCACCATGTAATAATACAAGTAATGTTTTGTTGTCGTACCAAGAACGCAATGACAGGATAATTATTTCAATGCTAAAATATTGACACTAAAAATTGGACCTATTTTTCTCTTTTTTTTTTTCTTTTAACTTTACTTTTGTAGAACAATGAAAATGTCACAATCTTAAATTTTATTCATATCCTCTGTTTATAGTTATTTTAAGAGATAATATTCACCAAAAAAAAAAAAAAACTTCATTCTATTTTACATTAATTTTGTTGGTATTTTTATGTATATCAAATCACAAATCATTCAAAATTTGCACTAAGATTACCAAAACATTTATATAATATTAGTATTATTTTTAAAATCACGACAATATTAGTGCACACGAAAAACTTTTGAAATTACATTTTATTGAATGATTACGATGAAACTTTCCAGTGACATGATTTTTATTCAATATCCTGTTAAAACTATTCCATAACATGATTTTATTACATAATCCTACTGAAACCATGTCCAGATAATTTTATTGAATAATCCGGGCATGATCATGTTTAGGTGTTGAACACTATTAGTTCTAAAATCATAAAAGTTAGAAGGGTCAGGGTTTGCTGGATTTGTTTATGGCCGTGTTTCCATTTGACTTTGAAGGATTTTCTGCTTTCTGCACGTTTAACTGGCACAAGTGTTCTTTACTCATTTCTTTCAAATGCAAAAGAAATATACAACCAAAACAAAGAGATCCAGGTATCAGCGTCGCAAGCTCTCAAAACAAACTAAACTACCATTATATATCATCTGCCCACCCATCACTACAAGTTACATTCAGCAATGCAGAAGTACTATTTCATTTTTCTTTCTGTCTTTAACTACCCACCAAATACACAAGGTTTTTTTTTTTGGGGTTTGACTGGAGGATACTAGCAAATAATACTGAAAACAAAGTGCTGTCAATAATTTTCTAATGATTCTCTTTTGCCTCCCACTTACATATGCCACAAGCAAACGCAGATAAGAAGAGATCAAGAAGGTACAATTACACTCCATGGCAAACAACATTTAATTTATCTAATGCTTGATCAGCTAAATATGGACTGTAATGTAGATAAACGATAGGCAGCAGAAAAGATACTAACCAATCTCTATGAAAATTTATAAGAAATTACTTACAGCATTTTATATCCTCATTTTCAGATGTGCTCTCTGGTTGCTACACATCTAGTAAATGCTCTAACGTTCAATGAGATGATAGGAACTAATTTGATTTTGATGGGGTGTGGTATTATTTGGGACAACAGCTTCTGTGACATTGAAGGTTAAGCGGGGCCAGTAGTAACAACAGAGAGAAGGGAAAAGTAAATTCTGTACAAAGACTGGCAGCCAAAATTCCATACACCCCTCACCTCACCTGCCCTGCCCTGCAGGATTATATACAACAGCTCCACTGAACTGAGTAGTAAACCTGCTGCTTGAACAAAAAGCAACTAGTGGGTAGAAAAATTTGAGGTTACACAAAAGAACTGCCACGATATGTGGCTGCAAGCCAAAAATTCTTCTCTTTCCCATTGACAAAGGAAAAACCAGATGTATCCCAGCAAAAACAATGTCAAATGAACGGAAGACTACTTTGGCAGCAGAACTGCAAGCTGAAGGCGCTGGCATCATCTTCTCATTTTATTTGATCAGATTCTACCCATCACTATTTACGTCATCAAAAGAACCTTTAATTGCCTCAGCAATCATAAGAGCATTCACAGCCTTGTGAATTGCCAAATCAGCTCTATAAAGCAATCTCTGAGCTTTTTCCCTCTTCAGCTTAGCCATGTTACATGCATGTTGAGCTGCACCAGATGCATCACGCAACCTGAACTCGTCAAGATCAGAACAATCCAATTGTTCAGGTCCATGCCTCTGGGATCCATCTGAATGAAAATATCGCTGGCTTGGCCACTCAGAATAACCCACATTCCATCGATAAATCCCATTTTTCTTGCCCATCAGCCTCTGATTGTATGAAGCCACCATCTGTGGGTCATATGATGATTCAAACATCCCAAATTTCTTTGACTTGCTCCTCTGAAATTTCTGGTATTGATTTCTATCCAATCCATCACTGTTCATAGAGAAATAACCGATGCTGCCTACATCACGTGGTGAAAATAACCTTGGCGAAAACACCCTCGGTGACATTTGAGACAAAGGGGAATCATCTAAATATTCATAGTTATATCCTGGATAGAAAACCTTTTCATCCCCAAAAGCAAAACCATTTAATCTCCTTCCTGGTGCACCAAACAAAACTAGATTAAGAAAAGGTTGACAAGTCTAATGAATAATTAAGTTGGTGAAATTTCAAAATGGTAAAAAATGTTACCAAAAGTATGGAAAACATCAGGATCTCCTATCATAGAATTGCTTTTCCCGGAAACTGAGATTTTTCTGTGTGACCTTTGTTTTGAACCTCTGTTTGGCACTTCCAAGCCCCGTGGTTTCAAACAGAACGCAAACATTGGTGGCTTCTCAATAGGTGCAACCTTTCCATGACATCCATTTGGGATGATAGCGTTAGTTTTAGACATGGCGTGCTCCCATTCTTTCAGTTGCTGTTGATACCTTTCCCATAATGGTGGCTGAACAAGACACAAATTTTATCATGTTAGATAACATCATCTATTTAGATTAAAAACAAAAAGTGAGCAAATGTCGCACATAAAACCGAACAAATGAGTTGAATAAAATTACATGTATAATTAAAACTATAAACTGCCTCCACTCAACTCCATATAACAAAAAGCAATTCAGCATTGAATAATGTTGTGAACTTGCTTTAAAACAAGTGTCTGCCAATTGGCTGATGCAAAGTATAATCAAACCCCGCACAGCGTATGTTTGGTATTACTGGCTGCCAATTGGCATTGAAAGCAAAGTCGGAAAAAGTGTTTGATAACACCAACTCCTTGTGAGCCCACACACTTTTCTTACTAATATTTACAGAGTATTCATTTTACAGCAGTTGTAGCTTTGAAGCCACAACACCTCAATTTCAAACATATCACAGCACCTTAATTCTAAACATATCCTTAGGCACTGTGCATAAAATCACATAAAGAAACAGACAGGTTAGCAGAAAGAAATAGAAGAATTTCAAATCCATTCCCAAGTTAAAGTGATTTTACGCAAGCCACAAACCACACATATCATTGTAAGATGAGCGGGCAGATAAAACAACACAACATGACCATACGTTCCAATGGCACTTTTAGAATTTTGAAGTAGAGGACTCATTTACTGCACATACAATGTAAATGAGCAAGTCTAAAACCTTTTATTGGTCAAATAGTGTTGTATAAATTTAGCAACATTTTGCTAAACTAACATATCTCTCATAACTTCAAACACGTAACTCTCCACATTTTCACTCAAATGCCCTTCAATCACCCCAAGAATAACAATCACATTGATAGTAGGACATAGTAGGACTGATATCAGATCACATTTATATCACATTTTCACACTGTACCTTCCAAATCATAGGGGTATCACAACACCTCAAAGCATGACAATTCGGATACTGATTTGGAGTTACGTTACAAAACATGGTCAAATTCATAGCAGCCTTATAATTGACAGGAGGTTGATAAATGACAAAGAATAAGTTTAAAAGTTTTTCCACCTGGAAACAAAAACATAAGTTCTGTTCTTAACTTTCATTCAAACCTTCATATTTACACTATTAGCCTGGCTGCATCAAGATCAAATTTCTTTTTCACACACCAAAAATGCTACCCATCTCCCACAGATTAAAACGTCTGGGTATTGCACCAAAATTAAGGGGTATTTAGAGCTCATGAATTACTTGGACCATAAGTAGAATATTAATAACCAAAAATTATCTAATTTGCTCTATTAGTTCCCCTTCCTGATTAGGCAGGAAGATATGTACCCAGTTTGCCCTGTTCTACAAATGCACATCACTCTCTGTGTTCCACATTTCTCCTCTTGAACAAATTTCAGTTCCTTCTCCTAAAATGGGCAAAGGACAACTATTCAGCTGTCAAAGAGAACCCAAAACTAATTCAAGGTTAACTAATTGATGTAGAAATCATTACAACGGAGCCAAAGACATCACAGACAATCTTGAATAGCCGACATCATACCATGGGAAAAAAATATTTAACCACTAAGATACAAGCAGCAAAATCACGACAGATTAACAAACAATTGACTTCCAAGTTACCTGGAGATGTCTAATTAAAGGCATTCCCTTCTTCTGTCTCTTCTGTCGCCAGTGCTCATAGATTACTCTAACTGCTTCCATGGAACCAACTCCAGCCATGAGCTCATCTATTTCATCGGATGTGAACTGATCCCGCTGCTGAGAATATGCAGCCTTCTCAAACATGTCCATTGTCTTCTCAAACAGCTCCTCAGAAATAACCCATAGGCCACAGTTGTCAGCTTCTGAAGACCTACGGATTTTCAAAATCCACTGCTCATCATCACTATCCATGTCATATAAGACATGCGATGGATCCAAAGCCATCTCAACATCTGTTACAGCCTGCCGAAAGTACTTAGAAGAACTGCGAGCAAATGCTACTTCTGCCCCATTATCATCAGAATCCTCTATCAAGCGAACCCCTGGGATGGGAATATTTTTAACTGAAGCAGCACGTACGTTACGATTGTAGCACTCTTCATGCATCTCCTTAAAAAGAGCCCACTGACTCCTATCAGGAAATTCCAATGTCCAATCCTTCCCTCCTTTCCACATCATAGCATGAGTATAACGATTTGTTGACCCAGGCTGAAGGAACTGATGTGCCTTGTATGAATACCTCGTAGTCCCCGAAATTTTTACTGCAAGCTTCCATTCATTGTGATCAAAAAGCTCTAGCACAATCTGTGCCCCACATTCTCTCCAACCTCTATCACCAACCGTAACTAGCACATTTGCATCACAAGATAACAACTCCAATTTTTTTTTTGAACCTCTAGAAACATCAGACAATCTCTTCTCATTTGCCCTCCTAATTCTCGTGTGGGGAAGTGTTTTTGGGTGATGAGCTCTATTCTTTGAACTATAATCAAGACCTCCAAACGGCAAAGAATATGAGACCTGAGTACGGGGTTTCTTAGGTCCATTACCAAAGTTATTGTGAACATTATCACCCTTACCATCTGACCATCCATGTGTGAGGTAGCCAAATGACGAACTACTTCTATTTCGATGGCCTGCACTTCTAGGGGCAGTAGGGTTTGGACTCGGGATGATGCCACCGTTCATGTTCCAATTCGAATCCGTAGGGCGTTGAGCACTATGATACTCCCCAGCAACATGCTTTTCAAATTGGTCAAATGTTGGAATTTCAACCCTCATACCATTCAAGGGAGACTGGTAAGCTGTATCTGTCTTCTCACAGTCACCTGAAGGCCTTGGTGATGAAACACGTTGTTCTGACTTCAGATCAAGGCCTTGCCACTTCTGCAATGGAACAACGACCTCACTTCCAATGTCTTCAGGGTCCTGACAGCTGCTAGAAGTTACAGCAGCATTCAAATCACCATTTCCATATTTCTGTGGAGACCTTATCACAGGTCCATTGCCGCAGACAGAGGGATTAACTGCTTCTAACTCCAATTTGGCAACTGGCAAGCACCCATCAGAAGTAGCTTCCTTTGACATAACCTTGAAATTATTTTCAAGGGTACTTTCTGACGCGTTATTTTCACAAGTGCCTTCTGAATCTTTGTTCAAGCAGTATTCCAAACTATAACTATCCTCCACTATTGAAAAGTCATCAGATTCTGGACGTTCTGTTGGATCATGGCCCTGAAAGCTCATTCGAGCCACACTATGTTCCATAAGCAGCTTAAGATGCAAACTGATAAAGAAAGTAGGTGCACCAGCAAGAGAAAGAGCAAATGGAGGCAAATTTCTTCCCTTCTTGTCTAAATTAGACGAGATGTGACCGACTTTTACACAAGTGGACTCCCTGGAGACACCCATGAGGGGTATATCCTGCCTAGACATCCTCTGCAAAACCTAGTATGGAAAAGCTCATAAAAGTTAATTCCCATCATTAACTGAACAAATTATGTTGATACCATAGTGCAAAACTATACCACAAAAAATATATATATATAATTACTAAGATTGCAAGGTCTAACCATTCCACATCAAGAAAACTTTGTCTGATAATGAATATTTAAACCATTTAAAAGGAGTAAGGAGTAAAACAACAATAGCAAGAGAGTATAAACAAACAAAATCATAAGGAATCAGCAGAAAGAAAACGGTTCAAATTGGTTTCTTCACAGAAAAATGCAAGGGTGCAGACAAAACCTGGAAACAAATACATGTGCTGATATAGAAAAGAAATACCTTGGTTGAGGAGTTGTCTGGGCAAACAGAAGTAGTGTATAACTGATTACCTCCATCTTGAAGTGCCTTGATGTTATCATAAGTGCATTCAGACAGAGGTAATTGCCTAGAAATCAGACAGCACGTTTTAAGCTTAAAGTCCACACACCTCCATGTAGAGTTCTTCACTTCAGCAAAATTGTAGAATGCAAACACAAACTGCTTTCTGAAATTCTGAATGCACGAAAAATTGAACCTGATCGAAGTGACTGGCAACTGTGAGTCAGCACAATTTCCCTGCTCATCAGGCTGATGAAATAGTGTCAGGACCAGGATGACACAGTCTACAGCCTGCTTCAAGCAACCGTCAAATAGGAAATACCTTAATCCAACTACATTATCTACAAAAAGCATCTCCAAATGAACATTTGGCCCCAATGTCATCAGTGTACCATAGCGAAGCAAGAGCACGGCTTGGAACAACCAAAGATTCTCTGCTCCAAATGAGTGATTTAGAATCGAAGTTACTGGGAAGCTTAACTCAAACCTCACTTGTCCCGAATCTATCAATGGAACAGTTAAGCTAACCCCTTCATTACCAGTGGACCATAAAGCTCCATCAGGAACCTCCATTTTCCGATCTATATCATGTTCTGATGAAACATTAAACCCATCAATGGAAGGGGCAAGTGAAGCAACTGCAGCTGGTGTGCTACAAGAAACATAATTGCCTGAAGATGTTGAACAGAATGAGCTTCCTGTCTTGCGAAACCGCCTTCTGTAGTAAACAATGGGAAGTTTACTATCTTTGAAGCAACTGGGACTCTCTGACACAGATTCCTCACACCTTACACCATCAGCAAATCTGTCTAGCATTTCAGGTTTACTGGATGATTTGTTCTTCTTAGAACCTGCATCTAACCAACCATGGGCATTCTCAATTCCACCAGTCATGAATGGTGGCTCAGAAGTCTGGGATAGATCAGATTTTTTCTGCTTCTTCGTAGCAGGAAAAGGTGATGATTTGACCCGATGAGTAGATCGTGCCAACCATGAGATAATGGGCTCTGAGTCCATGTAGCTACCCATATAGTCATCATCCTCTGTGGTCAACTTTCCTTTTTCCTTTTCTTCGCTAGAATTCAAACTACCCTTTACCTCATCTAGAGACTTCTCTCTTACCCTAGATCTTCTACATCCAGCCTTACCAGGAACTTCGCTAGGGAGCAGCAGGAGTTTAAATCTCTCATTTTCCAGATTAATCCATTCCTCATCGCGATCATCATATTTAACATGATGAAGCTTTTTTTCTTTGTTGTAATCATCCACCAACCCATAATACCAACACTGGTCCAAAGGCCAAAAAACTTTGATTCTCCTGTTCAATACCCAATTCCCATCCAAGTCTCCACAGAAAATTTCATAATAATGGCGCCTTTTCCTTGAGTGGCCCCTCTCTTTGTGACGCATCCTTGGACGTAATGCTCTACCAGCAGCATCAAGCAATGAAAATTCATTACTACCAAAATCCCGCTCAGAAGATACCAAAGAAGACAATCCATTTGTTGATGCAGTAGATTTTCCATTAGCAGAAAAGCCAGTACAACTAGGATCAAATCGTGAGGACAGCATCATAGCTGCATTCTCTTCAAGATTCTCCTCATCTTCTAGCAAATTATCACATGCTTTAACAGAAGTATCCTTTAAAGGCTCAACCACTTTTGCTACAATTCTATTATCTTGGGCAGAATCCTTCCTTTTACTGTTATTCCTCTTGGGCTTCTTCAAAGACAAGTCATTCTTATTTACCACTGAATGGCAGACAACCCCATCTTCCTTCTTCAAACACTGAGAAAAACTTGAATTGCTAACTCTATCTGGTTTTTTCACAGAAGAGTCACCCTTGTTTACAACTGGATAACCAGCATGCCCACCTTCCCCCTTTGGATGCTGATTCGAATTTGACTCGCTATTTTCTTTTTCCTTCTTTAAAGAGGACTCACCATGGCTTACAACCAAATGATTGGCATTCTCACTCTTCTCCTTCATATGCCTAGTGGAATTCAACTCCCCATTCCTATTTTCCTTAAAATCATCAAACCCCTTCTTGCATTTAATCTTTGGAGGCTCAAAGCGTTCACCCAAATCCATCGAAGATTCTATGTGAAGATCTAAATCATGTGAAGGGTTGTCCCTGGTGGCTGAATCATCACCATTTACCTTTGCTACCTGATCAACGGTACTTACTTTACTACAAGAATGTTCTGGTGCCTTTGACGCCTGAGTAAGCTCAACCTTCTTTCGCCCAACAAAACCACGTTTACGCTTTGGGATTCTAATAACACTATCATCCAAACTAAACAAAATGCCATTAAACCCATTACCACTATTATTATTCAAGCCAAACTTTGAGTCCTTGAAGTCATGCGAACCCAAAGTAACACGATTATACACCTCATCTACACTCCTTTTGCTATTATCAACATTTTTAAGACTACTGATGGACATAGTTTTGCTATTCTTCTTCCTCTTGCTGCTCTTCTCATCATTACCATCCTCTTTACTAATTTTTCTCTTCACGTCCTTGTTGTTGTGTTGAGATTCCATTGAAATCTTTGATTTATATAGACTCTTAAGATCCAATGATCTCGATTTCTTAGGAATTTCCGCTCCATCGGAATTTCCTACTATATTTTCCATGAACAGTCTCTCAATATAAGCACCAAAACCCAAAACCCCCAATTTTCACATTCCATTGTACATTTTTCAGATCTGCAACATCAAAACCACACCAAAAATTACCAACAATACCTACAAAAATGGCTGAAAAAACAGTACTAGCCGATCAAACACCAACTCTCGCATGTAAGATTCATTTCATGCGTGAAATTACAATAATTAACGAAACTACAGCAAATCATGCCCGTACCTGAATCAGCATACCATCAATCGTTGATTTCTCGAACCAATTGAGGAGATCACCGGCGGAAACATGCGCTAGGGTTCGAATCTGATGATTTTAATCGAAACCCTAAAGATTTATTGATTTTAGAAATTAATTTGTCGTTAATTTTGAAAAGAAAAAAAATTACCGTGAGAGATGGAAGAGAGCTAGGGTTTCTTTTGGTTTCACGAGAGTAAGGGTTTAGATCGAAAATAACAAAAAAAATAAAATAAATAAATTCGGATATATAATGAAAATATGTGCAGCTTTTAGATCAAGCTACGTGGCAGAATATTAATGATCTGATTTGGAATCTGCGGTTGAGATTTTAGTAGGATGAAATCGAGTAATAGGAATAATAAATGTAGATCGACAATTTCGGGGTAGACGGGGGTATATCAACGGTTAGTATTCAGTTGTTGGACACATGGAGGGCTGAGATTTAAAATTGATTTGGGATATGTGTGGTAGTTAAGCGGACTCGATTTTGCTAAAGCAGTAATTGACAGAGAAAATGAAGAGATTTAATTTAACTTTCCTTTTCTGTATCACTAAACTACCCGCACTTCTTAATAAAATTGCGGAAATGCCATGACGTTTTTGAGTTATCAGGCGCCATGAAATAATTCTCGGAGTAACGCGATTGGTAACTGTGCGTTAGGACGCGCTTTAATGAGAACTGCAAAAATTTCTGTGACGGGAACTTCAAAGGGCGAGCGAAGTGTGTGTGAAACTAAAAGCGGGTATTAGAGTGAAGCAGTGGAAAAGCCTGTAACCGTACTTGCTGACGTGGTCAAAGGAGGAAAATAAAAAAAATTGATCTCCAAGACTGCGTTTCGGAAATTGATTTGGAAGGCCAAATGTGTGACTCCACGTTGACGGCAACAACAAACACATTCTATATTGGACAGAAATTTTTTAATAAACTGAGTTAGCTGAAAATTTTATCCTCGGCTTAGTCTCTAATGTTTTTGGCATGAATCGTGCATTTATTCCAAAATGCACAAATTTCTCGCAAAATTGCCGTGGAAAGGGCAAAAGGGAATTCAACGGTCGACAATGATTTCTCATTTCCCTGTCTCATATTTTACTTTGAATAAATATATAAATGCATATAGTGATCATTTGTTTGACTTTTTTCATGAATTTGGAGGGTTTTTTCTGCTATTTAAAATTTTTTTTCAATTTTTTAGTGTTGTACAAATTTTAGATTTTTAATTGTGAAATTTTTAAAAATTTTTTGAAGGACTGAATTATTTAAAATATTTTTTATTTTTAAAATTTTTATATTATTTTCTTACAATATAATTTTAAAATTTTATTTATTAAAATAATTACTTAAAATTATTTAAAAATTATTTATAATAACTAAATTATCAATAAATTTTTATCTTATAAAAATTTTACTCGTATAAAGTTATAACAAACAAATGTGTAATCAGTTGCGTTAGTTTTTATATGAATTAATTTATATACTTAATTATACCATATATTTGATAAATATCAGGGTCTAAATTGATGTGATATTATTGCATAATCGTGATCCATATTTTTTAAATTACATCAATTTTGTTATTTTTGCCCAAAACAATAATATATATCATGTTAGTTTGTATCAAATCATTTTTATGAAAACTATATATATATAATGTTATCTTTGTTAATAAAAATATTTTTAAAGAATACAATAAAAAATACACATGTAAAATAATCTTCTCCCGCAGTAATATTTATTGCGTTTTTTTTGTATTGTGCTTTCAAAATTAACATTTTTTTGTGTCCCTAAGAAAACGTCCACAAGTGACATAAGTTTATAAATCAAGAAGACATAGGCAGAGGAACCAAAAATCAGAAGCATGAATATGTTAGAAAGTTAAAAACATACGCCACAGCCAAACGTGAAGAATTGGCGGTGTATTTGTGAAAAACACAGTTGAAACGACGCATCGTTGGTTTTTGTATTTTTCTTCTCTCTCTCGAAGAAAGGAGAACTTCCGTACAGGCTGTGCAAAATATTTCCCCTCACTTCTTCTTCACACTCCTCTTCAAGTTCCTTTCAATTTTCCCTTCCCGTCAAATCCAACCTATTAAGTGACAAACATATTTTTCAATTTCACATCAAAACTCTCGACGAAATATCAATAAAACTTCAAAAGCTTCAAATTCTGCAAATATCAACAGCGATCTGGATCCAGATCCAGATCCAGAAATTCTCTGTATTTGCTTGCCGATTGACTCGATTTTGTAATTGCAGAGTTCCAGATCTCGCATTTTGGCTCATTCGATCTCAACGTACAGGTGAATTAAATTTTTGTTTGGTCATTTTCTGTTCTCCTCTGAAGTAATCGGTCGTTGAATTCCCGAAAGTTTATGGTTTAATCATTTTCTACATTTTCTGAGCAATCAAACAGACATGTATAGATTTTTGTGAAATTTTACGATTTTCGGCAGCGATGTCGCTAAGGAATAAAGGACAACGAAAGGAAATCTTTAAATTTATCTTCACAATTAAGCTAAATAGTTTTGCAGCTTCAATTAGAAATACGTAAAATTCATATTTATATGTTTTATTTGTGCTATATTTTTAGCAGTTAAAAGGTGAGCGGAGTGACTTTGGCGTTTTTGGTGGTGTATGTATCTTAGAATTAGAATTTAGCATTCGAGTGTAAGAAATGCCGGTGAAAGCCGCACAAACATCATTTCGGGATCGGACGCAGGAGTTTCTGAGTGTTGCAGAGAGACTAAAGAAGACACTCGTATCTGGTTCTGGTGCAAATGGACCGAGCGGTAGTTCCAAATTGGATGAGCGGAGATCTGCTGTGGCACTGCAGTCTGAGTTCAACCGGAGGGCTTCTAAGATAGGGCTTGGAATACACCAGACATCGCAGAAGTTGGCAAAGCTAGCTAAATGTAAGTATTGAGAATTCCTAAATGTTGTATGAGTTCGATTTAGGCTATGTTTGTGATTACGACAAAATCTAAATGTAAAATATGATGAAAAAGTGAGCGTTTCTCACTAATTGTCGTTTACCAAACATTTTAATTGTGGTGTTTTCAAAGCACAAAAGCGTTAAACTAAGCCTTAGAACTCTCATTTTGAGAGTGCACATTCATGTATGGACAGAGGTTTACATCCTATAAAACGAGGATGTCTTAATTCCTTAAGTCATATATGATATGATCATGTGCACATAAAACTGCAAATTCTTTTAAGGCATTGACAAGTTGACTACATTTGTTTTAGTTGTCCTGATGTTAGTGCTCAGAGCTGGGTCTTTTAACAGTTGATTCCTATAGTGATTATAAGCTTATTTGACCATCTTGGTAGGAAGGAGTTGCTGCTACTTTCACTGAAGGCAATTCTGCATGCACCAGTAATAGGAACTAATTCTGATCATTTTGATTTGCACCTTATTCTAACAGAAAATAAGAGGAGTTTTAACTTGGATACCAAAATTGCATGACAACCACTAGAGAGCAAGGAACAAAAGAGTTTATGCTGATTATGTAACAACACAGTCCATATAGTAAAGTGCTGGTGCATCATTCTTCTCAGATGCCTGCGCTCAGCCTAAAATGCATACTGTATATTTCCTTATCACTAGCCTCGATTATTTATTTATACAATTTCAGGAAACCATATCATGTAATTACCACTTGAGGGTGTCAAGTGCTTTATGCTTGTTCTGACCTATTGTTGCATAAATAAAGCAATCAGAACTGTTCCTTGATTGGCTCCAGTGGCAAAGAAAATGCTAGTAGCAGTTAGAAACAACACACTTCATGATAGTAAAAGTGCTGTGGAATCATCCTTGTTGGTTGCCTCGGCTCAGCCTAAAATGTGTATTGTATATTACTCATCATTAGTGTGGATTATTTATTTTGCACTTTTAGGAGGCCAAAGCATGTAATGACCGCTTTAGTAATGCTGGTGTCAAGTCTTTTATTTTATGCTTGTTCTGACATATTGTTGCATAAGTTAAAGCAATCAGAAAGTTTCCTTGATTTTATCCAGTGGCAAAGAGAACTTCAGTATTTGATGACCCCACCATGGACATCCAAGAGCTGACAGCTGTCATCAAGCAGGATATTACTGCACTAAACTCTGCAGTGGTAGACCTTCAACTCCTCTGCAACTCCAGAAATGATGGTGCTATCTCCAGTGACACCACTAGTCATTCAGCTACTGTCGTAGATGACCTAAAAAATCGCCTGATGAGCACCACGAAAGAGTTTAAAGAAGTCCTTACCATGCGTACAGAGGTCAGGAATGCTACTGTTCATCATTTTGTTTGGAGTTGTTCCTAACCATTGCTTAAACATTGTTTGATTTCTAGATTAATTCTCTGAAGGCTAATACTGTCTTATTGGCTTTGTGTAGAATTTGAAGGTTCATGAAAACAGAAGACAATTATTTTCTTCGGCTGCATCCAAGGATTCTGCAAATCCTTTTGTCCGTCAGCGTCCTCTGGCTGCCAGACCGGCTGCCAGTTCTTCAAACTCCCCTCCTCCATGGGCTAATGGCTCAACAGCTTCGACTCAGTTGTTTCCCAGGTAATAGTTTATTCAGTTGCTTCAATTATGGCAGTAAACAACCTAAAAATTATCATATGTGATTGATTGATATACTGTTTCAAAGTCTTGAAGAACTTCATTTTATCATGGAAAGCCCACAATTTAACATAAAAAACCTATTCATTGACTTCTATCAAGAATCTTTTAAAATCTTGTTTGGAACTTCAAAGTCAATGTAACTGTGGCAGATGATGTATTCTAATTAAATAATTGTCAAAGTTTTCCTAAAATTGACAATCTGTCATAGTCAGTTCCATTATTTCTTTCCCTGGAACATCCTGGCAAATTTTAGAGTCTTTTTCTTTTTTTGGTTTCTGGTTTGCGATGGTGAATATTCTAGGATTTACTAATATTCATCGTTCAGCCAACTTTCCTCCAATTTCTTTTTACATGAAGTCTTGATGTTTCTTCTTGTTAGAAATAACAATCTGGCTACCTTGTTTTTGATCTTGCTGTTTGCAGCCTCTAAAATTCTGAAGCTTTCCCTGGTCTTATTTGTCACACTAATTTAATTGCAACTTCTAACCTTATTACTGGTTATAAATTTTACAGGAAGCAGGTGGATGGTGAGAGTCAGCCATTATTGCAGCAGCAACAGAACCATCAACAGCAACAGCAGTTGGTCCCATTGCAAGACAGTTACATGCAGAGTAGAGCTGAAGCTCTTCAGAATGTAGAGTCTACCATCCATGAGCTGGGCAGCATTTTCAACCAGCTGGCAACGCTGGTCTCTCAGCAAGGAGAGATTGCTATCAGGTTTTCTTTGTTGTCCTAGTCTTGACTTTCTTGCTCTTTGGACACTCTGTGCTTTATATCTGACATATTACCTGCCGTATAGATTATAGTTATGATAAATTACATTTTATTCTAGTTGTGTATGCGGCATGTATTATGGTTATTTGTAATCTACTGAGTTGTATACAGTTGTTAACAGATTGAATCAAAGCTAATATTTTGACTTGACTGAGGTCCAATTGATTAGTTTAAGAGGGCTGAGAAGAACTTGGTGAAAAGATATGATTATGCTTGAATAGTGACATAGTCAATAAGATCATCAAATAAATTTTGATATGTCAAGAATTTTTGTGGAATATACAAGGTAGCATTTGGTTTACTTCTATTTTGAACTAATATAGTTATATGTTGTTGCTGTGTTGCTTTGGAATTTGTGGATCTTGTATTATCTTGAATGATATCGCCTTCCAGAGGGCCTGAATGTTTCCATTAGCGGAATGCTTGTCCTGCAAGGGAAGAAAAATTTATTCATACTGTGGTAAAAACATTCTTAAGCTTACAACCTATGCTCATTTATGTTGCAGGATTGATGAGAACATGGACGACACCTTGGCAAACGTGGAGGGGGCACAAGGAGCCTTACTGAAGTACCTCAACAGTATATCATCAAATAGGTGGCTGATGATCAAGATATTCTTTGTATTGATATTTTTCCTCATGTTTTTCCTAATTTTTGTAGCATAGTCAATGCAGAGAAACAATTTAATTGAAAAGAAGAAATTATAGTGTTTATTTTCGCTTTGCTATTCTTTACGTATATTTTTTCTTTCCAGTTTAAGCAACGATTTGTTCATGGAGAGGTATGATTACTGCTCTGTTTGTTTATGTAATACATATGTACGGATAAACATTTCAAGTGTACATTGTGTTGAAAACAGTGAGAACTGCAAAATCTTTTCCACTGTTCTTGGAACATATTAGATAGTACGGTTCATTCTTGCATTACTTTCCAAGAGATTTTGTTTTAACTTATTCTTTTTTGCTTCTCTTTTACGATTTTGTCCGCAGATTGTGTTGTATCTAGAATTCCTCCTGAAGAGCTTATGTATAGGGTACATTTATATCTATTCGTTTTCTCAGCTGGAAGGGATCTGGGAACTGATGGCATGCTTGCTTTTTGGTGGTCGCTCATAAGATTTTATTTTATTCTTTTTTTTTGGGTATAAAAAGCTAACTTGTGTTTTGAGGGCGTATTTGTACCTGGATTGAAATCGAAAGTATATGTGCTTTTGTACGCACTTTCCAATTAATTTTTGTTTATCACTAATTAAGAATAATTCATGCTTGATAGCTAAGGATTTTATTCTAGAATTTTTGGTGGATTAAAAAGTCATAAGATTTTTATTTTAATTTTTAAGGCGCTCTAGTTATTGTGATAAATATATGTTATTTATCAAATGTAATGGATTCGCTGCTATAGTAATATAATAATCATTGTTTATTATGCAACTCGTGAAGTCGTATGGGAGTATGGTCTTCAATTGTGAACGTGGATATTATTGAGAACGGCTGAGAAATGTCGGTGAAATTATCATAGCAAAATTTTCATTGGTGGAATGGGAAGATAAGTCCAAAACAAGCGTATGGTGGGGTGTATTGTATCAAATTCAATTAGATAATTCAAAATTCCACCAATAAATAGCTTTTCCTTATGACATAATCCATCCTATTTATTAATGCTCTGACGCGTTTTTAACAGTCTTCCAAACTTGGTATTTTTAACTGAAGGACACCCTTTGCGTTCTCTGTCAACATAAATGAAAATGTTATCATGCTTTTAGAGGCGTAAAAATTTATAACCAACCAAGTGTCAATACAAATTTTTGTTTGATTGTGTCAAGTCAAACCAGGAAACGACGACGTCTTTGTATTCATTCCTTTCAATTTCCTTCATGTCACACTGCCTACGTCATTTTCAAAAGTTTTCGGTACCAAACCGAAATACCAAGATTTTGCAGGCGATATTTCGTAAAAAGCCAACTCAATAAGTATCACTCTTTCGTGGTTCTTCCCATACGTTATCCCTCCACAGGAAGCCCTACCTTCATAACAACACCCACCGCCTAACGTCGTCGTTAACTCTTCTGTCTCATTGCATTCTAATTCTATATTTCTGTGTCTAAAAACTCTTCCCCTCTCTACCTTCCTCTCAATTCTCTCCTCTCTCTATCGTTTCCTTCTCTTTATAATCTCGCTACCTCCAACCCTAATTTTTAGTCATTCCACGATAATTTTCTATAACCAGTCTCCTTATTTGTCGCATTCAGTACAAATCTTCCTAACAATCGTTGTCTATCTTCGGAACCCTAATTATCGAATTCCGAGTAAATATTGTATTTTTTATTTATTTTATCAAATCGATTGCGGTTGAAAGTTTTGGTTTCGGTGTTTTTTTTGTTTAGTTTTAAATCGTAATTTGACGACATCTAGATTTGAAAATTTTGGACAACTTTTCATTCACGTCCTCTATTTTGGAACAATTAATATATTGCGCCCGCAATACTGGACTGTCGTGTCATTCACACCCCTGTGGCTGATCTAGGCAAAGTACATAGAAAAGAAAATGGTTGGTGGTGGCAGGAGAGACGAGGGATCGATGGTGAGCAACAACACGAATGTGTTTGCCGCCTTGGAAACTCTTAGGAAAAAGAAGAAGTCTGATAAAGAGCGGGGGTCGTCGAAAACCAGCGGCAAAGGGTCTTCTAAATCGCAGCAGCAGCAGAGCAAAGAGCCCGAGGAGCCCCAGGTGTTTTGGGCTCCTTCCCCGTTAAAAATTAAGTCGTGGGCTGATGTCGATGATGACGATGATTATTACGCTACCACGGCTCCACCTCAGTCCGTCTGGGGGTCGTCCGAGGTGTCGGAGAGTCAAGAAGACAAGCAAACCCATGTTGAGGTGAGAGATGCTGCGTCTTTTTTTCCTTGTATGTATGTATGCGTATATCTAAGAATTGAGCTGTGCCTGATTGGTTCGTGATCTAAAATCAATTTTTTTGTAAGTAGGGTACAAAATAAATTTTTGTATCCAATTTGGTAATTTAAAGATTGTGAACTAGTTTCTAAGATTGTCTTTTTTTTTTTTAAAAAGAAAAACTCTTTGAAGGCTTTTTCTGACCGTTCTTTTTAAACAAAGAATTGTAATCGTGACATGCTACGTAGGATTGATTTGTTGGAAACATTTTTTAGTTCTGATTGAAACGAAAAGGGAGGAAATTGCGTGTGTCTGGATCTGCTTGCGCTCTGTAACAGTATTTTGTGAAGGGGAGGATGTGGTTGATTGTAATAATCTTTTTTTCTTTTCGTTATTTTCTTGTTTGGGTGCCTTTGATATTTTAACTTGATTATGATGATGTCAATTTTTATCTTCATAATAGTCGAGCCTCATGTTACGTCTGATGTGTGGAGAAGTTGTCGGGGATGATGACGGTACACATTGTGATGGATGACATTAGTTTATGATGGTAATTATATTTAGTTAATATTGGATTTGCATAAAGTCAGTTCTGTGATAATAGATATCTATTTAACAAATCTAATTTACTTCTATATATAGTAGTTAAAAATTATCTCTATGGGATTCTGTTTATTTTGCAGCTAAATCAGGAAATTTTTTCTCAAGCAATGTGGCTCTTTTTCTTATTTATGTTTTGGTGGGAGTGATACATCTCTTTATCATGCTGTATGCAAGTAATTCTATGTGCCTTACCATTTGGGAATATACTGTGTTAAGAATTTAAATAACCTGAAAGTTCCTTGGGAGCTTTCAAGAATTGTCTTTGTGGGAATTCTACAAGTTTTTGTGTGACTGTTGAACTACAAGTTTTCCTGCATGAAAGAGAGAGTTTGTTCATCAGTTGAGTGGGCAGATGTCCTAGTGTGATTGAATGTGGCACCTACCTTTTGCAATGTCCTAGTGTTTTTATACAACTACTTTTTCTGTGACTTATGCTCAGTGATTACACACTTTTGTATGTATTGCTGTTCTGTAGCAATTTGAATGCCTGACAAAATAGTTCGATACTTGTTGACCATTTTCACTTTGGGATTACAGGAAACTGAAAGTGAAGAAGATATCCTAGATGAAGGTGATGATGATGTAGAGGAAGAGCATTATCACGAACCTGAGGTTCCTGTGCACCATGAGCCGGTGGTGAAGGCTCCTGAAGTTTCTGCGGCACCTAAGGAGTCAGAAAGGCAACTTTCAAAAAAGGAGAGGAAGAAGAAGGAACTGGAAGAGCTTGAGGCTCTTCTAGCTGATTTCGGAGTTGCCCCCAAAGAGAGCAGCAATGGTCAAAATGAATCATGTGGTAATTTAGAACAGCTATCTGCTATAAATAATTTTTTAGCTTCTAATTTTCGAGTCAAGAATTATGTTAGTACTACCATCCATGGAAGATGCAGAAGTTTTTTCAATCAAGTGTTAAAGAATACATCACTGAAGTTGATGATAAAATTATCTCTAACAAACTCAAAATGTCTCTTTTTGGGTCATTCATGCAGTTAACTCTTGAATTGGAAAATTTAAGGGTTTAAAAGAATATCAAAGAGGGTGCCCAACCCCCTCCTGTGTCACCCATCTTTCTCTTCCATAAGAAAATATGCTTTGCACTCTCTCATGAATCATAGCCGCTTTGAAGATTATGATTAATTGTGATAGTCTCGTTTCAGCTAAAATTTATTTTAATGTTTTTATCAATTAACAATTACTTGTCTAGGCATGTTACTCAAAATGAAATTATTTTAAGTTGCAGAAGACAAGAAAGACGGGGAGCCCAATGGAGTGGAAGAAAAGAAGGAAAATGCACCTGGCGAATCCAAAAATGCTAAGAAGAAGAAAAAGAAGGATAAATCTTCAAAGGATGTGAAAGAACATCAGCACCAGCCTAATTATTCGAATGTCACTAATGGGCCAGCTAAAGCTGCAGAAGCTGAGCAGGTACCGGAGGATGCATCTACTGTTGTTGCAAAAGAACGGCTAAAGAAAATGGCATCTTTGAAGAAGAAGAAGTCTAATAAGGAGATGGATGCTGCTGCAAAAGCAGCTGCACAAGAGGCTGCTGCAAGAAGTGCGAGGCTTGCTGCAGCAAAGAAAAAAGAGAAGAACCATTATAACCAGCAGCCAGTGCGGTAAACAGTGGACTTGGGCTTATATGAACATTTATTTCTCGTTGTTCATGTATATGACAATGCGAAATAAACGGTGGACTTTTGGCGCTGGCTTCGTAAGAGATGAGATGTTAGTTGTATTGCCGTGGACTAAAGAAAATCTGTGTTGGCTTTTTGGCCTTATTGTTTTTCTGTTATCGTTGGAAACATTGTTTTGGCAGTTTTGTTTATGAAAATTCTTGAACAGTACTTGTTCATATTTACTGATCTTATTGGTTCTTGCGGATGCACGGTGAAGATGGGAAATTTGGTTAATTTTTTGATTTGGATGCACTATCTTTTTGTTGGCAACGACAAGTTGGGAATTGATGTCACCAAATGTTTTTGATATAATAGCATATTATGATAATTATTAACTTATAGTGAGAATGACTCACTTGTAAATATATTGGAAATTGAAGTGTTTGATTTTACTTGAATTTTAATTATACCC
Source organism: Azadirachta indica (assembly GCA_022749755.1). Taxonomy (NCBI): domain Eukaryota; kingdom Viridiplantae; phylum Streptophyta; class Magnoliopsida; order Sapindales; family Meliaceae; genus Azadirachta; species Azadirachta indica. Next base: position 15,211,415 of record CM040446.1, read on the forward strand.
ATGAATCTCATTTTTCCTTCCAAGGATGCACTTTAGCGCGTTAAAGCAGGGTAAGTACTCTTGGTTAAGTAGCATTTGGTGAACATGAACATTCTCAGTTCAATTGAGACTATAATGTTTAGTGATTTTATTCCTTAATGGTTACAGATTAGATATCAAACGATACTTACATATGAACAAGCTCATTCATTTCCGAGCAAAGAATAATGGCATGTCTACACTAACTTTACATTTTTTTGAACTCTTTTGCCCCCCCCCTACCTTTTAGTCTTATTTCTTTGAATTCCTTGAAATGGTACTAAAATATATGAAAAATTGCTTCAAACTAACAAATATAAAATGGCATCAACAGATGATGATCTTGCCAAGGAAAATTTCAGCTGGCAGAGGATGGGCAATAACTTAGTCCTGTGATGTTGCAGAGTACTCAAAAAGGAGGCGTTTGGAAGGGGCAGATTGTAGGAGCACTCTTAGACGACTTGTAAGCTGGTAGATCAATGTCCATTGCATAGCCATCTCTGAGTCTTTCATCTGCCTAACAATCGAGGCCTAAGAAGAAGACACAATACCAGTACTTTAGATGATATTAAACAAATTAAAAGGCTAAAATCATTAGAAACCCACATGTCAAATGTACAAGGCTTCATTCCATTAAGTATTTCTTTTCTAATATCACTATACCAATTATTTTCCAAAGTGAGAAGCTCTTTAGAAGGAAGACTAAAGGATAGTAACCATACTAAAGAGTGATAAAAAAACATTTGGATGACCTGAAGACGTTTTCCTAGCTGGACTTCAACTTCGGTACCAAATGAGATATTACTGGCCAGAGATTTGAGAGGATCAACAGTTGGATCAACAGAGAGCAAACTAGGTATTTGTGGGGCATACACCAGCCTCCACCTGGCTTGACCAAACTCTCCCTTCCCTTCTATTCTCGGCATCAGTGTTTCAAGTGTTGCTGTGGCAAGCTTTTTGAATGCAAGTTGGCCATCACCTTCCAATATGGACTCTGCCAATTGGCTCTCAAAGACTCTAGCAGCCTGTGCACCAAAAAAAAAAAAAAGGATATCATCAAATTGCTCTAGGTATGTAACAGGATATAGATCTTTATCTAAATGTTGCAACTCCAAAGAAGACAACCATATTTTAGATCCAGGAGGCAATGCTGAATAAAATTGTGAAAAACTCTACCATCCCAAGACACATACTAATATTAAGACATCGATGAGATTAGACCACTTGTACCATAATAATGCACCCATTCCTTCCCAGCATACCCTTCAGTATACCACGATTGTTACATGACAGGCAAAAGTAATCTACACATGAATAACCTTGTCTATTGGCTGTGCAAATCCACATCCAGTCACAGACTACCTGCCAGATTAAAGTGCTTCATAATGTCTTTTATAACATTGGTGACCTAGCAGCCTTGAAATATTTACCAAAGTGCAGGCTTGGATCTTTCACTTGCTGTGTCTGCTATTCTCGTCAGCTTAAAGCTCTTCTAATATGCCAAAAGAAAATAGAATAAAAAGTTCACACAAGTGCTTCCAAAGAATGCCAAATTGGGACATCAGAATACAGAAAATGTGGATGACATTTTCATCCCAGACCTTCTCCAAAATAACAAATCGGGATATGGCTTGTTCAATTTAACATTTTAGTCCCTCGTACTTTGTTATCAACATTAAAAATTAAAGTGCAGGAACTAAATTGTAAAAATTGAGCAAGCCACGTAGTGATTTATTATTTCACCAAAGTTCAAGAATGAAAATGTTATTCCCACAATAATAGTGCATTAGATCACTGTCAAAGGGACACAACCCAATTACATAATAGGCATGTCAGCCTGTTTTGTGAGTTTGACACCTAAATATTACCTATAGTTTCACAGCAAATATGCAACATGGCAACAAAGTAAATAACTTGACCAAACTGAAAAATGACTGAATCCATGCACAACATGAGGATACTAAAAAATGACTTGACCAGGATATTCAACGTTATGTACCTCAGTAGGTGAGAGGACATCCTGTTCCACTGAACGTGTTGATGTGACTACAATTTTGTCCTGCCAATTGCTAGCTCGACTTTGAATCCTGAATTGCCATTCCGATCCAACCAAAGCTAAGTCTAGCATCGGGTCCAGTCCGTGCTCAGGCTCAAATTTGGCTATATTTAGATGCTCTCGCTTAAGTCTAACCTGAAATAAACAAAACGGAAACATCAGCATATTCAATAAGAACTAGAGGCCAGCCTAGAGAAAACAAAAAGATCATGGCATGAAAAAGGACTTAATTAAACGAGTCAATGAAACTGGAAAGGCACTCACTTGAGTAGCAACAAGATTCACATCACCATTCTCAAATGTTAGAATCCCTTTGGGCTTAATCCTCTTAGGATGTGCTGGACCATTTAACTCAAGCTCTCCACTTACAGCAAAATTAAGAATCAAAGGATAAACTATCCTCAATTCTGGTCCTAAAACAAGCTTCAAATCACTTAGGCGGACATCCACATTAGGTTTAATGTTCACTTGCTCCATCTCCTTTTCGACGTCAACTGATTTAACTGCACATAAGGAAAAGAAAAGAATGAGAATAAGGGTAAACTTTTTCTACTATTGAATGGATTTTTTATTGAGGAATATTTTATATAAATGGTAGACCTTTTTCAAAAAAGCAAAACCAGAAAAGAGGACATCCGAAATATTTTTCAACTAGTTATGAAGCTTAAGAAGTATTACAAAATGCTAATTAGCGAGTGGGTGGTAAAATGGGCACCTGATATTTAACCACTTCAAGTCGGGTGCATTTACCAAAGAAAACAGATTAATAATAATGGTTGTCATGAAGCATATTGAGTCCCACCAAGAAAACAAAAATTCCAATAATTTCCGGTAAAAATTTCACATTTGTCACTTCTATTAGAATTACCAGCGAATCATGAAGGAAAAAGAATTATGGTGAGTATAAAAAATTACCTGATGGTTGAGGGAATTTGGTCCTTGAAGCAACAGGTTCTGAGCTAAAAAACCGTGAAACATACCGAGAAGCAACTGCCCGATTGATACCACCACTTGGAAGCTTGGACTGATTTGGCTCCAATCTATTGAAAGGCACAGTTCCACTACCCTTATCATGTGGTAGATATGCTTCTCCGTGGCTCAATTTAATATTCCCCGAAATGTTTGGTTGCAAAATAGAACCAGTTATTTGCATCTGAGTATCGACCTGACCACTGAAGGCAAGACAATAGATTTTAGATGATATGTAAACACAAAGAGATGCAGCAGTTATGACAACTGACAGAAAGATGATCTGCTGTACTGTTGTGTTGTGACTTTCAAGCCATAGCTACTGTGAAATAAAATCACTAGCTAGCAAATATTAGTTAGTGAATGGGTGATAAATGTTAATTAGTGAATAAAAATAGGTGTTTAGTAAACGCTTTAATTGTTGTGCTCTCAGAAACACAAAAGTACCAAACTAAGCATCATTTAACATAATTAACAATGCAAGATGTTTATTTTTGTCTTCTTTCCATGAAATAGGGACTAGAACAGAAAGAACTATCCTGCATTCAGGAGAACAGAATTATCAAAGACAGAGTATCAGTGGATTCATCAAGCAAAGATACCGAACAATAAATGCAAATTAATGATGCCAAACAACAAGGATATAAGCTTTGTTAAAGATCCTCAGTGTTAGAAATTAAAGCACCTTAAAATATTCTTTGCCCGTACTTCCAGAACTTCACACTTCAAGTCAATTTTATCGGCAAGTGATGCTTCATTTGTTCTCAGAGGTAGATTCCCTTTTATGAAGAGCTTGCCCTTTCTGCTTACCCTGCTTTCCAGTGAAGTTATGCATAACCTATTTGATTTCACATGTACAGTGCCACCGAAATTTGTGAATGGTTTCCGGAGTACTGGTGAAGATATAGAGGCCCTGTGGAATGATGCATATCCATCAAGCACAGGTTGCTCAACTGTACCTCTGACCTATTAATTGAACACAAGCCTTAGAAAGTGAATTTCAATTCTTTCTAGATCAAAGTTGTATATTTAACAACTACCGTAAGCATAGTTTATAAATTAGTCCATAAAGAACCTATCTTACCCACCTGAAGCATGACATCAGCATTGCCTTGAAGCCACTTGGCATGAGGAGATAAAGCTGTCAACAGCATCATGCCTCCATCCTTTATATCAGCATCAACTCTCACTTCTCCAACATCTAAGATGTTCCAATTTAAACCTTTGAGGCTTTCTGCTAATTGAGTATCCCAACCATCCTCATTTCTATCTCTAAGGATTTTCTTCTCACTAGCTTCATCGGCAGACCCTCTACCCGTTTCTTTCACCCAACCAGGGACCCAAGCTGCCCCACTTTTATCGATTTCTGCATCTTCTTCCTCTGACATATTATTGACTAATGTAACAGGAATACTTCCTTGTACGTGAACATAGCCATTTTGGATGATTGGCTCAAATTTTGCGTTGAACAGAAAACGGCTGGTTGAGGTTAAGGAAGCAACTATTTCGGCTCGTCCAAGATCAATGCCACCAATGGCACCATCTAGGAGCCTTACTTGAACATCGCACTCAGGTTTTGCAAGATTTCCTCTTAGATCTCCTTCCATGTGCAATATACCCTTAATTGGTGCTAACAATTGCCGCAAAGAATGAATGGCATCAGTAGCTGAAGATTCAATGACCTGAACAACAGTAGGGACTAGACTAACAGGAAAGTTTAGAACAGCAAAGTGAAGATTGGTTTTTGGCCCCAGCAATGTCCCATCAGCATGGATTGTAGCGTTATCTTTTTGGATAAAGATTTTCTCGAGGCGCAGACCATCATCATTGCTGTATGCACCAACTGCCAGAACACGCTGAGTTCTGTAGGCTCCCCACTCCCAGTCCTCCCCATGAAAGTCAAATTCTGCCTGACAAATCATACAAAAAATTAAAAAAAAATTGTTAGAGACAAACTGCAAGAAATACATGGAAGTACAGGCAGTGATAAACAAATAAATAAATCTTTTCCCCACTGATTAAAATTGTAATAAAACCTACTTTCCTTTACAAGTGAAGCTGAAATGTCAGGAAAAGACATAAAAATAATAATAAAAAAAATCCCCAAAATTCAGCAACAGAACCTCAGCAGTTGCATCGAGATAAATAGAATTACCATTGTGTCCCCATTTCCTCCACCACTTGCATCAAGAGAGCCGTGCCAGCGGCCTTTAAGTTCAGCTAAACCTGGAAGACTCAAATCTTCAAGAATAACTTCATTTGATGGAGTATAATGCTTCTGTACCACCTGAAATTTCATAGAGCTGTTAAATTCATAGAAACACATAACATGAGACCGTTTCTCTGCAATTCATGTTATAAACATGAGAATGCATTTCATTTCAGTTTCAAAAGTATCAAGCTAAGCATTAAGTTCTGCAGCTTTGACTTTGAAACGAAAATGATGTTGTTACCAAGTTAGTACCTCAATCAAGTCTTGAAGGTTTTCAGCATATAACCCCACCGACTGCAAACTTTGTATGAAAAGGTCCTAAAATAGTAAAATGAACACACCAAAATCAGAGATTTCTAATTGAAAAGATTAAATTCTGCATATATGTCTTAGAACACATCAACCAACAACAAGCACAGAGACAACACATGAAAACTTCTGCTCTCTTTCTTTTTCCCTTTTGCAAATTGTTTTATGCCTCAAATAAAACATTTGTTGTCCTCCCCAGTTGTGCATCATCATTGTTCACAAAAATTCCACACATAAGCAGAATACAACCTTCGATCTAGAACGAACAGCGGGATCTGTACTTCGAGAAAGAAGTCTAGCAAGTGGAAGCATCTCAGCAACCTCAGCTCGAGGAACTTCAAGTCGCATTCTCCACCTTCCCATTGAAGATATGACGCTACCCAAATGTCCAGTCATTGCCCTCTTGAACAAACCGCCACTATCCTTTTGGGAAAGGTTTCGATCACGTGTTCCAGGCAAGACATATTCACCTTGAAGCTCATAACAGCTATTGATTTGTTCCAAAACAGTTTTTTCAACAGTGATCTAAATGCAAACCACACAGTTTCATCAGTCATATCATTCACAATGTGAGATTGTACAAAATTACAAAATACATAAATCGATAATAAAGCTCACGATAAAGCAAGACCCAATACTCCATCATCAGCCTTTTAGGCAATGTATAACTATTACTTTGTTCCACAACTGTGATCACAAGTGACAAAAACAATAACTCTCAGAGCACCAATGAATAATAATATTCGTGTTGACATTACAACATCATTATTGCAACATATCAAAAAACACTACTCTTAGTCATCAATAGGAAACAATGGAGAGCATCTAACTTCAACTAACGGATGAGAAAACTACATATAAATACATAAAAAGATTATGGCTTTGCATGCATATTTTTTAAAATAATTGTTAGAAAATCAGTTTCAACCTAGATATCCAAATGTAAGGTGTGAAAATGAGAGATATCACCAGGGTAGCATGAAATTGAACACTGAAATGGTGACTACCAGAAAGTTACAAGTAGTAACAAGTCAAGTTAAATACATAAAAGGTATTTGAAAAACAGACATTCTATTTTGACAATAATTACTTGTCCCACAAGATTTCCAACCAATTGTAGAAAGTTCGGTTTTGGCACTTACAACATCTCCGCTCCATCTGACAGCCACATCTAGGGCTTCTCCAAGCAAACCGCTGAATTTTGGCCGAAGTACAGATAACAGGCCATGACCCCTTCTTTTTTGAAGATTAAGTTGAATCTCAGCCTGATAGTAAACACAAAGGTGATGATTGAGCAAATTTTAACTTTAGACCATTACAGATGATAGAGCTTTGTCATATATTTGTAATCATCAATAGCAGAAATCAGTTTGACTTGGAACAGTTCACACATAGAGAACAGAAAACAGTTCAGGACAAATGACATAATGATCAGCGCAGAGAGTACAAACTTCCATCAGATTTACAAGAAATAGTAAATATATTATTCTACAAGAAAAAAGGAATATTCAGTCAAATAGACATTCAATTTTTCCAGATAGAGATCAAACGTAAGGATTGAGAACTGTTATAAAAAAATAATTAAAAAAAATTTACTTCCGCAGCTCAAAAGAGGTTCCCCTTCCTATCATTGGAGCCTTTTAATTCCCCTTAACAGTTCCCTTCTTTGTGTGACGAGCCAACTAGCAAAAACAATCTCCCATACTACCTTATTGCTAGAAAATAGCATCGTGCGGGTAGCAAATCACAAGCTGATGCAATGCCCTCTATATATAGCATTTGCATGCACTATTTTAAATTTATTGGCTCATAATATCGGACATTGTGGTTGACTCTTGCAATCCTGAAACACCGGGTTATATTTTGAAATGCCAAGAAGAAGTCACCAAAATATTTTTCTTCAAAGAAATTTCAGAAATCACAGTAGAGCTTGAGCTTTCTTTTCCTTAACAATGTAACTGTCTAAACATTAACACAGTACTCCAACTTTAAACTGTTGATACTCTACTGTGCAAAGAAAAAATAGTATCCTGAGTACTAGTTGGTTCAACTGATAAGATCTCTTGGGATGGGATAGGAGGTTTGAGGTGTATGCGTCAGGGAGGATATACTTGACATTATGTACTACTTGAAGGAAAAAAGGAATGAAATCCTCTACTGGCCACGAGTCATGAAATTGAATGCACCAATAAATACATAGGCAGCAAGAATGAAAAAGAACCACAAACATTTTCTAGTTTAATAGTGTGGCCACTCCCAATGATCCAAATCAGCTTTGCAACCTGTCAAAACTTCTGTCTTACGGTAAAATTTGAGATTGTACTTCTTTTAATTAGTTTTACAGGCTATCTATGAGTTCTTCGCCTTCCTTATATAAACAGCTTGGATGTAGAGAAGGCCTTCAAAGTCATTGGATTCTACTCCCTATTTCTGTGTGCGCTTGTCGGTCTGTCTGCGGACACCCACATGTGCATAACATATATATCATTTTATAATTTTACCTATTCCCCTTAGAGCACTTCTCTATAAGAGAGGAATGAGCAAGGAAAGCCTTTGAAGGCTAAAAACATACTGTGTGCATCTAAACCACTCATGAGAGAGTGGAGAAATGTCATGAACGATATGGATTCACAAAGGAGAAAATCGGGAAGCAGGAAAGAACAAAGAAAAAAGGTGATCGATGTAGGCTGGCGAACCTTTTGTATGGTTCCTCGAAGAGAAGCCAACTCTAATTCATCGAGTGGCAAATGGCGTACCTAACCAGCACCCAAATGCAAGCAAGTTAGAGTATCCAGATTTTCAAAGATTTTTTCGTTTTAACAATGATACTCCTTATAAACTACACATACAGAAAAAAAAAAAAGTCTAAATTTGCTTTAAACATTTCAAGATTTCAAGATACCTCCAAGGTAATAGAATGTAATGGTCGATAACAGATGTTAGCTTTTAGTTGCCCTTTTTGCAAGGAAAAAGACAACAATTTCCCATTTTGTGAGTTCTCTTCACAAGTGGACTGTAATGGCCCTACAAGCTCCAGTGCCAGACTTTCATCTGGTCTGCCTGTGGCATCCAACTGCACCAACCAAAATGAGAAAAGATTTCAGAACAACTTTGCAAGTATTAGAAAAAAATACTTGGGCATGTCCACACCCTCAACCTTCATAGTTTGATTTCTATATGAAAGGAACCTGCATACATCACATAGTTCCCCAAAGTATTTGCACAGGCAGAGATTTATCTATCTCACACTTATGCAACATACTACATCTTATACAAACACAAATATTTTCAGGGAAGAAAAGGTCAGACCTACGGAAGAAAGCCTCCAGGGTAAGAAATACTTTAATAGTAATTACATGGCACATTTATCTCAGAATTTATAATCTTAGCAGGACAGAAGAGCATAAATAGTCAATCAAGTTTCAACCAATAAAATTCTCAATGAAGAAATCTTTAAAAGAAAATTTCCCTACTCTTTCGCTATCACAGTAGATGTAACCTTGCAAAGATGTGCATAGTTCTCGAAATGAGTTAAATACCTAGGAATACTCTTGGCTCTATTATCAGAAGTAGAAGAAACAAAAACAGAATAAAAAGGGGGCTCATCAGTAATTGCCAATTTGGAGAAACCTGAAAGCTAAAAAGGACACAACTATCTGACCTCAAAATTATAATGTTGCCACAGCAACTTTCTAAAGTCACTTAAATAGAACATTTCAAGCTTTTCACATTCTTTGTGCAATATAGAAAGTCATGACTCTTTCTCTAGTAATAAACTAATAAATGTCAGTGCAGCATAGTATGGCATAATTGCAAACAAAACTCCAGATTCTAGAAGCATCTTGTTTAAAGATAATAGTTCTTTGGCATTACCTTGATATGGTCACGTGAAATACTCAATGGTCCAACCAACTGAGGTGCCAGCATCAACTGATTCAGTTTGAGACCTGAAACTGACAACTCCCCAACAAGACTTTGCTTGTTTCCTTTATCAGTCATTTTCGCATGTTGCATTTTCTCCTCTGAATCAAAATCTTGCTCCGTAGGTTGACTACATGGCTTCAGGACGTTTCCCTGGAATTTTATTTTTCCAGTTGCTTTCAAATGTGTGGGTCTCGGAGAATCAAAAGGATAAGAGACCAGGCTGAAAAACTCAAAACCACGCATGCGTAAGTCCAAGTCAACTCCTTCAACAGTAAATGGCATCGCACCCTTCACATCAGCCTCTTTTCTGTTTAGCCAGTAATCATCAGGATAGGATGTTTGAACTTCTGCATACAAGTCAAAAGCAATAGACGAAGAGCTAACAGTGATACAATCATGTGAGATCATGATATCCCCTCGAGCATCAGTAAATGACCCTTCTGCTTTTGGTGCGATCCATTTAATATCAAACCTCCTATTTTCAGAAAGAAATGCCCACAAGCCAAATTTTAGTACAATCAACAACCACTAATTGGAAAACGCAAATCTGAGAAAATGAAACTAATAAATGACCACATCAATGAACCAGCATAAAAAATACGGGAGGCCCATGAAGCTTACGGTTTCAAAAGAGATCCAGAAAGTTTTGTCTCCCCACTTAAATCCCCTAGTTTGAGTGGCATCAGTTGAAGGTAACCCGGTATATAACGATTTGCAATTTTATCAAAGGACAAATTTCCCGAGAAATTTACATCAACTGCTGCATCATCCACCTCACCCTGCAAAAATAAATCATTTTACAACAGAATGAAGGAAATAACCTCATAACAGAGCAGTCAATGAATGATTACATAAATGTGAAGAAAATGATTTATTTTACCAGCCATTCCAGGAGGGCAAGAGCCTTACTGAAGAAGATATTACATATGTTAGTTTATGGGGTGTAATTCATAAGGTAGTTTAATGCAGATCAGAAGAGCCACAGTGATGATTAAATTCACATCATTAAAAAGATTATCAAATCACCCAAATAGAAGATTGGAGAAGGAAAAAGGCATTCAGAATAGTGCATCCAAATCAATCAACCACCACAGTAATAAACAACAGGAAGGTTTGGGGGAGAGAGAGTTTGGGTGGTGGGGGGTGTGGTGTGGGAGGAGCTGACACACCTCTGGACATATCCACGCATTTCCTGCCCCGCGAATTTCACCTCCATCTACAAGGCTAGCTCTGATTCCATACAGGTCAGCAACCTATCACATGCAAAGGTTTTTTTTTGCTCTAATAAAAAAGTGCAGGCAGAAAAACCATCCTCATTTAATTTTAAGCACACACGTAATCAATACTCACAACCAAAAGAAAGAAAATACACATGCACTTACGCAATTATCAGTGTTAAAAGTAAAGTTAGCTGATACATATGAAAATGGAACACGGTCAAATGCAGCCACAGCACCAGCCTCCTTGCTTTTCAACATTGCTTCCAGCGCACGGGATGCAGGGACATCGGAAACAGAAGAAGCCATCTTTCTGGAAACCATTCCACTTCCCACAAATATGGGTGCGTCCAATGGGCCTTGACAGTTGAATACAGCAGTAACAGAACCAGCCAACTGCAGTCAGTAAAGAAAAAAGATGAACATAATAAGGACAACATTTAGTTTTTCATGCATTCAACTTGTTTCCATGATAAATTTCCTCGTACCTTTTCCAAATTCCTCTTATGTAGTTCCTAGACTCCTTATCAAGTAATTTTTAAATTTTTGGTTGAGTTCAGACTTACAATCGCTATGAACCAGACATTTTCTCTTTCTTAAGAAATTACTTAAAAAAAGTTGTAATAATAAATTCAAATTGTCATAGTCATTGGAAAAGTAAAAATAAATGATACACAAGAGGAACTAATTCCTTGTTTTCAAGTGAAATAAATGAGACACATGAGGAACTACCTTATAGGGATTGTACAGATAGCAAATAGAATTGCTCAACAAGAAGTTCAACATTAGACAAGAGACCAATGAACAAAATAACTCAAGATATCATACCGGGAACAGCAAAGGCTTCATCTTGAATGTTTTCATCAAGGTGTTTACTTCAACATAAGGAACCTGGAAATGAAGTATGATATACAGATTATTAGTGGAATGCAGGATAGACAACTACAAGCTACAAGCAGAACAAATAAATACACACAGCTGCTGGTTAAAGCTTAAAGGAAGTGCCGCAGGTTCGAAGTCATCATCTTCTATGAAGATAGAAACAAATGCCCTCGTTTATTACATTCCACATCATTGAAAGTAAATATAGAAGCCTCAAATGATCAGGCCAGACACTGGGCTGAATAACAAAAATAAACACAGAACTTTTTCTAAATAAAGTATATTTTTCCTCAAACTTTTTATATAGTTGAATTCGCTTCAGCACATTTTAGCTGTATCAAATTTTAGTTCCAAATGCTATACATTGCCTCATTCACATTCAATTATACAGCTTGATAGACCATACCTGGCACATAAGATGAAACTCCCCTTCCTCTGGATGAATGCCAAAATCTCCTGAAGCTTCTAAAGGAACACTGCCAAACCATCCACTTGCGTTGTGTAGGAATATTCTTTGACCACGGAAACATAAACTTGTTGAGATATCCTGCAACATGCATGCATAAAACAAGATGATATTCCAACTACCAACCACATTTGATATAATAGTCTGATGACAATGATTTCAGAATATATCACTTTGGCCTGGAGCATTGCACAAACGTAAAAGAAATCAGAAGGAAGTTAGATGGCAATAGAGATCGGGGGCCAGTAAATTTCTTTGCAATAGGTATATCCTTAAGAGATAGTGCCATCTCGGTTCTCTCCATTTCAAGTAATAAAAGTGGGCATGATGGAAGAATTTTCTCCGTATTTGTTTATAACTCTCTCCTTTCTTCACGGGGTTACGAAAAAGAAATACTTTTTCATGCTCATAGGTATGTCTTCCCTACCATGGACTTGTACCCACAACCAATGTCTTGAAAAACTGACATTATTATTATTATATGGCTCCTGTGCCCTTTAAGCATTAGAGGGAATAAAATGTGTTAATGGAGAATAATGAAATTAGAATTGTTTCATGACATAACATTAGTGCACTAAATCGCACGTTCATAACCTTAGGCAACCCCCAAAGACATCATAAACCAGCTATGTGACAAAATAATCTCTTTTCTACGTAGCTATTATAGAAACTATGATTACAATGCATTGCAGGAGATATCTTAATGGAGAGGGAAGGAGGCTAGCAATTGAGAAGAGATGTAACTAGGACGTACAGAAAACCAAGATGGAGCATCAAATATCTGGAAGGTCAACCCAGTTATGTCGAGTTGTCCATGAAGATTCGGAAAGGTTTCCCCTCTGGACATGCATATGTGAACCTGCAAACAGGAAAAGTGAAAATGACTCATGAGATAGGTAACTGAAGAGTTAGCTTGGACATGCAATAATTAGCAAAAGTGTACCTCACTTATCAACTTGTGGTGAAAAAGAAAAGTAGAGTTAGAATTAGACAAAAGAAAAAAAGAAGGTCCACCCTCATTGAGCCATACCATAGTTTATTCCCATTATGGTAAAACAAACTCAAGAACGTTGTACATTTTTATGACTTGTTAAGGTATACATGTAAATCTCTCCAGCCTATGCACGATCCTATTCAATTTAATTTTTCAAAACTAATGATCAAGGTCCACCAGAATCCTGACCTTGGCAAAATGTAGATAATCTAGAAAGAGATACAATCTACTGTTGGCTGGCAACACAGCAACAAAAGAATGGAAGAATAAAAAAGTGAAGGCAATAAATCTAGCACAAAGAGATTGAGATCTGACCTAGCAGGGTTTCCAGTTTTAAAGAATAACATATGACCTACTAGCATTCATTTTAACAAGCAAAACATGTGCAGCGATCAAAATTCTCCAGCTAGCAAAATCAACAAGAAATTGCTGAAATGCTGAAGTCAGGAAAAAAAGGGCAACAGGAAAGATGGCAAGACCATCCCGAGTAATTATCAAATCAGCTTCCACATGAGCAAGAGTGCATACAAAAGAACTTCAAATGGAAATATCACCATGGCTACTCCATGAGGCCTAAACTTTAGCTACTTTCTGACATAATTCTGGAAACTTAAGAATAAAGCAACTAAATAGAAGTTAGAAAAGCACCTCACCAGTGGCTCTCCCTTTAGACCACATGATTGGAATTTCTAAAATCCTTTCAAAAAGCTGCATGTAGGAGACAAACAGAAGAAAGACACATTAAATATCCATCATCTAAGTTAAAGACAGCCAAAGGCTTTGCAATTCTAATTACACAGTATACCTTACCGGAACAAAGAGGTTCACAATTTTTAAATTGGCATGCCACTGTTGCTCTATACAGTCTACAAAAACATCTGCAGACAACCAGCCACCATCTTCAGACATTGTATCTGATCTCCACATCTTACAGTTGCCACTTACTTGTACATAAACTCGGCCATAGTGGTTTTGAAACTTCACATGACCAATGGCATTCTCCATCTCTCTAGTCAGAGCACAAAATTGAAAAAGGCTAAAAATTAACACATAGCTTTATCCAATGATATGGTTTCAAGCTCTCTCCAACGAGTTTGATTGTATTTAAACTAAAGAAGCAAGACTGGCATTGGAAATCAAGATACATGGACAGCAAACAAAAATATGTACAAAAGCTTCCTGAACTTATACATAACTACAATGTAAATTAGCGGGGGGAGGAAAATTCTTGTGAACACCAAATGGAAACAGGGAGAAAGATTGCATAACATTATCCAATTATGCAAGCACTCAAACAGTTGAACCTGAACCTGAAAATTGCCTAACTATAAAACTGCATGAAAGACTAGGATGTAAAATTGCATTAAGTAAAGTTGTTTCAGTTGAATAAGTTTAACAATGTTCAAAATGTTCAGCAACAGGCAACATGATTTTTTTATCACAAGTAATCAACACAAGTATGCACCAATAATGGCTCTCACCTAGGCTCCCTATCACCGTGTGCAAGCAGCATTAGTGTTCCACCTTTGAAATGAACAGAATCCAGTGTTACTGGAAGCATCTTCACTATGCTTTCATTCTGCACTATATTTACCCCATCAACAAGTTCTGCGACAACATCTTCAATGTTGGGAGCCATGCCTGACTTGAATTCTTTAAAGGGACCAGCAAAAACATTAGAAAATAATTCCCTCACATTTCCAGAAAAGGAGAGTAAGTTGGATTTCAAGCCTAGTGGCAAAATGGGAACGGGATTGGAAATTGCATTCCAAGGCTCAGGATTTACGAAAGTCTGATTTTGAGATGCATATACCTCTTGAATCTCAGGTTTATTGTCATCCATACATTTATTTACAACATCAACAACCAAATCCTTACTGTCTACATTAGGCCTATTCATCTCAGTAGCTCCTACAACATTGGTAACAGATTGAAAATTTTCACTGAATTTGCTAATTCCACTGAGCCTACCTATAGTCATAAGAAATGGATCACGTATGAAATCAAATTTACTTAAAGAAGCATTGACATTGACATTTTTCTTTGCAGAAAGAGGATAGATTTTGGAATCCTCGTGCTGTTTTCCAGTCCGGTTATTGGCTAGTAAATGAGCTTCACCTCTAGTCATGTCAATCGAAGTGCCAGCACTAGTGTCATGCTCACTTTTCAACAAAATGTTGTCAAATTTAAATACATCATCAATTATAGATGCTTGCGAGGGTTCGTTGGACTTCCCTTGTACTAGACCCTGGAAATATGCTACTGCTGCTAATGCACTGCGCTCAAGGATTCGTCTTTTAGCTGTAACACCAGCTGCAGACATATCGCTTCCATTAACTTTCTTAAACTTGTGTTTTTTAGGTCCTTTTATCACTTTTGACCAGAACTTTAGTCCTGATCCAGGAATCTTCACACCAAATGATTTCTCCAAGTCAGCATGCTTCATATCATAATCAACACCTGTGTCCATGCAATGATGATCACTCCAATGCATCTTCTCATCCATGCATATAAAATTCTCAGAGCTTGCTAGTTCTGTTGAATGAGTTATCTCGTGCAAAGTGTCATCCTGGGATTGGGATGAGCTTTTTTCAGACACAATGTAACCTACCTCTGCAGCTTCCCTAGCCATATCATCCCTCTCCCTGGACCAGCGAGTAGCAGCTTCCTCTCTAGCAATCCTCCTAATCTTGGTACGATAATCAATCCCTTCTTCAGTGGATAAGTGCCTCTGCAGAAATCCACCTTCAGATGAGGGTATCCCTAGCCAAGTAAAATCCTTCTTTTGGACAATCAAGACACTTGGATTAGACAAAACTGCATCGATGACTATCTTTCCCCTCCTCAAACTGGCAAAAGGACGGACTCGAAGTTTCATAGTGGGTACCTCCCCACAAGAAAACTCCTCACTGTGAGGTCCAATTGAGCATGACTCCAATGTAATGCTCAGAGGTGAAACTCTCCGTACCTTACCAAAATCAATGTCACGCTGGATATATTCACTAAGCATTGAACAAACAGAAGGCAAAAGCTTGGCCTCAATAAAACTCTTTGCCTTTCTCTGCCCATACCACACCAATAAGCACACCCCAGATATCACAGCTACAAAAACAGAACACCTCATTAATAACAAGCCCTCTTTCCACAATGGTGCCAATGACTTCACCAGAGCCTTACTCCGCACAAATGGTTCTTGCACACATTTCACCACCAGCCCATTTCTCGACCCAATAGATTTCCTGAACAACTCTACATTTTTCCCACAAAAATGGGAAAACCTAATTGCTTGTGTTATCCAATCATTCTGCCTTTTCTCACATCTAAACTTGCGAGAAGCCCTTTTTGGAAATTCCCCTTTATCCAAATAAAGAAAATTGCCAGCGTTTCTATTGCTTAAAGAGCTATGTAATGCATTACCAAAAAATGGGCAGTGAAGTTTCCCACTCATTATTATCCTTATAAACTAACTCTACCACTCATCTGATGGGGACCAAGAACTTCTTCTCAGTCCCCTTAGAATTCAGATTATTGCAGAGTGGCCAAGCATTTCAATCCTACAAGAATACAGAAATCATTTCTATAGTCAGAAATCAAGGGTTTCAATAACCAAATGAAAAACACGTACCGAGAAGAATGTAAATATTAGTTTACCAAGTGTTTGTTCAATTGCGTCACTCGTATAAAAATGCATAATCCCAGTCCATATCTTTTACCGCCTTAATAAGACGAAAACAGCATCTTAAAAAAAAGTAACTGTAATTTAATCAATTCGCTTTCTTGAAAAAAAATACTTAATTAAGAATAGTAATTCCGACTTTCTCTCCCTCTCTTTTACTCCATTACATTGCCAACGAAATTGATATTACACTTCTCGGAAGAAAAAAAAACCGGAAAAATATATACACACATATGTAAACATGTAGAGCTGTGTATAATTACCTGAAGAGATTCTATGGATCATTTATCGAGAAGTGGGAATTGTTTTATAAGATTTGTTTCAGTCTCTTTTGAATATTTTAGTGGTTACTTTGCTTGCTTGGCTTTGTTTTCGATTGCCGAGCAGTGTACACTTTTGTTTCGTTTCGGGTGGGAAGGACATGGGCGGAATTATAAAATGCTTGTTGGCGGAAATGCCACCCAAAGATAATGTGAATTTACCAGAATGACCTTATTTGACAATAATGCAGAAGATTATGGATCAGTCGGTCGCTAAATGTGGATCGCAGCCCGTGCATGACTGTGAGAAATGTTATGCTTGCAACCACGCCTTAACCATTATTACAAAATTTTTCCATTCTTATTTTTTAAGAAGAATTCATTTTCCTAGACGAAAATATATTATTAATATTATTGAAATTGCATTCTTTTTCTTTAATAATTTTAGCTTGATGTTGAAATATTCTTAGCATTATAGGTTATTAACGACATGTTAAGAGTTATTACAAACATCAAAATAATATTGTTATAACCATAACCAGATATGATCTTTGTGTCAATTTATAATAACGATTTTGTGTGTCATTAACAAATTTTTTGTTGTATTTTAAAATTATTTATTAAATTTTAACTAAATTTTTGAAAAATATATTTATTTTTTTAATTTTTTTTTAAAAATAAACTTAGCAAAACATAATGAAACATTTGACGATAATAATACCTGTGTATGTGATAAAAAGAGTCCAAAACTAAAGTTAAATCCAATTAAAAGTAATTAGCAATATCTCCAAAGTGGCAAGGTTCATAGAAGCCAAGCAATATCACCGGACAAGTCGTTTGCTCAAGAAATTCGAAACAGTAACACGTTCATTTGAAATATTCAGAAACGTCAAGTCATCCATCAACTAGAATCAAGAACGGCAAATTGATAATCTATATGTGTGCTCTGTAAACGGCAGCGATACAATTGTGGAGATTGCATTTTGTTCCCCTCTATAGATAAAACTCTGTTGTCCTCCTGTTCACCTTCCCCAACTATTCTCTCCGAAGTAAAGTTACTAAAAGAATTTTTCTTTTTCACTAAATTATTCGGTCTAGCTGCCCTGAGTTCGATTATCAATGCAAAAATGGATTTGAGTAGAATTATCATTATGAATCATAAGAAAATTTAAAAAAAAAAAAATAGTAAGTTTTACACTGCTAATTTAGGAGCCAAAAAAGAATATTGTCACCAAAATCTCCATGGATCTTTATATGGAGGAACATAGTTATATGTTGCAGGCAGAAGGCGAAAAGAATCTACAGTTTTCTTCAAGTAAGGTCCCATCTGTACCGCAAAAAAGAACATGATCTTTAGTAAGGCCCAATTATTTATCAACCTCATTATTCGTAAGTGTATGTATGAATGCATGCATGTAGAGAGAGACCTTATTCCACTGCTTGCTGAGGGTTGAAGCACTTAGAGAGTATAGATAACCTGCAATAGAATTTTTGCGTAGTTGAATGGAAAGCAAAAGAGGCAGACCCACAAAAAGAAAGTTGAATATTTATTTAGTATAGCAAATGTCCTCCATGTAGAACATGCCAAACATTCTCTCCTTTCTCCACTATGAAAAAATTTTATTGGCTGAGAAAGCCAGGCAACTCGTCAATGGGTGGCAAGCTGTTTTTTCTCTTTTGAATCTAATTAAAAATCAGAATTCAGAATTTTTGAACACCCCATGTATGTAACTCAAGAGAACTTCAATATAAGTACTAACGCGGGGAGCTGAAAAAGTGCTAAAATCAAATTTGAAAAGCAACATGTCTGGGAGAAGAGGAATAGTCTAACAGAAAAAAATTTATTTTCATACCCTCTCGTTCAGCAGTTGCGGCAACATAATGTCGATAAAGGTTTGGTTCCTGAGCCTGCCATGCATTTAAGGGATTAACGACCATAAAAGTATGCATCTCATTCCATCATGACTTGGCACTGAAGAAGAAAACACTTACAAGATTGGTAGGTGATTTTCGAACAAGATATTCATAATACCAGTACGGTTCACCATCAACCTGAAGTAAAAAAAATTAGACACCAAATCCACATGCACATACAGACATGGATATTAGTTACATGCATGCAGAACCATGTAATGACAAGGTAAATAAATTCGTTCACCCATGTAAACCATTCTCTTAAGAATTGTACTGAAACCAAAACTTGAAGCAAGGTTTTAGAGCTTACATCACTAGTATGTGCATCAAGAACAGAACTCTCATCCATGCGCTGACTTGAGGTGACTCGCTGCAGAGGCAAATTATGATGAGTTTGGTAGAGTCATGATGAATTTTCACATTATAATTCAGTCAAAATTCTATAATTTAGCAAATTTCTTGTCCCTGAAGTCCAAAATAGTGTATGAGGCAAATTATTTATGTTCATTCTAAGAAAAGGGTTATTGTAAAAGCGTTCAAAGCTTTACCAATGGGGACTTTTCAGATAAAACAGTATCAGCAACATCTTTTGCACTCCATTTACTTTTGTCCTCTGATTTTAAGAGGTGAATATTTGGAGGACCTATCTGAAACAAAGGACACAAATTCATAAAACTTGAAGGGAAAATCAGAGCGAATTACATTCATCTAATACATGGTTGTGTCACAAGTTACCGAAACAGAAATGATGAGATTATTGATAATGTCTACGCGCTCAGACACAATACGCAGGCGTGCATTAGCTGTATCATATTCAAATGTTAAAGCCTCACCTAAACTTGGAGAGGAGGAATAAATTTTTTTTAAAAGTGGTAAACTGGAGAAAAATTCATCATTTAAATAGCAGAAACTTACGTGACAGTGGAGCAGCTGATGAATAGCGCTCTGGCTTTCTGGATTCCACCCTTCAAGAAAATGTGCAAGCAATAAGGAGCTGAACAGTTGCCTTTGCAAAGAAAATATTGAACAAAATAGTGAATCTCATAATAGGAAAAGACTTTCGAACTTTACTGAACTATCCCATTGATTCTGAAAGAAAGTAACGATATTCCCTCTATAAAAAGTCCCAAGTTCAAATCCACCTAAATAGCCCTTCTCAGTCTAAACAGCACAAAACCACCTTAAAAGGAAAAAGAATAAATCAACATTTGAACAAGACCAAAAACATGTTAAAAGATTTTTTACTATAACTGCCAGCAATTATTATTATCCCACAACATTTTCAAAAGTTTGTTGTCCTCTTCTTGATATAAAATGAATGTAAATATTGGCTAAAAACTCAAATTAGAAATTGAGAGAATCTGTACTTTTCGGTTTTCCTTTAAACTCCTATGAAGGCAACTTTTGACAGATTCCCAATCATCTTTCTATCCAACACCAAAAGCATCCAATTTAGGTGAAAAAAAGCTTAATTGACAAGGAATTAGCAGTCAGAATATACAGATAAAGAAAAAATGCAATAGCTCATTCCAAATTTGTTTCTGATGCAGAGAACAAAAAGAAAAAATGCAACAGCTCATTCCAAATTTGTTTCTGTTGCAGAGAACAAACCATTTAAAGAGAAACTTCTTAGATGGCAGCTCCAGCGGGTACAAATAAGTGTATGCATTTATTTCATCAACCATTGAAGCCATTTTCACATCTTCCCCAGCAACAGATCCTGCAACCGAATTATTGTAATATTTTGGATTATAAACTACAGCAAAGATCAAGTGATGCTTGAAAAAACTTATGAGTATCTCATGAGTAACTAGAAAAAGGTAGGAGAATCAGTTGACAATGAAGCGTCCAGGCCCAAATTCTCACAGCATGAAAAGACAATTGCCACGGTTAACAACAAAATAAAAAATACATATAAAAGGCAGCAAAACGGGTTTTGCAAAAGTCAAAGACTAGGAATCTCCAAACATCAGTCTTACAAGGACAACATATTGTTAAAATCTCAACAAAATAAAAGGTACAGCTAAAGGCAATCATGATAGATGAAGAATGTCTATAGATCAGCCAAAATCCACCCTTCTTTTCATATCTTCCCAAAAGTAATTCCACCAAAAGCAATGGTTCATGGTGAACACAGACAATGTCAAGTGAAATGTGAAAACTATAAACCTGCATTTTGTTGGCTTCAATTCTTCTTCCATCACAATTGCACAACCAATGATCTCATTGTAAAAGGTTATTGCGAGATGGAGATCCCATTACATCAACATTATCACCAACACTGATGTTGACATCTGATTCAGATCCTTAAATTTGAATTCTAAATGATATCTCATGTCAGTGAATTCTCTTTTAAATTTCTTAATAACACAATTCACTCATTCAGCTCTGCATCCACCATATCAATTTAAGAAACTTCTCATTTCCTGTTGATCTGTGACATTACTTTATCAAACTACCAACTGTTGGATGTATTCCCTGCTGACACCTACAGCTTTCAATATCTTGTGCCTAACTTTTAAACTGCTAATGTAAGTAAATTCACCATCATCATGAAATGCATTCATCCTTTTAGGACTTTCTTCTTATTCCATATGAAAATAAGTAAAATCCAGAAGCCAATATGCAAACTCCATGTATTAGTTCATTAGGCTCTCCAGTGACTTATAATGCCATTGCCACAGCAGTAGCATGACGACCTCATGAAGTAAAATATCAACTCAATTTTCCATTCGTATCATTAGAAAATCTAATAAATGAAACACAATAGTGATTGCTTAACCCAAGATTTTCACTAGATTTTTATCCACAGCTTAACCGAGTCTAAACAAAACCAAATGTCATTTTCTTGATTAATCCTCAGTTTCTCGGAGAAACAATGAAACATAAACATTTCATTTGTCTAGCGTTGACCGTATAACCTTTCTATACGACATCAACAAATATACAGTGAGTTTAAGCAAAAAAAAAAAGAACCATAATTAAGAAACCAAACAAATATGAAGCCAAAAGACCGAAGATTAAGCTTACCTGTAGACGGGAAGACCAAAGATACCGAGGAAGAGATACCAAATAGAACTAAATCCCTTCTCCATAACCCATTCTGTGAAATGGATTTCGAAGATGAACATGAACAAACTATTTCCTTCTCTTGTAACCTAAAACTCTTCTGGCTTTGCACAATACTGGCCTGGTTTCTGTTGAAACCACAACATTCCATTAAAAAAAATGAACAAGAAAAAGTAAAAGAAAAAATATACATGCATTTATGACAGACGAATACCTGAAAATATGGAGTTCGGGGAGAGAAAGGGAGGGACAGAGAACCGCCATTGTTGTGACAGGAGTCTCATCCACTAGGATTTTGTACCGTTCTCAGTTATTCTTTTTAGTTTTTTTTTTTATATTATTATTATTATTATGACAGCGTATGGAGATATTTTCATTAAGAACCTCACTTTTCTATATATATCACTTGAAACAAATCATTTGAAAACACAAACATTTTAATCTATAATTCATTAAGATCCCTTATCAAATTATGGTTAATCAAGCTAACTATGATGGTTGCATAACCAAAAATAAAAACGCTTGAAATTCTATAATGATTAATTGTAAAATAAATAATCACTTTTTAGGTGGGTGTATTTTTTAAGATAATGATCCTTTCTAAGACATTTTTATTTATATGTGACAAGAATTTTAATTTGATAGTGAGATAAGAAATCTAAAACTATATAATTAAGGATGCTCATTTAGATAATGACACTAATTCAATGCAAATCAAAGAGTTTGAGTTGAGAAAACAATAATACAATTAATAAATTAACGATAAAGATGTAATACGATTAATAATCATATCATGTTCAAGTTTAGAAATTTTAATGCGTGAACTTTTTTATAACGCAACTATTTATTTGAGTAATAATATTATGTTAAGTCCCTTAGAATTAAATAGATATATTTTATGTTTTTCATATTTTAAAATTATTTATTTATACTGTTTCATTTTAAAAAAAATTAAATGGGTGCATGACTATAGCACTAGTTTAATAATTGTGTTACGTTAAGATTTGTAGTTCTTGATATATTAATAATTATACAAGTTCAAGATAGTTTAATATATGTTATACCTTTATTTATATGAAATGTATATAACATGCCCATCCAAATTGTCAACTCTCAGTATAATAAGATAAAACATTCTAACTGATGTTATTATATACTTTTAAATACTATGGTGATAGAGTAATAAATTTAAATTAATCAAAATTTTAGATTAAACAAAGAAGATCGCTGTAATTTATAAAAGGAAAATGTATAAATAAAATAAAAAATCAAGTTCATAGTTATGAGAAAAATTCTATCTTACAATGGGATTGTTTTATTTCTAATTTATATTATAGGAGAATTTCAAGCGGAAAAAAAAATTCACTATGAAACAATAATTCCAAGCCCTTCATAAGCCTTGCAAGGCAGTTTGGTCAAATGTATGTTTTTGATTAATTTTGAATAAGGGGACTATCTTGTATATTTCTTAATACCTAGAATTAATTGAAATAAACATAATTTTGAGGACTTTGATGAAAATATCCTCAATATATGATTTCTCTACCATGTTTAGAGAAATCGGGTCTACTATGCAACCAGTAAAATGTAGCCACGCCGGAAAAAGTATGAAATGCCAGTTTATTATAAGCGAGCTCACGGTTAGCAAATGACAAGTGTAGAATAAAATATTCGAGTTTCCAAACAGGCCCCAAACAGCACGATTTTGAAGTAAACGTCTTCTCTCGCGTAGCTGTAAACCTCTATTGTTCCCTTTTTCTCGCCATTTCTGCAGATCTCTACGATCTTCACCGGTCTCATAAGATTGGTAAATTTTGTTTTTAATTTTCTTGTTTTGATTTATTTTGACTTGGGCGATCATAATTATGGGTTTCAAATCCCGATGTGATATTGATCGTGATTTTATGGTCGCTTTTTGGAATAGGTTTTGGTTTAACAGTAGCTATTTCTGATTTAACAGTTTCTGTTTGCTTTTTCCATGATCAAGTATTTTTCTGTATTGAGAGTGGAATGAAATAGCTGATTTAGGTTTAGATTCTTATAAATTATTCCTTCTAATTTGATAACTTCTCTTTTTCTGAGTTGATTTTTGTGAAGTAGAATTAACCACCAAAACATGAAAAAACCAAACGAGCCATTAACAGTTGGAAAAGAATAGGAAAGAAATTAGGTTATTCCTTCCACAGAGGTGCATTTGGGAGGATTTCTTGTAAAATCATCTGGATGGGCGATAGGTGTCTCTCCAGCAAGCCCACTGTTATTCTTTGATCTTAAAATTCTTTTACATATTTCATCTGAACTCTATGACATAGAACAAGTGAATGTTTATGGCTTTCCAGAATTGCCATTGGTAGTTCCAAAAGCACTTCTAGAGCACCCTAAGACAATTTTCATGTGATATGTTAAGAGAGAAATAAATGATATTGTATCAGAGTTTGATTTTGGTTTCTAGCTCCACAAGTATCTTGCTATGACACTGCTTGTTTGTAAGTCAAGTGATAAATTTGGAAACAATTTTTTTTTCCAGTTGAGGAAAAGCCTAATTAATGGCAGTCTTTTGTTATTGTCTGTTTATATTATGACATGAAGAACTTAGACTAATTAATACACAGCTTGTTCTAAGTCACGTGATAAAGGCGGAAACGAGTTTTTCTTTCTGGCTGAGGAAAAGCCTAGTTAATGACAGACTTTTTTGTGATTTCCTATTTATGTTATGGGATGGCATGAGGAACTTAGACTAATTGATAAACAGAACATTGCTGTGTGGTATGTACACTTAAGTTGTAACTTTGAGTGATATGATTTCATGAACTACTGGCTAGGTTTTTTAAGAAATGCGATTCATGTACTAGTTGGGTGGCGAGTTCATCTGTTGTCTTAATGTCATTTGTGCTGCATGCACTTTTTTTTTTCTTTTTTTGCCTTTTTCTTTTGGATTGACGATGATACTTTTAATTTTTTTTGGAATGAAGCAATGAAGCAAGGAGTTTCTTCTTTAAATCCATATGCAGCATCATATATACCGCTCTCCAAAAGAGAGGCATGTGATAGAATTGAACCTACCATAAAGGATTCCAAAAGTGGCAATGAGAATGTCTGGTATTCACATCCCAGGCATGTAACACAGAACCCACATTGTAGCAAAGTTTCTCATGGTTCTGTTGCTCAGGGTGCTCAAAAACTCTCCACTCCTGAAGGGTCTACACCGAAGAGCCTCCCTGTCCATGGTTCGTATGGTTCATTGAGTAAGCAGGTGATGGATGAAGAATTTGACATGGATTTGGAGTATTTGCAGATGTCATTTCCTGGTTTATCTGATCAGTCTCTGACTGATGTGTATTTGGCAAACAACGGTGATTTGGAAGCAACTGTTGACATGCTCACACAACTTGAGGTAAACTTTGTTGATATATAACCGTAGAAAGTTGTCAGATACAATTCAATCAGCAGATTCATGTTTTGAAATTTCATTTATTGCTCTTTCTGTGGTGGTTGGTTTGGGGGAGAGAATGAGCTCTTCGTTTGATGCTTAGCTCCTGCCTGTAGCACAACATGTCACGGTATGAAGAGTGCTGTCTCATAACCAAAGTAAATTAATTGAAAGCAGAAATGTTTCCTGATTCTTTATGAAGCAAGAGCACTACAGGCAGTGTCATTTCATGTTTGGTTGATGAATGGAGATGAAAGGAGAAGGTTTATGCTCCTGAATTCCATTGAGGCATTATTGTATGCACTACAAGCAGTTTAGGCTTGTTTTATCATAAGAGAATGACATCTCCTACAATTGTGATCTATCTATGACTGCTTGAAAGTAATACATATTTTGTCTGTTCATATGACTTTATTCGTGGATGGTGGATTTTGTAATTATAACTTATCTACATCTGATTTATGCTAAAACTTGATTTATCTCATACTTGCTTCTTTCATGCCATTGTTAGTAGTTAAAATGAGTGACTGCCTATGGTAGATGAAATGGTTGTTTTGACTGCAAGGAAATTGCTATACCTTTTTGGCTTGGTGACAAGGGGAACATTTTGTTATCTGTATGTTCTTGGCACATTATTTTAGTCACTTTCCTGGCTTCATGGGGAGAGTTAAATTCAGAGGCTGTCTGAGAATATATCATAGTTACTGCATTTAAATCATTGTACTTTTTTCTTTTTCCCCTCTTGTGAATTTAGGTTAGATTATGTGTCCAATCTTTTAGTCATTCTAAGAGTGGATTTTCTGTCTGCAGTTTGACACTGTTGAGTCTTCTGAAAATCTACCGGACACTTTGGACATTGGCGATGTTTCAGAATCAGGGTCTTCATCGGAGTGTGCATCAGTGAAACTGAAGACTGCAGTAGGTGAAGCCAGTGCTTCTTCATCTGGTCCTTCCGGCTCAGCTGTTGTCTCTTGATTGATTTTGTGAGAGACAAGTCAGATGTGTTTTGATTTGGCCTTTTTCTTTTTGTTTTTTTTTTTTTAACCTTTTACAAGTTGTGGATAAGAAGCATGTAATTAGGCGGTATTTACTTAGTGGTGAGAGGCCTCATACATATGTTTGGTCAACGGTTGTATAGTTACAAGGTGCTTGTGTCCTAAGCTTTTTTTGCCCTTCTGGCTTAATGTTTTTGTTAGATGGGTCAAAAGCCCCTGATGCAATTATAATGCAAATTGTTGTTCTTCAATATTCAAGGG
Source organism: Azadirachta indica (assembly GCA_022749755.1). Classification (NCBI taxonomy): domain Eukaryota; kingdom Viridiplantae; phylum Streptophyta; class Magnoliopsida; order Sapindales; family Meliaceae; genus Azadirachta; species Azadirachta indica. Next base: position 15,238,067 of record CM040446.1, read on the forward strand.
ATCTCTGGTGGTTGTTTGATTGCTTTGAAATGGTATGGTGCAAAGAAGATCATGATGATGTTGTATAGGTTTATCTGGCTGGCTATCATACCACCTGAAAGCTTGTGTATGGTCTTGATTGTGGAAAGCAACAGTGCATTCTTTTAATCTGTTCAAAGTCCATTCATAAAACTTAATGTCGTTGAGGACAGTTTCCATGTTCTTGAGATGCTACCCAAAAACAGCTGAAGCGTTTCTTTTTGGTTGGAAAAACTAAAAACAGCAACATTTTTCCCAAGACCATCGAAGCAATTAGACACAAAGGAAAGGATTCAGCTGAATTACTAGTTTTGCAGTAATTACTATATAGTGCTCGTACCAAGGAATTTTGTTCCAAAAACAGGATCTTAAGTGCAGTAGCTTTTAGCCTGCTTGTGTATGTATCATCACTTTCACTCTGTTTCCGTATGTATGTATGTATGTATGTATGCACTAGGTGACAATCTCAAGAAGTTAGCAATCAAATCCAATCATTTTCAAATAAATAAAGACTGCAACAATCTTGAAGCTAGCATATAATAATTTACCGGACTAATTGTACGCTAAAACTTTGTTGTGTAGTAAAATTTTAAGAACTTGTTGCTATAAAAAAAAATAATTTTAAATTTTGAAATATTCCAATACAAGAGTCGAAAATTATAATTGTGAATTAATCCGTGTTGAATTAATGATGTACTTCTTACACCACTGTCGGATAAACTCTTAACCATGAGCTGTTTAAAAGAAAAGGAAGGGAAACTATCATAATATTATTACATAGATGCGATCTTAACGGTTTCCTCTGCAAAATACCGTTGATAACACTATCCAGGCCAAGTAGGACTAGTAGTCTTCGGAATTGCTGATGTGGCATTTTCAGTGGAGAACATATTACGCCGGACACGAAGAAAGGCCGAAAACAAGAGACAAAAGATAGAACGTAGATTTTTTTTTTAAATAATTAAAAGTAAAATTTTTAACACCAAACACCGAAGAAACAAGCTAATAACAATTCCGTTACTTCCGGTTGTTAAAATTAAGGGAAGGTATGTCCCGATCGGACGTTGTCTTTAAAATCGAAAAAGTACCACAGAAAGATTCTTTCTTTTCAATTGGGTCTTTGAAACCCAGATCAGTAAAAAGATCAACAAGAATAATCATTATAGAATCTCTCAGGCTTACCAGTATCTTGTTTTGCAAATTTACAGAGAGAGCGCTTAGAAAGAGGACAATCGGAGGGCATTTATTTTGATCACCTGGGTGTTTTTAGAATGCTTTAACTCTGATGATTTGTAAATTTTCAGCCTAGTTGCAATACATCTTTGTACTTGTTGGGTTGAATTTTTGGAGTAACACAGAACAGACAGCATGGGAATGGATTATTACAACATATTGAAGGTGAACAAGAACGCTACAGATGACGATCTCAAGAAATCGTACAGGAGATTGGCAATGAAATGGCATCCTGATAAAAATCCCAATAACAAGAAAGAGGCTGAAGCCAAATTCAAGCAGATCTCTGAGGCTTATGAGGTAAATCTTTTTCTTTTGTCCATATATGCTCGTTTTTTATTTTGACAGATTCTCTTAACCCGTTTTCCTTTCGATATTTGGATTCACTAGAAATTTTATGAAAAATAAAAGAATGTATCTTTCGAGTTATAGGTTCACTGGGAATTTCGATGCTGTTCTTTAATATTGATGGTGTTGGTAACCAAGAAACAGCATGATGACAATATATAGTCAGCCAAATGAATGTTGAGATTTGAGTGGTAATACAAGAAATATTGACTGGGAGATGGAGGCAATCATGCGAAACTCAATTGAGGACAATGTGAGAGACCTGGCTATGAAAATTGTAAAATGTAAAATTGTTGAATATATGGCTTCTTTTTCAACAAGGATAATGAATTTATCTCTCATCATACTTGGCGGATTTGTATAGGAGTTTGTATTATGTGATTGGTGGATTTTTTCATCGATATTTTTTTGTTTGTTACTTGTTGAACATTTTTCTTCTAGATAATTTGGGCGGGATTAAAAATTCCAACACAAAGTTAATTATTGTTCATTCTTTGTCTAGATCCATGTGGCAACCAAATGGAGTTTTCAACTATTAGTTTCTGCTTAATATGATATTTTATTATCCTCTAATGCTAGTGTTGTCAATTGTTTTGGCATTGATCGATCTTTTAAACAACCCAGTGAAACTTCAGTATGGCTGGGTTGATGGTTTATTGAGAAATTTTTCGTGATTTCAGGTTTTGAGCGATCCTCAAAAGAGAGCAATTTATGATCAGTATGGTGAAGAAGGGTTGAAAGACATGCCACCATCTGGCAGTGGTGGATTCTCATATGGGAATGGTAGTAGTGGTAGTAGCTCTAAAGGTTTTAATCCCAGGAATGCTGAAGATATATTTGCAGAATTCTTTGGTAGTAGTCCTTTTGGATTTGGGTCAACAGGACCTGGGAAGTCCATGAGGTTCCAGTCAGATGGAGGAGGTATGTTTGGAGGATTTGGTTCAGGTGAAAATATTTTTCGTACTTGTAGTGATGGTAACATTCCGAGAAAACCTCCACCAGTAGAAAGCAAACTACCATGCAGTCTCGAGGAGCTATACACTGGATCAACAAGGAAGATGAAGATCTCTAGAACTGTAGTTGATGCCAATGGGTATGTGCACTAGTCTCGGTGACTCATTCTGTTGTTCTCCCTACTCTTTTATTTCTTTAATCTTTGGCTTTTGTTGCGTGAATTTGGCTTTCCAACAGAAGTTACCACTTCTCAAACTCATGCATTGCATTTGAAGTAAGCCGTATTGACTAAACCATTAAGAAAAAAATTAGTTGATGTTAGAATTAGTTTCAAACTTATTCACAAGCATCGATTATTGTACTTTTTCTTCATTGATTCACGTACACGGCACTTCTTCTGCTTGTTTCTTGCTTAATGGAGGACAGCTTTCGTTGTGGGACAGGGCCATCTTGCTCTTTAAATCACCCTATTTTGAAGCTGTTTGAGCTTGTTTGTAATCAAAGATAGGACTTTTGCCAATATTAACTGTTATCTTATATGAATTCACTCAGGCTCACATTGTAACCTCTAGTTGAAATACAATTTTGGAAGATTTGCAAACATTTAGCAGTGCACTTGTTTGTTTTGCATTCTTGGTTACACATTACTTTGGGGGAATGTTTTTATTTGAAGATTGGAAGAAAGTCTTATTTAGCAGTTTGACCAACATGTGGAGGAGCATATTAACTACTTAATTTTTTGTTACTTCATTTACTGGTTCTCAACTGGCAACAGGCTAGTCATGTTTTTATAAGAAAGACAACTTCTCAGTTAAACAAGCTCTAGTTTCCCAGATGGGCCAAAGGCTATTCAGAATCTCTCTCAGAATAATTCTATTCAACATAATTGTTCCATCCTATTACTTTTTGTTAGTGCTTATGAGTTTTTTGAATGAGATAGAAACTGCAATAGTAAATGTTCTTGGTTGCCTTGTATTTAAGAGCTCCAAAAGCTCGGTATCGACAAATCATCACACTGATTATTGTTTAAGTTCATAACTTTGCAGACGGCAAGCACCAGAAAGTGAAATATTAACCATTGATGTGAAGCCTGGGTGGAAGAAGGGAACTAAGATTACTTTTCCTGACAAAGGAAACGAGCAGCCCCATCAGCTACCAGCGGACCTTGTGTTTGTGATTGATGAGAAGCCCCATGATGTGTACACAAGAGACAGCAATGACCTTATTGTGAATCACAAGGTGTCACTAGCTGAAGCACTGGGAGGGACTACAGTAAGTCTCACTACACTAGACGGCCGTGATCTTTCAATTGCGGTGACGGATATAATAAGTCCTGGTTTTGAGCTCGTTGTCCCCGGGGAGGGAATGCCAATTGCCAGAGAGCCAGGTAATAGGGGTGATCTAAGAATCAAATTTGAGGTGAAGTTCCCAGCAAGATTAACACCGGAGCAACGAGCAGGACTCAAACGTGCGTTGGGTAGTTGATAATTCAGGGACCTTGTGATATATATAAGCAATTGGCCTGGGCCAAGACCCCCTCAAAAGCCAAAACTAACCTTTGCTTTATTGACAAACTGCAGAAAGGTAGCTGCATATTGAGAAATTGGTACGCCTAAATCTGTGCCCTTTACATTTCACTGTTCTCACCGGTCTCTGTTGTTGTAATCTGGCAATTCTTGCTATAATTCTTTTCTTTTCTTTTCTTTTCTTTTCTTTTCTTTTTTATTTCTTTTTAAATCATTGGTTTTTCTTGATGTAATTGATTTTTTTCTTACTTCCTTTGTGGAGTATAGGAGGTGGGGTTGGGGGAGTTTCATGTATTTTTGTATTTTTCTTGTTTTTTGGTTCTTTCGCAATACTTGGGCAATGAATCACACTAAGAGACTTCCTATGTAAGCATGTGTGATTCATTCCTTCAAGACAGGAAAATATGTTCTCAATGCAAATTTGGTAGACCATTTAGCTATTGACAATAACATCTGCAGTTCTCACAGATGGCAGTAATATCTCATTTTATATATGAAGTTCCTAAAGAAATTTAACCGTTGATGATCATCCAAAGAAAGAAAAGAGTTCTGCAAAATCAATTTATCCATAATATTTATAAAGTGGCGGGTTCTAACAACTCGTCCGTAAAAACTTGTCCTTAGAAGTGTCCCAGTGCGACCATCCAATCAACTATAGCAGTTGTTTCCAATTTTACGCTCATAAACAATATTACAATCATTTATTTCTTTTTATCAATTTCATAAATTAGTTATACTTGGAGTTGGAGGTGCAAATTTGCTTGGTTACCGTTTCCTACCATCCTGGCTTGCTTTAGCAGGAATCCCATGTTGTGCCTAATTATTATAAAACTAGTTTAAGTTGTGCTCTAAAGCCAAAAAAACAGACTACGGTTCAACTACTACCGATTACAAACTAAAAGATGCTATAAACCAAAAAAGGCAAAACATTGAATTTACAGAATATGTAATTAATTCAAAAGCCTCTACTCTTAGGGGCATCTTGCCGCCAAGCGATCCCCGGTTGTCCAGCTCCACCGGGTCCAGCTGACCCGTAATATTGAACTCCACCCGGTTGAGATGGCTGAACCATGTATGCCCCATGGGTCCAAGAATTTTGTTGTTGAGCTTGCATTACATTCATTTGGGGCTGCAAAGTCATTGCTGGCTGACGATACTGTTGATGAGATTGCATCATTCCAACACGTTGATGTTGTTGGTTAACCATGTGGGCTCGCTGATAACTATGTACCGGCTGTGGCTGTGGCTGTGACTGAGGATGTGATGGTGCCTGTGGCTGCCACTCTGGAATGTCATCGTCATCATCATTCCATGACTCAGTCGAAACCCCGACACCCCTTCTGTCCAAAGAGACGGAAGGGTTTGCTTTGGGTTGTCCATATTTATGTATAAGCTCTCTGATTTGATCTACAGGACGAGATGGAGTGTGGGCATGCGAGTGAAAAGGGCCCAACCGAGGGGGATTTTGAGTTGAACCACCAGAAAAATTGAACTCGGGAAGGTCATCATCATCCCGGCCAGCACCAGGGCCAAAACCGGGAGGGACATCGTCATCCTCGTCATCTTCTTCAACAGGTGGTTGAGAATAACCAGGAGGTCTGCTATGAGTCATGGAAGGTTTTGATGCCATACTCACATTCAAGTTATCCTTATCATGATGATGTCTCCTAGAAGAACTGAAGTGTTTCTTAGAGGAATGCTTATGGTGTGAAGATGAGTTTGGCGACATTGTGGAAGTTAAATGAGCTTTTTTCCATACAAGAACACCAATTAGACCATTATCAACAGCACTAAATGCATCAAGTTGGTCTTTTGGGAGGATCTTGCTGAGCAATTCAATCGTTTTGGAGTGAGGTGGGCAAAAATAAAGTTCAGCGCCTGCAGCAGGCTCAGCAATACCCACTCTTCCATCTGAAACATACGATTCAGCAACCTGCTGAAGTAACTTCGCAGTTAACTATCCAAACAATTACAAGCAACAAAATTTGGCCAAAAATATAAGTAAAAAAGTTCACTCACCTCGGAGAGATTCCTACCATCACTTTTTGGGGAAGCTTCCTTACCAACAAAATGTAAAATCTGCAAAACAACATTAAAAAAAAAGATATCAAAAATAATCCACACAAAAAGTAAATTTCATGTGAACAATACCATCATCCATTGTATTAGTAATTAATTTTGAACTTTGCTTGCACGATTTAATAGAGGAGAAAACACGTTCATCTAGGCTAAAAACAGAACACCTTTTAATGTATAGTACGGTAATCGTATAATTTTTTGGTCACTTGTTACTGTAATCCTAGCAATCCTGTTCATGTGAATGGTAAAATAAACAAATATTTCTTCGTTTGATTTGAAGATCCTTTTGGCTGTGTTAATTGTCACTTGATGAATAACTGTTTAAAGTAGAATGCAGCGCAAGCTTGAAAGAAGTACGCGATTTTCACCCATTCCCTCCGCCAACTAATTAAAAGATCAAAATTGCAGAAATTTGTTCCCATCTTCTATCCATCCATCAAAATTGCGAGATAGCAGCCACAATTGTTGCAAATCCTGAGGAAATGCTTTTTACCTAGTTGATCATATAGGAGGAGCTGCTTCTTTAACCTATAAAATTACTGTCTAACAACTTTTGACTTCATATTTTTCTTAACCCAGCGCTTAAATAAGTTATCATTAACCTCAACAGCATGTTATCTTCTGCCAGATAAGAAGACCCTAAATGCAGCAATAGAAAATAAAAAAATGAGGTAGAAGATTTCTTCTTCCTTTTTCCTTTCTTTTAGGTTTGGAAACAGAATAAACACACAGGTCACATATTTAATACAGTGCAAACAAACTTTTGATACCATTACAGCACGACTTCGGGACATTGGAAGCTCTTGGAGGTATTTCTCAAATGCATCAAGTTTGACTCTCCCTTTGATCTCCAGGAGGTTGGGCCACTCCTGAGAAACTGCTTTCTCACCACTGAAACAATAAAACCAGATCAGCAAACAACACAGCCAACATATCAAAAATTAATTTACTTACCATGTAACTTCGCATTACAGACGTGGGTCATATTAATCATACAAAAATTATACAAAAACTAATCATGAAACTAATCATACAAAAATTAGTAGTGTCATATGAAGAAGAATGATTCTGTTAGAACTATATCATGAAAGAACTTATCATGTTACAGTGACCCATCTGTTGAAAACTTGAGCTCCTGCAGTAACGTGGGTTATATTGCCTCTACTATCATTTTGGTCAAGTCCTCACAGCCTCCTCCAACCTGAACAACACTGTCTGCCCTCATAACTTTTTCCATTTTTTCTGTACATGGGTAACTCATCTTGCGCATTCTTAGCAACCAGGCTCTAAGTAAACAGGTTATCTAGTTTTCATTGGCTATTCACAAATCATTTGCAGAGTTCACAAAATATTGTTTCTTTACAAAATCTAACTTTGAACCTACCCTTACTCCACTTATTAGCAACCATCGCAAGGTCAAAAGACATAAGAAAATTATAACTTACAGAAAAACCCCCTTATCAGTTCACAAGTTCACTTACAACTCATAGTTAAAGCCATGCACAATATATTATAAAATCTAAGCCTGTTTAATAATGTTGATTGTCTTCAACCACAATAATGCAAAAGAAAAGTAATATATAATGTTGATTACATGCACGTCATGAGGCACACAAACATAAGCTTGACACACACAGTTGTGTTAGTAGAAAATAATAATTGAAATATGAGAAATGAAATAAAGCTGCTGCGTATCAGATATTTGACGCTTGACATATTGCATGTAGATTTGTGTGTGCAATGTGCCATTCTAAACAGACAAAGTATATAATTCAAGACAAAACAATTAATAACTATTAAATAAGAACTAATCTATTTGAAAAATGTTTTAAATAACAAAATGCTCACACACCTTTTAAAGACGCCTATTACTGAGGCCATGGTTGAGATATTGAGCTGAAGTAAGCCATCCCAGACAAGTTCACCCTTCGTTTCAACATCAGGAGCTGCTTTTTCTGATTTTATGGGATTGTCACTAGGCTTAGTCTCCATATAAGTTTTCATATCCGTTACATCGATGTTGTCATGCTTGGCTGGTGTAGAATCAGGAGGATCTCGTGGAGTTTGAACAGGATACTTTGCTTCAACACCAACTTCAGCGTCATCCTTGTCGGATATGGGTGTTGATTTTTCTGCATCCCTGGACAAATCTTCGAATGGAGGCTCTGCATTAAGGGATTCCATGAATTCATCAAGAGAAACAATTGGAGGAAGAAATTCAGCATCTTTCAATTCATTATCAACCATCAACCCTTGCATCAAATCAGTTCCTTCACTTGATGGGATGGTAATGGTGCATGCATCTTCCTGGGCTTCAAAATTACTCTTTTTCTCAGCTGTTGCTTCATTTGACTCCTCCTTCATTCCAGCAGCTTTAGAAGCGGAAGAGGCTTCACCCTCATTGACTTTTTCTGAATTCCGATCAACAGAGCTTGCCCCAACAGACACATCCACTGATGCAGTATCAGTTTGTTCAACTTCAACTTGGAACTCACCCTTATGTGTCTTCTTGACCAACCGCCGTATGTCAACCTCTGTATCTGGCAAAACCACCATTTGGGCCATCTCCTCTGCTTTAGCCATTCTCCACTGAGAGAGCTCCTTTGAAGCAAGTTCCTCTGCAGTCATGGAACATAAACGTTCTGGGGGAATTTCTCCAGACATAACCCTCCCTCTCAGTTCAGGATTGTTACGATCCTTTAAATTGAACAATAGGGATCTACCCTTTTCTTTATACTTCTTATTCACACCTGCAAATAACTTAAAGAGTTCAGCTTCAATTTTAGATGCCAATATTTGTGGAGATTGATTTGGTGGTGGTGGTTGTTCTCCCATGCTTTCATCTCCACCCCTTTTCTCGTTTCTCAACTCTCCTTTCTCAGTGGTTTGAATTTCCTTTTTCTCTGCAACCCCTATTTCAGGTTCCAATACCCAAGAGAGCCCATTTCCCTGCAACAGTTCATCTCTGACAAAAAAGTTGTCGCTGAATGAAACATCCTCATCAGGCAGAAGATTACCATACTGAAAATCTTGCCCATTGCATTTTCTGGTCTGGATATCAGCAGATGTAGCAAAATTCTCCTGCGTTCGAGTTTGAGCATCTGGGGACTTTGCAGCAGAAGAACCTTCCTTGGAAGGTAATGTTTCCTTGGGCTCCACAGACACAGCTTCAACAGCATCTGATGCAGCAAGTACAGATCCAACAGGTTGACAATTTTCCTGTGTCTTTCCTGGACTACTAGCAGTCTCATTCCGAAAACCTTTTTCAGCATTTAGAGACTTATCTTGAGAAACCAAAGCCAGTGCAGCTGCCAAATTTTCCCTCATCTTGGACCTCACAGATTCAAATGGCTCAGTTTTAACCTTTGCAGATGATTGCATACGAGAATTCTGACTTTTTAGCATTGGATGCTTCTGTGGCCCAGATTTACTGTGAACAGATTCCTTTTGCACCACTTTCTTATTTGAGGCTGCCAAATGCTGTGATCCTGGAGAGTTGGGCATGAATTGCACCTGCTGCACAAATCTTTTATCTGGGGCAGTTACCTGCTGCAACCATGGCCTATGTTCTGCCTGTGCCACCCGCTTGTTGGGCATTGATGGCTTCTGCATTACAGAAGGTTCCATATGTGCCTTTCGCTTATTCAGTAATGACAACTGCTGTGATGTTACATTATTTGACGTTGTTCCTAGGTCTCCCAGTTGCCTTCTAGGTAAAAAATACTGTTGCGAAACCATATTATATGCTTGTGAATCCATCTGTTCCATCTGCTGGTTTGATATTGGTAATATCTGTGACCCAAGATTATTGGATATTGGCTGCAACAGACCCATTTGCATATTTGACATTGACATTTGCTGTGATACAGAATCATTACAGCCTGGTCCCACGGATCCAACTCCCATGTTTGACATTGACATCTGCTGTAATGAACCAGTCCCCAATCCCATCAATCCAATTTGCATGGATGAGTCCAATTTGGGTTCCAGCTGACTCATTTGGTTGCTTGGTATTGATAACTGCTGTGACACTAGATCGTTTGACATGCTAGATCACCAGTGTAAAATACATGCCAAAGAACCTGCAATATGCACATAAAGACACACAAGTTCTCAACTTAGCACAGTTCAAATCATACATAGGAGGTCCAGATCCCCAGCCATCGGTGAATCAAAAATTAATGATACTTAACAATGCATGCTCTTTTACTTTCAAAATTTTGGGAACACATATAACCCTTCTCAGGTATAAGAACTATGCAAAATAAACTCCAGATTTCCTGAATTTTGGAGGCATATTACCAAGAACTTCTTATACATTCAACGTTATTTTTAAATATCCACACGGGATATGTTTGTAAAAAGAAATCAATTTCAATTATCGAATTTGATGAGTCCTGAAATAATTATCAATCAACAAATGCAATGCCTTCGTGACAAAATAAGAAAATGGCATATGGCATAAAGAAATGGCGTATACAAGAAAATAGCACCAAACCAATTTACAAAAAAGAGTCCTGACTAATTAAATACAACAGAGGAAGTAACAAGTCACTAACCATATCGTAAACGTAGTCATAGACATGCAATAAAGAAAAAGGAAGAGAAAAGAAATTGCTGATTTCACATAAAATAGTTGTGTAATCCATAAGAAGAAAGAAATTAAATTCATTCAATTGGACATAAACGAAATCAATTTCATCAATTCAAGATAACACCAAAAAAAAAAAAAAAACCTAGTCAGTACCAGCAGCAAAAAGGGTAAATCCAAAATCAAAGAACACCAATTCGCATATAGAACTTATCCATAGAATAGATCAAGAAATAAAATATGCAAAGAAATCGATTCACAACACACCGTTTGAAGTGGAGACGGGTACCCGCACGAACGTACGCCTAATCGGTATTCGGCGGCGGAATCGACAAACTAAGCCGAAGAGAGAGAGAGCGAGTCGGCTGAATAGATGAGGTTTGGCTGGACTTGGCTCGAGCTTTGTTTGGGCGATAATATAAACCCTAGCAATTTTGATGATCTGATCTAAAGAGACAATTGCTTTAAGGTACCCGTGTTATCCTCCCGCAGCGTGCTTTCTAGACTCTAGTATAGTTAATACGTGTGGAGAGTTCGCTAGTGCGTCGTGGGACCTACAGGAAAAACGGTGTCGATATCCGTAATTTCATTGATGGATTGATTTAAAGCCGTCGGATCTCGATGGTTTTCTTCCTAACGTGAAGACATTGATAGACATTTAATTTTAACATTGCGTCATGGGTCGCAGATTTATTGGGCTCAGCTGACAAACCATTGGGCTTGGAGAAATCTAATTGATTAAGCTTTACAAGAGCCCAACTACTGTCTGACTACAGGCCATCTCCATACTATCTCATTAACACGTAAAAAGGGTGCAATAAGAGCGGCGTATTTAGCTGCACTCATCCAGTATGGTTTGACAATGTCCATTTCAATTTAGATCTAACTATTGTTAACCTTCGACGACTTCTTAAAAATAAACCTGAACAAGGTCGTGAACGTTATTGTTTTGGAGACCGTACATTAATAATATGAGGAGAAGGAGTCTTAAGGTGGAAAAGAAATCAAAGTCTTCAATTTAAGATGGGAGGCATCGCCCATATTAGGAGTAAAAGTTTGAGCAACATTACATGCGCGCAAAAGTTCGAGGAGTAATACATGTGAGTCGATGAAAATTTTAAATAAATTTTTAATATAATATCAATAATTTATACATACAATATATAACATTAAAAAAAAAAATGGTACTTTTTTTTTTAAATATTATAGGATCTGCTCGATATGTAATTAGAATAATATAATTCTTTATATTTTAAAAAAGTATAGGTTCATAAAATCGGCAAATCAGATGCTAGCTCTCACAATATTGTACTTCATTTGTATAATTTAATATTATAAGGAAACATCTCTTTTATATATTTTTCTATAACGTTGATACACAAATATTTTCCACCCTAAACGCGGCACATCCGAGATTTACATGGCCACCGTATATATAACAGTGCTTAATCAAAGGCAAAATGCTTTCAAATCTTTGGAAGGGCCAAGCTACATCTCAGCCAAGAAAATAAAATGGATGAGCTTGGCCAATCATCCAAAACATAAAAGAACGAATTCTCAAGCTTTTATAACTAGCAGATCATGCATATACAATAGAAGGAAGAAGGCTATTTATGTTATTACATCAACCAACGGTGCTTATCAAGCCATTGTTGCCCCTTCGTTCACCCCTTCGTTGGCTGTCATTTGCCCCGGAGATTGAACCCAAAATGCTGGCACTTGCCCCTGAGATGGAACCCAAAACAGTCTCACCAACCTCACACTTGCACAGAGGACACGAGGCATTAATCTTCAGCCACTTATCCACACACTCCTTGTGGAAAAAATGAGAACACGGCAACTCTCTCAGCTCATCGTTGTTTGCATATTTTGCCAAACAAATGCAGCAAACCTGTACCCAGACAAACAATATATCAATATAATCAACAACAACAAGATTGACAACATAACAATAAAATTAGAAACTTTAATAGATGTATAAGCAAAAATGGGATTTGAAGTGTTTGTATGCCTGTGCCCAACATGCATGATTATGAATGACTTGAATTTTCAATAATTGGCCCAGTTCATTGCTATTCAGTTTACAAATTCATCCTCATCATATGCAAAATGCAATTCTGTTTTGGAGAGAGAAAAACGGACAACCAGAAGGCAGAAAATTTCTTGATGATGATGATGTTTAGTATCTGTGAGGAACAACTAATCAACAATGTCCAAGACCAAAAATCTGAACCATGAGTAAAACCAGCTAATACTTACTGCATCTTCGCCAGAAATAACACGCTCCTTTTCTGTTCCAGCACCCACAACACCTCCTTCACCAACACCTACGCTATTATCACTGCTTCTAGTTTTCTTCAACTTAAACTTGTATGTCGGTAAAGCATCTATTGATTCTGTTGTGGCTCCTCTGGTCTGTGCCAGATCCTCTCTTAACCCAAGTATGGAAACTATACAAGGCAGGCAGCAACAAATCGTTGCACATAGAATGAAGGGCATAGCATATCCAATACAGCTAATAGCAAGAAACACTATACATAACCTACAAAGCATTAAAGAGGAAAAACAGCATTAACTCTGAGAAAGGCAGAATTTGGAAAGAGTAAATGGGATAAATGCCCACGTGAAGTACCTGTACAAATTAGGAGCATCAGAGACAGATGAATGCCCACCAAATATCCACACATTGCCAACCACAAACCAAACAGCAAAGAAGCAGTCCAATGCCATTTTGAAGTATTCCACCAACACCTTGAATCTGTTGACAGAAATTAACTAATTCATCAAATAATGAGCAAGTAGAGCTCTTACCGGCACAAAAAGAAAAATGAAACAGAATACAAAAATGCATGACATAAGAAGCAGAATTACAATATGCTGTAAAATCATTGAAAGTAAAATTTATGAAGAAAAACTTATCCAATCGTGTAGTTAGAAAATGATTATTGATCGAACAATGGAAATATTTTCCTTGTTACAGGTCACAAAGGGTAAGTTGATTATACATGAAAACAGTAAACTTCTTATGGAATCATCTCGTTCTTGTGTGATCACAAGCCGGCAACTGAAAACAGTAGACCAATTTATCAAGCCAACAACAAGGAGATGTGGGTGAAAAGAATGAACAATCAATCAAATGAGATATTGGAAAATGAAAGAACATAGAATCTGAAATAGTCTAGACATGTTGACATTGTGCTACATCAGATACACAAGCACACTACACTACAACTCATCTTTTTCCGAAACCTAGGTCTGCATTCTCAGTCATAATCCTCCAAAGAGACTAGCATCTACTACTCTCAACCATAAGGGGCTTCAAATGTTAAGCAGGAGAAACAACTATAATAAACAAACAAACTGTTTCAAAAGGCTTTAGTCATCAATGTGATTGGACAGATGGAAAAAAGAGAGAAGATAAGCTTGCCCCAACAAGTATTCTAAGATTCATACCTTGCACTCATTACTCCTGTAGTTTGTCCACCTCTATGGGATGTAACAGGAGCCCGCTGATCTTCCCCTTCTGAAGTCCTAGGGACAGAAATAGAAAAAGGTGCAGCAGGGGCATTTATGCGAGATGAACTGTTACGAGGTTGCCCAGAGTCTGTTTCTGAAACCAGGTTACTTTGCCGATAACGCCAATATAGAAGAGGAAGAGTTGCAACACATCCAGATGCATAACCCACAATCCATTCAAACAGAGGTGCACGTGGATGCTCATGTCTTGACACTGATAAAACAACAATAGCCGCAACAATCTGGCTCAATGTGAGAACTAGTTCAATAGAGATCCATAGACCAGAATTTAACGGACTTCTGCGACGTCGGGTGTCCCCTCTCCTCGTAAATGTGACATTCCTGGGGTTTGATCCAGTGGAAGAAGTTGATGGTTGGGTAGTGGGAGTTCTTGCATTACCCGAAGATCTGTCTTCACGCTGTGCAGAATCTAAGCCATTAGAAGTTCTATCATGAGATGAAAGAGATGAAGAAGCATCAGTACTTGGTATGTTGATAATATGCTCGTTATTGTTAACGTTCTCTGGCCGCTCCATTAACAATGGGCAAGTGTCTGTTTCAATTTCAGTATGTAGTTCCACAGAGGGAACGTCCATCTAAGTTCACCAACACAATTGGAAATAGTGAAAGCATAGAATGACAAGACAATATACTGACTTTTACCCAACTTCTGAGTTGTTGTCAGGCAAACTTCACTTTCTACCAAAGATTCTTCAATCTGTATTTACAAACTTAAATAACTTGGCACCACAAGTCGTGGACGATAACCAACCTGCATACTGTTAAACAATAAAACATACCAAAATCAGGTTCAGAATCAAATTCATTTTCCATCTCAAAATATGAGCACACATTTTCTCTCAGAAAGGCAAGAAAATCACAAGCAGATCGTAATTTTAATCTGAAGTTCTTCATGACTTGAGTGCCAGAAAAATATACATCCACTAAGTCAGTAAAAGTACATGAGTTACCCAAAACTCCTTAAAGCAGATATAATTTGTTAAAACAAAAACAAACTTAAACATGAAACTGAAAATGCAATTTGTTATGTTCCTTGGTTTTTCCAGAAACCAAAACATCTAAAGTGGATATAATTTGACAAAATTTACAGTAGACCACAATGACTTCTCTACCATCAGGTCAGAAATTCACACATAACTCACTATCAGAACTAATTTTACTTATAAGATTCATTCAACTTACTGATCAGTTCATGATAATTTCAAAGAAAATTAAGCAAATTTGAACTAGGAACCCTTTCACAGAAGTCGTTCTCATTTTCTTGATCATAAAAGAGACTTGATTCAACCAAGCTAAACACTCTTTAAGGCTTCAATTTCCAAAGATAACAAAAGTTTTCACAGTTCAAAATCCTGTTTCTTTTTTCTCCTATCCTCATGAGAAACAAAACAAGGCGATATAAACTCAATTATATTCCCAATGATGAAAAACTAAACAATTTTAGCAATAAAAAGCGCTAAATGATTTATAAAGTTTAAAAGGTTACAGCATAAACTCACAAAATGCAGCCTCACATAGTTGCATTAGTGAATAATACCAAGCAGTTCAAACACCAACGCAAATATAGAAAGAAATTGAAACCCTTAAACCTCTTTAAAAGCTAGATTTTTTATAATATTGGCGATTAAAAATTCGAATAATTTACTCGCAATAATTAGGTAATTTCAAATTCAGTCCTCCAAAGATGGGAGAATCAAAGAAACCCTAACGTTAACTAATTTCGAAAAGACGATCGATCAATCAAACAAATAGATAGCAAAAGAAATTCATCATTAAATACTACGAATTCAGAAGAGAGAGAGAGACTACCGTACCAAATTGCTAAACCCGCAGTGAAGAAAGGGGATTGGAGCCTAGTTGAGAAAAATATGGGAGACGGTGTAACGGTGTCGTTTCTGCTGGAGGGACTTTCGTGTTATTTATTTTTCCGTTTTATTTGTATTGTCGCCTTCTTTATATTGGGGGATCAAGCGTCAGCTTTCGACTACCATTTGCTTCGCCGCGTGGTCTGAGAATATACTTGAATTTGTGTATGTGTACTAACTACAAATCATCACAGTTCACTCTATCTATACAAAATGGTAATTATCAATTAAGTGTACAAAAGTTTTTAAAAATAACTAAATTAATTCATAAATTTATTTTGTCCTCCTATCATTCAATTTAAAAAGAAGGCTTAGATCACGTGTTTACTTAATCAATTCTAATTATATACATACTTATTTAAAAACTATAACTTTTATCTCAATTGAAATAAAAAAATTGTGTTTAAGACAATAACATTATTCTGTCAAACTTTTTAGTAAAATCTAAAAAATAAATTAGAAGATTAAAATAATTTTATTTGTAAAAAGTATTATGTAAAAATTTTCATTTTTTTGGAAAAATCACACTGAAAACAGTGTGATATATTTTTATATACATACTTCTAATTTTTATTCATAACAGGAATGAATGTGAAACAAGTAGTAAATTTGTGAAACTATTTGTTATTTTAACTAATTAAAAGGATTAATTTGTTAATTTTTTTAAGATATACCCTGACTTTTTCTCAAAACAGTAAATACACCCTAGATTTATTCTCTTCACTTTTCAGAAAATAAAAAGATACTTTTAACTTCGGAAGATTTAAATCGCATTAAGATATTTTTATTTTAGTAACTATATTTAGATAAAATAATAAAATATGATATAAGTTTCTTATAATTAACAGTTTACTCCAGAATTTGGAAATCAGATACATAGGCAAGGTTCTTTCGAGATTTTTTTTTTAATTTTGCCAAGTCAGCGTACGAATATGGAGATAACAAGCTCACATTGCCCCACTTGGCGTGGCAACTTTTGTCTACTTTATCAAATTTACAGTTTCATCTTCATCACGACATTGACGAACTACTACACTGATCACCACCGAACATTCTAAAATTATTCTAATTGTGTAATCAATGATGAAATATAGAAGATCCCCTTTAAGATCAAAAAACTCCATCGAATTGAGTATGATATTATTGCAAATGCACATGATACCCCTTTTTAAAGTCTAGTTAGCTTCTAGAATCTATTTCTTCTGAATTCATTAGATTCTTGTAATGACAAGGTAGCAGGAATATACTCGCTCCTCCAAATCCAAGATGATGCCTTGAAGTTGAAGCAACCACTCAGAACCATTAAAGAAGATGAAATAATGCAATTTCATTCACCATCTTCTGCTAGAATGTGATCAGATAGTGCAGGAAATAAGCCCAAATCTTTAATAACAGTTGTATTCAGACATACATGCGAGCTTATTTCCTGCACTAATTGCTGTTGCAGCTGAATGGTACATAAAATTTCCGAGGAAGCATTGATCAACCCAATCAGAAGCAAAAGGCAGATAGAAGATTAGAAAACAAACTTACAACAACCAGCTGTCCCAGGACCATACAAAAAGGAAATCCCACCAACCTAAATAACAGCCATTTTGCATACATTTTTCTTCCCGGGTTTCCCACCCCCACAAAAGGCAGGGAAAGAGGAGGAAAATTCGGAACAAAAGTTACAAAATGGAGGTTAACAGGCAATTGAGGTTGCTAAAGGAGTCACGAGAACTGCAGTGTTTCCAGCTATTGGCTGGAGACTGGCTGCATTTTCTAGTCGCTCCCATGCTTCCTTCCGCTTCTCAGCTGCCAAGCTTAGCCTTGCTTCTTCTTCTCTATGCTGAGTATGGCAAGCTAAGAACAGCACATCATCCATCTCTGAAAACATCTTTCTAACATTCAGAGTGAGGTTGAGCACTGCTTGGTTCCAATGGCTTTGGGCATTTTTCTCTAAAACTGGAAATAAAATGGGCAGAATCACCTGCCGGTTATGTGCAATCAAGTTGACAATTTGATCATTGTTCCACAAGAACAGGGCCCTTTCAGCCACCTGAAACAAATAAAGTTGAAATAATAAATCTTGGAACTTCCTTCTCCTGAAAAAATTGGTTCATGTTCATAAGTCTATACAACATACAAAATGACAAATGATATGATGAGGTTCTGCACTCCAAAACAAAGAAGTTGAATTCTGTTGCACACTTCAACCACAAAAAGAAAAAAAAAAAAAACACCATTTATGGATATTTATGGATCTATGAAAGGATCCTTTTTTACTCTTTTCCTAACAAGAAAACAAAGAGTTTCTCCAAAGGAGTAGAGTTCTATTACCCACTTCTACCAAAAAAATCCACACAAATCAAAAAGATGTCAAAAAATCAACGAGAAATTCTTCCAAGAGCCACCTAGAAAATTTTCCATGAAGCCAGTGATGGACCTTAGACACTACAAACTTCACTCACACGATAACAACAAACAAAAATAACATGTTCTAAAACAATTTTTTTTTCTTGTACAGCTTATTATCCAATCAATTTGTTTTTAAACCAATTAAACAAATACATTAACTTATCATTACCAGTTACCAATTTACAGTGGCACCAAAAATCCCAAAAATGCATGGATAAAAACTCTTAATTAGAGCATGAATGGACCATAATGACTCTAATCATTCCTGAAAATGGATCGCACAAGGCCCAAAGCCTCCCCTCTCCCACCCCCACCATCAACTTGACTCTGGATTCACCAGTCTTTCATGAATCATGAGTTCAAGTAGGACCTAGGTGGTTCTTCGAGATAGATTGCTCCATTGCAGAAGTTCACAGTACTGGACAGCACAACTAGCCATGTGGGTTCTGGGATTCAACAATCACAAACCAATCATACAAACAAACCAATCGTAGAACGGTTACATGAAAGGCTGTGAATCAAAAATCTATGTGGCTCCAATAGGGCTTGAGGTAGGATAGCCATCAGAATAGTCCACACAAATTTCAGTTCTTATTTAAAGAAATTATTCATTGAAACGACATAAAGTGGAAATATTGAAGATGGAAGAAAGCAATATAGGATCTAAAAAGCATGCTCAAAATACATTAGTAAACGAAACAGAAGATCTTATATACTCCTTTATGGGGAATGAAAGATACATTAGGTGCCTAACTTCAAAAAAATAACATCCAATAATCTTGAGCATAGGGATCAAGATATTCATATAATAGTGGGAAGCAGTACCTGGAAGTGGAAACTGTTAATGCAGCATCCAATGCGCCAGAACAATCGAATCATGACCTTTTGAAATTCCACCATGTTAATTACTTCCAAAATCTCTTCTATCTCACCAAGGAACATCACCTCCTTCTGGCTATTAGTTATTGGCCAGCATCTCAACAGCCCATTGATCACAATACTTGCCAACTTTGGCTCCTTCTCTATAAACTGCATGACACAGTAGGACAGCTGTTGAAAATAAGACCCCAAAGACTTGGGTTTGTGTAGAGGAATCAAAACCCTCTTCAGGAAGATCTTATGCTCCTCTTTCAAAGGCAGTGCAAACCCACTAATTATGCTCCCAAAAATCTCCAACAACTCAGCAATCCCATTATGTTTCTCAGTCTCAAAAACAAACCGATAAAAAATATTACTCATAGACTTTCGTATAAACGGCCTATGAACCATAAACTTTCCATAAACCCTATGCAAAATGGTCTTTAAACACTCCCTTTCTCTTGGATCATCGGAATCAAACAAGTCAAGCAATCTTAAAATAAATGAATGGTCTATATACCTTTTCGCAACTTTGGCATCAAGACACGAAGAAGTAATAAACTTAAGCAACAGCTCATACACAATTTGCAAATGTGGCCATGAGGGATCGAACATAGGCTCATCATCTTCATTTTCACCATTAGTATGCGAACTAGACCGATAATTAGGGGGAAAAACTCTAAACAGATTCACAGCACACATTCTACACATTGCTAAAATTGCTGGTTCGCTAAATTTCATAGACCCAGATGCTACAAAGTCTAAAAGCTCAATCAAGGTCTGTTTTTTAACATCTTTTTCAACACAATTCTTCGTTGGGTCAGAGAAATCGAATGTTACACAACAAAGGCTCGCTTTACTCACAAACAAATTCATCTTCTCCGTATTGGGCACATCTTTGAATGGAATCAAAGGCTCGATTCCTGCTACCACACTGGCGGGAAAAACAGCCGAGGATGTTCGTTTCGCAACGTTGGATCGGCCCGAAGAAGATTTATCTCCACCGTTGGATTTGGGAGTCCCAGAAGGAGAGCTGTTGCTTCTTGTTGTGCCGGCGTGGTGGGTGCCTGAGTTGGTCCGATTCAACTCGGGCGAATCAGTTTTTAACGATTTTTTAGGAAGTTTACTGAAAAATTGCTTCAGCATTGTGAAAAATTGTTATAAATATGAAAGAAAAATATTAACCCCACAAGGATTCAAAATCAGGCATAGGGGTCTGATTTGATAATGAGATGAACCATCAACGGCGAAAATGGAACCCTAGCTTGTCATCATGGATCTGGCGAAAATGTATCCAAGAAATTATAAAGAGAAAAGGGGGTGGTGGTAAAATGGCGGACATTGATTGAAAAATCAGATCTTGAGAGCAAATGTGGGGAAAAAGTTGATAATTTTAAGATTGAGGGGAGAAATTGATTGAGAGTGCATGCACAATCAAGCATCAATCATTACCAAATCTTCTCCAATGGAGGGGGAAAGAGAGAGAAAGAGAGGAGAATTTTCAGATGTTTGATTACAAAGTGATACAGGAATCTCGACAGTGGAAGATCCACAACTTTTCTAGAGGGAAGGAGAGTTTTTAAGACGGAGATCTAAGAAGGAAATTTTTTTTTTTTTTTTTTTTTTTTTTTTAAGGTTGTTGGTGTGGTTTGATCTCCGTGAAGAGAAGACCAAACCAAACTAAACTATAAGATGTGTCTGAATGGATTTCTATTTTTCTCGGTCGATGAGAAAATTATGGCATTTTCTCGGAAAATGAAGGATTATTTTTATAATAAAACAGAATAAATGGACGTAATAGAACTTTGGACTGTGGACTAATAACATTCGAATTCCTTTATCTTCATAATTACTTGTGTAAGAATACACTTTTCTCATTTACACCAATTAGTCCCTTAATAGTTAATAGTTAATACTAATAGTTAATACTCTTTTATGTTTCTACTAAAATTATTGAAACACTTTGGAAGTTATAAATACCAACTATGCAAGGGTAACTTCGTTGGCTTAGTTGAGGGTCAGATACCTATTTGATACAAATGATAAAACTATCCTTCCTTGAGAAACTGTAAAATAGTAGGGACATGGATGTTATTATCTAATTAAAACTTCGCTTCTTTTTTGAATTATTATTATTATTGTTTTTGGTGTTGGTGGTGCACGATGACAACATGATTGCACGTGTGTCTACTGTCTTGGACCGTTGGATTGTGGATTCTGTTTTTCTCTTGATTTTATTTTTCTAATAGCTAATTGGAAATTTTTCTCCTTTCGCAAGAGTCATACGAGGAAGAGGAACCAGTGATTTCACTGTTTCTGCCGTGCAAAATGCAAAATGGGCAGCAGAAACATCAGGAAAACCTCCGACGAGGACGATTCTGTAGTGTAGTAAGTGGTTAATCAATGATTTGTATTTGATTCAACTGTAAACATATTTTACAATAATTTTTAAAAATAATTAGAAATATTTGTTATTTTAATTATTTAAAAAGACTTCAATGAAAATACTCCATAAAGAATCCCAAGTTCTAATTCGCAACTTTACCCCACTCTACTATAACGTACCAATTTCTATTGACTATTAATTAATAAAAAAAAAAAAACTTGCACACGGGGTTGAGGTCAATTTCTGAGCTAGTTTTATGCCCTTCCCCTTAAGAAAACATTTTCTTTCATTTGTTTAAGTTTCTAAAGATCTAATCTGAGAGATTATTAAATAGCTTGTGATCCCACGTGACAGTACTCTAACTTCAGTTAAGAAAAATGCAAGGGAAACAATTGTTTTCATCTGTTTACTTCAGATCGGGATTCAGACATCCATTGATTGGAAACAAAATCGACAACTCTTTTTAAGTCTCTAAAATGATATAAATTTCAAATACTGAACTTGTTCCAGTCGATACGTTTCCACACCGGCAAGTAATGAACAATACCCATGGCATAGAAAAATTAAAAATAATAATAATAAGGCAGAGAGACAAAACTAATTATACCAACCACTCCGCCATGAGCCCTTTGGAGTTGAGCTTGCTCAATTACTTTCTTTGCAAGTGTATCAGAAAAATGAAAATAATATGATGAGAAAGAGAGAGAAAGAGAAAAGCCATAAATTTTTTTTTTTTTTTTCACTTTTTGATTCATCAAGGGTTTAGATACAGAATTACTCTTCGAATGGCTACAACCTCACCTCAATGCCTACTTGTAACCTAGGGAAAAAAAATTTCCTAGCCCGCTGTTAATACTTCCCAGAGGCTGGGAAGTTCTGAAAATTATTCCTCAGAAGACATACAAACCAACCTTCTAAATGTGTCACACTCTAGCAATTACAGGTTACAAACTCGTCCTGGAAGCACCAGAAATGGATAAGATGTTACAACAACGATAAGCAGAAACTAAAAACAAACATTCATTTTAAATTAAAAGGTAAAATGTGTTATGTTGGGAATCAGGTTCACCCTCCAAATATTAGAATGGGGGAAGAAGAGCTGTGTCAAAGTAACTTAATTCGTCTTGTAAGGAAGAATCAGCTTTTGTTCTGGTTCACCTTCGGAAAAGTGATAGAACTCGCTCTGTGGGGGTCAATGTTGCCACACGCTTGAACTGTCACGACAACAGCAGTTTTATGAAAATCAAGTACATTGGAAAATATGAAGCTCTTTAATCAAAATGAAGCAGGGTAAGAAATTAGTACTGCTTTTGGAATAGTTTGCAAAAAGTTCTCAGGTTCTCCAAAAACAACTTGAACGCAAAGATTAGTTTGGCTAGTTTGTATGGAAATAGAAAGAACCACATACTCAGATGGTTTTAAGAGTCTTTTACCTTCTCTTGTCTGTACTTCTCACGTATAGCATTTAGTGAGCAACCATTAGTATTCAGCTGCAAATCTTCTAGTGCTATTGCTGTACACTTCAGCTCAGATGTCTTGTAACTTGTATAGTGCTCTAAAGTTGGATTCTGCTAGAAATACACAGAAAGATCTTATTTAGATATATTTTCTTATTAATCACAGAAAGAAAAGAATTTAACAAAAAAAAAATAGATCCTACTAAGTTAAGAAAACAGAAGAAATGCTGACCCATGGGTTCTCTGACTGATTGAGCATCCATCTGGCAAGGAACACAGCAGATGCTGCTATAAGAGAAGGACGGAACCTTAGGAAGTCATACTCAAGAAGGGTCAACTCTGCTAAGTAATTTGCCAAGAACTCAAGTTCCAAACAAGCAACCTGAATATCAAAGTAATTAACTTGTATTAAATTGTTATTCGAGAAACTAAACCAGGGACGATGATTTCCATTTTGAATACCTTATCAGAAGCTACTGCAGCTTGAACAAATCTCCTGAAAACAGAAAAAAATGAATCAGTAAATTTACTCACTATTATTGGTATTTGAAGAACAGAAAAGAAAGAAACCAATGGTACATACCTGAGAAATGTTTTTGTGGTGGGAAGAGACAGTTGAAAGTGCAGGAAATTCAGAACTTGACTCTCCATTTTCAAAACCTGCCAAATGACTTCAATCAGAAACCCTACAAATCAGAAGATAGAAGAACGAAGGCAGTCTTTTCTTGTCCATGGCTCTTGGAACTATTGCAAACCGGTTGTCGGGTCTTTCAGAACTTCAGCTACACAGTACTCTTTGTTGAACTAAGCAGATGAAGTGAACTAGAAGTTATGTAGTTCAAGTCAACGCCAGACAAGGTAAGGCCAGAAGGCCACAACTATGTAGCCAAGATGACCAGATTTACATGACTGGACAGAATATATGGCTGCATATACTTAAGAGTTGTCAAGTTAAATCGAACCTCTTCTCTTGTGTAAGTATTATCCGTGATGAAGCAAAATTCTTCCACTCGAGGTGCACAAATTTCTTCATACTTTCTGCAAGCCATAATTGATAAAAAAAAAAACACAACAGAATCCCTTAGTGAATACACAAATTGAACATAAACTAGTGCAATTAACAACATGTCAAAACTTGAGACTTACGAAGCAATCAGCATGCAAGTGACGCCAAGCAGCTGGAGTCTTTGCTTCTGAATATAATTTTGGGAAAGAAACCGATCAATGAGATTCACTGTGAGGTAAAGTGTGTCTGGAACCAGTTTATATTCCTCAGAAACCTAAAAGAGGAAACATAAACTAAGAATTCTCATCAATTCTCATCAAATTTTGTGGGTATAAATATACAGTTTTAGCAAATTCGTTTGTGAATTACACACTGCTTGTGCACTCTAAGCAAGATAAATACATACTAAAGCAATTTGACTCAACTTACCTCAACAAGCCAATCAATCAATACTCCCCGCATGTTTGGGGTGATATCTCGCTGCAACTTTTCCATATAAGTAGTTGAAGGTCTTAGGTCAAGCTGAGAAAGGAAAATTTTTAGAAAATCAGAATCAAATATGTTTTCAGTATATAGTGTAAACCATAAACTAGAGCTCTTTGCTAAGCACCATTTGAAAGCAAAAATTTTTCACTTTAAAGGAAAAAAAAAAACAACTAAACTTTGACTTTTAAAAAAATCAAACTCAAACCACTATGCTTTCTCCCAGCCAAACAAGAAAGCACCAGCATGTGGATGTCAGATTTTTCAAAGCCATGATGTTAATCATAGTAAGATGCAGCTAGCACGAATGACTTTCAATGCCAGGAAAAGAACAGAAACAACAGTGACTTTAAAACTTATAAATTGTTCAAATATTTAACATGCCAACCTGGTTAGTTAAGGACCGGCAATGATAATGATATTAAGTGAATGAAAAAGCAGAGTAACAAGCATCAGAAAGTAGTAATTGCAACACAAACCTCTGTAACACGTATATTTTTATATA
This sequence comes from Azadirachta indica, assembly GCA_022749755.1. Lineage (NCBI taxonomy): Eukaryota > Viridiplantae > Streptophyta > Magnoliopsida > Sapindales > Meliaceae > Azadirachta > Azadirachta indica. The sequence goes on from CM040446.1 coordinate 15,263,313, forward strand.
TATCAGGGGCGTACAAGCTGCACACTTGAGGATCTTTTTGGTTTGAATCAATATTCACAATGCATAGACCATTTGATTGCGGTTCTTGGCACAACTTGTTTTCTTCTGCATAATCCAATTAAAACGGTGTCACCTTTGCACATAAATTTAGAAACAGAAGTTTATTACCCAAGCATTTTCTTTTATGACATACTTGAAATTTTCAACTCCTTAACATCAACCATGAGATGAAGTATAATAATAACTATATAAGAGTGAGAGGGTAGTTCACAACAAAGCCTCTGTTGGATAATCTTTGAGAAGCCATTGAACAAATAACCCTTCTCAAATATCATTAAGAAGATAGGCTGCCATTTAATTGTGTTTACTAAGTTTACACAATTCAGATTTCCACAACTTGTTCCGAAGTAATTTAAAATGAGCACAAACCTTTCTCTTGAGGTTCTTGGAGTCCAACTGGCTTCTCAGAAGCATGTGATGGAAGAATCCAATCTGCTTCGCCATCTTCACTCGTGCTATGACATGCACTCAATTGTACTGTTTCTCTTTCTTTCACCTCTTGTGGTTCTGCCATCCTTATTTTTGACAATTCTTCAGCTAACTTTGTTTTCACATCTTCTTCAACAAGTAGAGTTTGTACACAGACACCTGAAGCCACCTTTGCAATCTTCTTTGGGGGACCAACGCTAGTCTGCTTGCTAGTCTGTTGATCAGCAATATCAACAAAGACAAAGTTCTTATATTTAAAATCAAAAAAAATTCAAAATAGTAAAAGAATATAAAGTTACTAGACAAACAAGAAGTATGCCATGCAATTTCTTGGTTAATATTATCACTGACCATAACTGACCATCTCCCCTGCTTAATGGTTCTTGACAAGAGCATAAAACGTATGCAACAATCCTCACCTGAATGTCTACATAATTGCTGCAGTTTCCATGTGATTTTTCACAGATGTTGGTTACATCTTTAAGCACTGCCCTTCTCTTATGCTGAATGCCTGAAATGGCAGCCAAAGAAACTTTGTTCTCATCAGATGCTGCTCTTTTGGAATTCACACTATGAACATGCTTCTGATCTGGTTTAAAGGTAGGTTTTGATGAGGGAAATATCCCTCCTGATGTACCCAAGGCCTTAGCTCGTGCTCGTGTGATTCGTGAAGTAGGCTCTTCAACTTTGGCAGCAGTTTTATTTTCTTTATTCATATTCACATGCCTTGTACAAGAGCGCAGCATGGCCTAATCTGAAATGCTGTTCATTGGACCTGCATTTCTGTTGCCATTTCAATGTCAGAAAATAGGAACAAGAAGCTGCACAGTAGCCAAAATAAAGCAATAAGCACACAAAAAAGCAGCTCCATTTACTCTTAACAAAAACAAACAAAAGAAATCTATGTTAATCGCAAGCGATCGTGTCCCTCACTTAAAAGAGATAGTGGCAAGCTTTATATAGACAGCTTATAAAGTCATCATCAACACAACAATCTAGGCCCGATTCAATTTTATCATATGAAGTTAAATAACTACCTTTCTAATATTATCAACTTATAGATGAATGATAAAAGATAAAGGCAACAGAAACTCAATGAAAAATGCACGAAAAGAGTCCATGAAGATACCTAACTGGGAGTAACACAACAAATGCTATCATGAGCAGACAGTGAAAGACTTAACATGTTGATGCTATTAATAGTGATCTCAAGAGATGAAGACATAATGTAGCTGGTTCTGATAGAAGTTATTGGCGTCATTCCAAATTCACAAAATATCAACCATATAGGTTTAGAATTTAAAGTGCCAAATGCTGGCAAGCAAGTTAGTATTCCCGAGCAATCAATATATTTCTTGAAGAGGATTAGATAAAAGTAACAGATCTCTTAACCAATGGGGGAATATCAGTAATTTCAATCACTTAAAAAAGGGAGTAACTAATAAATATTTAGCAAAATCAAACAGAAATGAAAATATTCTTAGATGTCTAATATTTCATATTTAATTACACAATCAAACAACTAGGATTTAAAGGCCAAAAATGAAGCTAAATTATGAAATCCACTCTGACTGATTGTTCTTCCGGTTTTAACATTACGTGGTTTGCAGAAATTTAATTGGACATTTCATTGTTCTTCTCTTTTTCACATTTTATCGTAGTAAAGCTTACTTGACTTCCTGTATTCTGCTTAATTCACGTAAACCATCCAAACCCTAACCTCTGCAAAATTTGTTCCGGTTTTGGCGTCGAATTCTCTTTTTTTCATTAAAGAAAAAAAAGATAGAACAAAAATATACTAAATCAGAAATAATTATAAAAACAAACATTATCCGCTGCATCAACCAAAAATTTCTCCACGAATTCTCTCCAACCATTTACCAGAAGATCTTAAAAAAATGAAAGCCAATTATAAAAAAAAAAAAAAAAAGCTCCAAAGTTCCGAACAAAACAGATACGGAGAAAACCGTCAAATATGGTAAATAAAACACAATATCTCAAGGAAGAGACTCCGTCACAGATCTGCGAAACGGAACTCAAAATATCATTTTCACTGTCTCGTAAAAAATCCGTGACTCTTCCTCGATCCATAACGAAATACAACGCAACAAGTTTCACGGAAACAAAAATACAAACACGTAAGAAGCGAAAATGCGTCAGTATTTCAGCAAGAAGAAGACGAGCTTACTGAGTTACAGGGAGCTCCGAGACCTTTCGATTTGGTCAGAAGAGCTGAAGAGAAGAGAAAACAAAAAGAGCTTTGTATTTTTGTTAGAGATAAAGAGACTGTGTGTGAAGTGTGGTTATATTGCAGAACAGGGAGCGTGAGCGGGACGGAGCACAGTTTAAACTTCCAAAAATTGTTGTTATTTCCGCTTCCTATTTTTCTGCTTCCACGCTGATTTTCAATTTGACCATGTGATTAAAATAATAATAGTAGGGACCTCGATCGTGTACGGCGGTATCCACACCGCAAATTGCTGTAACCAGTAAGATCTCGCCACGTTCGTTCATAAAAGTCAATACTCAACGATGAGTTGTTGCATTATTTCATAACCTTTTTACCAAGTAGAGACAGTTTAACGTAGACAAGATGAATGAAATTTATTGCGTAATTTTAAGTATTTAAACATTATGAGATATGAATATTTTAAATATTTTAAAATACTTGTATGAAAATATAAAAAAAATTATTGAATGAAATTTAACATTTAAAAAATTATTACCTGCCACTGTTGAAATATTTTAGAGAGATATCGTAATATACGCTAATTCATATTCATAACTGTACCAAATTTATATTTCAAAAATGAGTTGATGATACATATGTTTTTTAACCTTGAACTGTGTAAAATTTATTGTAAAGTTTTAACCATTTAAAAGTTATTAGGTCCCGATATTCAAAAGTTTAAAATATAAATTTGTTGATATACTTTGTTGGTTAATGGGTACATATTGTTATTTAGAATTATACAACATTATTTGTCACCAAAAATCTCAATTTTAAAACGTACATATACATGGAGGAATAAGAAATTTTTAACCATTAAATCATTGTTCTCCTTATTGCAAATTAAATATTATAGCTATCAAACTTCTTAATTAATTTACAATTTTAGATGGTAAAAAATTTACAACAGAACTTGAAAAATAAAATAAAAATTTTATTAGTGGTAAAGTTACAATCTCTATTCTCTATTTTTAGTCATAATTTATAATTCATGTAACGTGGATCTTTAGTAAATTAAAATTAGAGTGATATAAGAACCAAAAAAAAAAAAAAGTTTCATAAAATATTAATAATAAAAAAAAAAGCAATAGTTTAACGGGTTTCCTAAATTAAAGTTTTTATTTGTATTTACAGGCTTTTGAATTTGATTGGCAATGATCTGCCTTTATTGCCTGTAATGCATATAAATTTGGCAAATCTTTGCATAATGTTTAAAATAGAAACTATTATTACAAGAAAGAAAAATACATTATTACGTGTCTGATTGAATGCTTCTAGTCACTAAAAAGTCAAACTAGATCATTTAAAATTTTTAAAAAACAAAATATATTTAGATAAGTTATTTGTTGATTTGATTTTGGAATGTAATGAATTGGGTGGAAAGTTGCAAAAACTAAAATAAAAACTTTATTTTTAAATTTTAGGTAAGGTAGAGCCAAAAATAATGAAACATGGTCCCCGCTAGGCCGCTCCATTCAATTCCTTTCTGCCCTACCTAATCTTCTTCTCTGCATGCATTTCAGACTTTGAATGGAATCATTTTGAAACATAAAAAAAAGGGCAAACAACAATTTTGTTTATCATAATATCCGCTAAAAGTTTTTCTTTTCTCCTTTATTTTTTCAACTTGTAATTTGGACCTTTAAACACTCCATTTTTTAGTAGAAATGCTAAAAAAAATGAGATAGTTGTATCACATTATTATTACAATATTTAAAGTTAATTGGAAGGTGCAATCATGCAATCATTTTTAGACGCTCCTGTTGCATTTTTCATAAGCTATACCTTTAACAAAACGAAAAACAGAGAAGACAAGCGAAACTCTTCGTTTTGGCTTAAAGCATTATTAGCTACTTTTATGATCTTGCACAAACATTTTTGCATTCTCAACCACCTTCTTAAAAAATCAACTATATGAAATGGATGAGGTTTTCACGTGCTAATATTTGATAATTTGATTACAAATAGTCGTTTCATATTCATAGGCTTCCCGTCACTTTACCCCACCAATATCGACTCATCGTTTTTTTTTTTTTCGCTTTTCGGTGTTTTAAAAGCGGTCCTTTTTAATTGGCAAGTCCTTATCACTTTTTCTCTCTCTCTCTCTCTCTCTTTTTTTTTTTTTTTTAAAAGAAAATTAAAACAATCAATTTTTTATTTGTGGACTTTAGTTTGTTGGAGCGTTGCATAGATTAATTGTAGCCAATAACCCCAGTGAGTACTTCTCAAGTTTTTGTCTCAAACTACGTATCTTAAATGTCGATGAGTTGCTGAAACAATAAAATTCATAGAACACAATTAATAATTATAAAAATAATCAATCACATTAAAAATATAATTATTTAAACAGGAGGCCTTTTAACTCTTGTATTTCGTTAGTTGTCTCGCTTTATCCAAAAACTACTGTGAAATATAAATAGAGGGAGGTAATTATTAAAATTAAATTTGAGTTAAATTAGGGTTCAAACATGTGATGTTAATTTGTTCTTATATTATGTTCGATGTGCTGCTTTACACACAAATTTAAATAAATTATAAAAAAAAGATGCATGGAGGTACCAAGAGGAAACTGCTTCCGTATCCAAAATCAACATGCCTGTTTCTAATTGTATAGAACAAAACGAAGCTCGGAGTATTATAAGAAATTGTGCTTCTGCTTCCGTTTCTGCTACAGCGCAGCAGTGTTTCCTGTAATTAATTAAAATAATATCATTAATTAATTAATTAACATTGAGAACAGTCTCAACAGTCAATGAATAATTAAAAAATATAAATTGAAAGTCTGAAACTAAGCATCTATTTTAGGGTATTATACTTTAATTACTGACAATAAAGAATGATAATCAGATAATGATAATAATGATCACAATATTATATGTTAAAAGAAAATATAATAATGTTATATGTCCCGAGTTAGAAAGTACAAAATAATTTTTTTAATATTACATAAATCGAATATTTTTATTTAATTTAAATGATCTCTTACCCTCACACGTGGAGAAAAATTTATTTATATTTTAATATGATAAATCTCATATATAGTAGGTATCATTTACTAGACTTTAATTGTGGAGTTCAATCTCCTTACCACTTCGATGAAACCCAAGTGACTAAAAATACAAAATAATTAAAATAATAAAAGATACAAACTTTTGTTAAACCTTCGTTACTTTATGAATATGAGCTTTTAGCACAGGTGAAGTTTTTCACTCAATATATCTTTTAATTAATAATAAAAATAAAAGATCATTTAATATAAAAATACATGTAAACTTTCTCTAAAGCCTCGAGTATGTTAAAAATTTGTGTACATATTTAGTTTATTTTTATTTTTAAATTAATAGTTTGTTAAAAACATATCGTCAGATGCATTTTCAAATTTGAAATCAACACAATATATGTATATACTTTAAAAATAGATTCGAAAAAAAAAAATGTTATCTGAAAAAAACAACAGAGATGGTTGAACTTCATTAATTAACGGAGGGAGAGCCAAAGGAAAAATAATAAAAAAAAAAAGACAAACAAGCCAATTGGAATTGGCCAGCAAGCTTGTCAGTGTAGAAGCTAAGTTTGACGTGAGTGCTCTAATTCCTTCGAAAGCCCAAACCATGTTCAGCTCTTGCTCTGTAACGAAATTTATATTCAAAAGAGGAGAGTCTTGAACATAAAGAAAGGAGGCACGTTGATTTACATAGATGGGCGTAAAATAATTGAGTGTTTTTTATCCCCCCTTCATTGACTTGACTTCACTCAACACTTCACAGTTGTTGTATACACTATACACTATACACTATACACACACCACACCTTCACCTACTACATTTAAAATGAAAGACTTCTTTTTAATTATTTATCTATTCCAAAATTTGTCACCATTTCAAACATTCATGATACCAGATTTTGATTTCAAATGAATAATCTCTATATTCCTCAAATTCTGAAAAGGAAAAATTGTAATCCATCATCCAGGGTGGGATAGATAAAGTTTACCCTATACCCTAGTAAGTGAAAACTGTAGATTAGCTTTAACCTAAACTGAAAAGGCCAGACTTATCCCCAGCTCACATAGAAAAAAAGCAGAAAAACAGTTTAATGTGTACTTCCTTTTTTTGACTGTGTCAGCAACGGCCAGCAATGTCTTACGAATTACCCACTGGACTTTAGTTTATTGTGTCAGATTCCTCATGTCCTACAACTTGTTTATTATTATCATCTCAAATTTTGAATCTCGACAACTTAAAATCCTGCATAGTACTTCACCTTGGGTCCAAACCCATTTAAAGTGTTTGCATCTTTTCAGCTACTTCAAATTGTGTTTCGTACTATATATATATATAATTGTGTTTCGTACTATATATATATATATATATATTAAAACCCACGATTTAAACTTTTACCGGTAAACAGTGATAGGCGTACAAAAAATATACATGTATCACAAATTTGAAATTGGTTGCTGCAAATCCAGTGATGTGAGTAGAGCTTCGGCGTTGTGTACTGCTAGGCTCCTCATCACTTCTTCCACTGGGGCAACCTCTGAACCACAACCTTTAAACAACAATACAAAGAGAGAGATCTATTACTTATATTTATCACGTGATGACAGGAATTTTACTTGAGTTGCTTAAACTATAAGATTCTGAAGAAAAATTTTTAGGGTGTACCAGATAATCCTGTGCTTTCTTTCAACCATAAAAAGACTTTGTAATTATCTGGGATATCGATGTTTTCTTCATCTCAATGTTTAAGTAAAAGTGTTAAGCAGGCAATCATCTTTTGTTCTGAATATATATATATATATATATATATATATATATATATATATATTTAGATGCAAGTCATTTAACGGCATGCATATAATTAAAATGTAGAAAATGTTTCTTTGCATCAGAGCTAAGTCATTACTGCTGCAGAAGGACTTTCTATCTGCTGTATTTATCCTATGATTCATTTAGGCACGAATTTTGTTGACATGACTGGAATTAGTGAATCATATCTCCTTTTTTTTTTTTTTTTTTTTTTGCTTTGTTTTGAAAGGAACAAAGAACTGAGGCCGCATCTTATATGCTGGACTCAGTACTCTAGATGAGAAACAAATAAAAGGACTATTGTATTTTGAATCACAACAGCTACAGTGTTTGCACTTAGTAGCTAATATTTACCAACCACCCACCCACCCACACCCACAGCAGTTATGGAGTAAAAGAATGGATCCTGTAGGATTCCCGATAAATACTTCAATTTCTTCTGGAAGCAAATCATCCGCTTTTCACGTTCCATGAATAGCTGGGACATTGAGGAATATCCAGAAAGGCATTTAGGAAATTGGTTTGATTCTGTATATGTTCATTTTATTTGAAGAAAGGAAGAATCCCAAAGAATCTTTCTTTTAGTTGAGTCTGTCTTTGATTAATAACGTGTGACATTCCGAGTCCTCATTACTAATTGAACCGAAAAGCATACACTTAATCTAGTATTTATGGTGTACATAGCAAAATTTTAAGCACTTCTACAATAAAACACTAATAGATGAAGAAGAAATAACATTTTTGCAGCATACCTTTCCGGAATTTTCTTTATTTCCCACAATAGTTTGACAAGCAAGTCTCCAAGATTCAGGTTTCTGCACCTTAAAACCACAGCTAAATACAACAACTTTCCAAAAGTGCCATCTTAAGGAATTTCTTCATATCAAACTCAGGCAAATACCACCACAACAATACCTCACATAATGCAACTAAAATTAGCTTTATTGAACATGAATAAGCTATCAAATCTTTTTCTCTTTTATCAACTAATGTTATAAATATAAGCATATTCAACTTCTCAGGAGAAGTAGGTATCAACATTAATAATCTGCAGGTTGAAAATCTACACTTTTTGTTCCCATACAAAGAATAAGAGAGAAAATGAGCTTGCCTTTTTCAGATACCGGAATTCGGTATTTGTTCTCTCACTCAAAAGATCCTTTCCATCAATTATCTGCCACAAAAGAGGAAGCTGCCTTCCATTACAAAACACGAACACCACATTGATTCCAGGACCGAAATTATATTTGTAACTGCAGTACTTCTTTTTTAACTTATAAAATACAACAACTAATATATTTGATAAACACAGTCTTTCAATTTGCAGCTAATATTTACCCAAAAAAGGAAAACAAAATATGATACCTCAACAATGCAAGTTCCACAGCTTCCGCCGCCACCACAGTTCATCACCTTCCCCTAGTGAATAACACATCCAAGTCCATTTGTAAATAACAGTGAAGAAAAGAGACCGCTTTTAAGTTAAAACAACACAGTATGAAACGATAACGTTTTAATATAATATGAAGTTATTTACGTATGCAGCGTAGAGCTCAATCTTGTTATCTAACATGATGTTCCTCAGCAGCTTCTCTCCACTAATCGCTTTAGCTCTATCCACGGGATACGATCCATCGTTTCCTGCTTTCGGCTGCACTCAAAATCACAAAAGCTCAAAACTTTTTATAACTCTAAACAAGAATTTAACAATTACAATTTAAGAATGAGACACATATTGGAGTATGCAATGAAGTTTACAGATTACAGACCCCAATGAATTCGAGCTCAATTTCGGCCTTTTCCGGTGAAGCTTCCGGCAAATTCACGGCGAATGACAGAAAACCGGGTCTCTCTTTGGGCCTCAAGTTACACCTGCCCTTGCTCAAGCAGAATTCTGGTTGATGTTGTGACACTTGTATGGCGCTGAATTTTAGGAGGGTAACCATTTTCCTCTCTCTTGGAATTTTTTCTTCATCACAGCAAAACCACCTTTTTATAAGTTTCTATTAGGGGTACAATGGTAAATTCAAACTCATCATATTTCGTCTGCAAATTTGTTTGATAATTTCGCTTCCTGACAGCAGAATGAAGTGCGCATGCTTCTTCCAGTTCGGCCGCCGCATCAGCGACCACGCTCACCTATCTCTGTACGCATCCTTTCGCAAGCACTTCTCCGACCAATCATGGCTCCCCGTTTCAGGCAACACTCTGTACTCAATCCCAAACGAGAATTTCTCAAAAGCCGACTTCTCTATCATTTCCGACCTCCTCCGAAATCCGAACATATCGTCGGGTCCATCTCTGGAGTCTGCATTAAACCGGACCGGTGTCGAACCGCGTCCGGCTCTGGTTCAGGCTGTATTGAAACACTTCGACCGTTCGCCTAAATTGTTGCATACTTTGTTTCTTTGGGCTGAGAACAAAGCAGGGTTTAAATCCTCTGCGACGCTGTTTAATTCTATGGTCAATGTTCTTGCTAAAGCAAAGGAGTTTGATTCTGCCTGGTCTATGGTGCACGATAAGATCAGTGGACATGACGGACCTCATTTTGTTTCGAAGGACACGTTTGCCATTTTGATCAGACGGTATGTTCAAGCAGGTATGAAAGATACTTTGCGGTTGAAAGATTTGACTATTACGTACAATTCGAATTTGGAATTTTGTATGTTGTCTGTACTCAGATTGTTAACATTCAATTTAAATATACATTGAATAGTACTTGCTAAAGTTGGTAATTTGACATTGTGATCTGCTTAGTAATATCAAAGGAAATGTTTGAATTTACATGTGATCTGACATTTTCATGTTTTGTGATTCTTGTTGCTTAATGTGATTTGGAACTGAGTTCTTTTTCTCCTTTAACCGGATTCTTATATTTTGGAGGTTGATGCAGGTATGACACAACCTGCAATTAAGGCGTTTGAATTTGCAAACAATTTAGAGCTAGTTAATCATTCTGATTCACGAACGAGTTTATTTGAAATTTTATTGGATTCACTTTGTAAAGAAGGGCATGTTAAGGTAGCTTCAGATTATTTTGATAAAAGGAGGGTGTTGGACCAAAGTTGGGCTCCATCAATTTGGGTCTATAACATACTACTAAATGGATGGTTTAGGTCCAAAAGACTAAAAGACGCAGAGAGATTTTGGCTGCAAATGAGAAAGGATAATGTGACCCCAAGTGTCGTAACATATGGTGTTCTTGTTGAAGGATATTGTCGGATGTGCCGTATTGAGAGGGCAGTTGAGTTGGTGAAGGAAATGAGGAATGATGGAATCGAGCCCAATGCCATAGTGTATAATTATATAATTGATGGATTTGCAGAAGCCGGCAGGTTTGAAGAAGTGTCAAGGATGATGGAACGGTTTCTATTGTGTGAATCTGGCCCCAACATGTTCACTTACACTTCTTTGGTGAAGGGTTATTGCAAGGCAGGCGATCTTGAAGGGGCTAGTAAGATCCTTAAGACGATGATTAGCAGGGGTTTCATCCCAACCGCTACGACCTATAATTATTTCTTTAAGTACTTCTCAAAATTCAGGAAAATTGAGGAGGCAATGAACCTTTTCACCAAGATGATTGAATCTGGGTACACTCCTGATCGGGTAACTTACCATCTCTTGTTAAAATTGTTCTGCAAGGAGGAGAGGTTGGAGTTGGCAATCCAAGTCTGCAATGAAATGAAAACCAGAGGATGTGACATGGACTTAGATGCTAGCAATATGTTGATTGATTTGCTTTGCAGAATGCACAAGTTTGAAGAGGCTTTTGCAGAGCTTGAAGATATGATTCGCAGGGGCATAGTTCCTCAGTACCTTCCGTTCCAGAAAATGAATCATAAGTTCAAAAAATATGGAATGATTGATATGGCGGAGAAACTACAAAATTTGATGTCTTCTCTACCGCATTCAATGAAGTTGCCAGATTCATGGGGTGGAGATCAAGATGCTTCACATGCAAGGAGACGAACTATAATTCAGAAAGCTGAAACAATGTCTCGTATACTAAAGACCTCTAGAGACGCACAAAAACTCACTAGGTATAAAAGTTGACTTAAGCCTGCTGTTTCAAGTGCAAACCAGTCAAGGAAAGAAGTCAACAGAAGAGCTTAGGCGACATCCAGCTACAAATACTGAAAAGAAACTTTTAACTGCATGCAAGTGTATGATTGTTGCTATAAAGTTGGGAAAAATTTTTGGATATCTGTTGTTCAGATGTGAATTCATCAGTATGTCTATAATCTACCTCTAGGATGGCATCCAAATTAAATTGTTTCAAGTGGGTACTTTTTCTGTTTGGCTTGCTTCAAGATTTTCTTCCTTTGAACTGTCCCCCTTAATCCTTGGATGATTTACTTTTAGATGGCTCTGTTACGTGTACTTGAACAGACACTGTACATGATTTCCTATAAATTTCATGTCTTGCGTGTTGTTCCAGTTGTGGAGAAATGTAACAGGGAAAGAATAACTGTAGACTTGCAGAATCAAAATATTGAGTTGATTGTAACAAATATCGTATATATATACACTATCAAATTGGCCTTTTACATTTTGTTATGCTCTCTATCTCTGACTTTGTTATTTGGTGGTTGATTGACTAATCGGCATTTTCTTTTATTATTCTTTTTATAAACGGGGATGTAAGAGAAACTGTGGCCATGATTATCAGGGACAAAATTCAATGATTTTCAGTTTTGCTTGATTGGGTGCTCTTACATCTATGGTGTTTGAATTTTGCCATCTTTTGTGTCAGTTACTAGGAAGTCCATTGCATTATGATTAGGAAATATGGTTAGTGAACATTTGCTCCTGAGTTCTGCAGCTGATATTTTCATTCCAGCAGATGATTATCTTGAACAACTTTCTCTGGCAGCAGATACCACCTTTAGATTTGGCATGGCTCTTTGGATTTATCTGCAATACGATATTTCAAGAGCAGGAAAGAAATTACCAAGGAAGATGCTGAGGCAATTCCACTTGGAGGTATGCGGAAAAATGTCGAAAGCATGTGAGCTGAATGTTTCCTGTACAAAATAGATATTGGATTCCACGTCTTTCCAGTGCTATACATAGTGAATGCATTTTTAGTGGTTTCATTATATCATTCTTTGACTACGTTTTACTGTCTGTTTTTAACATGAGCTCACATCCATCATTGGAGTTGAGTATTCATTCCATCATCAGCTTTGCATATTCGCTATAGAAATTAAAATCTCTTTAAAAATTTTTAAGTATGGGGTGTGAATTTGCAGGGAATTTGATTCAATTATATAGAGTAGACAGAATATGTGGTCCACTTGAGAATATTTGAGAAGTGCAAGAAACACCAACCGAGCAAGCATGATGCAATCTCTCCCTTCATTCTAGATGTGACGGCATATTATTGGTGGGCTCTCGTTTCTCACAGTTAAGAAACTGTTAGATAAATACTCATTTTTATTTTGGTAGCTAATTGAAATTGACGACTTGTCTTGGGATCATGGAACTCGATCGATCCATCGTCATAGTGGGGAATATGCATTTGAGATCAGCTAAGCTAACTAAGGTTGAGGTCAATGTTACGTTTTGATGTTTTGCTTTTACCTTCTAGATTGGTTGAGTTGAGTGGATTAGATAGATTATTATTATTATTATTATTATTATTATTATTATTATTATTATTATTATTATTATTATTATTATTGCAAATCTTACAAATAAAATATATGTTAAAAGGCCATGAATACTTTTCTCTATCTTTTTTTTATTTTATTTTTTTATTGGATTCGTTCATTTGCTTCAATGGATTAGTAGTACTACTACTACTAGCAGTAGTAGTAGTAGTAGTAGTAGTAGTAGTGGCTTTTTGCGCATGATTAATCTGCAATTTGCTGATTCACTTGCTATACTTTTATGCCTGCTGGACATACCTTTTCAGTAGTACCATATTTATATCATTGTATATATAATATTAATAGCACACATTTTGTTTTAATTGTTATATTATTACCAACTGTTAAAGTTTTTTTTTTTTTTTGGATTTTATAATTATTTTAAATTTTTTTATTTACTTTTATTTAAATAATAATTTGATGGGAGGAATCAGCCTAAGCCGGTTGCCATTTCATCAAGGGTTCAAGTAAATGTTTCAATTTTATAATAAGTTAAGGGCCTCGAGATATTTAAGAAGTGATTGTTTTTAATTTGAAAATTTATTAAAAATGTTTGAATATAATTAAATTAAAAATTTTTAATTTAAAGTGAATAATTAAATATTTGAATAAATTAAATATTATATTTATTATTAATATTTTTAATTTATTATTTAATATTTATATATATTTATAATTTAATAAATTAGTTTCAAAATTTTAAATATTTAAGATAAAAATAAATATATTAATTAAATTTATATTATTGTTATATGAAGACGTCTTATAAAAAAACAAACAGTATATAAGTAAAAATCACAATCATCTATATACAAAAGAAGGGAAAAGTCTATGAACCAAATGTCAAAAACAGTAAATATTTTATTAATAAAATTTAAATAAAAGCAAATTCGGATGTCTGATCATAGTTTTATTTGAGTGTTAATAGTTATTTGAAATGAATTGCTTCGTTTAAAAAAACATAGAAAAAGTGATATAATGTCATTATGATCGAGTGGACGCCCACATGTGATCATGAATATCCGAGGCAAAGTAATTATAGTCTCGAAAGCAACCTTTTTGTAATCAAAATTAACAAATTACCCTCGAATGATTATCTTTTTTTTTTTTTTTAAAAAAAATAAAAATACCATGAAATGAGACGTTCTCGTGTTTAAATTGGTGCCATCGATTACTATTTTTATTGGTTATGTACCGAACTTATGTTGACCATTGGGGTCCTCTTTGTGTAGTTGTCTATTGTCTATCTCCCAAATAAGTTCTATTATTATTATACTTAAACGTGGTTGTTTCAAAATGGGCATAAACAATAAACACCATCACACAAATCAATTTAAACGATTTAACAAGTCAAAACGATTCAAGTTAGATATTATTTTTTAATTAATTCTTTTATATCTCAGACATTAATTTCCGCCTCATGTCTATACCAAATAATTAATTACTGCACACGATATTAATATCCAAAATTGACTTTTTATTTTTCTGATATATATATATATATATACGTAGATAATTAATTAATTATATGACACATTGCTATCAAATTCAAATTATTATTAATAAAAAAACAAAAGCTAAACACGTGTGGTGGTATTGATTGCATTAAACATAAACACTCACGTTGCGGCCAGTTTTGTGCCACAAATTAAGAAATGCTTCTTCCACAAAAAGTGTTGAAGCGGTAAATAGTAGGGAGAGACAAGGGTAATTTAGTAAAAGGGGATTGGGGTGGATTACACGAAGGACAAAGTGGGAAAAATGAACGGCTAAGATTAGTGTTGAGTGATTGAGGGGAGAAGAAGAGGAATGAATGAGTGGGAGCAGTCAACAATTGTACTTGAAAAAAAGACCGAGAGAATCAATGCTCCAATATTCTTTTCTCTCTAACCATTTCATGATGTATCAATTTTCTACTGCCCAACATCAAATTAGCAAATTTTGTTACCTTCATTTTCCATTCTTTTTTATTCTTCTACTTGTTTTTATTTCTCGCCTTTTTCATCCAACAAATTTTAATCTTCTTATTATCATATGTCAAAATTACAATATAAATACTCATTAATTATTATATTGGTATAAATGTTGATTTAATGATTTTAACATTTTTGAATTTATGTATCTTCATACATTTTTGAAGCTACACGCCTAGACAAGATACCGTTGTGTTGTTGTGTTGTTGTGTTGTTTAAGAAACACTTTTGAAAAATGTTTCCACTTTCAAGTAAACTTTGATAAACCCAAAGTATTCAAAATGACGACTATTTTCAACTTAAAATAAAAGATAAAAGGGGATGTGATGGAATAAAACTTTGACAAAACGGGGCGAAACTAGAATTGACAAAGAGTAGGGACACGTTAGGGGGAAAAAGACAAAGAGTCTCACACTCACAGACACAGCGCGTTAGTAGTGCCATAAATCTAAAAACCTCACCTCGTATTAATTTTACTCTCTGTCAAATGTAGGAAGAAAACAAAAACACAAAACACAAAATACACACAACGCATACACATGATCACACACAACATTTATTCTCAAATAAATTTAAAAAAAAAAAAAAGAGAGAGAAAAAGATTGTAAAAACCAAAAATAAAATAAAATAAAATAAAATAAAAATGCCCCATTTAATTGAACAACACAGCAAACAACGAGTAGTGAGAAAGGAAGAACCTTTTGCTTTTTAATGCTCTCTTTCTTTCTCTGCCTCTGTTAAAAGGAATTCTTGATTCTCTCTCTTTTCTCTTTTATAAAAAATCGTGCTATCTTTTCTTTCGTTTTCTCTCTCTGTTTGTGTGTGGAGAAAGAGAACAGAGAAGCTTGAAGAGCTATGAAGCAGAGGCGGCAGCAGCAGCAGCAGCAGCAGAAGCAGCAGCGTGAAATGGGGATGATGAAATGGCCGTACTGATAATGGCACAACAAAGCAAAACCAACAACAATGCTGCAAATATCGTTAACAGAAGTGACAGTCGTGTCAATACAAGCCAACCCCAGCAGCAGCAGCAAGTGAAGCCAATGTTATACGACTTTCTGGGCATGAAGCCTACGGCAGATTCTTCGCCTGTCGTTTTGGCTTCAAAACCCTCCATATCTGAGCCCTCGCCCACTGCTTCCGCTTCTGTTGGGGCTTCTTCAGGCGGTGGTGGTCGTGGCCCCATCTCTTCTACCTCTGATCTCGCTTCTGGTCAGTCCCTTTTAACTTTCTCGCTCTGTGCATGAGTGCTTGTGGATGTAGTGTTTTTTTTTCCCCCTCTTTTTTTGTGGTTTGATCATAAATGTTTGTCTTTAATTTATGCCTATTAATGTTAAAAATGTTTGCTTTAGCGTCTTGTATATGGGAGGTTTTGCAGTCCTTTTTGGTCGTTGCTTAGTACTGTAGTGTTAGGGGTGGGGATTGCTGAACCTGCGGAATTAGATACTCATTTATCTCTAACTCTTTTCTTAGTTCAATGTAACATCTAGGGAAGAAAAAGTTCTATTCTTTCTCTAGTTTGGTGGGTGAGGCTGGTTTTATTTGGGGATGCATGCTCTGTTTTAGTGTTGTGTAGCTTGATTTTCAATTATTGATGTAGAAATCTGTCCGTCTCTCTCATGGTGGGGGGTTGGGTTATCTTTGTTATGGATTAGTTTTAGTGAGGTCAGTGATGGTTTTGTTAGCTTTTGTCTGTCTTCTACCTTTCCCTTTTATTTTGCTTCACTAAAGTTTTCTTTAAATGGATGTAAGTTTATGCAAAATACCTTATCTTTTTATTCAATTTTGCTAATGTTTTGTTTGCTGCTTCAGGTTAGATTCATCTGGTTTGGCAATGTTGTGTTTTGTGGTTTCTTTTACTTGAATATTGTTACCTTTTGTGGAATGACAATTTTGAAGGCATTTACGTTATTGAGCAATTTATTCCATTTCTTTTGAGAATTTTTTTTCTTTTTTTTATATATTCAGATATATAATGAAGTTTCTCTTCTGCTTTGTAGCCTCCGGCGATGTATTTGTTATTTTTGTGTTATTGATGTTCTTATCTTTAATATTTGTTGGTTGCCTTGGTGGCTTGAGATTATTAATGTTGAAGCTTACTTGTTGTAATTGTATTGCTAAAATATGAGATGCTTTTGGAGTGTTTATGTTTTCTGGTTTTGGACTGGACCTACGAAAATTAAAGTTTGATTCTTTCTCTCATCAATTTAATAGAAAGACAGGCTGGCAATCATCTTGAGGGGGTTCCATTCTATGGTACAAGGAGTGACATTTCTGGGCCTGAGATAAACAACAGATTAATAGGAAGTAAGCGAAGTAATTCAGAATCTGCCTTCATGGGTCTTGACTATACTGAGAACTCGCATTTGATGAAAGTAGGCATCGTATCTTATCATGTTTTCTTTCTTCCAGTCTTAAGCAAGTCAAGAAGCTCCTTAATTTGCAGTAGTTATTATTTTCACTGATAATTGTCAGTCTTGTTCAGATACTGAGAAATAGTGCAGAAGGAGAGCGGTCAAGAAGGTCCAACGATGATGAGATGTTCTACCGTATGCAGCAACTAAGGCCAACTTCTGCCTCTGTTATGTTACAGCCTTCTGGTATCAGTAGAATTGACGCCAATGTTTCTAGATGGGAGAGGACGATTCCAATGAATGTTGGCCATGCTGTACAGTGTCCTCCACGCGGGGGTCAATTGGTGCCTTTTATGCATCAAGTACCTACAAACAGATTAAGGGATGCCATTGCTGGGCCTTCAATGATCTCTCAATCAGCTGCTGATGAAGGATCTAGAACTGGGATTAAAGGTCCTAATATTTTAAGTTCCATCAATGCTAGTGGTGGTCTCTCAGAGAAAAATGCATCTGCACTGCTGCCAAGTGGCAGCAAGTCAAAGTCTGGGACTCTTATATCAGAGCCAGAATCTTCTACCCCGAGGTGAATTTTAACAATCTTATTCTCTTCTCTATTTCCAATTTTCAACTGTCTTTGAAGAGAGCACTTGATCCATATGTTATGAACATGGTGACAGTCGACAGGGATTAACATCCGCTGGCCGGCAGATGACTATATTTTATGGTGGCCAAGCTCATGTTTTTGATGATGTCCATCCAAATAAGGTTTGTTTTCTAGTTTTCCACTGCTATGGGCATGCCTTTTTTTTGTTTCTTTTTTCTGAATGGGGTATAGTTGTTGTGATATTGGTTCATAGGAGCAACTAGGGGAATTATAGCTAATTGATACTCATATTCCAATTGCCTGCTATTATCTGTAGAATTGCAGAAGCTGGCTTCTTAATCAAATGTGATATTTGTTTTCAGGGTTTAGTGTATATTATAGTAAAAGAATATATATTGTTGAATTTTTTAGATTCTTTCCACCTGTATTCATGTTATTGACCCTGAAGTCTGCATGGACCACTAAATAGCACTTTAATATGCTTGCACCAAAAGATATCCAATCTTTGATTATTTGATCACAAGCACCCTTTTAAAGACAGTCATCTATAAAATGTTTAATTCTAGTTAATGTTAAAAGAAACTGTAATGCATGCTTAGTTGTGTGGTTAGAGTACCTAATACTATCAAAGACAAAGCTACATTATTTAGGTCATCTTGTACTTTGTCGGGTGCATTAGGTTTCTCAAGCTTTGCAAGTTGGACGTTGCCTGGGTTATTAGTCTTCTTTTACATCTCATTAACTTGGTATGGCAAATATGTAAATTGCACATTGGCAATTACTCTTAGCTATAAAATTAGTGGCTTGAGGTCCCAAGGTGGCCCTTGTTTGTGTTCTTGGAATGGCTTGGTTTGGACTACTTTTAGGGCCTAGCATTGCCTGATTTGATGCTAGTTGTTTAAAGGTTCTATTCGGAATGAAGACTGACTGTGCTGGTTGGTAGGAAGGTTGTTATGTTTTGTACGGTCTCAAGTTGAGATTCATTTCGACTTGGTGCCTGTTTGCTTTTTGCTCTGAATATAGTTCAGTTTCAGTCATTTGAAAATTCTAAAAATGTTTGTTTTCCAACTCATTATTGAAAACTCAGTAATTATATCTTAATAACTTAAAATTTTAACTTAACACTGAAGTCTAAAATTTGAATAAATTTTCTAGTTGTAATGAACTACAATATCTTTATAAAAATTATTTATTTTCTAATATATAGGATTTATTTTAATTATTTACAAGGATATAGTAAGTAAAATACTAGTTTCCAGATATTTATATTCGGATGTGATAAATATAAAAAATTATTATTTAGAATCATTCATATTTATTCATGTTTCATATCCATTCATATTTTAGGAAAAAAAAAAAAAAGCCCTTATTAGGGGCATATGATGGAAATGAATGCAATGCAATTGGTGAACAAGCTTTTTGGTAATGATAATAGTAAATTTGGAAAGCAATCAAGTCAGAGAATCACTCTTGAAGTTTATGGAATGACCTTTTCTACCTTCCACTGAAGAGCTTTCTAAAGTCAAACACTAATGGAAGAGGTTCTTGCCTGAGTAGTTGATTCTGAACAAAGCCAGTAAAAAGGGGTTGGTTATCTTTCCTCACAATGATGGTTGTTGAGGAAGGCTACAAATGAAGCTGGTTGTATATTGCCTGCAAAATTTCATGCCAGTGCTTGGAGTTATTTGGCTATCTTAGTTGTTTTTTGATTGTTTTGGTGTTAATATTTGCTCGTGATTGAAGTCATTTGCACTAGTTGATTGTGTTGCATGCTGATTGAAGCAACAGTTTTTTGGTATTCAACTAATGTGCATAATCAAAAGTCTTTAATGACATTATTGTTGGCATTTGACTGTCTTTCTACTGCTGGAAAGATGATGCTCGCTAGGTGGCTATATACAATTTACCTCCTGAGACTTGATTTAGAGGAAATTACTTTTGG
The DNA here is from genome assembly GCA_022749755.1 of Azadirachta indica. NCBI lineage: Eukaryota > Viridiplantae > Streptophyta > Magnoliopsida > Sapindales > Meliaceae > Azadirachta > Azadirachta indica. The sequence goes on from CM040446.1 coordinate 15,283,364, forward strand.
TGAGTGTTTCCCCTTCCATAATTAATCCTTAATACTACAATGCGAAGCGAATCCACAATTTTGATATCTAGGTTGCTCAAATTGCTGGTTGTAGTTTCTAAGGAGAGGTAGCTGTCATTACTTAAGTATGATCGGAGAAGTTTCTGATTTTAATGGTGTGTGCTTAGCTGTAGGTTTGAAGTTTCATATTTACTTGAGCTGTTAGACCAGTCGTTTAATTTCTCAATTTCCCTTCCTCTTGAATGACTATTTTTGTTGCATAGCATCACATAGTATATTATTCAACTCCTTTACATAAGATGGTGTATACCTTTCTGTTTCAAAGATTAAGAACTGAATTTGTGCTCTCTAAAGGTAGCAAGGAGCATATTGTTTCTTGCAGGCAAGGAATTAATAAATTCTGCATAACATGTCAGAAAGAAAATGAGGTTGTTGAAAGCAGCTTTGGTGCCCTTTATTTGTTGTACTGAAGAGGGATACTTAAACAGTAATGTAGTTTGTGTACTTCTGGGTTTGAAGGTAAATTATGCACTAGAGTTAAAGCTAGTAAGCTAACTGGCTACGCATCCATTCTGAGGTTTCTGTTTTACCTGAATTATTTTTGTATGGTTTAAAATTTTATTCCAAGTGTTTGATAATTGAATCACTTGAATGCAAATTGCGAGCATTACTGCTTGGTTGCTGTATGATAATTTTCAGGCAGATGTTATTATGGCCTTAGCTGGATCAAACGGAGGATCTTGGTCAACAACCTACTCCCCAAAATCTACAATGAGACCAGTCGGTGAAAATTTCTTGTCAAGTGGAGATCTTGAAGCACGTCTGGCAGGTAACACCGCTTTAGCACCGGAACTTCGTGGAAGGTTATCTGCTGCGGGTAACACCAGTCATGGAACTAGCTCTAATGATCGAATCTCAACACCCACAGGTGATCCTTTGTCTTTTATCATCTTATATAATGCTTTTCCAGTGGTAAATTTTGATTTGATGGATTTGGTTATATAATTGTAGGTTTTCAAGGCAGCCTTGGTATGGCTAAGGATACAAGAAATCAAAATCAAGGAGCAGAGCCTAGTAATGAAGAGAAAAGAGAGATATGATATGTTCAAGGGAGTTTTGTAAAAGCATCAAAATCTATATGCAGTGTCTTAGTAGTAGGGAAAACAAGCTGTTTCTCTATTGTCAATTTATGCTTCAAATCAACTTTTTGAGTTCTCCCTTTTCTATGGGTAAAGAGAAGGGAGGGGGGGGGTAAATTTCCATTTGCTATCTTGTTTATAGAGGAACCCACTTAAGCTGTTAATTATTTTATCATCAGATGCAGATGTTTCCCAACACTTTTTCTCACATGCATGTGCTCTTTTACCATTAAATTACCCCCCTTGGCTTAAAATTGAAAGCATTTGTACCATTTGCCCTGTGCTTATTATGCTTGTCTGGGATATGAAAAATCGTTTCTGACTGCATGGGTTTTGCATTCCAGTGCACTATGCAAAGTGACTTCAATTTTTTTTTTTTTAGTTATCATTATTATTATATATAGGAACATAACATACACATCATTTAAACCCCTCTTTTACTCTAGTGAAAGCAGACTTTGAACTGTTGACGTAATTTTACTGGTGAATTAATTAATTAATTAATATTCATATCTAAAAAAGATATCAAAATTTATTGTAATACCCACCAATCAATTATAATTAATCTTTATGTGCATAATTTTAAGTAGAAAATGGGTGCGTTGACCAGTGAGTGTGATTTGAACGTTCGATCTTCAAAGTGATTGATGTTAACTGAAAGAGATTGGGCAATACCCGGCCCTAAGCCTACTGAAAACCATCAGCTCAATGTTAGAAGATTTAAAAAAAAACAATAAATAATTTAAAAAAAAAAAGAAGGAAAACCTAGAGTACGTGGCAGCTGGAGTTATTTTAATAAAGGGATTTTAACACATTTCTTTCATAAAATTTGAAATTTTAACACTTAAATGAAAGGTTCAAAAAAAGGTATACTTATTTCCCTAAACCGTTAGTTGACCATCCAATTTTATTTATATAACTATAATACCCTTAATTTCAAAATAAAATATAAGAAATTTAATTTATATGTAATAAAAAATAATTTTAATTTATATTTATATTTATTTAAAAATTAAAAATTTAATTAATAAAAATTTAATTTACGATTTTAATACTTAAATAAAAAAATTTTAAAAAAAGACATTTATCTCCCTTGAATTGTCAATTGACCATGTATTTTCACTTAAAATAATTATAATACCTTTAATTACTTCAAAATAAAATTTAAAAAACTTAATTTTAATTTATTTGATGTTGAAAAAATTAAAATAATTAAAATTTTGATTAATGACAATTATAATTTATATTCATTTAATATTTATTTAAATTAAAAATTTATTTAATGATATTTAAAATTAGCAATTTAACCATATTAATATTTTTTCTATTTTTCCGTCATTGCGTACTTTCATCAAATTTTTTGTGTAAACTCAAAAACTTACATTTGTTTTACGAGTTATAAGATTGATATTGAAGTGTGAATTTAATATGAATGTGTATGACATATATCTTGTATTAAAGTGTTTTTGTAAGAAGAATGAGATTGATAAACCTGTGAAATTGTTTAGTGAAATAAAAAAAATATAATTTATTGTTGGAGAATTTACAAAAAAGGGAGTTAAAAAGGCAACGGCTTTACATATATGGATTTGAAATTTGAATAAGTGGAATATATGAATAAAAATTAAATTATGTTTAATTAAATTCTTAATTTCAATAAATATTAAATATACGTAAACTAAAATCACAAATTAAATTATCATTAATTAAATTTTTAATTTTTAAATAAATATAAATATAAATTAAAATTATTTTTATTATATACAAATTAAATTTCTTATATTTTACTTTGAAATTAAGGGTATTATAATTATATAAATAAAATTGGATAGTTAACTAATGGTTTAGAGGAGATAAGTGTACCTTTTATTAAATATTTTATTTAAGTGTTAAAATTTTAAATTTCGGGCAGGTATGTGTTAAAACCCCAATATAAAAATTACGAATATATTATCAATTATCAAAATTAAGGGAAATCCTGTCTACTAGTAAAGAAGTGCTGTGTAATGAAATTTTCATTTTTGGGCGATTTGGACGGCGAGGAATATCAATAAAACATTAACAGCAAAATCGCCCTAACGAGTAATGCCATTGCTCTTCATCCATTGCAGTCAATTGGGAGCGATTAAGCCTCTCCGGCAACATTTCCGCTACTGTAAGTTCCAAAATTTAACTTTTGTTTCTGCTTAGCCTAGATTGGCCCAAGAAAACCTGCAATTTCTATTGAACTTTTTCTGGGCACTGTTATTATTCATCAGATATTCGTTAAAGTGATGATTTTGGCTTTGTTTAGAGCCGAGTGATTGATGAATGAGTGTTTGCTACTGGACTGTGGCGTTTTGCAGCCTATGGTGTTGCTTTTGCGATATTCATTGGACTTACTGTAAAGAATGTTTGGTAGATTATCAACCAGGTTATTGAACATATGCGTAGTTTCTCTCTGTAAAGCCAACAGACTGGAGAAAGCTGAAGCAGTTATTATTGATGGAATAAGATTGGGAGTACTTCCTGATGTGGTAACTTACAACATGCTAGTTGATGCATATTGTGAGTTTGAAAGCTTGGATGTGGCTTATTCTATTCTTCCTAGAATGAAGGAAGCTGGGATAAGCCCAGATGTTGTTACTTATAATTCTTTGATTGCGGGTGCTGTTAGAAAGTGCTCATTATCACTTTCGTTGGATCTGTTTGAAGAAATGCTTCAAAAGGGTATACCTCCTGATACATGGAGCTATAACACATTAATGCATTGTTTCTTTAAATTAGGGAAACCTGAAGAAGCGAATAGGGTCTTTCAAGATATGATAGTTGGTGATATGACTCCCTGTGCAGCTTCATTTAACATCATGATCAATGGGCTTTGCAAGAATGGCTACACAGACAATGCCCTTATGTTGTTTAGGAATTTACAAAGACATGGATTTGTTCCTCAGATAATTACGTATAATATTCTAATTAATGGGCTTTGCAAGGCTGGTAGATTGCGGGCAGCAAGGAGGATGCTCGAGGAGCTTGAGGAATCAGGTCATGCTCCAAATGCCATAACATATACTACAGTTATGAAATGCTGCTTCAGATCCAGGCAGTATAAACAAGGGCTTGAGATATTAGCAGAAATGAAAAGAAAAGGTTACACATTTGATGGTTTTGGTTACTGCACAGTCATTGCTGCATTTGTTAAGACTGGTAGGATAAAAGAGGCAACTGATTTCATGGAGCAGATGGTGCAGGATGGTATCCAGCTTGATATTGCAGCTTACAACACCCTAATTAATTTATATTGTAAAGAAGGTAAAGTAGAAGCTGCCTATCTATTGTTGGATGAGATAGAAAGACGAGGGTTAGAATGTGACGTGTATACCCATACAATTATGATTGATGGATTGTGCAAGGCAGGTAATATTAAGGGGGCCCAGCGACATTTGGAAATCATGAATATGACTGGCTTTGGTTCAAACTTGGTAGCCCACAACAGCATTGTAGATGCCATTTGTAAAGATGGTGAAATAGATAATGCAATGAAAGTGTTTGAAGCAATGGAGACAAAGGATTCATTTACCTACTCTTCCATGGTGCACAATCTGTGCAAGGCCAGAAGGCTTCATCATGCGTCCAAGCTCCTACTATCTTGTTTAAGAAGTGGTGTGAAAATTCTAAAGTCTGCTCAACGAGCTGTCGTTGATGGTCTTCGCTATTCAGGACGGAGAAGAGAAGCAAAGAAGCTTCAATCTATGATTCGCATGGCCAAGATATCGCATTAGTTGGATATGATATCTGGAATACGGACTGGAATTTGGTGGGTTGATAGGCTTCCTTCAATTTGTAAAATAAAACAAGTTTTAGAAGGTAACATAATATAAAATATGTAGTAATATATTATTTGAGGTGCTTTTCTTTCTCCCTTATTGTTTATAGCACAAAAATTTTACTCAGAGCCTTATTTTGTCTTTTTCAGGTAAATAGCGTATATGAAACTCAATTAAATATTTGAAAGCTTCCAGGGGGAAACCCAGAGCACCTATTTATTGCAAGTATTGTCTGACCACACAACTTTGAGAGAGTTTTCTTTGTGCTTCATGAAGGGCCATTTATATTAAATACTAATGAAATGTTTTTTTCAAAATCTCTTGTAGGCTTTCATGCCGGGTTTTCAAATGTTGAACTTGAAGAGCGTGGTATACTGTATACACCTTGGATTGGGTTTTTGTTGATCGTAGGCAAGTGAGCTTTGCAAAAGCCACAAAGCTTTGTAGGCTGCTCATTGTTAAGGAGAAAATGCAAATTTTATAGCTATTTGCAGTTTCACTGATTTATTTTCTTGCTTCTTTTAGATATTAATTAGAGAAATTTATGTTATATCTTTTATTGCTAACCATCTACTTCCGAGATTTCATGGCAACATATGTGGAACCATTGATATTCTTATGAGTCTGCCGATGTTACTGCAGGTTGAAATCATAATGGGGGTTGATATAGGGCCACCGGTTCAGTTAATTTGTTGGTCAACTCTTCAAGCAGCGGCAGGAAACTATAGTAATCTGCACTTCTGCTGTTAATTATCTTCTTAATGAAGCATAAGAACTTGCGTTGCATCGACTCTTTTATGTTTTATATCTAAATTCAATAAGCTTTGATTGAAAACAAAGAAGGATTTGGCTGATGGATTGGATTTTAGTTAAAAGATCTTTGTGTCTTGTGATCTTGTTGATCTCATGTAAGTCGAATGAAATTGTAAATTGGGTGTTATAGAAATTAATGACTAATTTTATATTTTGTTAATAGTGCTGTGTCTTTCTCTTTTATTCTTATTACAAGAATTATGGTTTTGCAAATATTTGATTAAAATAAGAAGCAATTTAAGGCTGTGTTTAATAACAAGCAAACAAAATTTTCCAATGTTTTGAAGTCGGTAAGAGAGAAAATAAAATAAACAAAGATAACCCCAGGTATGAAAACCAAGAATATGCATTATCATACAAGACAAGCAGACAAAAGAGATACAAAATTGGAATTTTAATTTCCCTAAGAGAAACAAGAGAGTTGCCAAACGAAAAGAAATTAAAAACTAAAATGCCTCAAAATTCTCGAACCCTCAGCATTGCTCTGAGAAATTGCATCCTTAAGCATACTCTTCTTCGTCTCCTCTTTGAGATTGGCAAAGCTCCCTGAAACTGAAACTACTGTATCTGTATTGGTCTTGGAGCAAACATCCGATTGAATTACCACTGCTCTCCCCCATGTAACCAAAACCAAAATTTTCCTGTGTCCCAAAGCCTGTATTTGCATCACCAAACCCAGAAGAAAAATTATCATTAATGTCACCCACACCCACACCTACAACTGCAGGAATATTGTTACTGTAATGCACACCCAAATAACCAAAATTCTGACGTCTCCCAAAGTCAAGGTTACCACCCCACGAACTACTGCTTCTCGCAACTGTGCAGTATTCTCTGGGCCAAGTTGTACCGCCAAAAGCCGGTGCAAGAACCTGTTGATTGTAGCAGAATTCGCCATTTAACATCCGATTCAGAGGCACAGTTGGTATTGTTTGGTAACATTCATTCATCCTATTAACATAATTATTAGTGTTTGCGATTTTTTCATTAGTATCTCCATTGTAAACCGGAATTGCTGCCGCCTTTTCATTCTCCTTGACTTGCATCAACCGAATTCTCTCTCTCAAATTCCATAACTTGCAATTCAAGGAATCGTACAAATCCACCAATTCCTCTTCCGAAAGCTGCTTCAGCTTTGCATCCCACTTTAAAAACATGTTGCCAACGTTTTCTCTCAACTTCCTCTCTTCAGATTCCCTTCCCTTGCTCAACTTGTCTTCAAGCTTTTTCTTCTTACTTTCCAGGAAACCTAAAAGATTGTACTTGTGCTTAGCTTTCTCTTTTCCTTTCCCACTAATTCTTCTTCTGTACCCACTGATTATATTACGCACTTCCGTTTTGTTTTCCGGCCATGCATCCACTTCACCGTCAGGTCCCAAACACACCATGCAAACCCTAACATCACACAACGTCGCCAACTCGCTAGCTTTGTTCTTCAAAGTTGATTTTCTCTTCTTGAAATTACTCGCCAGTCGAAATTTTCCGTCGTCTATGAATTTCCCGCGGCCTCTTTTCTTTTGCACTCCCGGGTTTATCTTCTCTGCGGGAGCCATTGTTCGAGGAGCAAAACTTGAGAGACAGTAGTTCTGATTCCGAGTGAGAGCTAAAGCTAGCTTGGTAAATATAACATATTTGAAGGAAATTGCAGCAGCATTAATTAGGAAAATTTTACTTGCATTTAATGACAGATTCAAGCAGAAGATTTTCCCAGTTACTTGCTATAAAAGAAATTAATTAATTAAGACAAAACTTCCATTAATACAGCAATTTTACAGGATTTAAAACTAAGAAATAGCTATATATAATTTGCTCACGTTTTAATTTTGAAAATATTCTTAATGTTGTTGGTTAAGTTCTTACTTGTTTATAATTTTGATTAATTAAATAAACAAATTACTTTTTTGTGAATCCAAAAAACAGAAGGTAAAGTAATTTATTATCAAGTGAGAGATGCATTATATATATATATATATATATATAAATAAATATATATATTTTCAAAAACAAATCCCAACTGGGAAATATTGTGTTTCAAATTTGGCAACAAATTGCGAAGATGTTGTCTTAATAAAGCCAAACCCGTCAGTTTCCGGACCCTGTTCTGTTCTGCACCTTTTCCATTTGGGCCTTCAATTCAAAACCCACCAATATTAAAACGTGCAAGCGCGTGTCTTTTAAATTCTGTGAATCCAAAATCTATCATTTCATGTCTGTCAGTCTGTTTCTGTCTGTGTCTGTGTGTGTGTGTGTGTTTTTTTATAAAAAGTAAAATAAAAAAAAAAAATTCTTTTCAGAATATTAGACTAAACTCTCCCCAAATTTAGTGTAAGAGCGGAATTTAAACCTTAAATTTATATAATTTAAAAGAGATTTTTTTTTCCGTTAATATTTACAACTGATACTATGCGGTAGTCAAACTAACGCAAGGGCATGAGATCAAGTCTAAAATTCTTTTTTTTTTTTTTCAATTTTTATATTTTATACGATAACATAATTCTTTTTTTTTTTTAATATATATTTTAGGCCTCCGACTTTTAAAAGTGAACATATAAAATATTTTTTAAAGTTTGATTCATCAATTTGATTATTTATATTTTAGAAAACCTCTCCAACTTTTCACTCCTTCTTAGGTACTATGACAATGAATTATCTCTAAAAAAATAATATTAAAAGATAAAATGATTATGACTTTTATATTAAAGATGTGATGAATTTTTGTCCTATTAAGAGAAAAAAAAGTTAACTAATTTAAAAATTATAATGAAATTAAAAATACTCGAAAAAGACAAAAAGCCTATCGTGTAATTATAAAATTATAAAATAGTTGCGGGTTGGTGTGGGGTTGGGGGGTGTTATAAATTAACAGATTCCTTTTGAAAGGTCATACAATTAATGGTTTGATTGATAATTAACATTAAGTTTGTTATTTTAGTAATTATAATTTTGACAAAACCACTAATTAAGAGTTTTCAATCTACGTCCAACATTTTGAGCAATAAAATTAATTAAACTTTCTCTGGCTAGGCATCAACCATTTCTTATTCTTCTTCACTTATCATTACATAATTACTTTCTTAATTAATTAAATACGACAAGTGGGTGCGGTAGGTGTGGGTCAATTCTATTTTCCCATTTTTTAACAACCAAAAAAATGTGCACATTAATCATCGTGTACGATTAAAATTAATATTTTTTTTATTGTTTAAACTATTATTTGATATATTTTTTTTCAATTTCATATTTAAATGTTTCCCTTTTTTAAAATGTAAATTCCATGTAATTTGATCCTAAATTATTTTAAATTATATCAAAATTAGCACCAATTAAAATAATTTAACATCAGTTACACCTAAGAATTATTATTATAATTTAATGACTATCAATTACAAATTTACTATTTATGTTCAAAATTTTCAGGTTATGAGTAAATTTTTTTAAAAAAAATTGAAACTTAATTATAATATTAACAATCACTAATAACTATATATATATATATATATATATACATATATATATGAAAACGATTAATAATTCCATATATTTACAGTTAAAATTAAATTTGACATATATATCAATTATGGCACATTAATTATATATTAATTACATGCTTTAGATTCAATTTTAATTGTTAAAAGTGAATAAATTTTATAGTTTACAAATGATGTAAATACATGTATAAAATTATGAGATTCTCTCAATTCATTCCCTATATATTCAATGATTAGAAGCGCCGTAAGTTTATACATATTTTTATATCATTTTGTAAACTATTAGATTTGCACATATCTAATAGTTAAAATTAAATATAATATGTACATTAATTATATTACATTAATTATATATATCAGATTCAATTTTAATCGTTAGAAATATTTAAAATTTAACAAGTTACAAATAATATAAATATATGTATAAAAATATTAGAATATTTATTTTTTTTCTCAAATATATATATATATATATATAAACAAATCAAATATATAATAGTAGTAGGTCTAGGAATAGGACTAGGAATAAGACAGCAAGAAGAGATTCCAAAATTTCAAATAAGCCGACAAAATGGTTAGTAATAAAAGTCTATATATGTGCTTTGAGTAGTTTACCCGTAATTAATTGTAAACAACTCCTTTGAATATATTTGAATTAATTAATTGTTCAAATCAATTTCTCATGACTCATCATGAAAATACTTGACCCTGAGGCTGATCTTATATATATACACATATGTTTCATGTAATTAATTAAGTTGATTTCTACAACACACACACACACATAAAATATACATATATTTGGTAAATCTTGTCATTAATAATTAGGAATCTAGATGTTGATTACAACAAATTGGAAATGTGGAATTAATCGATCCATGATCAATTTTATTTTTGAATATATAACATCGTTAAAATTGTAATTTAATTATCGAGCCTTCTTTTTAGTGCTAGAAAACTGCAAAAGCATTCGCTCTCAGGAATCAATCAATTTCTCTCATAAATAAATAATTCAAAGCAAAGCACGATCAGATGAGATATTGGAATGTCAATGTCGGCAGATCAAAAGCATGAAGCATGATATATTAACCTACATGCTTTCAAATTGCAACTAACAACCATTTTTCATGTTTTCTTCATTTTCTTTTTAATAATTTTCAGTCAAACCTTAACATGCAAGACACAGAAGATCGTTTATAATTTATTAATTAAACTGAATTAATATATATATATATATATATGTAAATACATAAAGGTGCACATGGGTTCCTAGCTAGCTATATCTAGCTATATGTAACACTTATATATTCTAACTAAAGTGATTTAATTGCTCTAATTATTTTATTAACAATATTAATTGCATAACAAAATCTGCAATTTTTTTTTTCTATTTTGAGTTAAATTAACCAATAAATTAATTTTAAGTTTATAGTTTAAAACATTAAAAAAAAAAAAAAAAAACTAATCTTGGAATGCAAACTTTAATTTGGTTTGTGGAACTTGCATGTACATGAATTCAACAACTTTGAAATCTAACAACTTAAAAGATTTGTTTTGTCTTACAAATCAATATATATAGATTTGTCCAAATATACAATTGCAATGATGAAGATGAAGAAATTAATACATATATAGTTTAGAAATTCATAGCAAGATTTATTCGGGTGATGAAGAAGTTCAGTTGCACGTAAATTTTGAAACCTAGGCAGCTAGCTATCTCCAACTTGCGACCTTCTTTTTTTTAATGTTCTAATTTTCAAAAATTTCTGCTTGTGGACAAAAAATCATGTCCAAATTGTCCACAAAAAGCTACAGAAAAATCAGAGGCCCCGCTCCCTACCTCTTATTATATATATTTTATTCCATTGTACAAACAAAAAAACAAAAAAATTGGAATAATAGCATTCACGTCCCCTTTCTTAATTTTTTTACAGATATGAACATGATTTGCGCATTTGTAACAAATATGCCCTTCACTTTTAGTGATATAATAATATTATTGAATTATTGCCTTTATCATATTGAATTTTGACCTTCATCATTTTAGGATTAATTTAAGAGTGTTGTGCTTCTGTTGTGATTCAAAAGCACAATAATTGTTAAAGTATTTGACAATAATACCATAAAAAGGGTATTTTAGTCATTTGAAATTGAATGCAGATTAGAATAGGGACTTAGTTGTTTTAAATAAAAAAAAATTATTATCCATATCTGTGAAGTTGTTGAACTCCAATCCAATAAAATGAAAAGGAACTGTGTCGAGTCTTTGAGATGCCAAAACTTTCTGCATATTTTTGTTCTCTCTTTTGTCTGATTCAACCAATTCTTCCTTCTCATACCCTCCCAAATCCACAAACAGACATCAAATTGTCCAACAGCCACCCTTTCTTCCAACTGTATCATCATCATCTTAACCTAGCTAATTAATTCCCATTTCTTTATTTTTAATTATATAATAATTTCCTCTAATTTTTTATATACATATATATATATATATATGTATATATTCATGGTAATGAACTAACACATACAACACGCAAAACTCCCCAATCAATTACCAGACCTAAAAGCAGCTAGCTAGCTTCTTTACACTTTTACATAATTATGAGTAGCACTGCTCTTTCTGAAGCCTATAGAGACCACCCTCTTCATCTCCACCACATCATCCCAATAGATTTCAACTCTCTCCGTTCTGTCCCTGAATCCCACTTGTGGCCTAATTCCGATGATCTTTCATTGTCATCTTCTGATAACGAGTTATCGGTACCGGTTATCGACCTTGAAGATCCTAAAGTAACACAACTTCTAGGGCATGCATGCGAAAAATGGGGTGTGTTTCAGCTCATTAACCATGGCATTCCCTCGAATCTTTTGAAGGATGCCGAGTTCCAAGCTCACTGCCTGTTTTCTCTGCCGCCAAGACAGAAGTTGAAGGCCTTACGAGCTCCCGAGGGAGCTACCGGATATGGGATCGCTCGGATAACTCCATTCTTTGACAAGTATATGTGGCATGAAGGGTTTACTATCATGGGTTCACCGCTTGAGCATGCTAAGGAACTTTGGCCGAATAACCATGGAAGGTTTTGGTAAGTCCATGCATTAATAATTTACATGCACGTAATTCATATATATATATGTGTGTATATATGTATATATGTGTGTGTACATATATATATATATATATATTTTTCGGGAAAGTTTAACAAATTAAAGAAAGAAAAACGTACAAAAAAAGTGATAAATTAATTGAAGCCACTGAATGATGCATACGTATGTATATATTATATCATATCATTAAGTATATAACCTAGTCTTATACATATATAATTGTATATTTTGTAATATTATTGTTAAATTAATTTGATACGACTAGCTACAATAATATATGGTTTACTTAAAAGATTCATGTTATATATATACGAAGCAAAATGCCAAAAGCCATGGCGGAAAACATTATTTACCTGCTCACATGTACAAGTAATACAAATTAAAAAGATTGGATGGCTCTTATATTAGGGAACAAAAAAGTGAAGCCTAGAATTAAGCTATATACTTTCATGCCTTCGTATTTAAAGCTTATAATTTCTTTTCTAGTACTACCTTAAAAAAGACGTCCATTTTCAAAATTTATTTATACACGTAATTTGTTACTTTTCATATGGATCGTAATATATATATAAGGGTAGGATTAACAACATTTTTTTTTTAACACTAAATTTTATATCAATTGTAAACCATTGGATATAAACACATATAACGGTTGAAATTACCTCTGACCATATAATTAATGCATTTAATAGTTGAGATTGTATGTAATATATGCATATAATATATGCATTAATTATATGGTCAAATGTAATCTTCATATATCTAATAGTTTATAATTGATGTAAAATTTTGTATAAAAAAAAGAGACTACTGATCCTACTTCATATATATATATATATATATATATATATACTTTAGCTTATTAAGTCTAGTGAAACATAATATCTTTATATTAATTGCTAATATATACGAGCATTAGCAAAATTTAATTTTCTCTACAAATTAATTAATTAAATCCAATCTGCAATATAACGTATATTGTCAAAATCCTGTGTTGGAAGTTAGGTCTTCCAAACAAAACCTCGCTCTGAACGTGAACATGCAGCCTTATACTATTTATAATAATATGAATATATATGTATATACTCTTCTGATCGTGTGCTGATTTGCAGTGATGTAATGGAAACTTATCAGAAGAAAATGAAAATCCTAGCAGAACGACTAAAAAAACTCATCTTCAAATCACTCGACATATCTGATCAAGAAGACATAAACTGGACTGGTTCGAGCACAGCTTTACAGCTGAACTCTTACCCTTCCTGTCCGGACCCCAACCGAGCATTAGGTCTAGCTCCACACACAGACACATCCTTGTTAACGATTCTTCATCAGAGTGCAGTCAGCGGCCTCCAGATTTTCAAAGAAGGAGTTGGATGGATTTCGGTGCAGCCTGTCGCCGGAGCGCTTGTTGTGAACATCGGCGATCTTCTTCATATTCTGTCGAATGCTCGATTTCCTAACGTTCTTCACCGTGTGTTTGTCAATCAGAACTGGCACAGGCTATCGGTGGCTTACTTTTACAGCCCGCCGACGGATTTTAACGTTGTGCCGATCGTTAAATCAGGTCAAGTTTCAAGATATCAATCGGTGACTCTGAAAGAGTTTATTAGCCTAAAAGCTAAGAGTCTGGAAAAAGCACTTTCTTCTATTGAAAATATTTAACATGTGATTTTTTTCCCCGTTTGAGAGGAATAATTTTTCAAGAGTCTGCATCAAAAAGTGCTTCTTTTTTTTTTTTTTTTCTTTTTTACATATCTTGCGTAATACCAGCTGTGGACTCGTATGTATAATTAATGTATGTGTAAAAAAGTTTTGATGAGAAAGATAAATCATAATTAGTAAATAAGAATACAATAAAAAATAAATAAATAAATAAATAAATAAATAAATAAATCTTGATTAATAGGGTCAAAAAGATATCTAGGGTTTAAAAGTAAATGAGGATGAGATTAGAATAGAAGGACCCACATTTGGAAAACACAAAACATGGGATAGGAAAAGGACAAAATTAGGATGATGTGTTGTTATTCATAGTGATTTTTCTTCAGGATTCATGATAAGCCACACTCTATGTCAAAAGACTCCCTGTGGGAACCTATCTTGTTCATAATGACGTGTCATTCTTTGATTGGGTATTTCCCTCTCTCTCTCCCTCCCCTTTATCCCTTATTGGAGAAAGACAAAAGACAAATAAAGAGTTGCGTACTTCAGTCGCAATTTTGCTTGATTTGGAACTTACCATATAATCTTTGATTATTTCAGTCCTTTGTCCATTTCTTAGAAAATGTTTAGATTAGACCCACGCCATTTCTAATTTAATCTCACCCTCAGCTTCTCGACTCGCCGGGGCCCCTTGAATTTGTCGAGACATCAAAAATGTTTTGATTGATTCTGAAAATATAAAATTTCACCGCATTTTAAATTTTAATTTCTTTTATTATAATTTCAACATCACAACACTTTTATATGAAAGAAAATTTTATTACTATTTTTTTTCGAGCATTTAAAAAAATAATAATAATAAAATCTCAAAGAATCTCAATATAATCCTGCCTTTAATTTCTCTCTCTCTCATTCTCACTCTCACTCTCACTCTCACTCTCACTCTCACTCTCATGTGCAGAAAGGCAGAAGCATGTGAATGAATAACCTTTAATCTCTCATGCAGATTGGCAGGCCTTTTGTGCCGAAAGAAGACCACCTTTTTGCTCCAGGAAAGTTTAAAGCTTTCCCTAGGACCCCCATGTTTTGATATGATAAGGTTAGGTTTCATAGTTTACTTTTTTGGAATTTTGATGGCAACTGACTCTTTCTTGATAATAATCAACAATATTTCTTTCGAAAAACAATTTGCTAAAGCTACCAACAGATAATTTAAACAAAGAAAAATAAAATAAAATAAATAAATAAAATAAATAAAATAATGCTTATCATGACAAACTTGGACCAAATTTTGCTCACTCCCTTGTCCATGGTAAAGTCAGGGTAGGCCCTTCTCTCCTTATTGCGTATTTGTATGACCTCTGTCGTTTTTGACACAGTTACTTTCATGGGCTGAGAACCGTACTGGAATTCATGATCATTGAGTAGATAATAAGTTTGGAAATCGCGTGATTAGTTGCGTATGTGTATGCAAACAAAACGCCAGCACTAGTTCCACATATAAAAAGAACTGTAAAGAATCATACTTGATATTCAAATTGGAGATTACATTGTTTCCCCAACTAAGACATGAGATCCTCCAAGTAATAAGACGGAATAATCAAATCAAATATGAATTGTTTCCCCCAATTAAGCCATGAGATCCTCCGAGGAATAAGACAGGTAAATCAAGCTTTTGCTGTATTATTTTATTTTTGAGTTAGCAGTAATCACATGACATTTTAATTATCGACAGCTATACAAATGAAGACAAAAGTACAATAAACTCAACAAGAAAAGCTACATAAAACGTATCTAGAACACTAATGTGATGTCCTCATATGCAGCAATTTCAATGCCAATCAGTACCTCATAAGACGAACAGGTAGGCAATCTATATTGATTGCATGAATAATGCTCCATCTCAGCTTCACATGTGAAAGTGGTGTTTCAGATAAGAGCTTTGGCTCCCAAGTCTCTCATTCTTTGCACATTCCTCCTGCAAATTGCAGAGTAGCAAATAGAGAGCATGACAAATTTGACACCAACCAGAATGATGTCAATACTCTGGCCAGTTTTTGAATGAAGGTTGGATATCAATCTTACATTATTAACTTACTAATTTATGACAGTGGAGGGTTTTTTTTTTTTTTTTTTCTTTCTAATTGATAACTAGAACCTGGTCAGCGTATGTTCAGGATCACTTCACCAAGATTTAAATTTTGATTTACAGAAGAAATGCATATTGAATATTTAAAAATAGTAAAGTTTTTTCTAATATACAACATATTAATCCTCATGAAGGAATAATCATTGAAGGAGGTGCAGTGTATCTGCCACTGTATACCAATAATATACCAGAAATACGTTTTTTCTCAAACAAAAGTGAGTAAGAAAAGATTAAATATTTAGGTCTAAGGTTCCAAGCTACTAATCAGTAGTTCTTCCTGGACTCTGCACTTTTTTTTTTTTTTTTTGGTTACTATAAATAAACTCATTACAACTAACTTAGCATCATGTTTGTAGCAATTACCTGAAAGGCTTTTAAAAGAGAATGGCAACGTTTCTGCTCTGCAACTGCTAGTACATGCCTCCCCTTAAGACCATCGCAAATCTTCTGCTCTTCTCTCAATCCAAGCTGTACCTTCTCTAGCTTCTGTATAATGGATGCAAAAGAAACTATCTCATAATCCAAAGACATCTTTAGAAGAAGGCATAGACAGAAATTGGAAAGAAAGTAAACCAATTAATTTGAGCTAGCCAAACTACAATCTATGGATTAAGATAGAAAATAAAATGCCTTCATTCCCAGAAATCTTCAATGCAGAAAAGGAGAAAGGGGTAAGACTGCTGTTTCTTCCTGAACTACAAAACGTAAATGATATCCATACATAATCTTAGGTTTCTGATACCTTACTCTTACGTTCTTAATATTCAAGCCATTGTTAAGAAACAACTGCATAATATTTCCACGGTTCATACATGGGAAAAGGAAATAACTACCTGCTGGCTGCCCTTCACAATTTTCTCCATGGAAGCAATCAGCTTCATGCGACCAGCAGTGCTGGTAAAAGCTTCTTGAAACTACAAAAAATTAGATGTAAAACAATAAGTGAGAAAAATTGAAGAATCACTTGGTCGCAGATTGAATGGTACAGAACAGGATAGATTCAACAAGACTCTTGGAAAACAACTTCTTTTTTGGAATTATTAAAATTTCATAAAACTATTATCAACAAAAAATCGAATGCCAGAATTGAACATCATATACAAAAGCATGAGCAGAAGAGAAATATATCATCATTGACACATCTCCTAGCAAAGGAGCATCACAAATAAAGAGCAAATGATCATAAATAAAACAGAAAAAATTCAATTCCTAAAATTCATTAATTTTAATAATACCTGTGAACTTATAGAGTTCAACAAAGAAGTTTCTTTTAGCATCAAATCTTTAATTTCCAAAAGTGCATTATAGGTAGCATAATACTTCTGGGTCTGTCGATGTTTTTCCTGTACATTTAAGAGAAAAGATAATACTTTTTGTCACAAATATATAATAAGAAAGCAACAGACATAAACAAAGATAGGTTGCAAAAGTTTAGTCGAATCAAACAGGGCCAGTAAAATGCATTTTGCATTCTTGACCTGAATATGAGCATACAATTCTGAAAAACGGCGTTCATACCTGCCAAGAGAAGGTTACAAGCCAGTAAGCAAAATACCAAAATGATCATTAAATTGCTAATTTATAAGGAGAGAAGATGGGAAAGAAGTCACTCAAAGAACTAGACTCAGATATGATGTGCTTATATTTCCAAGTAATTATGAATACTTCTTAGGTTGAATACAATTTTACAGAATGCCTACGGAGCCAATTATGTGCATCATTTTATAATATAAAAGGAATAAAATTTCACTCTGAAAACCCAATTTGATATTTTCATATGCAGCAATTTGCAACCTGAGATATCCAAACCAGGTACAGCAACTGAATTGATTGCTATTACTTAATTGTTGCTTACTGAAGTTAAAATACCAAAATCAATTTTAGCTAGTTTTAGTAGTATGACAAATTCCTGTATCATGACAAGAACTTCACTTAAGCTTTCAATACAACATAAACATAAAAATTTTGAGGATTGATAAAAATGTTAATAAGAACATACTGGATGAGTTCTGAATGGGTTGGGACATCACCAAGTTGCCGCTTTACTGACAGAATTTCCTTTAGCTTAGCCGCAAGTTCCTACCAAAAAATAAATATACACACCCCACATCATAGTAGAAAAAATGAACCTAACTTATGATCAACACAAATTTCTGATATAAAAAGCTAGCAGTACCACATTGCATACAGAGCATGTGAGAGTAAAACATTTTCAATCCTAATTTAAATTACATATACATATATATATATATATATATATATGAACAGAAGTACTTACCCTCTTGGCTAAATCCAGTTTCTCAAGGGATTCACTTAAATCATCAGATAGATTGTTACTGTTATACCCAGCTGCCAATTTTTCCTCCAACTCAGTGATCTCAGCTTCCAATTCAGAACGTTTTGCATTAATATTATACTGGAATTCAGATTCTTGCTTCTCCAGAGCCTGGGAAAATAAATTACGCACCAACGAATTGTAAAGAACAAAACGATAAACACTACATTTTCATAGAGAAGATAAATTTAGGGGAAAAGAGAGACCTTTATTGACTTAATGGCTGATTTCAATTTGCCCACTCTAGCATTAACCCCTTCCTTATCGATGCTCTCTCGAAGACATCGAATTTTTGTTTCTAAGTCAAGATGTTGAATTTCCGAAGCTTCAATTTCCATTGATTTTAAACCCTCTTCAATTAAGATTTTTTAGCTCCACTTCACCAGGTTCGTCGCAGTTCTTATATATCAGACAACAGCAGAAATTGCTATCGACAATAAGGAGTTACGTAAATTTTCGGAGCCGAAATATCGGGGTATTTGGACGTGAGCGAAACCAGCGTATTAGAGAACGGGATGATGGACAATTGACTCGTCGACTCGGACGTGCAATCGAACTCAGTAATGGGCTTCAATCAGGAATATGGATCCTAAATTGGGCCTATTAAGTGTCCTTCCAATCACTAGCTTGTTTCTTCCGTACTTTTTGCACAATTGTTTGATAATTTTATCATCATCATTTTTTTAATTCTAGTTTTGGTTCTTAATTATTTTTATTTTGATTTCTTTAATTATATAAAATACAAAAAAAAATTTTTATTTTGTTTTATCTATATTAAATTACTGTCATCATATTATATGTTTGCTTTATTAATGTATAATATATATATAAGTGTGCATCATTTTTTAAGAATAAATAATGAACATTAATCATAATTATTTTTTTATTGAAAATATTTAATATTTTATTATATTTAAAATTAGCTCCCAATAAAATGAAATCCGCGGCTCCTGTGCGCCGTGTTAAATATGGTCAAAGTCCAGCATAAGTCTCAAGGGCATCATCGGAAACGTTGTCTGAAAAGTAGGACAAGAATTCTGTAAACTTGAATGGTCGGTAGCGAAGAGGATGGCGTTCATCAACAAGTTCTTGGGGAACTTCAGTGGTTACTCCCTCCTTCGGCATTGAAAATAACCCAAAAGAATACCTCTCCTTCTTTCCACTCATCACCACCCTATGCTTCACTGCTTTAAGCCTCCCATTGCTCCAACCCTACCATTAATTATTGAATATTTTACACGCTCAAAACCCCCTTAAATGGTTAAGGAGACATTAATTTAATTTATCAGTTCAAATAACAGGCAAAAAAAGGCTATCACCTTAAGAGAATCGCCAACAAAGACTATGAAAGCGTTGTCAGGAACTATCAGCGGAACGTAAACGTTGTTGTTGTTAAGAACCTGCAGTCCCTGGACATCATTTTGGCAGAGAATTGTGAGAGCATTTTTGTCTGTGTGAGGAACAAGACTGATTGCTCCTCCTTCTGATTTGTTAGCATTAGGAGGAAGTCTATATTTCAAAAGACGAAACGTGCTAGTGCTGTCCTGCTTGTATGCATCGTACAATTTTCCTACCCCGTAGCTCTCGAACACCATTTTCAGAATGATACGGTTCAGTTCTAGCATCTTTGAACTCATTGACTTGAGAGTCTCGCTGTCAATGATAACAAGTACAGAAGGAAAACACAACATCAGTTAACACATTAAATGATATATGTCATGAGAAAATGAAAAATATTTTACCAGAAACTCGGGTTCCCATCTGGCCAAATGAGTTTGGTAAAAGCATCTAACTGATCATGATCAGGTTCATTGACTATGTCAAAGCTCTCAGGCCAAGGAACATTAATGGGGCTCTTCCGCAAATAGCTGCGGTAAGGCAAAGGGCCGAGATATTTGTTCTTCGTTTCTTCTGGCAGATCAAAGAAAGTATTCATCTCTATGAACATATCTTCAAGGAGTCTTTTAGGAACCTTGTCATAGGACAGAAGAAAGCAACCGTGAGTTTCTAATGCGTCTCTAATTCTCCCACACATATCTTTCCATCTTTGCTGTTCATCGTTGCCGGAGAAATCAAAGCATTGTATTTCATCAGCTGCCTCACTACCCATCTCTCTCTGTCCGTCGCTCGCTCTACAAAGGACTGGAGATGTTCCTTAATTTATAATTAATTAAGGAGATAATTGAACATAGAATTAATATGTGCAATATGAATACATCTCTTTATGAAGTCTTAATTACCAATCTGTTACTAACTATTTTGAAAAGTTTTAAAAGAATAAGGAATTAATAAAATCCCATATTAAACGAGCAATTTGAAACTCCTCGAAAGAGTCATTATTAAAACATCTTGTTCAAAGTGTTATTGCCTCATTTACTGTGTAGGGTTATTGTGCATACAGCTTTATAATTTTTTCAACTTTCTTGTGTAATTAATTTTTAATTTATGTGTTACATCCGAAAAACTTGAAAGATAGAATAAAAAAAGTTGAAAAGGTTAGAGAAATGTACAATACGGTTGCACGAGTCAAATAGCCCATCTTATATATTTTTAAGGGGATGTGATGACTTTTTTAAAGTAATAACAATCTTATCGATAAATTATCATTATCTATAGTAACTTTATTTAGATGAAAAAATACCATTACTCGATATCATATCATTTGATAGATAACTAGCTCTGCTTCCCCTTTTTTTTTTTTTTTTTTTCTTCTCTTTTAAGGTAATATGTAAAAGATAATTCTTAGAGAGAGAGGATAAATAAAATCAAAGAGTAGAGGAAGGCCTGCAGCATAAAGCGCTAATCTGCAAAACATGTTGCGGCTGGTGAGAACTCGACACATCTCCCCACAAAATGTAATCAAAATCAGTAATGGGCTTAAATACTGAAATATGAATCATAAGTAGGCCAAATCTGGGCCTGTTAATTGGTCCTTAATGTTTTTCTTAAATAGATTCTGTTTTGTGTGGGGGGGTGGATGTACTTAGCAATGCTTTAGTCCGGGTGGATTTTTTTGCTTTCAATTGTCAAGTTTTGGATGAGGTTGGCGCGTCTCATCAACCGCATAACTTACTCATTTATCATTTTTTATTTTTTATTTTGTGTTCTAGTAAATGCAAAAAAAAAAAAAAAAAAAATCTCATAAAATAACGAGGACTTCGACATTGTATTTGTATTATGATAAATTTAATCTAACAGAGTGAGACTGTCAATAAATTTCTAATAGATAAAATTGTCAGTACTAAATTTTGCATGACATAGAAAATAAAATAGCATCGAATACAAGATTTTATGAATTGAAAAGAACAAAATAGCTAGCAACATGTATATTATGTACGTATTATTTATTGACTTGGATTTCATTAGGGGTCTATTTCATAATAATTAATGCTGTTGTTTGATGTTCATGCATGGGAATGAATATGTTGGGTGTATACTGTATCGAAGGCAGACAAAATAATGAACACAGTCAGACCGAAGAAAAATATTTATTTATATATATCCATGTGTATATTTTATATATATATATATATATATATATGTCACTCTTTCTTTAATTTTGTTGATTAATGGTAGCCAAAAGTCCTCTCCCTCTACGGGACTATTCTTAGAAAATGGTGGTGACCATCAAGTTGAAAGCGAAGAATATTTGTGTTTCCTTTGACTATTTTGCAATAAGCTAAACAAGAAAAACCCGTCTGGATCCTATTCATATCATCATCATCAAGGAACTCATATTTGTTTTTTTCTTATCTACATGAAAAACACCCATAGCAGGAGATTTTTGACTCCTTTAATTATTCGATGTTTCGTTTTGTTTGTTTCTTTGTTTGCTTACTTGGTATATAGAATTGTCTCTAACTTATAGTTCCTTGATTTCAATCAATCATTTCAAATGGTGGGACTTGTATTCAAGCTTGCTGTACATCGTTTCTAATTTCATAATGAGTACTAGTGGTAGTAGTTCTTGCTATATTTTTCCAGTTTTATATGCAAGAGCAAGAGGTTTTGTACAAGGCATACCATCTTCTCCAGTAGTACTTTCCTATTTCATATAGAATTATTTGCTAAGTGTAATTAAAGCTTTGTTTGGCATTAAATTATTATATATAACTTTGAATCACTTTGTGTTAGATATATATATATATATATATATATATAGATATAGATATAACCCGTACGCGCTTTCTAAAAAAA
The DNA here is from genome assembly GCA_022749755.1 of Azadirachta indica. Taxonomy (NCBI): domain Eukaryota; kingdom Viridiplantae; phylum Streptophyta; class Magnoliopsida; order Sapindales; family Meliaceae; genus Azadirachta; species Azadirachta indica. Next base: position 15,306,061 of record CM040446.1, read on the forward strand.
AGTAGGAAGTACCGAAGCCTAAATTAGATAGAAACAATTTACCGGAAGGAATATTAGATTCACAAAAGGTTCAAATTAAGCCAACATCTACATCATTTCTATATGTTGTAAGTAAAGCCAGCACTACTCCCACAAAAATTTGCCAAAGTCCCACATAATTTCTAATCTTACGAGTTAAAAGACAAAATAAAAATTAACCCAAAAAAAAAACCATATTAATAATTCCATTCCGACATATATTAATAATATGTATGTATGTATAGATAAATATGGTCAAAGTCCAGCATAAATTTCGAGAGCATCATCACTAATATTACTGGAAAAGTAGGACAAGAATTCTGTAAACTTGAATGGTCGGTAGAGAAGAGGTTGGTGTTCGTCAACAAATTCATTCGGAACTTCAGTGATCACCCCCTCTTTCGGCATTGAAAATAACCCAAATGAATATCTCTCCTTTTCCCCGCTCATCACCACTCTATGCTTCACTGCTTTAAGCCTTCCGTTGCTCCAAGCCTACAGCATTCATTCGTTCGTTTTAAGCATTATTAATTCAAAACATTAACATTTAAATTATATATATATATATATATATATAAAAGAGATTTTATGATCAGTTGAACTAATTAATTATTAATAGACGCTTAATTACCTTGAGAGAATCACCAATAAGAACTATGAAAGCGTTGTCAGGAACCATCAGTGGAACGTACACGCCATCGTTGTTAAGAACCTGAAGGCCTTGAACATCATTTTGGCAGAGAATTGTGAGAGCATTTTTGTCTGTATGAGGCACAAGACCCATTGCTGCTGCTTCGTTGCCAATAGGAGGTCTATATTTCATGAGGCGAAAGACACTAGTGCTTCCCTGTTTGTGTGAATCGTACAATTTTTCTACGCCAAAGCTCTCGAACACCATTTTCAGAATGGTATGGTTCATTTCTAGCATCTTTGAACCCATCGACTTAAGAGTCTCGCTGTCATAACAACAAAAGGAAATTCAAACACATCAATATTGTCAATTTTTTGTTCTTTTTTGGTAAGGGAATGAGAGGTAAAAAGAAAATTTTACCAGAAACATGGGTTCCCATCTGGCCACATGAGGTTGGTAAAGGCCTGAACGGCATCTATCTCAGGTTCGTTGTCTATGCCGAAGCTTTCATGCAAAGGAACAATGGGACTGTTTCCCAAGTAGCTGCGATAAGGCCTAGGGCTGACATACTTGTTCTTCGTCTCCTCCGGCAGATCGAATAAAGTATTCATCGCCATGAACATATCTTCAAGTAGTCTTACAGGAATCTTGTCATAGAACACAAGAAAGCAACCGTGAGTTTCTAATGCATCTCTAATTTTGGCACACATATCTTTCCATCGTTCATGGTCGCCGGAGAAATCAAAATGTGGTATTTGAGCCTCGGTGCCCATCTCTCTCTGTCGCTAGCTCCGTCTACAAAGCTGTAGTACTAGTTTCATTAATTAATACTGGGAATATTGTATTGTTCCTCAGTTTATAAGAAGCTAAACCCAGAATGTGCCGACCGATCGAAGAGTAGTTTACTTTACAGCAAAGTGATACATGGGCACCTCTCTTTGACTTGTCACGCCTTTATGCTCTCTCTTAATTACTAATCTGCTACTAACTGTTTGAAAAAGTTTCAAAATGATAGTTAAACAACGACTATGTTCAAACCCTTCAAAAGTGCAAGTCATCATAAAATTATTTTATATAAATATATATTCCGAGAGTTATTATCTTATTTATGGTACGTAGGGTTAGCTAGGAAACTGTATAATTTCATTTCTTTTTCGAAGCAAAATCTCTAACTGCTTCGTTGTAACTCTTAAATCTATGGCTTACATGCATAAAAATATGAAAACTTGAAAAATCGATCGGAAAATTAAAAATAAATTATAGCAAAAATCAAAAGAAAAATTAATGTAGAAGATTTGATAATTAATTAATGCATCAAAAAATTAACTGAAAAAAATGTATGATACAGTTGCATACATCTTAACATGACCCATCTTATTATTCATATATCTCTTAGGTGATGTGACTAATTATGCCAATCCCATCAATTAATAAATTATCATATAATAATTATTTTGTTAGATATGAAAAAATATATATGTATCATTAATTACTCAACATTTGGTTTTCATGTAATAAAGGCAAAAAATTAGTGGTGTGATTAGATAGATATCTATATAGGTCTTCTTAACTACAAGGTTTGGCTGTAAAATTTATGTTAGGGTAAATGAGCGAACGTACAATCCATCCCTATATGTATATATATATATATATATATATATACACACACATATAGTTATATATACAAAAGTTTGGATGAGCACGCAGAATTAATTAATTATTAATGATCAGTTTTCAATTAACATTCACAATCAGCCGATTACGTCTCTTTTTGAACGACTTAAACAAGAGGGTAGATAATGAGTACAATTAATTAATTCATTAATTAATTAATTAAACAAGAAGTAAACAAAGAATAAGCACATATATCAAATCATTTAATTCTTGTGGACTCGTTACTAATTACTTAAGATATACAGAAGATGTGTGTATGCATTTAGGGAACTGATGATGGACTTGTTTTATTCATTTTATAAGAGGATTAAAATTTATTTAATTAATTAATGTCACCGTCAATGAATGTATACATACGTGAGCAACTGCATTACATCTTAGAAATACAAAATTTAATTGAGATGGGACATTCACCAAGAATTGTTTTGATAGGAATTAATGGCTAAGTCGGCAAGCCACATGGTACCTACAATATAGTGTAGTGTAGTATATATAAAAGCTAGCTATCTGTGTAAATCAAACCCTCATATAATATATATATATATATAATATAATAAGATACAATGCAACGTACATCTGTCTTGTATTTCACAAGAGTTTAATTAATTGGGTTTCTAAGTCGGTTCAACCACCATGTGATTCATGATCCCTACATTTAATTATTTATTTATTTATTTATTTATTTATATATAGATGATTGTTAGAATCAAAATTTATCCAAGTACTTTGGAACATTCCAATTCAAGATACACCTGCCATGTACAGCAAATTAAATATACAAACAACTAAATTATTAGATACCGATAGAATACGGAGTAACTATCATGATTAATTATTCTTAATATACTTTTTTTTTTCTATTTTTCTATAAAAGCCCTTATTTTATTCGCAATTTAAAATATAATACTTATAAACCCTATGTTGTTATTTAGTTCTAAAACCATTACTCATTTTTTCCTCAACAGAGATAATATTTATCAACTAATATTCGTTCATTATCTATAATACTGTTATTATTTTTGTGGAATTTTGTTTCTATCTAAAATTTAAATATGGCCAAAATCTGAATATAATTAATATATTTATTTTTTTTTAATAAGATTTTAGACATAAACTAAAAAATATATATTTGATAAACATCTAAATAATTTTATTTAGACTTTAATTCAATAAAACAAACCCCTTGACTCTTAATTTAGAATTATTATAGTTTTGTTGTGGTCTGAAAGCATAATAAGTATTTTTAATAAATACCAATTTTAGATAGAAATTAATCACTCATGGTTTTTATTTATTTATTTTTTTTTTTAAAGTCACCGAAGTCCGAATACTTCAATGTCAAATAAGACCTAAAAATCAAAATTCCTAGTCTGATCCTAAAACTTCATACTATTGTTACTCACACTTAATCAACGAAATGAGAAGAAAATGAAATGGTAAAGGAGAGTGAAAAATGAATCGTAGTTTGTATCTGGTAAGTGTCTAGTTTAGGCCATAATGCATAGACAGCATATTTAAGTATGTACAGGAAAATTCCGGTGGTCCAAAGAAAATGAAATCATTCGCAAGAGTCAGCGACTAGTGAAAGAAGCTTTTGGTCAATCGCCAATAGACATAGATATCATGTCCATGAAAATAACCCATCAAAATTTTTAGAGTATCATGTGGACCAAAAGTGACCAAATATCACGATCCACTTGGCATCTTTCCTTTCTCTTTGGCTTTATTACAGCCTATTCGATTTATGATCACAAGCACTAAAGTCAGAAGAATTGTTTGAAGAAGCTGGATCATTTAAAAATGGTGGGGCTGAGAGGCCAAGGTCTAAATAGTTCAGAAATACATAGAATTGCCGAAATTGAAATGCATGCTCCGAAAGGTATACATGGCCTTAGTTCCTCTCTGCTCATTATATCACTGTCTTGCTTAACTGGATTGAAGTTGATATCATCGAAAGTGACTAAGCACCAGAACGCACCCTCAATGATTTCTTCCCCACTGGAATTCCTCAAAAACATTTTTGCTTCCTTTTTATGAGAATATAAATATATATATATATATATATGTATATATGCTCCACAGAGTTTTACAACTCTTTGTAGAATTTTCAGTATTCTTCAGTTATAAGAAAATAAGATAATGGTGAAGGGGAAACATATAATATTATAATTCTTCATACTGCACATTACAAAGAGGTCCATGGGGATCGAGCAGAAGTTTCCATAGTAATACAAAGGGGAATACAACAACAGACGAGGTTAGTTACTACTAGGGTTACAGGGAGGAGCAGAAGCTGAAAAATCTAGTAGACAACACAAGATGGGATCAGGCAACCGGAAAGAGACACAAACTATAAGCACTTTTGACTAAAAAACTGATTCTTCAAGAAAAAGAAAACTAGTATTACAGCAGCAGTTACTTAGGGGTGCAATCATATCACTTCCATAGCTTGACAAACTTATCATGACTGGCTGAAGCAACTAGTCCTGTCACACTCGAGACAGCCAAGGCTGCAATTAGTCCTTCGTGAGCTGGCAGTGTCATCGTCTTGTTTTCAGACATGTTCCATAGTTCCAAAGACTGCAACAACAGCCCAAGCTTGCTTTGTCAGAATAAATCTTAAACCAGCAAAATGATTAATTAATACTACTTCGCAAGGATATAAATAATCGGAGAGGTTTACTTGGCTAACTTTATAAGGAGATAAAATAGCAAGCAACAAACAAACTCAAGCAATTAAGAAGTGTCTTGCCTGGTAACAACCAATCACCAGCAATGAAGGATATGAAGGATGGAAAACGCAGGAGTGGAACTTGTTGCCATTACAGCTCAACTCATGAACGCATTCCCCTTCATTCCCCGATCCAAGTGTCCAAACTCTTACAGAGTCCTCACTGACAGATGCTAGAAACTCTCCAGAAGGATCCCAGCACACAGAATGGATTGGTTTAGTGTGTCCCTACAATTACATATCCAACAGTAAACCATACTTGGAAGAGGTAAAAAACACGGAAAGAATAAACTTCGAACATTTACAAGTTAACAGAAGAATACGAGGTTTAGTATGTCCCTACAATAATATATCCAACAGTCAACCACACTTGGTAGAGGTAAAAAGCACGGGCAGAATAAACTTTGAACATTTACAAGCTAACAGAAGAATATGAGGTTTAGTAAGATTGCGGTATCTAATAGTATTTCTACCCACCTTCCCTACAATTACATATACAACAGTCAACCGCACTCGGTGGAGGTAAAAAACACACAAATAACAAACTTTGAATATTTACAAGTTAACAAGAGAATCAGAGATGTTCAAGTATTTCTGTAAAAAAATCTCAGGCTAGTAATGCATTTTTGAATTCTAAGAAAATGTCAACTAACCTGCAATGAAAGCCGACAGGCTTGTGTTTCCACATCCAGTATTGAGACAACATTCTCTGCAGCTGCAGCAAGATACCTTCCGACATGGGGTTGAAACCTCATCTGAGCCGTACCACCCTAATTCACAAAAATATGTTGGTATTCACCAAATAAATAACCGTTTGAAATTTCAAATATCACACATCCAATTTATCCTAAAACAAGGCCTATTCATTATAGTCACGCACAAACAGCCAACAAGATCCTACCTTGAAAACTCTTGCACAGCTACCATTGTTAATACTCCAGTAGCGTATTTCACCATCTCCATCACAAGAGCAGATGAGATCATCTTTATTTGGGTGGAAGTCCAGTGACATAACAGAAGCAGAATGTCCCACAAAGGTACGAAGTGAATAGCCAGGCTGAGAACATCATTAATGATGATGAAAAGTATTCAGCAAGTCCGAACAGCACCAAGAGGAAGATGAAAGAACATAAAATTTGAAGATCAAAGAACATATTGTTCTACAAAAACATCTCCAGCCCAACCCACATTCTATACAATCAGAAACTAAAACTTTTAAAAAATACATTTCCACTGCCATTAAAAGCCAGTCATGTAATTAGATGCCATTCACCAATGAAACCACCATGTTGAAGAAAACACGTTCCAAATGAAATTCAGATGCATAAAAAAAAATTTTAATAGTGATAAAAGAAACTAAATACTCAAGAAACAAAGAATGCACACTAACATTGTCAGCATCCCAAACTCTGACAGTCTTGTCAAATGAAGATGTTGCCAAACGTGGCATGCTTGGACTGAAACGGACATCAGTGATCAAAGATGAATGCTCTTCAAGGTTTGTTTTTGACTTTAAAGTATCTGTGTACCACAGTACAGCCTGCAATTTGAAACCAACAGACAAATAATTAAGCATTGTCTTCTCTTCAGTTTTCTTTTCAACTTCTTTTTGGTTTAGTGGTAAAAGCACTGACCTTTTTGTCATGGCCACCAGTGGCAAGCAACTTGCCATCTGAAGAGAAGTGACAACAGACAACTTTGCTTGTGCTTGCTCTAACAGAATTTACTTCCTTAAATGAGAACCCTGGATACGAATGCAACCTAAGCAGCTTAGAGTGAATCATAACAAATAAAATAGGACTATCTTCAAATAAAATTTGTGAACTTTCTTTCACTTGAATAATTTCCTGGCAGAGTCCTATATGATGTTTATGCCAGCAACTCTCGTCTAAACTAATAGATTCAAGAACCATTGGAAAGGAATGTGCATAATGAAAACAATAACATTTCTTTGAAAGTTCAGAAGGTGACCACAAAAAATAGAAAAACTATACGCTGCCAGGTGGAACAGGTAACATGGATAAATTGACAGGTACATGTATGTGTATATCATATACTGAATGCATGTTATAAAAAATATCAACCATAAGAAAATCAAACGCAAGAATAAGAGGAAAGGATTATTTACAATGCCCTTGACAAGAAGATCTCAAACTCTGAAGTTGTACTAAAGAATAAAAAGAAAATTAAAAACATCAAAAGAAGAAAAATAGTCATCATTCTACAAGTGAACAACTAACTGTGAGCAACTCACGAAAGTTGCTAGATCAATATATAACCACATTAATGGGCCACGATCAAGAACTCCATTCTACATAAAATGCAGGAGTATAAAATCACAAAGCTGTAAGTTATGGCATTTTCTTAGCAACATATAATCAGCATTTTGCATTTGCTTACCTTGGCTGACATCCATACCACGACCAACAGAATCTCTGGGGTCTGCATCATCATGGGATAAAAAAGACTCGACATTGTCATCAAGGGATCCATCCTCCACAAAACGATCCATATCAGCCTGCAATTCAAGATCTTTATCATCCCACTGCCAAAATGGAATGCCAATGAGAATTCATGCAAGGAGTTTTCAAGTCCTTCAACCTCTACAATAAGTTGGAAGATGCACTCACCAACTGATTCGATGGAGATGTAAGAGTGCCAGCTCCATCAGTGCCAAACATCATTAAAGGCTTGGAAGTAGTACTGCTATGAGGCAAAGCGGGCATTGAAATCACATCTCCAGGAGTGTGAGTTGACGGTGTTGAGGGTGCTGAACTTGGGGAAGGTCCTGCTGTGTTTGCAGTGCCTGAGCTATTGGCAGGACCCGAAGATGACACTGGCTGTTTTCTCTTTCTCCCAGTCTGGCTTTTTGAAACCTGAAAGTGCACCAAGAAACCATGATAGGAACTGGCCATAGATTGTCATAGGATATACAGCAAAATTCAGGATTAATCATATCAGTAACCACCCTTGGGTACCCTCATCCTCTTGGAAATGGAAAAAGGGTTACAAAGAAAAATTATCCAAAAATGCTAAGCACTTGCATTATTTTACTTCAGCACTTGGCAGAATTTAACCCTGCATTTAGGTCATTATTAGCATTCGTGTGAGCAAGCAAAAGGTATCCAAAAACCACTTCTAATCTTAGGGATTGAAGATTCACAAGTAAAGGTATAAACATGGTAAATCACAGGAGAGAGCTAGTATCTAGTGAATAAAGGCGAGATGGGTAAATGGTACCTAACTCTGAGCACAGTTCAGTAATTGTCATTAGAAAATGCTGCTAAGTAAAGTTGTCAATACAGGCATTAAGAGAACATCTGCCATTCACCATGCCCATAATAATTGTGCTAGCAAAATAATGCTTGTTCAATGGGCAGGAGATAAAACATAGGAAAATCAATTAATATGGATATGGTAGACATAATAATAAAAGGACAAACCTGTTCATTTCCTCGAAAGGAGTTTGACATACTGCCATCAAGGGTAACACTGCCTGCAGGGCCCATTTTATCTTGTGGATGAAGATTGTGATTTGAACTCTGTGATTGCTGATTTGAAAGAGTGTGCTGCTGTGGAGTACTGTTCTGCTGTTGTTGCTGTTGTTGTTGCTGCTGCTGCTGCTGCTGCTGCTGCTGCTGTTGCTGATGTAACTGAGCCATCTTTAACTACATGTAAACAGAAGCTTTTAGAAATGCAAAACGCTCCAAGGACAGCACAGTATCTGAATGTGTGCAAATCACTACTTGACAAGCAAAGTATCACCTTAATTAGCATATCTGTATCACCACGAGGCAGAAGAGGGCCACCAGCTGGTAAAGGCGATCCGACATTTGGAACAACATCACCAACAGAATTTGTAAGGCCATCCTTCCCAAGACTCATATTCCGATTATTCAAGAGCATTCTGAGCCTTCTACTTTCATCACTAGCAGAAGGCGATGTCAAATTTTGCTGCGCAAGCATAAGTTGTTGGTGGTGCTGTGGTGTCAGCATTTGAAGTTGATGAAAAGGCTGAGGAGCCTGTATGAAAGGTTTTTGTTGCTGAAGAAGGCCAGACTTTAGTTGTTCAAATCCCTGACAAAGAAATAAAAATGTTAAACAAATGAGCAATAAAGGCAACAATTTCTTACTGAGAATTTGAAAGGGCCAATATTTCAGATCAAGAAAGAAATCTCACTGTGAGTGGCCATCCTTTTAAAGTTAAATTGTTACCACCTTGATTTGACCCTGCCACAACAAAAACATTAACATCAGCCATAAGCATATCTACAGAATGCCAATTACATTACCCCAGAAAATGCAATTGATAGTTCCCAGAATTTCTGAATAATGCACGAATGTGCAGCAGAAGGATAATCCCATTCATGTAATATCAAATTGAATTACAAGCATGATAATCATACCCCAAATCGCTGATGAAAAACTACAAAAATAGAATGCATGGAGAAAGGGCTCAAAGCATACCAGGAATTCCAATTAATGATCCTTCGGGACCTGCTGCTCTGGGATTCAATACTGGATTAATCTCACTCTTTATATCCTAATTCCAGATAGAACTTAGAAATGAGCAATATGAAAAGCAAAAAGTAATAAGACAATTTCTAACTAAATAACTTACTGGTGTCGCCCCTGGCAGTTGTTGACTCCGAGCTTGAACTTGTGGAGACGTCCCACCAGCTGTACCATGCAAAACTTGCCTGAAATTATGTAGTATATTGCTGATGAGTTTAATGTTGGTACCTGAATTGAGTGTCAGATGCAACAATAAGGCCCTAAAAATTGGTAAGAAGATAAAACCAGGGGATACTGAATTTTTCCCTCTTCTTTTTTTCTAAACCCTGTGGCCTTTGGAAGTACAGGTCCAAAGTGAAGCTGGATTCATTGCAAAATAAACTGTGATAATTTTCCAAACTTTTAGAACAACTGCTCGAGGCATCATTTATGCAAGTTGTACAACTTTACTCAAATTTTAAGAGCAATGTACCAAAAAGTTTCAATTCCTTTTGTAACAACAAACATTTTAAGCACAGAATTCAAGTAATGGAGGTAAAATTTTATAGAGAAACACCCTGAAGGCTGGCCAGTTGCTGCAGCTGACTTCAATATAGATGCATGATTTGGATCCAAGAGCTGGCCCATATTCTCACCAAATCTTTGCTGTAAAAATTATCACAGAAGATCAGCATCTAGTTAAGGGAGGAAAAAATGCTTATGAAAAAATTCATCTTAATCCACCTTCAAAGCTGCATCATCCAAAGAATCCCTCTGCAGTGGTAATTTTAATCTTTCCTCATACATCTTTGTTGCCAAGGCATTTGCAGTTCCAGGGTTCTGTCGCATGAGAGGATCATTTCCCACGAGCCCATTTGTAGTGCCATTTAGGAGATGAGCTCCATCCCTCCTCTGCTGCTGTTGCTGTGGCTGCTGCTGCTGCTGAGGCTGTTGTGGCTGTTGCTGTTGCTGCTGCTGCTGTTGCTGCTGCTGCTGCTGCTGCTGCTGCTGTTGAGCATGCCTCTGCAGGAGTAGCTGTTGCATCTGCAATTGCTGCTGTTGTTGTTGCTGCTGCTGTTGTTGTTGATGTGGCGGTTGTTGGGGTTGCTGTTGCTGCTGATGTTGTTGTTGCTGCTCTCGTGCCTTAATCAATTGTGTCTGAAGATTTCAATAAGACACAAGCTTCAGAGAAATGCCACATATATTTTCTATACATACGGACTACAACAAATATCATAGAGATAGGCATCAACAGATTAGCCTTCTCAATTTTCAGTGTAAAATGGGGCTTTCACACCGTCCAGATAGTTCCAAGAATGAAAAAATCAATTTTTGACTGAGACAACAAGCTCTAAGCTGAGGAAAACTAAATTCCTAGCACCACAGGAAGCAGGCAAGAAATGTGATAGGGTGATCAGTTCTTAAAACAGAATCTGGGCTGATCCGCAAACCCAAATGCCCCAATGAGAAGAAAAAACATTTATAAGTACTGTCTGTTCAAATGCTTGTATAATTAACCAATAGCACAGCGTAGACAAACAAAAATGATAGGACTTCGTCCAAGTACCATTTCATATTAGCTCATAATCAGAAGAACAAAACAGCCATAAAAGCAGTGAAGAGTTGAGAATACTAAGAGAAGGCTAGAAATCAAGCAAGAAAAAGCAAAATACATGTATGATTAGAAGTGCCTGCCTTTGAGTATTGCTACTTCAAATTGGAGAATATAATTCATCAAACAAGAATGGGGACAGAAAAAAAGACTTTTCTTACTGCTCAGAGAGAATTTATCTTAGAGTTTCAGCATAGCTAGAGTAAGCACCAGCTTTCAGTGCTATTAACAAATAAAACGTGGAATAACTCCACATGTTACAGATCATGAAACACTTTCATACACCATGACCCAGACAAAGTCAAGTAGCTATGAAAAAATTTACACCTCCACCATATAATATACTCATGGAACAAATGAAAAATAGCAGAAACTAGAAAATAGAAAATAGACTCCTTAGATGTACAAAAAATGGTGATATATAATACAAATAAAACTAAAGTAGACCTAAAGAGTACTACTGTTGATTGACATTCTAAACTCCAATGCTCAAAGCTTAGTAATATGATTATACAACTGTGGCATTAGCAAAGTATTTAGCCAAATATTCAAATTAACAACATTAAAATAGAGGTCAAAGGAAAAGCAAAAATATTCTAACACTAGCTTCAGAAATGTTTAGTAGTTCCCACGAGAGCTCAAGAATCAGAGGGAAATTTACGCTAGTTTGAAGGAGCAAACCTCTATGTAAGATGCAGCAACCTCTGAATGCTTCTCATTAGTTCTTGCAATGAATATATCCCAAAACACAGACCACCACTCAAAGAGAAAACCACCGGGTGCATCAATAGCTGGAAACCCATGCATGTTTGAAATCAAAACAAATGAAATTGCTAAAACATTAAAATTAAAAAAGGAAATAGACGAGAGAAGTAGCACTGGAAATCAAAACTACACTCACCTACAGGATCGGATGATACTTTTCCTTCAGCTTGAAAAGCCTGGGCAGAAGCCTTTAGATCCCTCTTCACTAAATAATCATGGATGTAAACATCTAACCTGTTATTTCACAATACATCAACATTTTGCATCGCTAATGAGGATACAGAACAAATTTTTACAACAAATAAGAGCTAACAGAGATCATTAACAGTCCCAAAAAAAATGTAAGAATAAATTACAGACCATGTAAATAGATAGAACTTGCAAGAGAAATACTAGAAAAACAAATGCTAGAACTGAAGGAGCAACCCAGCTAAAAAAACAACATTAGAAACCAAAAAGTTAGAAGTTAATAAAAGAAGAATATGCATGTTGATACAACAGTTGTTGCACAAAGAAACGGAAAAGGAAAAGGCATTTTGGGATATTCCCCACTATCACAAGATATGTCAGAGACCTAAATGCTACAACCTAAAAGGAAAGAAAAAAATCAGCCAGACAGCAAGCAAAAGCAGATTCTAAAAGAACGGAACAAGTTCTAAACCCTAATGTAACGCACAAGCACATGTCAAAAACATCTTCAAAGGACAAAACTTGAGTTCAGGACTTCAGACAGAAACAAAACCCACAACAACCCACCTACCCAGAACCCAAATCAAGCATAAAACTACAGCCAAAAAGAGTTCCCAAGCTAAAAATAAACAAAATATAGAAACCCAGAAAGAAATTGAACGAAAGAAAATGAGAAATGAATAGCAATAAACTGATAATACTTACATTTTATCAGCTTCCCAGTTGGTTTGGGACATTTTGAATCAAGCACTTAACACAAACAGTTTAAACAATAATGTCAGATTCCCAGATAGCAATTCTTCGCAGGCTATCTTCACCTCTAAATTGCAACTCAGAAAAAGAAAAAAGAAATCTTTTTATAAAACAGAGCACAACTAGAATAACTAAAATAAGCAAACAAGGAAAAAAGAGGCAGTGCTGGAGAGAGACTGAATGAGAGAGAAGAATCTATGACAAGGAATAGAACCAGGGCCTCTAAATTTTTGCAAATGAATGAAGAACAAAAAAGAAAAATAATTAAATGAAATATTTTAATAACTGAAATTAATATGAAAGAGAAGGATTTGATAGAGATACCTGCAAACCCAAAAACGTTTATTCGTTTGAGAGCTTATTTATTTATTTTATTTTCTTTTAATTTTTAGCAACTGGTTTTTTAAGTTTTATTTTCTGTAGCTTCGGTGGATTGAGTTGCTGTTGCAGATATCATAATGGCTTTGCTGGTTCAATTTACTGAAAAAACCCTTGAACTTTCTCAAATTTTCAGTCTTACGGCGTGAGCTAGCGGACAAATTTACCTATTAAATGACTAATAAAAACTTAAAATGTTTATATAATTACCATAGACTCTACAGCTCAAGTGCAGTCGTTGACGTCAGGTGAGGAATTTTTTTGTAATTTCAGCAGAACTACTGACAACCTACTACCTTTCTCGATGTGGGTCTTCTATTTTGTTTATTTACAAGTGAAGCCTTCATTTCTTAATTATTATCATTATAATCATTTCACAATTCCTAGATTTCATTTTTGCCCATCCCAACCCATGGCCTAAAAATGACCATTTTCGGTTACCAGGGGGGTAGCCTAACCTTTGACTATGAATTTACTTCTTTAGATGGCCTTAATGCTTAATGGCTTCTCTTTATTTACTTTTTTCCCATAAAAAATAGAAGACATGTTTTCTTTTTATGTATGATTTATCTTAATTCCAGTCTGCAGCAAATTTAACCCCATTACACAGTTAATTTTAATGAGATTTTTACTGTTTAAAAATATTTTAAAAGTTAAAATATCTCTAGTTAAATATTTTTAATATTTAGAAAAAAAAAAAAAAAAGAGATGAAGTGAAGAAGAGGTGAGTGAGTCAACTGGGTTTCGTGGAAGGCTTGCTTGATAAATAATGAGTGGGCAGTTCTGTAATTTGACCGAGACAAAGAGTTTGGGTCAATTCCAGAGACTTCTTCATTCTCTTCTACGCAGAGGCTGCAATTTTGGACCAATGGTTAATAACACTTTTTCGGCTTTAAAGAGGTAAACCAATACAAAACAATACACTGTCCTCAAATGTCAATTTTGCCCCCCTTCTATCATGCGCACGATGTGACGACAATGATAAATGATTAACCCACAGGTTCCTGATAATCATCGTATCCAAAACCTCTTTATTACCATTTTAAATATAAAAATGAAAATTATTTTAATAATTACAATTCCAGTGTGCTACAACATCTAAAGTATTTTTCTGTTGTCCCCTTCAAATTATCCTGGAAATTTCTTGCCAACTTCATTAAACATACTTTTACTTTTTTATTTTGTATTTTTTAGTGTCAACTTTTGTTAGTCTTTGAAACTCCAAATTTAATAAATAAATTTTTTATCCTTTAACCATTTTAAAAGAATTTTAAATTGGTAATAAAAAATCATAGAGACAGAAATTCATTGTAAAATAAGAATTTGCCTGATTAAGTAAATAAGCTTTAAAGAAAAAAATAATTAATTATTTTCAGTCAAAATAAAATAATAACACTGTGTTTGATTATTTTTTTTTTGAATTAATGAAATGTTATGAGATTTTTTTATTCTAATACTATTTAAAAAAAAAGGTAGTTTGTTTTATAAGAATTTTGGAAAAGATGGTAACAGCATCACAGTCTTTGATAAATGAAGTAAAATCTGTTTTTATTTGCTTCGTGGCCAAACCATGAGTACAGCCGATCCGATATTGGGTTATTAGGGCTACCGGGTCGAACTGTTATTGTCGTCTGGACAACCCAACACGTTGGACAGTTGAGCATGGGCCCTCGCGTCGAGTAGAGAAAAGCGCAGTTAGCATTTTAAGAATTCTTCGTCGAGCATGGGCTCGAATGTAGCGAACCCAATCCATCACCACGAAATTATGTCCATCGCTCGGACAAATAACAAAATGTTTTAACATACTAGGACGATCTCAGCATTCAGTAAGCAAGCGATTGATAAATATCATGTTCTTCAATGTAAAACATTTAGAATATGTAAAATATTATTTTTCAACTGACATAGAATAATGTCATCTCATCACCGTGAAGCATGAGTTTTGGATTATTTTTGACATATTAAATTATAGTACTATTATTCTTCTATTGTATAATTTATAAACCATAACAGTTACTTGTTAATATGTACTTACTAATAAGAAAAGCATTTATATTTGATAACCAGTATATTTAAATTTTAACATAATTAAATTAGTGAGAAGGGTTCAATAATAGATATATTTTTAAAGCTTGAAGCAATTAACTTGCGCTACCGAAAACATATGAGATTTTGATATTTAAAAATAAAAGAGGCAAAAGGATAAAAGATGGTCATCGTAGAGTCGTTCTCCTGCTAACATATTCCTCCCGAGTCAGCAGAAACAACGACGCATGCCTTGAAGAATAAGAATTTAACTTGCCCAATGCAATGCAACGCAATGCACCTATGTTATACTTGATAATTAATTTCCAGACAACAATAAAAATAAAATAACCCAAAAAAAAAAAAAGAGTTTTTGCAATATTCAGAGATTTTTAGCGAAGTGTGAAAAAAGTCAAAAAAAAAAAAAATGGAAGGAAAATAATAGGGAGTGTAATGTCTCTCTCTCTATTCTACAGAATTTGAACCAGCGATGTAACGTAACGAAAGCCCAAATCTGCTGCAAAAGCATCATACCACTGGGTTCGAGTGGGCCCAAAATCAGGAAGCGAATTCATCATCATCATATCATCAACATCATCATCTCATCACTCTCAACTAAATGCCACCCAAGAATTCCTTCTGTAAAAATAAAAAATTTTAATTTTATATAATATATAAAATTGGTTTGTATGGGGGAGATGGCATGCATGCACAACCAGCAGTCCTTGATCAGTAAATAGGCATGCCATGTCATGCCAACTTATACTAAATACACTCCCCCCAACATCGAACTCTGAGTTTTCCCCCCCACCTCCACTCTCTACCTAGATTACGTGTACTCCACTCGCAGCCATAATCCCCATCATTTCACTAAATTCGAACGACCCATTTCCTGGAATCGCATTTGACGATGACCTGTGAAGTTAATGAGAGGATTTTACAGACAGAAAGAGAGGGTGAGCATTCGAAATGGCGGGTTGAGTTGCATGGAAGAAAACGAGAAAACAGGAATGAAATGAATGTATAGTATGTAATATATATATATATATATATATATGCAAGTGCAATCTGTTGTTATGTTGCGTTGTGCTCTGTTCCTCGTGCTGCAAAAAAGATAGAGATGATCAGAAACTCAGTAGTAGGCAAGCAAAAGAGGTGGTGACGTGATCAATAACTTTTCCGCGTGCTTGGAAGCGTGTGATGGAGATTTTCGAATTCAATGCAAAAACCCAGATTTAACTCACCTCTTGGACTTTTCTTTCCCTTTCAATTCTCCTTTCTCTGTCTTGTTTTTGTATAAAAATTTGTCATATGGCGGCAGAGAAGGCTTTGAAAGGGAGAAAAGAGAAGGGTTTTGTTTATTATGTTTATGCTTGCTTGCATCATCAGTGGCAGAGGCAGAGCTGTCAATCCGTTTCTGAAAGCTTCGTACAATAGAGGGTCGTCAGAGCCCCATCATTGTCTCAATTATCAGCGTGCAAGAGAGAGAATGAGAATTGCACACACACACACAGACGAGGCTCTTTCTAGTTTCTACACACATTGTATTTACACGCATACTTATATTGCTATTGCAGTTTATATATAATTAAGTTGCAAACTGGTCGAGGTCATCTGTCGTCAGATAAAGACAGACATAATATTGTCTTTAGTGGTAGCTCGGATTTGGGCCACATATACTAGTCTTTGAATTACAAGAATTATAACTGTTAATGCCATGAATTTACAAGCTTTTTCCACTCAATTTAGGGAAGAGTAATGGAAGCAAGCGTGGGCGATGAGAAAGGGCAAAAGGAATGCCAAAAGTGGCCCGTTGTAAGGTTTTGTGAGTCATTATTCGTTCTCTCTCTCTCTCTGTGCTGTAATATAATAACTCAATAGTGACTGGTTTGGCAAGAGACAAAATATAAAACTTGCCACTTCCTTCTACCCATCTTTTTTAACTTCCAAAGTACAGCGTGGGGATCGTCAGCACTCAGCTTGCCCGAAATGAAGAACACTTCAATGTTTATAGAAACCATTTCTTCACAGTTACTATCATAAATAATCGTTGACCATTTGACCACCTCATCACATTAACGTGCGTACTAGTCAGTCATTCATTCTTAGCATTTAAATAATTATCATCTCATCAAAATCTTATTTTGGAACAAATTGAAAATGGGAATTTTTCTTTTAATAACCAAAAGTTTATGTTCTGGATTTTAATTTTATTTAGAACGCTAATGTGAAAATTGTTATCATACTCTTTGAAAGTTTCCCCAATTCAAAAACTACTGTGAATGAATTTGTTGATAAATTGTTGCAGGTATGAATGGAATTGATTAAGTCTTTGCTAGTGGGTAAGTTTGACCTATGATAGATAGAGAGATCTCGTTTTTAGAACCTAATTGATAAAAAGCTGTCCGCACAGTGAGCAAGAAGATGGCAGCTAGTGCCTACACGGATTAGCCCAGTTAATTTATTTGCTTTCAAATTTTTCTTTAAAGAAACCAACTGCTAATAATTCTGTGGGAGAACATTTTTCAACAAATTCTAAATTTGTCAAAATTCTATATCATTATTTTCGACTGCTAAACAGTCCCTAGTACTCCATTTTCTTTCTGGAAGAAAAAATATCTTTCTTAACCTTTGTTTAATCTTAATACTTCAAGGCGTAGGGTTGTTATCGGATTGGCCCCTCATGGCTTAGAAATGTAACAAATAGGTCCACTTGTTAATGTTAAAAGCTGGCAAATTAGTTGCCTTTTGTTAACGAGTTCGGACGACAAGGGGGACTTGAAATTAGTGCAAATTTATGACTTATTTGCAACTTTTATAAATTATAAGGACCAATTTGATAATTTCCTTGAACATATTCCAATTATTTTAATTTATAGATTGCACGTAGAGCACCAAAAACATAATTATAGTAAGAAATTGAGGGAAATGAAGGTCAAGATAACATTTTTATATAAAGATGAAAATAAATTACACTCTACTAATGAAATTATTTTATACAAAGCTAAGAAACAAACATACATGACTAGAGTTGAAGTAACCCCTAGGCAAAATTGGTGCATTTACAGGAACCAAAAGAGTGGGGCAAAAAAGAGGGAAAAAAACAAAAAAAAGAGGTCAGTTAGTGCTCCATGACAAATAATTACCCCAATGTAAAAATCTAACCTCTGAAATTAACCCAATTTTTTTTTTTTTTATCCCCCAAGTGTTTTAGTGAATCATAATTTCTATGATTTTCCAAGTAGGATAACATGGGAATTACAGGAATTATTATTATTATTATTTATTTATTATTATTATTATTATTATTATTATTATTATTATTATTATTATTATTATTATTATTACAGTCCACGAATTTCCTCCATTGCTCTGCAATATCCGTTGCTATGTTAACAGCATCAAATGCTGTTCCTTGAAGTCCTCTTCTTGTAAACCCAACCGTGTAAAGTCCATTTTCTCCCTTCCAACCATTTGGAAATGGTGTTTTTGGCATTCCATCTTTGGTGAAAAATTCACATTCCTGCAATTACATAGAAAAATATTAGAAAAATCTGAGGACCCAGAAAGTATGCTACAGATATGTTATATTTTCTATGGAAAAAAGCGAAATAAAAGACGCATACATTCTAGGTTGGTCTAACAATGCAGAATGGATTTTAAGAGAAAACAAGGTTTGATGAAAGCTACAAATGATGAAACCCTCGTAAAGAAATAATTTTTAGGGGAAATAAAAAAAATGGGTATATTCAAAAAGTAGAATAAACCAAACAGAGCCCAACTGAATTTATTCTTTTTTGCATGGAGAAAAGAAGGGATTTATTTGTAGGTATGTGGCCTCTCTCTGCATGTGTCCAAGACAAAGAAAGTGATAGGTGATTCACAACAAGATAGAACTAAAAACTAAAAAAATGTAACAACTCATATGCTTATTGTTTACCTTGAGCCAAGTAGGCACATTGCTTTTGTACCCAGTTGCTAAGATTACAGAATCAATCTCCTTTTCTTGTCCATCCGTGAATCTGGCTCCACTTCTTGTTATCTCTTTCAATCCTTCCATCACCTGAAAACCCTAAAAACATTAGCCTAAAAGACTGCTAATTTAGTAATTATATGAAACAGAACAAGGATGCGTTTCATTTGATTTATCGGTAATATTACCTTTATTTTACCGGCTTTAATCTGTGATAGAGCCCCAACATCGAGCACTGGCGTCTTTCCAGTGATGTTTTTGAGCTCAATTGGACCAGTTTTTGGCCGCCGGAGACCCAATTGGTCTGTGTTGCCTAAGGTGATGTTTGTCATTAGTATTAAGAACTTGTCTACTAGCCTTAATGGAAGCCACTTCAGAAGTGCCATAGCTATGCCAAATGTTGAGAAGCCACAGATTTCTCTTGGCAGAACATGTACCTGTATAACCACCAACAGATATAACTAATCGAAACCCCAATTCAGAAGAAATTATTCAATTCAAGAGTAAGAGTAAGATGAGCATATGTACTTACAGAGTTTCTGACAACCATATGGGGGATTGCATTGTGTCTACAGAGGTCTAAGCTGACTTCCATGCCAGAATTGCCACAGCCAACAACCAAAACCTTCTGGTTTCTAAACTCAGAACCAGATTTATACTCACTGGTATGAACAACAGGGCCATTGAACTTCTCAATCCCAACAATTTCAGGAATCACAGGCTCGGCATTTTCACCAGTAGCAACAATAAGCCACTTGGAGATATACTCAGAGTCCTGAGTTCGTACCTTCCAAAACCCAGAAACATGATCAAAAACAGCTTTCTGCGTAGCTTGCTTGAACATTGGTTGGATTTTGAAATGTGAAGCATAGGATTCAATGTAAGTAATGAACTGGTGCTTTGTTGGGTATTTAGGGAAGTTTTCCGGGAAACCAAGGAGTGGCAACTCACAAAACTGTTTAGGGAGATGGAGTTTAAGACGATCATAAGTTCTGTGTTGCCATAGAGAAGCTATGCAGTCACTTTTCTCAAGAATCAAAGAGGGTACACCTTGTTGAGAAAGGCAAGCTGATACAGCTAAACCGGATGGTCCTGCACCTACTATAATAGGTCCATGAACAAACACACACTTAGCTTGTTGTTCTTCTTGATCCTTACGAGAACCCATGTAGGAAAATCCCAAGAAAGGCTGAGAAAAAGGAAGAGTGAAACAGAAAAGGAGTGTAAACAAAGAGAAAGACTCTGTTTTTCTTTTTTAGCTTCCCCTGTTTGTAGAGTCTGCAAAGCTCTGTTTTTGGTTTTGCTGAGAAAATCTTGGGAATTTAAAGAGGGGGAAGGAAGAAGAGCCAATGTACAGCGAACCCAGAGGTGTGGTGTATAGACTGAAAGGTTTAAATGCGTTGAAAGCAGAGGAAAGAGAGAGCGAAGAAAAAACAGAGAGGTGTGTTTATGAGAAGTGAGAGGAGGAGTAATGGAAGCGTGAAGGTTAAGGAAACGATTTGGTTATGTTTCTCAAGGGGTTTTCTTTGCTATGCTTTGCTTTGATTTCTTCAAAGGATTTCTCTGGTCTGCAGCGTTTTCTTTGGAAGTGCAGTGTAGTAAGCGATGGCTAAGAAGCTGATATAAATACATTAATGTGAGCTGTTAGTTTATCAAATATGTCTCCTACGCTCGATTGCAACCCTCGTTTTTTGTTTTCTTTTTATTTTTAAATTTTTTCCCTTCTTGAAGAGAGAATAGAATAAAAGGGTTGAAGAATAGTCTGCTATATTACATTAATTCAAGTGTCTATCCAAATTAAGTTTTAACTAAAATTTAATTTGAAAATTAACTTTATAATTTTCAAAAATATTTATTTTACTCACACATCAACGTAACAATTTAAGCATCTTAAATAGTTAAATTTTCTTCACTAATAAATAACATTGACATTTAGTACGTTTTTTTTTTTTTTTTTTTCTATAGTTTTCACATTGAAAATAAAAATACAATGAAGAATTTATTTTTGAATATTTATATATATTTAAAATTACGATTAAATTCATTAATGTGAACATGGGTATTTGAATTTATGAGTATATTTGAAAGTGATTTTCAAAGTCTATATCTCTCTCTCACGTTACATGCCTGTTGTTGCACTGTAGGAAACAACAGGATAGATTGGGTCCACGGCCGTCGGATCGTCAACTCTCTATGCTTCTGCCACGTGGCTCTCTGTCCTTCTTTGATCAAGACAGATATTCTTTCTTTTTAAAAAAGTAAGTTAATTAATAAGTGGGCCACCAGCCAAGCAATAGTACTAAAGAACGTGTTTTATACTTGACGAAGTATTAAGACTGAAGATAAGATTAAGTTTTTGCTGTATCTATTAACGTACTTTAATTGGAATGCCTATATTTTCCATCATTTAATTTGCTTCTTCCTTTTGTTGTTCTTCAATATTAAACACTGAACTAGCGAGTTTGAGCCGTCTTCAATATTGTGACGTACTGTGAGAAAATCTATTGGATATTCCTAACCTAATACACTATATATATATATATATATATATATAATAATTAAATTTTATCTTTTTATTTATTTATTTATTTATTTATGATTGATTCAAATATTATTTACTTTATATAGACAAACAAAATTTAGCAATAACCAATGTTCATCCGAACTTCTTGTTGTTGTTGTTGATGATGATAATTATATATATTCCAGACGTTGTCCTCTTACAATATGACGAATGACATATAGAAATTAAAACTAAGTGAAATTTTATATCGCCAAAATTAGTTAGTTTATAATATATATGAACTTGTTCTTGTCGAGATATATTCTAGACCTATTAGAACAAAACAAACTAAAGTCTTTTTAACTTTGAAAACTAAGTGAATTTTGTATGTATTGTTTTTTTTTTTTTTTTTTTTTTTTTTTTTACGATTGAATTTTGTCAATATATATTCTAGACCTCTTAGAACAATAAACCAATCTATATATCTCTTTCTTTCTGATTACTGAGATGCTTATGTACGGGGTGTTTAACATGTTATAGTTTAAAGAATTAAAAGGGTAATTATAGGGAAGGTGGAGGGAGGTTGGGAAGTGGTTAATAAAATGTTGGGCGTCAACGTTTCAGAATTACTACGTAACACCCATTTCAGATTATCTGTTTGCTGGCGTATATGTATGTATATAGCCTGACATTACGACTGAGGATCCAATCATCCATATACAAGTGCATTGCGCACTGTAATGTATATATATGCATGCCAATGGACATTAGTTCTTAACTTATTATTATTATTATTATTGGATTTATGGTTCTTGTTAATTACATATATAATATGTGTTGCAAGTAAATAAGGATTTCAAAGTACTTACGTGGGTAGGGTTGGTAGCTATAAATTAATAACATATTTACAGAGAGAAAGAGAGAGAAGAGATTCAAATGGGGGAGACCATAATATTAATTCCAGCACTATATAATCATCTTGATTTGTGTATATGAAAAATACGGAAGATGCAGCTGTCGAAAGCTAAACACACCAAAAGGTATACATAGCTAATTTCAGTCAACGCTGATATAAAAGATATCTCCATTAACGTCAATAAAAGATTGCCTTTTGGATACACCGAATCTACCAAGATTGAAATTATCATTCGTCAGATTCACCCTATTTATTTGCTCGCAACATTAAGTGTATGTATATAAACTCGGCCCCCCCCCCCTTCCCAACTCTTTTTTCCATACATATATAATCTTAATTTGTCTATGATACCAATTTGAAGCACGTCTTTTGTCATCATATATATTCCCTTCCAGACTATTAAAGGCATATTGTATTTGGGGAGGTCAAATATTTCTTTATTTAATCACATTCACTCAACTACACAGAGATAATTAATTAAGCAATTGATTATCAATTAAACTTATATAGTTATGGTCGGTGTCAAAAGCTGATTAACAACTCAACATAGATAGCCAGCTAGGTTGCAATTATACTATGTTAAAATTAAATTATCCATAATCTTCTGGAAATCATACACACACACACACACACGCACGCTATACTTGGAGTTTTCCGAGCCACCCAACTAGCTAAGAGGGGAATATATTATATATTCCATTGCCGCCCTCCTACTGTGTAACTCTTCCATGAACTTTATTTGAATTATATTTCAAGCATTGAATCTTCGCAACCTTTTTAAGCTAAAATATTGCTCTAAAAGTAGTGTTGTTGGTTTAATTTTTTTTGGTTCAATTAATATTTTATTGAAAAGGGATTGTACGCTAGCAAAATTTTTCCGCGACTATAATATTTATTTTACCATGCACGGAGGAGCAATGATGCCATCTAGATGTTGGTAATTAAGTTAGTTACATTACAATTAAAATATAGTTTAATTGTATTGCATGATGATTTTAATCCTTGGCCGCATTAAGAAAAGTGATATTAGTACCCCCGTGCATTTGTGAAAGACATTAGGCATGCATATGAATAATATAATTAAATCATCTTTGATCTTGTTATTTAATTATGTTTCTAATAAAGTTGGGGACGGAACACTAAAATAAAATTTGAGGGATTTACCGACAAAAATCACGATAAATTAAATGTTAACAACTATGAACAATTGTTAACTTGTTAACTAAAAAGTGTAATATTGATTCATGATTATTGTTTGAAAAATTTACTCAATGAACAACAAGATATGTATGTGAGAAAAAAAAAATGATTATTATTTAAATAGTATTTTTAAAAATTAATGTTTGTGTGAATGTATTTTAAAGTTGCTGTAAAATCAAGAGGAATTTTTAAAAGTAACCAGTATTGGTTATTAATTTTTTTAAATGATTACCATATAATATATATATTACAAAAATATCACTTTGGACCAAAATATTCTCATAAAATTTTTTTAAAAAATAACCATCAAGTACATTTATGCAGGGGTATTTTGATTCAAAAAAAATTTAAGATAATCATTTTTTAAAAATATTTTAAATAATAATTATTATCAAAAATTCACACCATTTTCGTTAATTACATTAAAATGAAAATCAAATGATAACTAAATTCCCAATTCAAATATTTGAAAGTTGAATTTGCTTGGTTAGTTTTCCGAATGACAGGTTGACATTCGAGAATAAACATGCGGGTCCCACTTGATCGTATTCGTACGTGTGTAAATTTGACAGACTATATTCCGATTTGCTTTTGGAACCCGACTTTCTTCAATAGTACTTAGGGCCGCGAGCCCATTAAGCCCACCGTTTCACCACTGTAATGTTAAACAGGTAAAATTTAATTAATATTAATTATTTATGAACTACAATAGTTAAAAAATGGGTAAATATTTTTTAACTTTTACCAGGATCTAATTCAACTCATTTATTTGGTTGCAGTTTTTCTGATGGGAAGAAAGAATTGCAAGAAATGTACGGATTTTTATCATAGGGCACAGAACGGTCCAAGTTTGCGTCATCCATAAGGATGATGTCACGTGACCTCAGCTCACCGTCAGTTTTCTCTGTCACTCACGTGGCACTGACTTTAATTCCCATCAACCAATAGAATCTCCCTGTGTAATGCACACGTAGGCATCACGGCTCGTCTGAAATGACCGCTACGACCTTTGACACTTGAAGTGACCTTATATTTGTAGATAAGGATTAGTGAACTTGGATTTGACGGTGGTGGCATTTTCGACATTTTATATCCCCGTTTCGTTGAGTTTCCACGTTATGGAAAGATTTTGACGGAAGTTTGAGCTTCGATCTCTGTGATATAGGGGCTTTGTTGAATCCAGACCGTTGGGAGGCTGTCGAAAGCTGAATGCACGCGAAATAAGATGTGAATCGGATGGCTGGGGATGCACCAGAGCATTCCGGTGATATCCAAAATGCTGACACGTTTCGTTGGTATGTCAATTAAATGTTTGTACCTGTACTGAGTATTGAGTATTGTGACGTGTACTCGGAGATGATGACATCATCGGAATTTTGACCTTGTCTTACACTGATTGGTCCAGGTCAGCGACCCTTATTAATGGATTGGAACGTAGAGGTTCGTTCCTTTGGAGATTAATCAATTTGTACAAAATTCATTTTAAGTATCTGTTTTGTTTTTTTCCCGCTGAAGCTACTTTGTTAAATTTATAAATATATATATTTATAAAGATATTCTTAACCATATAAAAATTTTCTTAATTTATAAGTATTTTTTTTTAATAGAATTTTTTTTTACAGTTAGTTCTTGACATGAAGATGAAGAGTTGTTAATTCAAAAATTTCAAAAATACTACTTATATTCGCAGGTAGAAAAATTTTCAAATGATGGATCACGAATCCTAAAAGATTTTGCAAATCGCAAACATGAGTTGAGTTATAATAGTAGGAGGGAGGTGATGCATTTTGTTTGTTCCCTTACTTGGACACAAGTAGAAAATATAGCAAATCTTGCAGGATCACGTGCCTGCAACAACGCAAAATCACCAGGCCCTACCAAACGTATGCGATTGAGTACTCCACGAAAAAGCTAACAAGTACTAGTGCTTCTAGTTCTAGTTCAACATATATATATATATATATATATATATATAGATAGATAGATAGCAATGGTGATTGCCCTCGCAAGTTGCTAAGCTGCAAATTAATTCCCGGAGGCAATCATGAAAGGCGTGATTACGGAATTACCACCAGGCCCTACCTGCCGATTCCGCGGAAAATTTTTCAGATTGTAATATTGCATGTATAAGTGATTGTCAGGTTGGCCTGGCCTGGACCTGCAGAATATACTTTCTTGTAATGAAATCAAATGTCGATCACTGGTTTTACACCTTACGGCTTAAGCCTCGCGATGCTTTTTTAATTAGTCTATCGTCATCATATTCCAAATGAGTATGGCCCTTCTTCTTGTAATCATTTTTACATGTTTGATGCTTAATTAAATGAAAATCTTTAAAGAAAAGCACTACTCCTTGAATTGATCAAACTGGAGTAACTTGGACGAAATTCTGCCCGGTTTTCTATGGCAAATATATTGCATGCGTCCGTTAAAACATACATATCAGTACCATATGTATGAAAATGAAAGAGAAGGATGATCAGGTTCGTTCAAGATTTTACAGGACTATTAAAGGAATTGGACATATCAGAGGGGAGCAGTCGCAGCCTAAACCCTGATACCTATCTATCAATAGCTAGCTGCAATTGGGGCCTGAATTATTCTATGTGGTACCTGCAGAATTCTCCATGTGCAGTCATTATCTCCTTGTTCTTCTGGCTACGTACTAAGTACAGATCATTTATGCATGCAGCAGACACATCGCAGATTAGATTCCTCTCCCACCAATATATATTATCTCTTATACTTACTAGATCTGAATAATTCTATCATCTAAACGGAAAGGATAATGACAGTATGTACTATACTATCATCTAAATAATTAATATATTGTATCGTCTGCATCAGTTAGCTTTCGCGTTGCAAAACATTGAGAGCAATCACGTACATGTATATAATCAGGCTCATTTACTGGACCAATTTCTCGACAAAAAGACTGGAGCTTCCGTTTCAGGTCAAGCCCAACAATGTTGATAGCCGAAAACATAAATTCAAAACATCTTAGCTGAAGCCCATTAGCTTCTGTTTGATTCGTAGTAACGGCTGCGTTCGTTTGTACTCTATATCAATTGGTGCCTGCCATAGGGTTCTGTTTGATGTGGCAGCTCTTAATTTTCACATACTATAAATATTATTTAATAAAATTGCAGCGAAGAATATTCACCTATCTAGCTAGAAGCATGCATTAATTTCATGAGCATGCTATAAATGTCATTTATTTGTATAAAATATAGCATGCAGTTCCTCCTGCACTTCTTCAGAAGATTAACCAGCCTAGGAGACACACAGCGCCAATGATATTAATAATGTAGAACAGTTTAAAGATAAACTTGAAAGGAAAAAAAAAATAATTAAATTACTATTATACATACCTAGCTAATTCGGAAAACTAAAATTGATGACTTAATTATAAGCATGTTAATCTTCAGGAAGGCATATATTCATTCAATATTAATTAAACTTTATTTACAGAATCTGTCTTAAAGTACCTGAGGAGCGTCATTGAAACAGATCTAATTAACTTGTTTGATAAAAAAAAGAGATTCCGACAAATTAATTATGTTTCAAAGAAGTTGCTCAGATACTTCAAGACCTACAATCGATCGTTTAAATTTTCGTAAATAAAGTTTTGACGCCCGAAGATTTCATTGACAACCATCTATCGCATGCATTCACTTTTAAAAGTCAGATGAAAATGGGGAACTGATTATCACTGAGATTAGGACTACATGCTTAAACCATCAGTTGAAAGCCTGCGTGGTGCTATAGGGATAATAACAGTATGCTATTCTATTCTAATAATGTTATACGTTGAATGAAGTGAAAGTATTTGTTTGCCCCAATAAGTAGAAATCAGATTGCACGTACGCCAGTTTAATTAATTTGGTCTCGTAGTTCTATGTTTCTGAGACACTACTTTAGTCCTATACTGCTTAAGGCCACCAAATTTAGAGTAGCCGCTAACAGGGAGATGCAGAAGAGAAACCATCGGTCTGAGCATTTTAGAGATCACGAAGAACCATTGCAAATTACTGTCAATATCACGCCTTGCAACGCGAATTAGCTGTTAATTACAGGTTTTGTAAACGTCTTTCTTGTTCATTTACCACTTCTCTGAGTCCTTCAAGCCTCCTTTCAGTTTCTTCTTTCTCCCTTGCATGAGCACTCTCTTCATATCGGATCTCTTCTTCCTCCATATCCTGAAATTAATTAAGACGTTTTAATTTAATTAGGAATATATATAATAAAATATTAGAACAAGACTTTAATTTTATCATATGAGAAGCAAGAAAATGACACATATATAAAAATGATGTGACATTGGTATGATCATGTGGGTGTCACATCATTTAGATTATATATTTGATTTAGGAATATATATTTTGTCTATAATTAGACATTAATATCTACTAATCTTTGACAATTTATGTCACCAACAGGGGTGGAGCTAAAAATAAAGAATTGGTCAACTAGGGGTCAAAATGTTTAGAAATTAAAGTTAGTTGGCCAAAAGTTTAAAATGAGTAAATAAATTAAGGGTAAATAACATTTATGGCTTTTCAACAATCTAGGGGTCAAATATAACTTATATATAAGTTATTGGTCTAAATTCTAAATTACTAGTACGTAAAAACAAAGAAACAGGGGGTCAAATTGTTTAGAAGTGAAAGCCAGCTGGTCAAAGTTTCAAAAGCAGTAAACAAATGAACGGGTAAATTGATAGCTTTTCAAAGATCAGGGGCAGAAACAAAAATAAGAACAATTTAAGTCTGAATTATTAATATGCAAAAATAAAAACTTAGGGGCTAAAATGTTTAAAAAATAAAGTCATCTAGCCAAATTTTAAAAATAATAAATAAATATAATTTATAGGTCGAAACTTATCAAAGATGCGGGTATGAACTAATAACTTTATGGGTCTGTATTACTGATATGCAAAAAGATAAACTGGGGCCACAAATGCTTAAATCTTAAAGTTAGATAGCCCAATTTTAAAAAATCGTGAATAAATTAGGGGTAAACTTATAGCTTTTCAAAGATTATCGTACAAACAAAATAAATATAATTTATAGGTCTAAATTATTAATATGCAAAAATAAAGAGCCACACTGGGCCCAAAATGTTTCAACGTAAAGTTATCTGGCGAAATTTTAAAACCAGTAAATAAATGAAGGTTGCAAATTGATAGTGGATATAGGAGCTAAAAATAAATATAATTTCTGTGTCGGCATTATCAATATTAAAAAAATAAAGAACTGGGGGGTGAAAATGTTTAAATGTAAAAGTTACTCGGCAAAATTTTAAAAAAGTAAATAAATCAAGCGGAATACAGTGTCGCAAACAAAAATAAGAATAATTATTGGTCTGAATTATTAATACGAAAAAATTAAGAACTGGGGCCAAATGTTTAAAATATAAGGTTATCTAGCTAAAGTTAAAAAAAAAGTAAATAAATTATGTGACAAAAGGATAGCTTTTCAAAGATTTGGGGGTAAAACCATAAATAAATATACTTCATGGGTCTGAGTTACTGATATGCAAAAATAAGTTTCTGGGGGGCCAAAATGTTTAACTGTTAAAGCAAATTGGCCAAAGTTTTAAGAACACTGAATAAGTTAAGGGGTAAATTGTCATCTTTTGAAAGATGGAAGGGGGTAGACCGTAAATATGTACACTTTATGGACTATGGGTCTCTTCTGATTGATTGATATGCAAAAATAAAGAATTGGTGGGGTAGGGTGAGGGCCAAAATGCTTAAAGGTTAAAGCTACTTGGCCAAATTTTCAAAAACAGTGAATAAATTAAGGAGTATATTGATGGCTCAACATTCAAAATCAAAGCTGAAGTTTACATAATAACAGATAATTTTATAGAAAATTAATTCATGTAGGCAAATTTTATCTACCGATCTTTGTGAAAATGCAATAAGAATTGAATGTTAACAAATAAACATTTACGTAGAATTAGAAAGAAAGGAAAGTGCTTTTAAAAACCAGCTGCAAGTGAGAAGTTCACCGCCCAGAAATTGAGCAAATTTAAATAGACTCAATAAAATTACCAGAAATATTTATCTACAAACAAACTCACCTGATGAAGTGAAACCAGACGTATTAAGGAGAATATATATTTATATATATTTTTATATATATATATATATATATATGGATGAATTGGAATGCGCTCAAAAACAGAAACCAGTTAAATAAGAATTCACAGTACTTAGTGAATTAAAATGAATATATAAATTCAACATATAATACTAATAATAATAATAACAACAGCAACAATATAAAAATAAAAATAAAAATAAAAAAAATTAAATCATTAAAGAAGAAGAAGAAGAAGAAGTGACAAATTACTTGCTTAGAACTGATGGAAAGTGAGACCAGATGGAAAGTGAAAAAGACTGGAAAGTACCCTTACGAAGCACTTCTTTTTTTTTTTTTTTTTTTGGGAAAAAAGGCAAACAAATTATAAATACAAATAAATAAATTGGATAGTTAGTTATTAAACAATGAACTAAAAATTGCAAAAATAGACTGAAAGTAATAGATAAATACAACATGACATTTCTATGAAAGGAAAAGATAATTTTCTACATTATTTTGAAAAATTAACCTAAGATAAGATTCAACATATTGAGATTCGAAAATTCTCTCTCTTTGTTTTTTTGACATTTTAGAATTATGTTAATTAGAGAGAGAGTTCAAGATAACAACAATTTTTTAGTAGTTTATAGTATCTTTATGGGTAAAAAATAGCTGAACATGTGATAGAATATGGGTTTATAATAGATCTAACCAACAGCAGGTGAGGTGATCCGTCTTATAATTAACTCAACATAAGGCATATAGAGATTAGACTAAAAACAAATGGGTATAAAAACCATATTAAGCTGGGCACCCCGCTATGTATCTCCAGAATATTCGCCATTTGTCAATAATGCCACGTGATCATATATCATGACACGTATGAAAGTGCCCATGCAACCATCTACTGTGGTTCATGTGGAAGTGCTCATGTGACCATATACCGTGACACATATAAAAAATGCGACTATATATCATAGCGCGTGTAATAGACGTGATTGTACATCATAACATATGAAAAAGAGTTAGAAAGGTATTCTTAGTTCTTTATTTGCTCCTTGAGATACAAATTCACTTGTTCCAAAGGCATTGATGTAAGCATTTCACCATTGTTAACTTAGGACCAGGTATTAAGTATACTAGGGAATAGGATCCCAAGTACGTTAGAGACTAAGTTGATAGGACTTAGGTTTCCTTTTTCATTCAAAAATATTGAGTGGAAGACCACTAAAAGTAAAAAGGGAATAATATTTGAACCTGTTAAAGATAAGGAAGGATTTTGGGCTGGCCAAACACCAAGTGGTAGGACATAGACCATTTGCCAGTTAGAGAAGAATCACAGCCCAGCTCAACGTTGAATAAGACCTTACCATTTGGAAAGTAGGGGATAACTAGATCTCTTAACCAAGTAAGGTCAAGCCACGTGGTGAAAGGGTGTCAGATGGTATAATAGTCACTAATGCCAACTCACCACATGGCGCCACCAAGGTCGAATAGATAAACTTCATGTACATTAGGTTGAGCTAAGCTAGGGCAACATGCATTAACCAATTAGTGCATTTATAACGAGAAAAATTTAAAGGAGTGGGTGAGTATTTTGTTTTGCGTACGTTTGAGGATGGATAGCTTTGGAAAAGCCGTGGCTTAACAATAAATAGTACAACTTGGATAATGGGGCAAAGGAAACCAAGCCCAAGCCGGCGATCAATTTATCAAAGCCCATTAAATAGTTTTCTTATAAAACTTCCAAAATGTACTACACCCACATGCGCGCAGTCGGTTGTACTAAACACCAAGTGAAGTACCAACCCACAAAACGAAAGCAAAAACAAAAACAATCTCCTCCAGTACGTCCTACGTACTACAATTTTAAATGTCTAATTCCACCATCGTAGACTCGTAGTACTATCGTCGAATAATGGATATTATTATTTATTTCATTCAAAAACCAAGAAAAAAATAAATAGCACATAATTAAATTGAGAGTGAGAGACAGAGGAGTGATATTAAGCATGTAATTAGCTAAGTATAGCTTAATTAATTACTTGTTATCTACGTATATACGATGGAATTAATTTACTTATTTATTAATTACATGGAAAAACAGTTGGTTCCTCTACTTTTAACTGTCGTCACAACTTTAACTACGGGTGGTGCTTTCTTAGACGTATGATTATTAATATTTCCAACTGCCTCCCATCTTCTCTTAGCCGACGGCCTTGGCAGATTCTCCGGGACGATGGTCTCCAGCGAATTCGCATGCCAGGGAGGGCACCTTCTCTTATCGCTCCATCTCGGAACCTTCGGTTTTGTCTCTGCAACAGCAACTACGAACGGCGACATGTCTTTGGCAGCGGCGACAGTATTGCCGCTAATTTCTTCTAAATCTCCCGTTTGTATTGCTGCTCCGATCACCATGCACGCCACGCCTACCAAACACTGCCTTCTCCATTTCTCCTCCCTTTGGCTGCATGCAATTGAAATCGAAATTAATTAATTAAACGTTGTTACAACATATATACATAGCTTCTTATAACGTAATATAATATAATTTAATAGACGAATGATTATTAAAAAAAAAGAAAAAAAATTAATAAATGGGGTTAGACTTACGATGAAATATTAAGTAGTACTGGTGGAGTTTGAGATTGGGTTAAGGTAGTCATCGTCGTCGTCTTTGATGGGGGAGCTGGGGAGGAGAGACTTAGGCAGAAAGTAGAAGTAATGGCCATGTTTTCTTTTATGTGTTTCTTGAATTGAAAGGAAATTCAAAAGAAAAAAAGAAGAAAATGTTTATATTTATAAAAGTAAAGAGGAAGTAGAAGAGTATAAGACACAGTGGCTGTTCAAAATACGGTAACTCAAATTAAACAAAACGGTGGGGTGGAATTGGAGTATGTGGAAGAAAGGGACGCGTGGCTGTTGTCGTGGGGTTGTAGCGCATATAGTTTTGGGTTGGGGACGCGTGTTGGCAACGTCTTTCTGTCGACGCCACGGAGACGTGTAATTTCCTAACTCAAGATATTTATTTCATATTTGTGAAACTACATTTCTTATTAAGTGCTTTTAATTGTTCATTTATCGTATATCACTTACGTCTGCCTTTGGGCCCAGAAGAATCATAGCCCATTACCAGCTTTACATCTTTCATTTTTCTTATTTTAATTTTAGCAAGAAAAATACCATTTATTTTATAAATGTGTAATAATGTACAAAAGATCAATAAAAATGATTTATATATTTTTTGAAATTAAAGAGGGATTTTTCATTTTGTAGTAATATAATAATATACACCTACAAAATTCATATACAAAAATACGGGAATTGACACATGGTCTCATGTCGCACTATTCATTAAATTAATTTAATTAATTATAACGAAAAAAAAAAAAGGATCGTAATTAAGCATGTGTCACCCACATAATTAAATCAGTCAAATCAACAACTGAAGAGCAGCATTTGAAAAAGGTTGCCATTAATGTTATTACTAAAATCTACCAAGAATTTACGTACCTTTCCCTTTTCCTGTAATTTAAAATCAATTACACCAACCACAATTGCTCCCGACGATGTCGTTTTCGAAGAACCGACCAGTTAGAACTCCGCATTCACCAAATACCAGGATCCTCGTGTCAATCGCCCAAAATCTCTCGCTC
Organism: Azadirachta indica; assembly: GCA_022749755.1. NCBI lineage: Eukaryota > Viridiplantae > Streptophyta > Magnoliopsida > Sapindales > Meliaceae > Azadirachta > Azadirachta indica. The sequence continues at coordinate 15,339,668 of CM040446.1, forward strand.
TCTCTTTCTTCCGTGTCCCTAGATCTCAACAGTGCTGTCTCTAAAACCCTAATTTCTATTTCCGTAAACCCTAAATAGCACAATTTCACTAGAATTTTTTTTTGTTTTAGTTCCTAAAACTTCGAAATTTCCCCTTTAACTACACGCTATCGAAACCCTAGAAAAAAGGATTTTCTTTTTCCTTTTCAGCTTTTCAGTTACTACTAAAATTCTCTTCAGCTAGCAGTTAGTCAACTCTTTAACTCTCCGACCCACAGAATTTCTACCCAAGTATACTTTTTGGCCCTGACTTTGATTTCATTGATCTCGGCCTGAGTTAAGTCGTTGATCCATTCATTGAGTATCAGGTTAGAGTTGATGTGATGGTGGAACAAAATGGAGGAAAGTGAAGGGACTGGTAGTGTGGAAAATGGGAGTTCCAGCGAGGGTCGTCCACCAAACCCTCTTACGACGGCCTATCGCAAGTGTTTGAACACTGATCGTGTGGTGGTGCCCTGTAAGAAGTCGCTTGTTCGTCATGCGTCCCTTGTGAGAATATATATTTTCTAAAATTTTGGTTTTTTATTTTTTTTTTTAAGCGATTGTTGAATTGATTTGACGTACAAATCTTGACATCCAAATCTTGACATACAAACTCCATATTTTGTTAATTGATTTTAAAAGTTCTTTTTCACGTAATATTTTAGTGTACTTTTTTTTTCTGGTCTCCATTGTTTAATTATTTTGGTGGCATGTAGTGTATTTATAATTGCATTGTTGAACTGGAGGATGTTTTGGTGTGATGTGACGAATGGTAGGAATATTGTGGGCAATGCACCTTTTTATTAATTTTTCTTTTTTGTTTTTTGGTATACATTTTTTTTTAATTACAGAAACATGTTCTCGAAACAAGGAACTGAATTGAAGATGTCTGTGAGGAATGACTTAAGTGAGAGAATAAATTATTGAATTTGGCATGATGGCATATGTAAGAAGTGGGAGTGTTATGAAGAAATTAACATGAAAGAAAGTTAGGTGGAAACGGATCTGCTCCCAGTATGTACCAGTAATCGGTTTCTGATTCTGCGTTGTAATAATATTTTGCTTCAATTGGGTCCGCACACTTGGGTTCTAGTATTCTAGAGGGCTTGAACATGTCTCACCTTCCTTTCTCACAAACTAGCTTCCCTTGTGAAATAGAGATTCTGGAGAAAAACAAAATATAAATTGGTTGAGGTTGTAAGCTTATATATGTGTTCTGTATAGATCCCAGTAGTGATATAGAGTATTGTAATTTTAATATATTGAGGTTAGGGTTGGTTTCATTTTACTTGTAATTTTAGTGGTGTATTATCCTCAATATTATAGCATTAAACTTTACATATGAGCTATCTATCTGTTCCTTTGCTGTTATAAATCCAGAGTTTCTTTTTTAATTTTGGTCTATTCTTGCATGTTATGTCTAATGTATTGGATAATATATTTAGCAGATCTCAATTCTTTTAGATTGGATACTATTGTTTGCGTAGAGTGCTAAACATATAATGGTTTGTACCTTCCAGTTTTGAGTGATTATTTTGAGCCACTGTATATTTGAGGTGATTTGAGAAGTATCATGACCTAGTGCTGGATATTTTTCTTGTATGTGAGAATTTTATGTCTTTTTTGAATTCCTTTAGTAGGCTTATATGCTTTCTTAAGGGTCTTACTGGCGGGTTTAGCAGGTGAGGACAACGGCATTGGATGTTTCTGTTGAACCTGTGCTTGGAGTGGAAAATAACGAGATGGAGTTCATTCCAGTTATCCGCTCTGGAGCATGGTCTGACACTGGACTTCGGACAACCATGGAAGATGTGTTTTTATGCGTTGACAATTTTGTGCGTGATGGGCTCAATAGTTTAACTGATGGGCCCAGTGCCTTCTATGGGGTATATTTTCTGCTTATGTGCATCGACTTTTATGGTTGTGGAAGTTATTGTGCTACGGATTGTAGTGGCATTAATGTTGTTTTATTGCTTGTGTTTCTTAATGCTGATTTGGTTTGGTTTTTAATTAGCCAAAGTACCTTTTTAATGTTAAAAGCTATTTTCAAATATTAGGATGTTGTTTGGTTGGTACTAGAGAAAAACTTTTGAGAATTAAAAAAGTCGTTTTCTTTTTATTGGAAGAAACCTAAAATTTGCGCTTTCGGTAGTAGAGCCTTTTGAATTTTTTTAAAAGGCAGAATTGTCTAAAATACCTTTATTTTGTTTTAAAAATTTTATGTTATTTTTTAAAATAAACATTAAAAACTTGTCTATTAAAATAATTACTTCATTTTTTCCGAAAGTTATTTGTGTTAACTAAACAAGTAATACACTTTTATTAAGAACTTTACTTATAGAAGTTCTATTGGTAAAAGGTCTATTCCAAAAACGTTTGTTTGAAAAGTTATATTAAATGAACCCTTAATCATGCTACTTTTGCATGATTTTTAGCATGATGAGTAGGGGAAAATATTTGAGGCCTGCTCTTCAAAAGATTAAAAAAAAGGTTCTTATTAGGTTTCTTGTGCTGGTGACTGATACTTTCCATGGGAATCAAGATAGTCAAGATAGAAACATTCATTTTTGACACATTGTATTCTTTGGAATTTTAACATATGTTCCATTCTGTTGATCAGGTGTTTGATGGGCATGGGGGAAAACATGCTGCAGACTTTGCCTGCTATAATTTGCCAAGATTCATTATTGAGGATGAAGAATTTCCCCAGCATGTTGAGAGGGTTGTTTCTTCAGCATTTCTGCAAACTGATGCTGCCTTTGCAGAAGCTTGCTCCTTGGATGCTGCCCTTGCTTCTGGTACCACAGCGTTGGCTGCTATTGTACTTGGGAGGTTAGTGTTTGTCAACTAACTGAATACACTTGCTATGATTTCAATTTTATGCTAACAGTCTCTTGAATGACCTCTGGCAGGATAATATTTTCTTTTTGGCCTAATGTCCTTGTGATACTAACCCAAATGGTACCTATCAGTCTATATCTTCTTTATTGACAATTGACATGATGCACTTTGTGAATAATTGCAAAATGCTGGATCATGTTTTACCGTTGTTGACGGTGTACTCAGATGCAATTATTATCACTTTTTCTTGAGTGCGGTGTACTAAACTTGAGAAATGAATGACCCATTGTAGAATAATGGGGATGCTGTACATGCAAATTTAAGCTGCTCTGCTATGTAGGATTGGTTTGTTTGCCAAGTTTCGGCGTTTTGACTTAATCTAACTGCTTTCCTGAATCAATCCATTTCCCTCTCTTCCTTCCCCATCCTTTCTGTTTTGGTAACAGTAATACCATCAAGATATGTACTATAAGTCAATGAACATTCCTTTTAGCATTTGGTACTTTTTATTAATGGATCAATGTTAACTTAAGTATTTGGTGCCTATTCTAACAATACAACAAGGTAGATCTGGAGTTTAAAAGAATTTGGGCAGAGACCTACTGCTGTAAATCATAAAGTGCCTGAAATATGGCCAAAAGTTGGAGTGGGAATCTGTTATAGGACTTCCTGTGTTAATATTATTTCACATGAAAAATGTCAATGAAGTGAAGTTGGGAAGTTGTTTATTTCTGAAATGTTATGTTCTATTTGTTTATTTCTTCTCAGTGTTGTTTGTGACGTGCCAAATTCAGTAGTCCATTTTCAAAATTTGGGGTTTTTAAGAATGTGGGTTCATAAAGATCAAAGTTTCTTAATGAGCTGGTGTCTGTTTCGTTGACTTGGATTCCTTTTTCGTTCTTTGTTTTGGTGACAGGTTGTTGGTGGTGGCAAATGCTGGAGATTGTCGAGCAGTTTTGTGCCGCCGTGGTAAAGCAGTTGAAATGTCAAGGGATCACAAGCCTATGTGCAGCAAAGAAAAGAGGCGCATAGAGGCATCTGGGGGTTATGTCTATGATGGTTACCTCAATGGGCAACTCAATGTAGCTCGAGCTCTAGGAGACTGGCACGTGGAAGGAATGAAAAGTACAGATGGGGGGCCACTCAGTGCAGAGCCAGAGCTTATGAAGACAAAACTGACTGAGGAGGACGAATTCCTCATAATAGCATGTGATGGGATCTGGGATGTGTTTAGGAGCCAAAATGCCGTGGATTTTGCTCGGCGGAGGCTTCAGGAGCACAATGATCCAGCCATGTGCAGCAAGGATCTCATTGATGAGGCATTGAAGAGAAAGAGTGGAGATAATTTAGCTGTAGTTGTGGTTTGCTTCCAATCCCAACCACCTCCAAACTTGATTGCTCCACGATCAAGAGTTCAGAGGAGCTTTTCTGCTGAGGGTTTGAGAGAGTTGCAAAGTTTCTTGGATAGCTTAGGAAATTGAGATGGTGACAGAATGCATTTATTTTTATTTTTATTTTCTGGTCTTTCTTTACTCCCTCCCGATTTAATTGTAGTTTTAGTTATGGAGAGAATTGAGTTTCAAGTGTAACATATGCAGCGGCAAGTTGATAACATAAATATGTTCTCATTCACATTATTTAGGTACAATTATTTACTTCATCATGTGCCTGGTATTTTCAATTATTCAACTTTCAAACAGCACAATAATCGTGGTGGGCATTGTTTTGTTGTGTCATACAATCCTCAACTCTTGTGATGTTTGGTGTTTTGATGTGCTATGGTTCACAGGTATCGTTTGCTGTTTATTTGGTCTCTTTCTTCTCTTCCTTCATTGTTCTATTAAAAATCGACTGGCGTTTGAAGGGTTGTAATCATCTTGTGGTATTGGTTAAGATTTTAAAATCCATGCATCTTCAATTGATCGCTCGTGAATATCATTAAGGTCACGGGAATTTATCCATTTGGATTGTATGTATGACTGTACTTTTAGCTGTTGCTGGTGAGGTTAGGTAATGATGATGGTAAGATTAAAATCCTAGTTCGCATAGAATTGGATGGGAGCCAAATGCAAGCATTATAAGGTTGGTAAAATTAGCAAATCCTGACAAGAATAAGGAGGCTTCTTACAGAAAAATTCTGTTATTGCTTTTTGTATCCTATGTATATTTATATATATCTCTAACGCATACAACTGAAAGGAGGGAAAAGAAAAAGAAAAATACACAAAAAGATGTATACATTATTAACTTAAGACAAAAGTCTTGCATTCAACATTTCTTCTGGGACTTGACTCTGAAGAGGTATAGATTGCATTTCCCTACTGTTTGAAATTGAGCAAAACATAATAATCAGACTTGATGTATAATTATTCTTAGCAGTCGGTATACGCATATGTATACCATCCTCATCTATGTTGGAAGTTGAATGCCTTGATTGAATAGGCAAAGGTGATTCCGAAGAGCACAGCTATTCCAATATGTACCACTGCAACAACTCCTATTAAATTGGGGTCATACCCAAAATAACTGCTCACAAAATCTGCAACCTTTTCACCTGATTCTAATGTATCATTTATGTCTCCGAATTGTGAAGCAACCATTCCGTACAATGTCCAAGAGACCGGGCAAATCCAATAGTACCATCTCCACCAAATTGGAATCCTCTATTAGAGAAGGAGTTTAGTCCTCATTAAGCAGTTTCTTTTTGAGAATTTGAGAGAAACAGAAAGGAACAAAATGAAACATAGGGATTATTGTAAATTATAGTAACTTACTGTTCGAGGAATGAGAAACCCGGAAAAAAGGTTCCACAATACGTAGAAGGCAGAGGAAATTATGGCAGCAATGTTGTGGTTGGGAGTAACTGCCACAGTCATCATCCCGTAGAATGTGAAGTACAAAAATGTGAAGTACATGAAGAAGAGATACCAGAGAAATTTGCCTAATGTCCAATCGAATCCGATCATGGCATATACTAAAATGCCATATATAAAAGTCTGTATGAAGACATGGGGAAGCTCAATCACTACCTGCAAATCAATGACATTCGGTAATACAACATAGTGATCAACTGCCTGGAGCATTGAAAAAAGTTTTACATTTTGTAAAAAGTAAGAGAAGATTATTGTCATTGAAGTTTCGTCCACAAGACTTTGCTAAATTTTACAAACCAAGACAAAATATAATACCTGTCCAAAGGCATATGGTAAAGCTGAATACATTCTGGCTGCTCTTTCTCTGTAGAAAACTGTTCTCTCAACAGCCACAACTGGCTGTACTGATGTTGCATTTTGTACCCCAATGAAGAGAATAGCAGCATACATTGAGCCCATTGCATTGAAGAGATCTTGTTTGATTGTTCTAAAGTTACCAAAAGTTTGATAAGAATTAGAAACCGAGGTGAGACAATTTGACTTTCAATGTGCAACTTACATCATATTCCTCATACCTCTTGGAGCCAATATCCCAGAAAATTGTCCCAAACATCAAAGCTATGAATGTTGTAAAAAGAAGCCGAACTGCCGTGTATGGTGGATTTCTCCAATATGACAAATGCTGTTTCCATAGACAAGCCATGCATTGTGTGAAGAAAGACTGTGAATATTTGGTGCTAAAGTATAGATTTTTTGATCCTGGTAGAGGTGTACTTAGTTCTTTGATCAATTCTTTGTTTCTCCTGCATTACACAAGATAACATACTATTCTGTTAGTAGAAAAGTAGAACACCAAAAGTTATACGCTGTCACAAAGTTCTGAAAACTTTGATCTCGTACATTCCGGTTCAGTCAATCAGACTTCTTTTAGTGGATAAAATCTTGTTGCAATGCACACCAATGTCTGTCTTTGGCTAGTTTTGAAATATAATTCAAAAGAGAATTTTAAAAAATGCCAATACCAGTAGTTTTTCATCCAATTCTGAAACTTTAGAGGTTGCATACCTGCATAATTCTGAGATTTTGTAGACATCAGCGAAGTTGATTCCAAGAGTTGCTTCTTGTGCTGGTGATGTAACCTCCAACATCCAAGTTGCAGGATTGTATCCATCTCTAATCTTAGGCACTCCGTCAATTCCCTTGAAGAATAGTGACATTATGTGTCATTAATCACCCGATATTTTTTTATAAAGAACTGATCTTTAAGATTTTTAAATCCTAAATGTTTTGGCCTCACCTCAAAGTACTCGATCAGTTGGGAAGAATAACGGCCTAATGGACCAACATATATCTCTTCACCTCCCCATTTCAGAAGGAGTAGCTGAAATGCAACATAATAATTACTATTTATTTTATTTTATGGTAATTACAAATTGACTGTTCATTGCCAATGAATTAAGAAGATATCTTACCTCATCAAAAGCATCAAAGATATCAATGCTTGGCTGGTGGATGGTGCAAACCACAGTCCGTCCTGTGTCCACCGTGTTCCTCACCGTTCTCATTACTATAGCCGCTGCCCTGGCGTCTAAACCAGAAGTTGGCTCATCCATAAATATTATAGATGGGTTGGCAACGAGCTCCACTGCAATTGTGAGCCTCTTTCTCTGTTCGGTTGAGAGCCCATTCACGCCAGGCAATCCAACAAGTGCTTCCCTTATTGGGTTCAGCTCCACAAGTTCCATTACTTCCTCAATAAACATCTGCAAACCAAGAATTAAAACCTGGTCAATAATCTGATAACATCTAATAGAACCAAAAATGATTAATGCTTACAAAGTGTTCCTTTGAATTAGAAAGTGCTGCTGGGTTTTTTCAACGTAAAGAGAAGAAAATTGATCATTATCTATAAACATTACCCTTCTCGCATCAGAATCAACCTCAGGGGGCAATCGAAGCCAAGCAGAATAAATCAAGGACTCATAGACTGTAACATGAGGAGAGTGGATATCAGTTTGTTCACAGTATCCTGATATGCGAGCAAATGTTTCTTGCTCCTTTGGATACCCAGATATTGTGATTCTACCGCTCATATATCCACCTGTTTTCCTTCCAGCCAAAACATCCATTAGAGTGGTCTTGCCAGCACCACTGACACCCATTAGAGCTGTGAGGACACCTGGCCTAAAAGCACCACTCACACCCTTCAGAAGTTCTAGCCGATTCTCAGGAATAGCTTGTGCTTTCATTTCCTGCAAACAGAATAATGATTTCATTATGCCATATCAGCGCAGTAATAACTAACATAGCTAAATCATTGTTTAGCTTGTGAAGCTATCCCTCGGTGATGTTATCGCATGATATTATTGGTTTGTGCAACTCTAGTGTTGAAATTCATGCGTAATTTGAATGATCTTTCGTAATTTAAACCAATTTTCTAACATTTCTCTACATCTCATAATTTCAGTTATTTGAAACTTGAGAGCACCTGCGGCATGTCTACTGCATATCTGATATCATCAAAAGTTATAGAATGAGGTTCAAACGGAAGAATCATTCCCCGCTTTGTTTTCTGATCTGCTTCACTAAAGATTCCCTCTGGCACAGACAATGTCCTAGATGATACATTTCTATGACTTTCATTACCAGTTTCTGCATATTCTTCTCCAGTTCTGCAATTATTTTTCCCAGCCAATGCCTCTTTGGATAATAATGCCTGAGGCTTCCCAAATGCTGCAGCAAGTTACTCCAATAATCAGAACATTAACCTGAGTTTTTAAAACTCGGAAATGTAAGAAGATGTTACTCACGGTCAAGATACTTTAGAGCCAAGGTAAAAAGGAAATTGAACAGAAGAACATATCCGATCAAAGCTCCTACTCCAATCCAATACCAATATGCTTCTGGGAAAAGGGCACGAGTCTTCAAGATTTGAACTCCTAATGGTTCTGTGGAATTGGGAAGAATCTAGAACCCAAAAGTTTGAAAAGAAGTTAGCCACAATTGATCAAGTTCTGGACTATTTTTTCTGTCATCCTAAACCCATGTCTTCTCTAACTGAAGAAAAATGAACTTACTTTATTCCAGCTCTTCCCAAGAAACTCGTTTACAGCTATTGCATTCTGTCCATACATCATTGGAGAGAACCAATAACCCCACAACCACCATTTCTTTACATTATCTGATGCAAATAAACAAAGCTATCATCAGAATTCTATTCACATCTCCATGAAGAAATTAATTAGGTTGAATTGTGTTATCGATTCACCTCTTGATAAGATAAATCCACCCATAACCATGATTGTAAGTAAAGCAAATGAACTAATTGTGTTTGCAACAATTATATTCCTTCCAATTGCAGCCACTAATCGAAACAGTCCAGAAGCCATCTGATTTACGCATAGGAGTAAAAGGTACTGCTTGAAAAACCTGATAATTTAAAAATAACTCAAAGTTACATAAGCCAAAAACAGAAACTTGAAGACTTTGAGTTCATTTTACTCACCTTCCAGTGTCGGGATCAAAGCCTATAACATAGTAAGTCAGGAACACCCAAATCCCAACTTCAATAAAGGATATTGGTATCTTAAGCATCCAGGTAGATAAAGAGTATGCCCATGAAGGAAAGAAGAGAAGATCCCTGTGCTTGTAAAAGACAGGAAGTTTCAAGGTAGTCATGGCAAGCTCTGAGAATCCGTTAAGCAGTAAAGACACGATAGCAAAGAACATAGCTCCCATATAAATCCCACCATCTTCTACCGTGTCCCGGCGCATCTCAGTTCTCATAAACAAAGTCATTGTTACTGTAGTCGCAAAAAGAATCTGAAAATTGAAAACCAACAGCAAGTCATATTAAAATCCACAATCCTCTACTGTGTACCGGCCCATCCTAATCTCATAATGTAGACAAATAAGTAGGTTTATTATCAAGACCAGAATTTAATGCTTGAATGCTACTCACCTGAATCATTTTGAAAATGTAGACAAATGAGTTCCTCTTCATGAGCAAATATTCTCTTGCAAAGCAAGCTGTCAAGAGTTCCTTCTTGCTAGCGCCATAATTCTTAGTTGTTAGAGCAGCAGGGTGGCATTTGGACTTGTCAAATGGAGTAGCAAGTTCATCTCCTAGTTTTCGGCCAACATGAAATGATTGAAAAGCTTCAGCAAATTCCTTGACATTAACAAAGTTATACGGTTCATCTTTATTCGCCCAGTATTGCACTTGATCCTTCCTTGAAGTTACCTATATCAACCCCATCAGAAATGAACAAAACTTTTCATACCAGTTGGTTCTAAACATTGAAAGAGTATACAAAAACAAAATTTCTTCTAAAATTGTCTAATTTCGAATTTACTTCTTGTAAGAAATCGGCAACTCCTTTCCTCTCAGGGCACTTGAAGCCCATGCATTCAAAGAATTCTAGCACAGATTCACGGGGACCCTGATAGACAATTTGCCCATCTGAGAGAAGAATTATATCGTCGAACAGTTCATAGGTTTCTGGTGCTGGCTGGAGAAGAGAGATAACAGCTGTTCCATTGAGGATGTGAATGGATTGCCTCAGAGAGTTCACTATTTGGTATGTTGTTGAACTATCCAAACCAGTTGAAATCTCGTCCATGAAAAGCGCTTGTGCCTGTCCGACAAGCATTTCCCCTGTTACATTTTTGTCCAAATAAATTTCAGAGGAAGCCGCAAACTTGAGCATAAAATATGAAATTTACCGAAAATTGAGCAAAAAGATGACGCAAGCATACAACTTACCTGTTGTGAGACGCTTCCTTTGTCCGCCGGAGATTCCACGTAGCATTTCGTCTCCTACAATGGTATCGGCACACACTTCGAGTCCCAAAATCTGCAAAAATATTTTAAAGTCATGAAGCCACCGAGAAAACTTAACCCATCGTGAATTCACAGTTGAATCCTGAAATTTTGAAGTGTATGAGTTTGTTTTAAACCATTTCATAGACATATACTAATATGATGACTAATTTAATTACAGAATAATCAGGATTTCAGATCTCATCTCTATTTAAACCTATTTTATTTGAATAGAATAGATAGACAGTGTGCAGACTGGCACCTTGAGAACATAATCTGTAACTACATTTGTTTGCTGCCCTTCTAATGCTGCAGCCTTCATAAAAAGATCGATGTCAGGATTTGGCTTGATATTCGCAGCCTTTTCTCTTCTGGACAGCTCTGCTAACATGTCTGCAAAATTTTCGTAGTACAGACAACTCAATTCAGACTCAGAATCATTGCTTCACTAACCATATCTAAAGTTCACTAACCATATCGGTGTCCGACTCCTTGACATCTTGCTGAAAAAGCTACAGTCTCTCTTACTGTCATTTCTCCTATATGGAGATCATACTGACTTATAAATGCTGATGTTCTCTGTGGTACAAACTCTTCTATTCCATGTCCATTGTATGTAACTTTCCCCGAAACCTGAATGGCGAGTACCCATCCTTGTTAGGTAACAAGATTAAACAATTAAAAGGAGAAAACGAAACGTGGACACCTTTAAAAAGTTATTAGTTTCCTTACTTTCAAATCTTTTCCAAGTTTTCCAGCCAAAGCTAGTAGTAAAGTAGTCTTCCCAGAGTTTGGAGGGCCTAAGAGTAATGTCAATCTGCAAAACGAGATTGGAATTGGAATTAATGTTCGAACTTTGAACATTTTATGTTTGATATTTCTGAGACAATATGTTATCACCTTCGGGGTTTGATGATTCCGCTGACATCGCGAAGAATTGGTAATGGTTTCTTTCTACTCCGAAGAACGTGAAGATAATTCAAGAATCCCTGCACAGTGAAACAGACAAATCTTCCGTTCAAGTACAAGACGAAAAGGTGTCAGACATAACACAACATAGAGGTGGATTTACTGGATTCCAAAATATAAATACTTACGTCTAACATATTGGCACAGAAATTGAAGATCGTTGGTAAAGCTCTACTTCCTATATAAGCTTCTGCGTCAACATTTAAGTGATCAAACCTGACTTCAATAGTAGGAATTTCAATCCCTACTCTGTAATTTAAGAAAATAAATAATCAAAATGGGTTTGAGGAGACAAACTGCAGAAATCTGAACCAAACTTTGACTGGACTGGAACTTACTTATCAATGCGGTCCTTGAGCTTCAACAAGAATTTCTCATTGTCTTCCTCAGCAATTTTGATTAACCTCTCAAGCAAATTTCTTCTCTCAATGAATCCAAGACTCTTGATATCAATCTCTCTAGCTTGACCGTCAGCTTCAGCGAGTATACCTCTCTGCATGCGCAAATAGGTTGGAAGTCTTTCAATAGCTGCCCATTTCAAAGCTTCTTCATCATCGATGTCTTCTCGAGAAGCCCTGGAAAAAACTTCCATGCCATCATTTCTCCATATGCTAGAATAGCCTAAACGTGCACTATTGATTCTAAACGAACTTTCTGTAGCATCCATTTCCAGTGCTGCACCAGTAACACTCAATGGCAATGCTGTCCTGTATTATAACCCAACAAGACCAACAAAGTCTTCTTCTAAAACAACTTAAGAAGAATCCCCGAATTTTAGGGCAGAAACATCTCAGTATCTGATACGGTCTTGATTTTTCTTGAAAGTATTTACGAATGCACAGAGAGATGCAAACAATCTCTGTAACAAATGGCCCAAGCTTGCCTACGTGGTAAGGCTGAGGGGTGGCAGCTAACACCTGCGTGTGCCGCTGCAATTGGGTTAGAATAATGATAAAAAAATTTAAGAAAATTTCTACGTTGGCTATTGGAAGGCCAGAAGAAATCAAACTGAGTAAGAAAGAAAAGAATGGAAACCGAGTAGAGAAGAAGAAATTTAAAAAAAAAACTGAGGAATGAAAGAAAATTTAGGAGGAAAAGGATTGACGTATGGTTTGAATTATATCTTTTTTAGTAATTAAGTAGTTGATATATTTTTAAAATTAGAACAATTATGCTATAGTTATGTATCGGTTGTAACGGTTAATTTTTGTAGCTGCCTAGGCCCTTAGCTACGCCAATCCCTTCTTCATCATCGATATCTTCATCGGAGAAGACTTGCCAAAAACTTCTATGTTATTGTTTCTCCATACTCTGGAACTGCCTAAACATGCACTATTGATTCTAAACTAAACTCAAGGAATTTTTCTCAAATTAAAAACCAACTGATTAATTCAAAATTATTTTATGTAAGATTGCTTTCCATAAAATCATTTAGCTAATAATAATGAAAGTTTATCATTTTCATTAATGTTTTGAATCTAGTAAATGTTGACAGATCTTAATTGAGAAAAAATCAGACGCGATAAAGGTACTGTAATTTAAAAACAAAACAATTTACGTGCCTCCTCCGAGATTTATAAAAACCACAAGTAGATGAAAGATTTGTAAAAATTTACAAACACCTCCCTTTCTACTGGCATGGGAGCTATCTGTCTGCCGGTGGTTTTTGTAAATTTTAGTGGGGGTAAAAATGTGAATATATCACAAGAAAAATGATGCAGACGCGAGGATTTATAGGAAGGGAAAACAAAATATAAGGACCTCTATGTATGTTTTCTTTTCCATAGAGTTTGTTTTCAGGCCGAACCATGTAAATTTCCCGAGGAATCCACCAATTGGGCTTTAGCCCAGGGATTTAGATAATTGCTTTAGGCTTGGTAATATAATTTAGTGTGTTAAGACTCATCCACGCATTGATCTTCCCCTCGTCGTGATAAATCATTAACAAAAGAACCACAAAATCATAATCTGGCGGTAAACACGGAAGTGAAGGACTATCATTGAGGAAGTGCATGAGAAACGTGAGCTTCTAATTTGAATTCGCCGCATTTTACTTCTCTTTCTCTCTCTCTCTGTGTCTTGAATTGGATTAAGAGCTCCCACGCGCTTTACTAGCAACTTAAATTACACACGCTATAATGGCAGATTGAGACCACCATATTTATTCGATGACTGTTGGTTCAATCATCAGCATCATTCGCGATTTTATAGACTCAACGGTCGATGATGGACAGTTCCATCAGACAAACTTGCTCGTTAAGACACACGGAATCACCCTCCGTGCTCAATTTTTTACTCGTCACTTTCAACAACGCGGAGCCAGTCTCTCCGTTCTCGTGGCTGGTTTCTCATGTTAGAATTTTTTAACATGATTTTTTATCATTTTAAATAAGAACGTATATTATACAGTTCTGTCAGGTTTTATGTAATTCATTACATATTCTATCAGTTGTTATACGTTCTAACAGTTTCTGACAATTAAATGGTTACACGTTTTGGTAGTTTATGACGGTTTTTTTATGATTTTTGTGATAAATATATGTTTTCTCTTGGTTAGGTCTCTAAGCCAACAATTTCTCTTTAAGAAATATACACCATCGTATAGAAATTGTAAGGTTTTCATCACTAAATTGTAAAAGACAACAATGGCAGGAGGTATATCTTTTGGGTTTAATTCCGTATTTAATCTATATGCTATTGTAATTTATAAAAAATGCTAGATCGTATATGAAATTCTAATATTTGGTATCAGAGCCATTATTTTGCCTCTGCTTTATTTTTTGTTAAATTCGGTTAAAGGATTATTATTTAGAAAATCGAATTTATTGTCGAGTATTATTGATTAATAATAATACTAGAAATCATTATGAAATCGGATTACTGGTTTGGGATTTGATTTGATGATTTTTGTTTCTAGAATCAAATAAAAGATAATTCGTTTCTGTAATAAAAAAAAAAAATTAATTTGTTGGAGGTTGAAGACAATGTCATATGATATGTCATCTGCTATATGCTAAATAATATGTCTTTTTTTGCATGATATTGTATGACATGTCATATGCTTATGTAAAATAATAAGGCATGTCATTTTTGAAATGACTTAATATGACATGTAGTTTTTATTTGTGAAATCGTATGACATGTCGTTTCTATTATTTTGTATGTTATAATAAATAATAACATGCAGCTTATTTAATTATTTTGGGACATATAATTGAAATTATGTCTTATTTTTCATACAATTTATATAACCAATTTATGATTAAAATTAAATATCTATGATTCGTATAATTTTGATTAATTAAGGATTAGCCACAGCATCTTTAATTATTCAACATTATATTTTAAGTATTTTAGGATCATGTATAAGAAATTGACATTACTTGTAATTAATCATATTTAATATAATAAATTTTATCCCACAAGAATTTTTATTATATTTATATGATTAATTAGAATAAAATATCAAATTATTTTCTTAATTACCTACAGAAATTAGGAAAAGGAATATAATTTGATGGTTTTATTATAAAGATTTATATATATATATATATATAATATGAATATGCTTGAATTAAAACTTTAGCCCACAGGCAAGTTTTATGTTCATTGATTCATATTTTATAACATGGTTTACATTGGTAAAACATGATATCTGTTTATTAGTCTCAATTCACATTATATATAAGCATGTATGTTTAATTTATGCAGTTATACAATCTGCAAATTGTTCTGATATCAAATGTGACATTCCTGAGTTGAAAGGTGATAATTATAAGGTTTGGAAGGAAAAAATTCTCCTTCATTTAGGGTGGATGGACATTGATTATGTTATATGGAAAGACAAACCAATTATTACCGAAATCAGCAGTCAAGCTGAAATTACTCTTTATGAACGATGGGAGCGATCTAATCGCTTAAATATGATGTTCATAAAAACTAAAATTTCGGCTGGTTATTCGGGGTTCAGTCGATTAGCATGATAATGTCAAGGCATTATTGAAGGCAATTGATGAACAATTTGAAACTTTAGATAAAGCACTTGTTAGCACCCTAATTATTAAGTTTTCATCTATGAGGCTCACCAATGTTAGAGGTGCGCATGAGCACATTATGCAAATAAGGGACATTGTGGCTCAATTAAAAGCTCTTGAGGTTGAAATGTCTGAGTCTTTTCTTGTGCACTATATACTGAACACTCTTCCATAAGCATATGGACCCTTCAAAATCTCCTATAACACGCATAAAGATAAATGGTCAATTAATGAACTATTGACCATGTGTGTTCAAGAAGAAGGAAGGCGAACAATGGAATTGGGTGAAAGTGCATTTATGGCAACACAAGGGAAGAACAAAGGGCAAGCCAAACAGAAAGGGAAAGGTAAAATACCTCCTCAAACAAAAATTAAAAAAGAATCCAAGTGCTTCTTCTGCAAGAAAAAAAGACACATGAAGAAGAATTGTTCTAAGTTTCAAAAATGGCTTGAGAAGAAAGGTAATTCAATCTCATTTGTTTGTTATGAATCTAATACAATTGAAGCTAGTCATAACACATGGTGGATTGATTCTGGTTCTACAATCCATGTTGCAAATACCTTGCAGGGTATGCAAAACCTAAGGAAGCCAGTGGGTAGTGAGCAGTGCATCTATTCAAGAAATAAGATGCGTTCATATGTAGAGGCAATTGGAACATGTAGTTTAATTTTAAGTAGTGGTTTTGTTTTGAGTTTAGAAAAGACATTTTATATTCCAACTTGTTTAAAAATTTAATTTCTGTTTCAAGACTTATACCATTTAGTTATTCCTTTAATTTTTCAAATACTTCTTTTAATTTATTTTACAAATATGATCTTGTTGGGAATGGTGCATTGTCTGATGGTCTTTTCTGTATTAATTTACAAAACAATACCTCTTATGATGTGATGCATGTTCAAACTGGTATTAAACGATGTGTTATGAATGAAAATTCCTCTATTTTGTGGCACTGGAAATTAAGACATATCTCTCTAGAAAGAATTAAAAGATTAGTAAATGATGGAGTACTTAATATTTTGAATTTTACTGATTTTAATACTTGTTTGAATTGCATAAAGAAAAAGCAGACCAACAAGACAAAGAAAGGTGCCAAAAGGAGTTCAAATAAATTAGAGATCATACATTCAAATATTTGTAGTCCAGACATGGACTCGTATGGTCAGAAATACTTCATCTCTTTTATAAATGATTACTCACGATATATATATCTCTACTTGCTTAAGAATAAAAATGAAGCACTAGATGCTTTTAAAGTTTTCAAAGCCAAAGTAGAGAACCAATGTGGAAAACAAATTAAGATTGCGAGAACAGACAGAGGTAGAGAATATTATGGTAGATATACTGAGGATGGACAAATATTTGGTCCATTTGTGAAGTTTCTTCAAGAACAAGAGATAGTTGCCCAATACACCATGCCTAGTTCTCCAGACCAGAATGGTGTAGCAGAAAGAAGAAATCGAACGTTAATGGACATGGTATGGAGTATGTTTAGCAATTCTAAGCTTCCTAAATCATTGTGGACTGAAGCTCTTAAGACGGTAGTGTATATATTGAACCGGGTTTCAACCAAGGCTGTGCCAAAAACGCCTTTTGAATTATTTAAAGGTTGGAAACCGAGTTTGCGACATGTACGCGTTTGGGGATGTCTGTCTGAAGTAAGAGTTTATAATCCACAAGAAAAGAAACTAGACCCAAGGACCATTAGTGGATATTTTATTGGATATGCTGAAAAGTCTAAAGGGTACAGATTCTATTGTCCATCTTATACCATTAGGATTGTGGAATCAATAAATGCAAAATTTCTTGAAAATGACTTAATTGGTGGAAATGATCAATTTCAAGAAATTATTTCTGAGAGAGATCATATTGCTCAACTATCCACTTCAAGTGATAGATTGATTGTCATTCATAATTTTCCTCAAGTCCAACCGGGTGTTGAGTAACCAATCATTGAAATTCCACAAGTAACCGATAATCCAGTAGATCAATCTGTTCAAGAATTACCAGAAAATTTTGAACAAACAGTTGAACAACACATTCTTCAGGAAAATGTTGATACAACATTAAGGAGATCTACTAGATTAAAGAAATCAGCAATTCCTAATGATTATGTTGTGTATCTACAAGAATCTGTCTATAACATTGGAGCCGAAAATGATCCAGAAACGTTTTCACAAGCTATGAGTTGCAAAGAATCAAATTTATGGTACGATGCAATGAAAGATGAGATGATTTCTATGGCATCTAATAGAGTTTGGGATCTTGTTAACTTGCCTAAAAGTGCAAAAGCCATAGGATGTAAATGGGTCTTTAAAACCAAGAAATACTCATCAGGCAATATTGAGAGATACAAAACAAGACTCGTTGCCAAAGGATTCACTCAATAGGAAGGAATTGATTACAAAGAGACATTTTCTCCTGTATCCAAGAAAGATTCCTTTCGTATAATTATGGCATTAGTTGCACATTTTGACTTGGAATTGCAATAAATAGATGTGAAAATGACTTTTCTCAATGGAGATTTAGAGGAAGAAGTTTACATGAATCAACCAGAAGGATTTTTCTCTAGTAATGGCGAGCATTTGGTTTGCAAGCCCAAGAAATCCATATATGGCTTGAAACAAGCCTCCCGTCAATGGTATTTGAAATTTCATGATGTTATTTCTTCATTTGGTTTTGTAGAAAATATCATGGATCAATGTATATACCAGAAGGTCAGTGGGAGCAAAATATGTTTCTTAATTCTATATATGGATGACATTCTACTTGCATCTAGTGATAAGGTGTTGCTTTATAAGGTGAAACAATTTCTCTCTGAAAATTTTGACATGAAAGATATGGGTGATGCATCTTATGTCATTTGTATTAAGATACATAGAGATAGATTTCGAGATATTCTAAGTCTATCTCAAGAGACCTATATCAATAAAGTTTTAGAGAGATTTCGGATGAAAGATTGTTCACCAAGTATAGCACCTATTGTGAAAGGTGACAGATTTAACTTGAACCAATGTCCAAGGAATGATCTTGAAAGGGAACAAATGCAAAACATTCAGTTTGCTTCTGCTATTGGAAGTTTAATATATGCTTAGGTTTGCACCAGACCTGACATTGTATTTGCTGTTGGAATGTTGGGAAGATATCAGAGTAATCTTGATTTAGACCATTGGAGAGCTGCAAAGAATGTTATGAGGTACCTTCAAGGAACAAAGGATTATATACTTATGTATAGACGAACAAATAATTTGGAAGTGACTGGATACTCAGATTCAGATTTTGTTGGCTGTGTTGATTCACGAAAGTCAATATCTGGATACATTTTTATGTTTGCCGGTGGAGTTGTATCTTGGAGGAATGCAAAGCAAACTTTGACTGCTACTTCTACTATAGAGGATGAGTTCGTATTTTGTTTTGAGGCTACCTCGCATGGTGTATGGATGAAGAATTTCATATCTGGGCTTAAGATCGTGGATTCAATTTTTAGGCCATTAAAGATATATTGTGATAATTCAGCTGCAGTTTTTATGGTTAAAAATAATAAAAGTGGTAGTCGAAACAAGCACATCGACATTAAGTATTTAGCCATAAGAGAACGTATTAAAGATAAAACAGTGATTATTGAACACATTAGCACTGAATTGATGATTGCTGATCCTTTGACAAAAAGCATGCCACCATTGAAATTTAAAGATCATGTAGATCGAATGAGACTTGATTCCTTTTGATGTTTTTCGTTATAAGAACGAATGTTGATTGTAATGAAATTCTATTTATGTTATGATATTTTCTCATATTTGATTATCAATTGTGTACACATTTATTAATTGAGAAATATCATTTATGTTTGAACCTAAAATAAACATAGGGTTTATTCATTATTAATACTGATAATTGTTTAAGAGACATAATGCATAGTGATACATGGAAGATAATAATTGTTTATAGATAACCTATTGCCATGATTCTATGTATTTTGTCTCTTATTATAGTAAATGATGAAATTATGGACCAAGTGGGAGAATGTTAGAATTTTTTAACTGTAAGTGGCCCATGATCTTTTATCATTTTAAGTGGGAACGTGTATTATACAGTTCTGTCAGTTTTTGTGCAGTTCATTACATGTTTTATGGCAGTTTTTTTATGCTTTCTGTGATGGGCAGAGCCTATAAATACATGTTTTCTCTTGGTTAGGTTCCTAAGCCAACAATTTCTCTTTAAGAAATATACACCATCGTATAGAAATTGTAAGATTTAGAAAAACCATAAACCGGTAATTTTTCATCACCAAATTGTAAAAGATGACAATGACAAAAGATATGTCTTTTGGGTTTAATTTCGCATTTGATCTATATGCTATTGTGATTTGTAAAGCATGTTAGATCGTATATGAAATTCTAATATCTCCCTCTCAAAATCCCAACGAACAGTTTAAAATACTAATTTCTCTCGGTACGATTTAGCTCCATTTTACTTATTTTTAAGCTCTGTCTTCATTCTTATTTCTCTGCTCAAGTGCACGTCGTCTCAAATTTTCAGAGCTGTTTAATCGATTCTTAATCCTCGTGTCGACGTCGTGTTTCCTGTATGTTTTCTACTGCATTGCTACAATTTTCTTGTGTTTATGTTCACGGATGTTTTATTTTTAAATTTGCATTTGTTCACGTATTCATCAAATTTCTTATTAACAAATTTCATTTTCCCTCGTTGCATCTTGCTCTGGCCTCTTTTGGTAGTATATCTTCTTTTATTATTTTCTTTTTATTTTTGCACGAATTTTTGCTTCAATATTCTGCGCTTCTTTTGTTCTTTTGAATATCCAAATATATTTTATTCTGGTGACTCGAACTTTGGCCTAAGTTTTTGATTTTTTTTCGCCTCCTTGTTTTTTCCACGGCAGTTCATTAATTATTCACATTTCTATGCTTGCCGCCATTTTTGCTTTCTATTTGCTAAATGGTGTTGCCGCTGTACTGAACCGTGACTGTTCTCATGGACTTCATTCTTTCATCTCTTTTGTTTGCTGCAATTTTGTCTATTTTAGTGGATCATTTATATCTGTATGTTTATGCACTTGATTGTCTACATTCATGGGTGCACACAACTGGACGACATTATTTTGAGGCTTCTTCATCATATTCGGCTGTTTATTTGCAGTTTTATTGAATGATCTCGCAGTCGTTATTTTACTTTTTGCCTTTGATTAATATTTGTGTCTCTTATGTTTTGTGGTTGCTGCCTATAAGTAAATTAAAGTATTTACTCCTCCCACTAGTGTGAATTCTTATTTTGGTTTCTGTTTTTGAGCGCTTTCCAATACATCCATATATATATATATATATACATATTTCTTTAATTTTGAAATTGATTTGGTTTTAAGAATTCAAAAAGGTCAATTGTCTTAATTTATTTACTGGTTTTAAAATTTCGCCAGATAACTTTAACATTATTGAAACATTTTGGGGCGCTGGTTCTTTATTTTGAATATTAATAATTTAGGCCCAAACACTATGTTTATTTTGTTGGTACCGTATGTATTTGAAAAGCTGTAATTTGACCCCCTAACTTATTCACTGTTTTTAAAACTTTGGCCAACTAATTTTAACATGTAAACATTTGTGGGCCCAGTTTTTGTTTTCACATATCAAAAATATGCACCCATAAAGTTATTAATTGAGGCCCGCATCTTTGATGAGTAATCCATTTACCACTTAAGTTATTTACTATTTTAAAAACTTTGGCTAGATGACTTTATCTTTTAAAAATTTTGGCCCCCAATTTTAATTTTTTCATATTAATAATTCAGACTCAAATTATAATTGTTTTTATTTGTTCCTATGCATCTTTGAGAAGCTATCAATTTACCTATTTATTTATTTAGAGTCCGTTTGATATAACTTTTCAAATAGAGTATTTTAAAATAGATTTTTTACTCGTAAAACTTTTATGAGTAGAGTTTTTAACAAAAATTTATTAATCGTTTGATTATCATAAATGACTTTTGAAAAAAATTTGAATAATTACTTTAATAGACAGATTTTTAATGTTTTATTTTCAAAAAATTATGTAAAATTTTTAAAATAAAATAAGGGTATTTTAAACAATTTTATCTTTTAAAAAAGTTGGAAAAACTCTACTGCCAAAAGTCTAAATTTTGGGTTTCTTTTAATAGAAGGAAAACAGTTTTTTTAATTTTCAAAAGATTTTTTTCATTGTCAACCAAATGACATTAAAAAATTTGAAAAGAGTTTTTATTATTAAAAAAGCTCTTTTGACTAATAAAAAACCCAAACCAAACGGGCACTTACTGTTTTTAAGACTTCGGTCTCTGGCTTTAGCTTTTAGACGGTTTGCCCCCAGTTTCTTCGTTTGTGCATGTTCAGACCCATAAAGAATATTAAGTTATATTTGGCCCCTACATTTTTTAAAAGCTATCAATGTTAGGAGCCCTTAATATATTTACTTGTTTTAAAATTTTGGCCAAGCAACTTTACCTTCTAAGCATATTGTCCCCCTAGTTCCTAATTTTTAGCTCCAAAATTGACATTAATGTCAAAGCTTAGTAGATACTGATGTCTAAGTATATTCAAAATATATATTCCTAAACTCATATTTATAATCTATATGATGTAATAGCCACGTGATCATATGAATGTAAATGTCACATCATTTTTATAAATATGATAAATTAAATGCTTGTTCTATTTTATCAAATTATTCCTAATTAAATTGCCTTAATTAATTAATTTCAGGATACCGAGGAAGACGAGATCCGAGATGAAGAGAGTGCTCTTGCAGGGGAGAAAGAAGAAAATCAAAGGAGTTTGGAAGGTTTACGAGCGGTAGTAAGTGAACAAGACCGAATTTTGCAAAACCTTCAATCAACAGCTTTCCAGCTTGCCAACTACTACTTCGTGTTTCAAGGCGTGATACTGACAGTAATTTGCAATGGTTCCACATCTCTAAAATGCTCAGCATTTGGTGGTTTCTCTTCTGCATCTCCCTGTTGCCGGCTACTCTAAATTTGGTGGCCTAGAGCATTGTAGGACTAAAGTATCTCAGAACAATGGAAAAACGAGACCAAAACTGGCGTACGTGAATGCAATCTACTGCATGGAAACATTTACTTACTACAAGTGAGAAGTGCTTGAACTCAAAAGAGCTGCAGCTTCGTCTCCTAAGGAGCACCGCCAGCTAAATACAACCGTGTATGATGATGATCCCTTTAAACGATTCAAACGTAAAGCTTGCTTCATTTGTTGCATGTTCCTTTTCCTTTGCTTTGCCGGCATTATGCTTGCGGGTTTCTGGTTTATTTTGTGTATGAAAGACGAATCGGAGAAGAAGGATGCTTAATGCATCGAGTTTTGTCGTGGAGCCAGAGGCGTCAGCATCTGCACCGATCGAATATTAAAAGTTTAAAAAGCTCCCGATCATAACCATTCATTTATTTGAATTTCTAGTACTGTAGGTATTATTATTATTATTATTATTATTATTAGGACAAATATATTCAAAGTTATCCATTGTCTGTACTTGATTTTACTGATCTGCTCATGACTTACAAGTTCCTGTTCTTAATTGTCTCCCCAGAATCAAATGGTTCAGATTTACGTTAGTTTCCAATCGTCCGATCCAATAAAGTATTCTGTTATTGCGAGAGGATTATTGTAGTATGCAAAAGGAAATTACAATGAAACTTTATCAATTTATGATATATGCAGTTCATTTCATTTGCAGCTAAGTCGATGTGGTAAACTTAAAAAACTATATGTATGTATGAACAGAAGTGAAATGCTACATAAAAGGTTCTTGATTCAAAATTTATATCCTAATTGATTAAAATGCAAATTAACTTAGATTTGTCTAAAAATAATTTTATTATTATTATTATTATTATTTAAAAAATGTTAGTTATAAGGTAAATAATTAACTAATAAATATATGACAATCACCAGTCAGAATTGATATTTAAAAGCTTTTTGTATTTCAGCTTCATAATTATGCATGAATTGATAAAATATTCAGCAACAATCTGAAAACACTAATCACACATGATTTTATCACCCTTTGTAATCCTCCGAGATAAGTAATTAACCACTTGTCCTCGTTATGATTTTATGAAGTTAGTAAGCAAGATTATTTCACGTAAATTAAGCTTAAGTTATGGCCTCTAAAATTAATTCTTCAAATATATATATATATATATGTATGTATATGTATATGTATACGTATATGCATATGCATATGTATAGCAATAGCATTACCCGTTAATATACATGTTTCAATTGGGCTTTTGTGCCAATACATATGATATGAACGCGTAATTGGGCTTTGAAATTTTTCCAATACGCGGAAATTAATATATTTTTTTTGTGACTTTAAATTTATTTTGAGACTTTTTTTTAAACTTATTTTGAGATTTTTTTTTTGAGATTATACTAATTTCACACTTTGAAACTTAATTTTCAATTTAACTATATATATATTTTTACATTTTAATAAAATTAAAAAAAAAGAAAAAACTAAATTATTGAATATTTTCATTTATATATTTGTATACTTAACAAAAATTGTTGAACTTGTTGTTTTAATTAATAATTGTTGCTGATAACAAATTTTTTAGTTTTTAAGCTAACACTTAATAACTAATTTAGCATTTTAAAATCAATCAGAATCAACCTAATAAAAATCATCGTATTAAAATCTATTAAACTTGTTGGTGGTGTTGGGTGATGAGGGTCAGTGAGGGCGTTGTTATGGGGTGGTGAGAGTGATAGCAAGGGAGTTTTGTGTGAATTTTCATAAATCTTCCTCTATCTGTAATTTTTACAAATTTTAGGAAAGTATATGAAAATATATCGTACATATTAAGAAGGATCATCGTCCAATTTATATTAACAAAAACTTCAACTTAAAGCTAAGTGGTCAAATAGCAATATTTAAGCTTAGATATTTAGAAGAATTTTCATTCCGACATTTAATATTTAAGCTTGAAGATTAATATACCCAATGGTATCTAAGTAGCGAATCATTTGATAGCTTCGACTTGAAGGTAAACGTCCAAACAATAGTATTTCAATAAGTAGTATAGCATGTTTGATACGTGATAACATTAGAGTATTCTATTACATAAAAAGTGATATTTTGTTCTATGTATATATGTAAATGCCATACGTGTATCTATTCTCCCTAGTAATGAGATTTATGTAGTCACTGAGTTGTCAGAAGATTTGTCTTTAAGAGTTGTCAAGGTACATTCTCTTTAAGCATTACCATAAATATGCAAAATGTATATGATACATAAATTAGGATTGGACTCTGTTTAAGCTACGAGGTTACTTTGCCAAGTATTTCTGACCAAGGTATTTTAATATGTGATTGACGATTATTTGTACATAGTTTTATAATATTTATATGATTATAGAAAATATATTTTGTTTTAAATTGTATATAAACTCTTTCTCCTATTTTTTCCTATTTCTATTATCCCATGTAAAAATCATCTAATTTGTAATTCTTCTATCTAGAGTCGGAGCTCCTACTATATGCATGCTACACGAATTATCTTTTGACATCTTATTATATGTTATATGTAGATATTGCAGACAAATACATGTGTGTAAAAGTAACTACGACTGTGATGTTGTATTATTATAATGTCTTGGAATATAAAGAGTGAAATTTCATTAAAATTATAAACCATTTGCAGATATGGAAGAAGCTCTCTGTTTGGGGATTGGGTAGGGCTTTAAAATTTCTGCATTTTCAGTTGATTACTCATAAATCTCAATAAGAACATTCAAAGCTTTATCCATATGATCGCATTGCTACAGTTTTTGTTGGTTCTCATGAAGTTAGTTAATTGATATGATTCTCATAGGACTAGATAGAAGAGCCAAATACGTACTCAATGGTGATGAATATCATAGCAAACAAGGTTCAATCATGTGTTTGTGAAATTGGCAAATACTGACAGGGAGAAGAGGCCTATGGCAATAAAATTTGTGTTATTGCTTTTTGTATCATATATATATATATATAGATATATATATAACGCTAATAGATACAACTGAAAAGAGAGGGAAAAATCGGAAAAAAAAATGCACAAAAAGAGATAGACATTATTCACTGGACAAAACTCTTGCATTCAGTCTGGGACTGGACTCTAAAGAGGTATTCCCTGCACTCTTCTAGTGGGTTTGAAATTGGGAAAACCACATCTGTTTGTGGGTATGTATAATATCCTCATCTGTGTTGAAAGTTGAATGCCTTGATTGAATAGGCAAAGGTGAATCCGAAGAGCACAGTTATTCCAACATGTACAAGTGCGACAACTCCTACTAAGTCAGGATCGTACCCAAAATAACTGCTCACAAAATCTGCAACCCTTTCACCAGAGTCTAATGTGTCATTTATGTCTCCGAATTGTGAAGCAACCAATCCATACAATGTCCAAGATACAGGGCAAATCCAATAGTACCATCTCCACCAGATCGGAATCCTCTGTTACAGAAGAAGTTTACTCTCATTAGTTGGAGTTCCTTTTCGAGAATTCAGGAGAATAAGAAAGAGAAAAAAGATGTGAGGGATTATAGCAAATTTAGTAACTTACTGTTCGAGGAATGATGAACCCGGAAAAGAGGTTCCACAATACATAGAAGGCAGAGGCAATTATGGCAGCCATGTTGTGGTTGGGAGTAACGGCCACAGTCATCATTCCGTAGAATGTGAAGTATAAAAATGTGAAGTACATGAAGAAGAGATACCAGAGAAACTTTGTTAATGACCAATGAAATCCTATCATGGCATATACTAAAATCCCGTATAAAACAGCCTGAATGAAGATGTGAGGAAGCTCAATCACAACCTGCAAATCAACGAGATTTGGTAAGATAAGGATATCATATTGATTAACTCCCTGGGACATTGAATAAAGCGTTACTTTTGTACAATTTAGAGAAGCTTATTGACATCAAGGTTTCCTCTGGAAAACTTTTGATAAATTTTTCTCGCCAAGGCAGATGTAATACCTGTCCAAAGGCATATGGTAAAGCTGAATACATTCCAGCTGCTATTTCTCTGTAAAAGACTGTTCTCTCAACAGCCACAACTGGCTGCACTGACGTTGCGTTTTGTACTCCAATGAAGAGAATAGCAGCATACATTGAGCCCATTGCATTGAAGAGATCTTGTTTGATTGTTCTACAGTTACCAAGAGTTTGATAAGAATTAGAAACCGAGGTGAGACAATTTTGACTTTCAATATGTCCAACTTACATCATATTCTTCATACCTCTTGGAGCCAATATCCCAGAAAATTGTCCCAAACATCAAAGCTATGAATGTTGTAAAAAGGAGCCGCACTGCAGTGTATGGTGGATTTCTCCAATATGACAAATGCTGTTTCCATAGACAAGCCATGCATTGTGTGAAGAAAGACTGTGAATATTTGGTGCTAAAATATAGATCATTTGATCCTGGTAGAGGTGTACTTAGTTCTTTGATCAATTCTTTGTTTCTCCTGCATTACACAAGATAAAATACTATCCTGTTAGAAGAAAAATAGAACGCCAAAAGTTATACGCTGTCACAAAGTTCTGAAAACTTTGATCTCATACATTCTGGTTTAGCCAATCAGACTTCTTTTAGTTGCTAAAATCTTGTTGCAATGCACACAAATGTCTGTCTTTGGCTAGTTTTGAAATATAATTCAAAAGAGAATTTTAAACCAGTAGTCTTTCATTCAATTCTGAAACTTTTGAGGTTTTCCTACCTGTACAATTCTGAATTTTTGTACACATCAGTGAAATTGATTCCAAGAGCTGCTTCTTGTGCTGGTGATGTAACCTCCAACATCCAAGTTGCAGGATTATAACCATCTCTAATCTTAGGTACTCCATTGATTCCCTTGATGAATAGTGACATTATGTGTCAGTAATTACCCGATAATTTGTTTCCTTTTTTATAAAGCGCTACTTTAATGATTTTTAAAACATGCATGTTTTAGCCTCACCTCAAAGTACTTGATCAATTGGGAAGAATGGCGACCTAATGGACCAACATATATCTCTTCACCTCCCCGTTTCAGTAGGAGCAGCTGAAATGATGCATAAGAATTACTATTTCTTTTATTCTATGGTAACTAAAACAAATTATCGTCTTGGATAAAGCAGATATCTTACCTCATCAAAAGCATCAAAGATATCAATGCTAGGCTGGTGGATGGTGCAAACCACAGTCCTTCCTGTGTCCACCGTGTTCCTCACTGTTCTCATTACTATAGCCGCTGCCCTGGCATCTAAACCAGAAGTTGGCTCATCCATAAATATAATTGATGGATTGGCAACAAGCTCCACCGCAATTGTGAGCCTCTTCCTCTGTTCGGTTGAGAGCCCATTTACGCCAGGCAACCCAACAAGTGCTTCCCTTATTGGGTTCAGCTCTACAAGTTCCATCACTTCTTCAATAAACATCTGCAAACCATGAATTAAAACCTGTCAACAACCTAATATTATCTAGGAGAGCCAAAAATGATTAATGCTTATAAAGTGTTCCTTTGAATTAGAATGTGCTTCTGCTTTAACCCACGTTATCTTTCAAGTTTCAACTAAAAGAGCAGAAAATTGATTAACACGTTTGTAACATTACCTTTCTGGTATCAGAATCAACTTCAGAGGGCAATCGAAGCCAAGCAGAATAAACCAAGGATTCATAGACTGTAACGTGAGGAGAGTGGATATCGGTTTGTTCACAGTATCCTGATATGCGAGCAAATGTTTCTTGCTTCTTTGGATACCCGGATATTGTGATTCTCCCACTGATATATCCATCTGTTTTTCTTCCAGCCAAAACGTCCATTAGAGTTGTCTTGCCAGCACCACTAACACCCATTAGTGCTGTGAGGACTCCTGGCCTAAAAGCACCACTCACACCCTTCAGAAGTTCTAGCCGATCCTCACGAATACCTTGTGCTTTCATTTCCTGCAAACATAATACTGAGTTTATCATGCGGCAATATTCGGTGCTGTAAAAATATGCATATATAAATCTGTCGAAATATTGCAAAAGAAAAATCAGCAGGTTGTTGAAAATGCTAAAATAGGGGGAAACTTGAGAGGATAAAAAAATTTCATGCAGTTATTATGTGAGTATTGGATTGTGCATGTTTAGTTATAAATTCATGCTTAGTGGCAAAAGATCTTCTGTATTTAAGACTAATAATCTGACATTTACCTCCAAGTTTAGCAATATATTGTAGTTTAACATCTCATCATTTCTGCTTTTTGAAACTAGAAAGTACCTGCGGCATGTCTACTATATATCTGATATCATCGAAAGTGATGGAATGAGGTTCAAAAGGAAGAATCATTCCCCGCTTTATTTTCTGGTCAGCTTCACTAAAGCTTCCCACCCTTACGGACAAAGTCCTGGATGATACATTTCTACGACTTTCATTTCCTTTTTCTGCATATTGTTATCAAAGGAATTTATGTTATGACTTCTTTTCCACGAGTTAAGGTTAGAAACATAAATCTCTAAGCTCATAACTCACCGGAATAGTTCTTTGCCTTTGATGACAGCTCCATAGGCTCTCCAGTTCTGCAAGCATTTTTCTCAGCAAATGCCTCTTCAGATAATAATGCCTGAGGCTTCCCAAATGCTGCAGCAAGTTACTCCAATAATCAGACCACTAACCCTGCGGTTTTAAAACTCCGAAATGTAAGAAGAGGATACTTACGGTCAAGATACTTTAGAGCCAAGGTAAAAAGGAAATTGAATAGAAGAACATATCCAATCAAAGCTCCTACTCCAATCCAATACCAATATGCTTCTGGGAAAAGGCCACGAGACTTCAAGATTTGAACTCCTAATGGTTCTCTGGAATTTGGAAGAATCTAGAACCCAAAAGTTTGAAAGGGAGTTAACCGCAATCGAACAAGTTCTGAACTATTTTTACTCTAATCCTAATCTTATCACTTCTCAAAGTAATGAAAAAATTATACTTACATGACTCCAGCTCTTCCCAAGAAATTCATTCGCAGCTATAGCATTCTGTCCATACATCATTGGAGAGAACCAATAACCCCACAACCACCATTTCTTTACATTATCTGACGCAAATCAACAATGTTTCTATCATCAGAATTCTATTCACATCTCCATTAAGAAAATTTTAGGTTGAATTGTTATTGATTCACCTCTTGATAAGATAAATCCACCCATAACAAGGATTGTAAGTAAAGCAAATGAACCAAATGTGTTTGCAACAATTATATTCCTCCCAAGTGCACCCATCAATCGGAACAATCCGGAAGCCATCTGATTTACACAAAGGAGTAAAAAGTACTGCTTGAAGAACCTGTTAATTGAGAAATATCTCAAGTTAAATGAGCCAAAAGAAAAAGAAAATTGAAGATGCTGAGTTCGTTTTACTGACCTTTCAATGTTCGGATCAAAGCCTATAACATAGTAAGTCATGAACACCCAAATCCCAACTTCAATAAAGGATATTGGTATTTTAAGGATCCATGTAGGTAAAGAGTATGCCCATGAAGGAAAGAAGAGAAGGTCCCTTTGCTTGTAAAAGACTGGAAGTTTCATGATAGTCATAGCAAGCTCCGAGAATCCATTAAACATTATTGTGATGAGAGCAAAGAACATAGCTCCCATATAAATCCCACCATCTTCTACTGTGTCCCGGTGCATCTCAGTTCTCAGAAACAAGGTCATTGTTACAGTAGTTGCAAAAAGTATCTGAAAATTGAAAAAAAAAAAAAAGAATAAATAGTCTTTGAATCCTTAGGAATTTTTTTTTTAACTCTAGAAATATTTCTGAACAGGTTTGGCATCAAGACCAGAAGTTAAATCCTTGAATTCTACTCACCTGAAACATTTTGAAAATGTAGACGAATGAGTTCCTCTTCATAAGTAAATATTCCCTTGAAAAGCAAGCTTTCAGCAGTTCCTTCTTACTAGCACCATACTTATTAGTCGTTAGCGCAGTAGGGTGGCATTTGGACTTGTCAAATGGAGTACCAAGATCATCACCTAGTTTTCGACCGATGTGAAATGATTGAAACGCTTCAGCAAATTCCTTGACACTAACAAAACTATAAGGTTCATCTGTATTCGCCCAATATTGCTCTTGATCCTTCCTTGATGTCACCTGTTGCAACCCCACAAAAAAAGAAAATTAAAAGAAGCCGATCAGTTCCATACTTTGAAAGAGTATACCAGAAAACAAAATTTCTTCTAAAGCTCTGGAATTTCAAATTTACTTCTTGTAAGAAGTCAGCAACTCCTTTTCTCTCAGGGCACCTGAAGCCCATGCATTCGAAGAATTCTAGAACGCTTTCACGGGGACCTTGATACACAATTTGCCCATCTGAGAGAAGAATTATATCGTCGAACAGTTCATAGGTTTCTGGTGCTGGCTGAAGAAGAGAGATGACAGCAGTTCCGTTGAGGATATGAATGGATTGTCTGAGAGAGTTTACAATTTGGTATGTTGTTGAACTGTCCAAACCAGTTGATATCTCATCCATGAAAAGCGCTTGTGCCTGTCCAACAAGCATTTCCCCTGTTCCCATTTTGTCCAAATAAATTTAAGGAAAAGCCGCAAACATGAGTATAGAATAGTGAAAGATATGAAATTCTGAAAACTCAGCATCAAAGAGATGGTGGATGTCCAGCTGTATTAGATTTACCTGTTGTGAGACGCTTTCTCTGTCCGCCAGAGATTCCTCGGAGCATTTCGTCTCCCACCATGGTATCGGCGCATACCTCCAGGCCCAAAATCTGAAAAAATGTATTAAAGTCACCTAACGTCCGATAAAACACATACCCATCGTGAATTCACGATGAACCGCGAAATTTGAATTTTGTTGAGTTTTAAAATATCCTTAAAGCATTTCCTAGAAACTTACTCATGTTAATTACCAATTTAAATACAGAACTATAAAGAATTCAATTCTCTACTCCATTTACCCATGTCTTTTTTTAATGGAATAGATAGACAGTGAGGAGATTTGCACCTTGAGAACATAATCTGTAACTACATTTGTCTCCTGTCCTTCTAATGCTGCCGCCTTCATGTAAAGATCGATATCAGGATCTGGCTTGATATTCGCAGCCTTTTCTCTTCTAGATAGCTCTGCTAACATCTCTGCAAATTGTTCACAAGTTGAAACAACTCCATTTAGACTTAGAACCATAGCTTAATTTTTTCCTTTTATGCAATGTTTTATAGGTAGGACAAAGAAGCAAATGCTATAGGTTCAAAGTTCACTGACCATAACGGGGTCCAACTCCTTGACATCTTGCTGAAAAGGCCAGAGTTTCTCTCACTGTCATTTCTCCTATATGGAGATCATACTGACTTATATATGCTGATGTCCTCTGTGGCACAAACTCTTCCAACCCATGTCCATTATATGTAACTTTCCCTGAAAACTGAATTTTAGCGAGTACCCGTTAATGTTAGATAAAAAGGTTAAAAAATGACAACGAACACATTCAAAAACACATTAATTTCCTTACTTTCAGATCTTTTGCGAGTTTTCCAGCCAAAGCCAGTAGTAAAGTAGTCTTCCCAGAGCTTGGAGGGCCTAATAGTAATGTCAATCTGCAAAATTTAATCAATTAATGGAGATTGGAATTGGGATGTTCGAACTCTCCGGAGTTTATATTTCATATTTCTGATGGAATGTGTTATCACCTTCGGGGTTTGATGATTCCACTGACATCGTGAAGAATTGGTAATGGTTTCTTTCTACTTGGAAGAACGTGAAGATAATTCAAGAATCCCTGCACAGATAAAGGGAGCAAATCTTCAGTTTAGACTCAGAGCCAAAAAGGCGACCGAATGTAAATTCTAGATTAAAATTACGAATTATTACCTCTAACACATTAGCACAGAAGTTGAAGATAGTTGGTAAAGCTCTACTTCCTATATAGGCTTCTGCTTCAACATTTAAATGATCAAACCTGACTTCAATTGTAGGCATATCTAGCCCCACTCTGTAATTTACCAAAAACAATGAAAACTCAGTTATCAAAATGAACTGAAAACCAAAGAAATGAGGAAATCTGAAGCTAACTTCTGATGGGAACTTACTTATCAATGCGGTCCTTGAGCTTCAACAAGAACTTCTCGTTGTCTTCTTCACCAATTTTGATTAACCTGTCAATCAGATTCCTCCTCTCAATGAATCCAAGACTCTTAATATCAATCTCCCTAGCCTGGCCCTCAGCTTCAGTGAGTATACCTCTCTGAATGCGTAAATAAGTTGGCAGTTTTTCAATAGCTGCCCACCTCAAAGCTTCTTCATCATCGATATCTTCCCGAGAAGACCTGGCAAAAACGTCCAAGGTATTGTTTCTCCAAATGCTAGAACTGCCTAAACGTGCACTGTTGATTCTGAACGAGCCTTCCGTAGCATCCATTTGCAGTGTTGTTGTTGTTGCAGCACCAGTATCAACTGAATGGCAACGCTGTTGTGTACTATAACCGAACAAGAACAACAAAGTCTTCTACTTCACTAACGTTCATATAAAGAAACTTGAGAAGAATCCATGGACTTTAGGGCAGAAACAGCTCAGTATCTGATAGGTATCTTGATTTTTCTTCGAGTGTTTATGAATGGATAGAGAGATGCGCAATGTCTGTGTCTTAGTGTGTCCCTTCCCTTCCTTTCAGAATGTGGATTTGAACGAGATTTTGTTTATATTAAATTTTTTGATAACAGAAAAGGGTGTTTATATATAGGTGTATCACTACAAAAACTATAATGGGAAGGTCAACTTTTCTGTACCTCATCATGCTGTTGAAACAGGTGCTTTCATCATAAAACACAGGCAACAACAGCTTAGACTTGCCTCTTCTTTTAAGAATTATTTTACTATATTCTTTTGAAAAAATTATGTATATATGATCAGCGAAATTTCATGAAAATTATGAAAAAATTCTTTTTTTGTCACCTAACTCGCTTTAATAACAACATTGCTAGGCTAACTGAGATTTGGCTGAGACATTATGATTGATTGATGTTAGCTTCAAATTAAATCATGAATTTAAATTTAATAAATTAGGTAACATGAAATAAAATTTTAAATTTTGGAATTGCCATTTAATTCTGAACTGTACAAGATCTCTATTAATTGTAATGTGCAAGTAGCTGCCGACTTAATATTTTATTATAAAAATAATCAACAAATTAAAAAAAAAAAAAGATTCTGCTGGAAAATTAATGAAATATTAGTTAAATAAAAATAAAAATAAAAAAAAAAAATGCTTACCCTCCAAAGGGATTGTTCCTTCCTTCCACCGCAATAAATAATCCCGAGGAGTGTGGCATTATTAACTGCTTAATACAATAATTAATAATGCATAACGTATATATTTATATATATATATCTTCTTATTTAATTTAATTTATTTTGTTTTTTAATTTTTTTTAAAAATAGTTATATTTTTATCGGATTTGCAATGTCCAGGATCATAATTATGTCAACGGAACTCTATATTAATATTATTAATTAATTATTTAATTTTCTAAAATACCTAATAATCACGAGGCACGTGCTGAGTTGTTCGTAATACGCACTTCTAGAAATCAAATTAATTTAAATTAAATTAGTTTCTCTTATTAAGGTTGTCGTCAATTTAATTTAATTAATGAGGAAATTAGCTTTGTAAACTGTAATAGTACCTGTACGAAGTCCGGCCAAAGAGGCAGGAAACAAAAAACGATTTCTAAAATCTAACTGTTCTCCGAAAATGACAGACTTATTTATTAATATAAATCATTTATTTATGCACTGACTCTTGGATGATGATGTTAGTACAACAGGGTTATTGCAGTGGCAGTAGAAACAGTGGTTTCAAAATAGAAAGTAATTTCAGTAAACATGTGTCTCCCTCTGCGATCTGTCGTATTTCGGACACTGCATATGTACGTATATGTGAGTATAGCCAGCACAATGAATAAACAACTAATGTTAAGGAGAGAAATTTTTATACAAAAATATATCTGTACAAATATACCTGATAAAGTTGTATTGCTGTCCATTATTTTTTATTTTAATTAAAATACAAAAAATATGACAATAATATAATATTATTATTAATGGTAAAATTTGAAATAAAAATTAAATAAATACTGACCTTTTTTTTTCTCCCTAAATTGTGAGGCAGCGCTCCTGCAAACGCTCATGTAATTTAATGATCTCGAGTGTTGTATTAATTTGTATAAATGAGTTTTTTATACTATTTTATTTACTTAGTAGGAATCATAAATAAAATAATAGTTGGAATTTATGAAATTAATTAGTCAAAATCAGGCACTAATACGCGGTATGCAAAATCAACGGTTAAAAACTAGTTAACAAAGTCATAACAAAATCCTGAAGGAGATCTTGCCTCTGCATGCATTGCATGTATGCATGTGCCCTTTCAACTAAACCCATTATATATTTTGATGTCTTATCATCATCACTGACGCGTACTACTACACGTATACATTCATATTCCGAACGAAATACAGAATATATATATATATATATATTTCTCTAATCACAACAACACAACTAGAATGAATATTGATGAAAACATATCAACGGCTGAGAATATTCCTGCTCCTCCAAATCCCATATTCATAGATACAGACATATAATTACTGATCATAATGCATGCGCATGCTAGCTGTTTTGATCGAATCGAATCATAATAACTTCAGCCTCCAGGATTAATAATAAGTTAATTACCGTCATTGGTTTCCTAATCAATCTGATATCATAACAAGTCATATAAAACAGATCATACATAATCAGATTGTTTCTTGTCGATGATCTGTACGTACGATATTAATTGCAAAACCCAAGACAGTATGATTTTGTACCAATATTAATTACTTAGGCCAATTCAAACCCAGCATTGACCAAAATTGTGGATCTATATCTATCGATATATATATATGGATCGATATAATTACTGTATGTAATGTATATATGTGTCCCATGTGTACGAAATCCCCATAGCCGCGGAGAAAATCTGCTGATTTGTACAGTCAAAATATTAATATATATTTTGTTTAGTTTCTGAATTCAATTTATAATACTATTTTAGATTAATGGTACATGCATCTTAGTGGGTTGCGTGACTCCTAATAGAATTTGTCTGCACGATGTGTGATCAACATATATTTCACCTTAATATTAGTTGATTAATTAATTAACTGTTCCTGCACCCCAGCACGGCTCAAAATATTACTTCTGAGAGCTTACTGTATTATGTGTCTAGCAAATAACAAAACCCTAGCTAATTATAAATCAAACTTTGACCTAATTAACGTCTCCCCAGCCAATCGAATCACTAAAGTTTGACGTGTTAACTTCATCAACAATTTTAGCACTACAAGATATTATTAGAAATATGAAACGAATTATATATGCATTACTTTAGGACAATATATAATAATAATAATAATAATCATCATCATATCATACATCAAAATTAAAATACTCGTTTACTTTTGTATGTATGTTAGGTTGACCATTTATATAATTATTTGGGTCTTCAGTATTTAAACATGTCAATGAAATAATTTAACAGGAGTATTAACTTAAGGCAATTTGAAAACATATATAATATGTATATAAAACTGGGACGTCTTTTTGTTATATAGCTCAATTCCAAATGTTACCTAATGGAATCTTCTTCCAAAAAAATTCTCTTCTGTTTTGCAAATACGATAACGTTACAAATTGCATGCTTTCTGTCCCACATTGTCAATGGGTTCCAATTTGTTAGATAAGATATTCAATTCATAAGTTATCCCTCAATCCTTTTTGTGGTTAATTATTTGATATATTATATACAGCAAATTGTGATTACGTTAATCACTTGATCGACTTTTTGTTCAAGGTTTAATTTGCAATCCATATATGTCATGTCATGTAAATAGAAAAACAGAAATTCCCATTAGAATAGAAGAAAGAAAATCACTTGTGTATATGGAGATTAATATTTCTTGAGATAGTTTGAGCATATTCTCGGTAACAGTTCAAACGATTCGATTTTGCTAACAGCCACCATATTAGCTACCAACTGCTTAACTATATGTATAGTCCATTAATTAGATGTATAATTTAAAAATAGTAATTATGTAGTTTTCAAGTGGAGCTCCATTTCTTGATCATTGTGCTTAATTATTCAACTAGTTATGTTCTGTGCGTCACCAGGAGCAAACCGTCTTGACCAATATAGATTCCGGTTAATTAGATTACGAGGAGCTGAAATTAACCGTCAGTGTTGAATTTTGATCATGTATATAATTGATAATACTTTAATCACAAGCGTCTGTAGTCCAACGGTTAGGATAATTGCCTTCCAAGCAATAGACCCGGGTTCGACTCCCGGCAGACGCATTTGTGGTTTTCTTTCTATTTTTTTTTGTAAATTTTCAAATTTAATTAGCCTAGTTTAGGGTCGACGTCAAAAAGGTGATTGAATTGAGGGAGTAACCTGCAGTGAAGGACAACGAGGTGGTTGAATTCTGGTAACAGGTTCAGGATTTGATATGATTTCCATTTTCCCAGGTTAGACTTGCAGGGTTGGAAAATATTCAAGAAAGACCGGCTGCGTTAAAAATCCATTCCCTCTTGGCCGGCAATTGGAGATAGCCTTCACGGGTGTCAAGATAACTCTTTAGCTTCAGTTAGGATTTGATGGAGACATGCAATCGACTTTGGAAATGTGAATGCATGGTGTATGAGCTACTCCATTAATGAAATATTTAAAAATTAAAAAACTAAAATGGTAAACAAAATAACCTGAAAGTCTTCTAGAAGAACCATGCAACACGTTTAAAGTCTCTGTCTAATGTTCTGCAACCGGACTAGAGGCTTAGGTTGTATACAGTGTATGTCCTAACAGCTAGCTAGATTTAATGTATAAAATATAAACTATTGATTGGTTCGTTGCGTGTATGTCCATGTCTCTATTGTTTACTTGGGCGGCTGCTTTTTCGTGCAAAAAGATTGCCGTGGTTGAATGTATATTTGGTTGAGCAATGAAAACTGTTGAGCGTTGCAGGTGGGCTTTGAGAAAATGGCCGAAATCCAAACCCAGTTCAAGGTTTGGGTTTAGCTGACTTAGACAACCGAGAGAAATTCATAGAATGGAACATTTCGATTAATGCAGTCATTATTTTTGGCTAGGGCATAGCGTGCTAATTATAATGACATAATATATAGTAGTAAAGCACTTTTTGATTCTATTGAAGCTAACAGTTTCTATTGACTTTTGTTCATCCCCATCAATACAGTAGGACTAAAGTGTAGAATAAGATCATCCTGACACAGCTTAATCACCTCATCTTCGGAGAGAGTAACCATAACCATCCTGCTCAACGGACCCTCAGAGGGTGGTGGAGGGAGTACCAGAATCTGTCCATTTCCAAACACAGGTTCAACATAATAGGAAACCCTACTTGGTTTAAACCCTTCTTCAAACACTATACAATAGGAGTCTAAATATTCTAAATTAGCACAAATAAGATCATAACCGTTTATCAATTGAAGAGTTTTGTGTTGATCATCACGCTCCAGCCACTCGATCAAATCCATGATTCCTTCGTTGTTCATTTTTGACACCACTTCCCCTATAGCCTTAGCAGCTACCGATACTTTATTTTGGTCCAATGAGTGCTCTGCATGAACTTTATTATACACCATGCAGCTCCCGAAAAAGCCTTTGTCTAAGCCTAACTCTTTTCTCGTGTCCAAACATAATGACATGTCTATGAGCTCTTCATTCATCCCTTTCACCTTGCTTAAACAAACCCAAAAGAGTCCCGCTATTGCCTGGAAGGGTGATGGGTTTGGTGCACCAGGGGTGAGAGCCATGGTCATGCAGGCTCGGACCATGGGATCTGAAAATGCTAGAGTGACAGTTGCATGTTTTGCTATACCGGTGTCTGGAATCGATCTTTCCATCGTGGATTTGTAGTGGTTGATCAAGGTGGCGTAGGTCTTGCGGTTAGGTTTCTTGTTGACGAATTTTCGCGGGGGCAAGGAGTGGAAAAACGGCGGATTGTGCATGGTTCCTACTAAAGTTTTGTCAGCCCAGGCCTTGATGAACATGGTCGCGCAATTGGGATCGGCAAGGAGATGACTGCAGCTCAAGCCAATTGCTAACCCACCTTCTTCAAATTCAGTCAGCTGCATGCAAACAAAAACCTGAAGATTAGGAACTAAAACACTCAAATGTTTGTTCTTAACTAAAAGCACATACGTATAATCATACCTGAACATAAAATGTAGACCAGAAATAAGGTTCATGAAACATATCCTCCCAATAAACAAGCTTAAGCTCCTTCTCTCTATCCAGATTCTTTAACCATTCTTCCACACTCCCTTTAGCCCTAGCTTCCACCATTCTAACTCCAGCGTCATTACACTTGATCATCCAACTCCCTTCTTGGTTCTTCTGTAATCGTCCTGTTACTTTAGGAAAAAATGTAAGCAGTTCCGATAAAGACTCTCTCAGCTTCTTGGTTAGCTCTCCTGCTGCTTCCATGTATCCCATAGAAGGGTAATAGTACACAATCCTTGTGTGATTTTTCTCCATAAGGCGATCAAGAACCGATAAGGGAAAGTTTTTTCCGGGTTGTACTGGTTTTGTGCTTATTACAGTTCGTTTGCAAATGTACGTGATCACATCCGACGCCATTGTTGGAATGCTACTCTTGCTTTTGTGTTTAATTTGTTTGAAATTTGTATTCAGTTTTGCTGATTTTTTATAGCATCATCGTTGTGGGGTTTCAAGTGAAGGGACAACGTTTCGTGCATTATCAACAGAAAAAACAACCCTTCAGTATTTTTGGGGGAAATGGTATTTTCATGATCCTATACATTGCCTTGCCCAGTGAAAATCAAAATATTTGCAAGCAGAAGATACGTAGCACCCGATCCATAGCTTTGGTTAGACATTTGAAAGATATATTATAATAAAATATATTTAATCTTTAAATTTAATATTATATTTTAAACATTCCATACGCATGAATTCATACAAATCCAATAATAATGACGTATTTATCAAAAAAAGGAAAAGAAAAATAAGCCCAATAATAAGATAGCCAACGGAATTTGGATCATGTGACAAGTTATTTATTGTTCGACTTGGGCCTTATTAACATGTTCCTGGGGCAAGTAAGCAAACAAAACAATTCCCACCCATTTGTGTTTGGGGGCCTAGTAAAACTAAATTCCACTTCCAACTGGAACAATTGCATATCTAAAAAATTACCGCATAAAAACTTTAATTTTAATTAAAATGACAATATAATATAATATTTGTTTAATGTTTATTTTTTAATTATACATCAATGATAAAATAACAAAATTATAAACATTTTATTGATAAATGCAATTATATCCCAACTTTTAACTATAATATATTCAGTATTAATATTTAATATCAAATATAATATAATATGTATTCTCAATCTTAAGCGAAATAAATTAAATTTAAAAAAAAAAAAACGACATCGTTTAAGCTCATACACCTTAACAAAGCAGCAAAAGTTCTCGCGTGGGCAGCACGTGTTATTCCCCTCGCTCTCCATCTCCCGATCAATCTCAATATTATCAGATCACGCTCATCACAGGAGAGAAATAACAGAGAGATTAAATGTCAGGGTCCACAATGGTGGCGGATTCAAGCTCGTGGTCGACAGCCCTCGTCAAGATTTCACCCTATACCTTCTCCGCTGTCGGAATCGCCATCGCCATCGGCGTTTCCGTCCTCGGAGCCGCATGGTACCTTCCTCTCTCTCTCTCTCTCTCTCTTTCACACCTGTACACATATTTGATTTATGCATATGTTAATTTTTGATCTGTATTTTATTTCTGATTTTTCGTTAGGGGCATCTATATAACGGGTAGTAGTTTGATCGGTGCTGCAATTAAGGCCCCGCGTATTACTTCCAAGAATCTCATCAGGTACATAATTTTACTTAACCCTAGCTTTTTTTTTTTTTTGGAATGGTCAAACTTTTATTAATTTGGTTTGCTTGTACATATGGAACTAAGATCTTGGCTCTGGTCCATTTTGGGATCCATCGGCGTTTCACACAATTCCACGCAATCCTGGATTTTATTTTTCTATTTTTATGATAAACCTGATTTTGTTGCAGAATGTAATAGGTTCTTTTGAAATTTCAAAAATTGGGTTCTTATTTACATGTGAGTAGATTCAAACAATAAAGCAAGCTAAGTGTTGGATGTGAGTATGAAATCTAGACTTAGCTTCTTAGTTGGATGCTTTCATTTGTTGATGAAAAAATTTTGGGCAAGGGAATGATTTTAAATCTTTAGGGCAATTGGCCATAAAGCAGAAGTTTGTTATTTGAAATAGGTTTTAAGGATTATCTAAAATAAGAAGTGACTTGAAAGGGAGCATCATATGTAGGTGACAGCATCTTCATTTGGGAACAAATAAATTTGCTGGCTACAACTTTCTGTTCGATCATTGAACAATTTTTACAATCCTGCCAATACGCAAGTGGGTGGCTTGAGGTATATGTGCGCCTGCTACTTAGGATTGTTCTATTGGTTTTTGCTGTTCATAGATTTTCAAGTTTAGATGCTAGAGTAATTAATGTCATCTGCAATCTTAAGGGCAGGACTTGTGTAGAAGTTTTGATTGAGTAATAAGGGGGTTTAATGTTGTGATTTTAACACCAAAATTTATTGATTACATTTTACCAGAGTATTGACATGTTTTCTTTTTTCCCCTTTTAATTGTCTCCATAATAAATGAAATTAGTTGCTATCAAACACCAGTTTTCTTATCTATATGCAAATGTTTTGCCTTAAGAAGTTTTTGTAGTGAGAACTGATGCTTTAGAACTGGTTTGTGGTTCTAATGGATTCTCTTTGTCAATTCAGCCTTGCTCATAATTTTGAATTTTGAGGTGATTTGTGTTTATGGGGTTTGAGTTGTTTTAACATTGTTATGAGATTGCACAGTATGTCTAATTTTTTATTTGGAAGTTGTTCTGTTACAGAGAAATAGTGTCTTGGATTTCAGTGTGACCTTGACAAATCTTTTGTTGGAAATTGTGATTTTTTATCCTGGAATATAACTCTGTGATGCATTGAAGTAGTGATACGGTTTTATTTCTTGTCTATTGTCAGTGTAATTTTTTGTGAAGCTGTTGCTATATATGGTGTTATTGTTGCTATTATTCTGCAAACAAAGCTAGAAAGTGTTCCAGAATCACAAATATATGCACCAGAGTCACTTAGAGCTGGATATGCCATCTTTGCCTCTGGGATCATTGTGGGCTTTGCTAACCTTGTTTGTGGGTTTGTTTCTTGAACTTTGGCACTGGAATTTCCACAGAAATATTCTAACGAGTAACTGCTATTTATCTTACGTTTTACCATAATGGTTTTTATATAAATATTATGATATTTATTTTGGCTACAGGTTGTGTGTAGGAATAATTGGAAGCAG
Organism: Azadirachta indica; assembly: GCA_022749755.1. Lineage (NCBI taxonomy): Eukaryota > Viridiplantae > Streptophyta > Magnoliopsida > Sapindales > Meliaceae > Azadirachta > Azadirachta indica. Next base: position 15,381,753 of record CM040446.1, read on the forward strand.
TTGTGCATTGTCTGATGCTCAAAACTCCTCTCTTTTTGTGAAGATTCTGGTGATTGAGATCTTTGGTAGTGCCCTTGGGTTGTTTGGCGTGATTGTTGGTATAATTATGTCAGCCCAAGCAACGTGGCCTGCAAAAACGGTGTAATTTGGTGGTTTTATTCTATTTTGAGAATTCAATTGTGACCGCATGCACTTTATTTATGTACTCCAAAGGTGCTCTTTACCTTGTTGCTTTAATTTTTAGTAGTAGGAATGTATAAACTGGTGTGAAAATGCTCCTTGCTGCGTAGGCTGCATATGTTTCTCTGGGAAATGAAATCTCGGGAAGAAGAGCATTAGACCTATGGTAAGATGAGTGTATATTTACTACTCTATTTTCAAAGTAGACCATGTTAGTTGGAGTTATTTTGCTGTGTTTGTAGAATATTTTATTGAAGTTCTTCCAATAACACAACATTTTGGGATGTAAACACCAGTTAGAAGTAGTATCGAACAGTGTTTGGTTATGCATCCCATGTTATATATGGTTTCCTTTAGGCTAAATTACAGGGAAAAACAGTGTTTTGGTAGTTTCTGTGTAGTTCCTTCACCCAGCTCGTTCAGTTTAAGCTTAAAAGATGGAGTGAGAGTAGAATAACCATAATATAGGTAACGGTTCTTGATGTGCATTTATTCATCTAAAATTTTCTAATGGAACTTGTAAACTGTAAACACAGAAGAATAAACCTTCTAGTAATGCGGAACCAACAAAAACCTAATTGGAATTGACACAATCAAAAACCAAATTGTGAAGGATGAGTAGAACTGTTGAGAATCAATCTGTTGAATAAAAAGAAACAGTGTATAACTTCAATGGCGCCGGCGCCTATATTCTTATTTAAAGACGCACAGGAACTTCATTCTCTTGCACACGAAATAGATATGAAGAATCTTATGTATAAGCACCTAATGTCAGTTCAAAGAAGCATCTAAAACTAAGCTTCTTGAAGTTGTGAGAACAAGAGAGAGCGCAGAATAAAGATGACAAAAAATATTAACAGTAGAAAGATAGGGAGACAGAGACGGTGTTGTCCCTAAATAATTTTTGTGCGCGAAACATGTTCTGTTGTCTAGAAAATTAAGCGGAACGAAATATTGAATCAAATATAGGAGGAACAACATCAACAAGAGGCAAGTTCACTTTTTTGTTCCCAAGAAATTCACAATCCTCTGGACTTGCTGTCTTTGGATTAAAAGGCTCCCCGACCAGGTAGACTTAAACCTTGCCCGAGTCGATCCACCAGCCGCGAATGGAGTACTTGCTTTGAAGTCACAGACAATCTAATAGATTTGATATTCTTCCAGAGCTGAACGTATATTTTCTGGCCCCGTTTCTCTAGGCATTTACCTAACGTTGCTGCATCTATTATCATCATGTTTGTGCTTCTTGCAGAGTTAGGCATCTCTAGTTAACACCGTTTTGTCCCAAAAGATATGTAATCATATATAACATTAATGAAAGGTTCCTTTGTTTCTTTGATAACTCTTGCCAATTCAGGTACCCAAAAACCTTTTCTGCTCTTTGGTGCAGCAATTTGATCATTTCACTGTTTAGTTTCATAGTATCTATATTTCACTGAAATTATTTACCAACTAATAGAGATCAATGCTATTTGTTTCAAAAATCAGTATCACATGGAATAATCTAAAATATGTTGCTATTTGTGTCTTAAGCTTTTCTCATGGTTACTTCCACAATTTTCTTTTAACCATTAGAAAAATGCCTGATCTTGAGACATATTAAGTCAGCATTGCAATAGTTTTGGAATTAAAAAAAAAAAAAAAAATAGAGGAATCACCTGCAGTTTAGACTCATGTTGGTTGAGATACCGAGACTAAGCGATCTTCTCGTTCATAATCTCAGTAAGCTACGATGTAAGATCCAGAACCTAAGTAAAAACATGAATGTAGTTTTTGTTTTATTTGCTTCACAAACCTGAATTTAGTGTCAGGTAGGATACTCTGGCGGGCCAATGAACTGATCCCATCTGCTGCAACGAGCAAACCTCCTTCTATTTCGATGATCTCATCAGTTTGAAGAACTTAGCCTTAACTTTAACAGAGTTTTTGTCTTGAGAAATGCATAAGGAGAATACCGGCGAGAAATATTTAGGGTGGCAGTGTATTGTAAATAAGGCCATGAAGATCAGCCCAATTTATTGACCGATACTCAAAGTTTTCAGCTCTTCCTAGTACCCAACTCATCTTCTCTTCTCCATCCGTTGCTTGGTTCTGCAAATCAACAAACAGTCACGCTATGCTGTCTGCAGAACGTCAGTAATGTTTACCAATTTTTATACTGGAGAATGGAAGCACTTTTTTTACCTTAAATTGTTGAGATAAACATTCATTTTGTTTTTAAAATGAAAATAATAAAAGCAAATACCAGATTAATGTACAGAGGTAAGGTGATTTTGTAAAGAAGCTTGGGTGAAGAAGCAATGACTGTATTATTTTCTGAGCCAAGGAATCAAGACCAAGTCCAGCACCGGTTTATTTTCTGGTTGGGAGAGTGAGCGATTTCTGAAGCACCAAAACTTCCAAACCTGCTAAAACAAGCACTTTTGTGCATGATATGCTTTCTATGCTCCCTCCCACTATTATTGCCGTCTGCTTCTCCTTCTTCACAGTCATCTCTCATCTCTATGTCACACACATTGAAACAATAATATATATATATATATATATATATGAAAAAAATAGATGAAAATTAGATAGGAAACATGATAAGGTGCATTTGCTGTATGTTCTGTAAATGATGTATAATGCAAATGATGGTTGAATTGGGATGGTGGTTGCAATATAATTGTGAAAGGGATTAATTTCGTCACTTCCCTTAGAGGACTTTGCCCCATTTGGAATGATTTTTCTCTCTGTTAAAGAGTTTTTCATTTTTTTTTCCTTAAAATTTTTTATGTCAAAAGTTTTTTAATTCATTAATATTTTTCTGAGTAGTTTGGTTTTAATTGAAGAAAAGATTAAGAGAAACTCAAAGTAACGGAAACCTTTGTTTTAAAAATTTGACTCATAAATGCTCTACTAGTCACCAAAAATGCTAGTTTAAAAAAATTTGAAAACGAAATTATGAAATCTACATACTCGAGTAAGCTTTACTTTGAAAATTTTGCGCCAAATCGACTTTTAGTAGAACAAGTAAAATAGAACACAAGTACTCCCAACTGAAATAGATTTTGGTTGTCATCAACTGAATTAGTTTTTTAAAATTTTCTCTGGTGGGACAATTCCAGATTATTAGATAATATAATATATCAATATTGGATGCCCTTTCACATGCTAAGATGGCAAAATGGTAGTAATAATTAGACTGAATGACGAAGAAAAATCTTAAAACAGGAAAGACGGAACGAGGGACGGAGTATCTCAATAATTTAGTCGCAGAAAACATGTTCTGCTTTCTTTAAAATTAATTGGAACCAAAAATTGAACCAAGTATAGCAGGAACATCATTAACAAAAGGTACATTTTTGTTTTGAAGAAGTTGACAATCCTCTGGACTTGCTCTCCTAGGATCAAATGGCTCCCTACTACGAGTATTTAATGCCTGTTTCATTTGATCTTGATGCACGTGGGATAGTGGGTGGGATAAAAACACCTTGTCAAATGCCGAATCTCATTCGACTTTTTAACGCAATGAGTTAGATAAACGTTCTAACGGACGAGATTAGATGTCGTTTTAACCCTAACGATTTAAAACACGAGTATCAAAATAACAATCCTATGAGGGACAAAATTAAAAGGAAATATTTTATTCAATAAAAAATTGTTCCAAAACAATAATATAAGTTCTCTATATATAGTAGAGAAAACCCAACATTATAAGTCAACTCAAATAAAGAAAATAACTCCTATTTAAATAAGAAAATTAAAAATTAAAAAAGTAAGTTAAATTGATAAAAATAAAAGACTTTCTAAACTAATTAAATTCTAAAATTGTCCTAATCAAAATTTTTTCTCTTTAAAAAAACTCGTCCTCGAGTTTTGTCTGTCGGATAAAATTTGTAATTCAACATTAAATCTTCCTTTAACTTAAAATAGTGGCTCTTCTCAGCAAGTTTCTTTAAAACTCAGAAGTATTCAAATTTTATCTTTTTCTTGCACTTGTGTGTGGCCCTTTGAAAAAATATATACTTGTAACAATAAACTACTTTCAAATTTTTCATAACTTTTCTCAAGTCTCGCTCAATGTACTCACCAATTAAATTTTTCTTTGTGGCCAAATTTTCTTCAAGGAAAACCTTTATGTTTTCGGTATAAATAGGTAGAACCATGTCCATAATAGGCAGATCTTCGACTTGAATTTCTTGTACATGTTCAATTTTTAAATTAAGATTATATAAAACCTCTTCTTGTACAATTTCTGTCATGTCTTTAATTTTCATTTGAAGTTCATCTTCATACACTATCTTATGGTTAACTTTAACCATGTTATCAGATATTTTATGAGCTATATTGTTAACAACATCTCTAATAACTCTATCAAAGTCAAGCTTTAGTTGCCTTTCGATTTCTTTGACTAAGAAAATGGCATATGGTAGTGTATGGATAGTATATGACGGCATTCGATCTTTTATATTAATATTAAGCCCTTCCAAAAATCTCTCAACTAAAAGCTCTTCGTTCTCATAACAAAATGAATGTTCATAAAAATGAATAGATCTCATACCTTGATGTGTCAAACAATAATAAAGAGAAATGAACTGTGATCTCATCAATTGTTTCATCTAATCCCATGATCGAACTTTGTCTTCTCGGCTTGCAAGTCATGACTTTTGTAACATATTCCACCAATATGACACACTCCTTTTTAACAGAAAATAAGTGACAAATTGTACTCGTTTTTCTTTAAATATCTTCTCAACTTCAAAGAATTTTTCAATATCTTTCAACCAAAACAAAAATAATTTAGAACTGCATTTTCCCTCAAACAACAATGTATCATGCCTGAAGAACATATGATTATTCTTATCCCTCATAAAAAATAATGTACAATATATAGAGAAAGGAAAGAAATAACTCTCTCCTAAAACAAAAAGAATACAGAAAATAAATTTTCCTAAAAAACACTCAGCTAACAAAGGAAACTAGATGTCTAAGAATAGAAAAACATAATATCAGAATCCCTTTATTATGGGAACTAATTTATAGCTTTGACTTTCTATAAATCAAGGCTAAAAACCAGAATTCCACACTCCCCCTTAAGTTGGGCTGTAAATGTTGATTAAGCCTAACTTGGAGTTGAGCTCTTCAAATATTTTTCTTGGTACTGCCTTAGTGAGAATATCTACAGTCTGTTGACATGTTGAAGTATATAGAAGAGATACTATCCCAAACTCTATTTTCTCCTTGACAAAGTGTTGATCAATCTCCACATGTTTTGTCCTGTCATGGTGAACAGGATTTTTGGCTATGGTTATGGCAGATTGGTTGTCGTAATACATCTTCATAGGTTCTGTAACCGGAATACTTAGTTCTTGTAAAACCCTTCATAGCTATATTCCTTCGCAGACGCCATGTGCTAAGGCTCTAAACTCTGCTTCTGCATTGCTTCAAGACACAACAGATTGTTTTTTACTTCGCCATATGACTAGATTTCCCCAAACGTACGTGCAGTATCCTGAAGTGATCAATGGTCAGTTACAGATCCGACCCAATCTGCATCAGTGAAGATTTCAATCTTTTTGCTTGAAGTCTTCTTGAAAAATAGTTCTTTGCCAGGAGTCATTTTTAGATACCTTAGAATTCTGAAAACAGCTTCCATGTGTTCTTTAGTTGGGTTATTCATAAATTGACTCACCACACTGACAGAAAAACTGATATCTGGTCTGGTGTGGGAAAGATAAATAAGTTTCCCAACAAGCCTTTGGTATCTTCCCTTATCCACAGGAGCACCATCATCTCTTGCTCCCAGTTTAATATCTGGATGCATGGGAATATCAGCAGGTTTACAGTCCAGCATTCCCGTTTCCTTTAGAAGGTCCAGTACGTACTTTCGCTGTGAGACTGATATGCCCTTCTTCGATCTTGTCACTTCCATACCAAGAAAGTATTTGAGATTGCCTAGGTCTTTGATCTCAAATTTTTTGGCTAAGAATTCTTTAAGCTTAAGTATCTCTTCTTCATGAACCCCAGTCAAGATAATATCATCTACATACACAATAAGTATTGCCCTTTTTTCTGCAGAAGACTGCTTGACAAACATAGTGTGATCTGCCTGACACTGATTGTACCCATATCCTTTTATTGCTTTAGTGAATCTGTCAAACTAAGCCCTCGGAGATTGTTTGAGGCCATATAATGATTTTCTAAGCTTACATACCTTGTTTGTAGTACTTTGTGTGGCAAAACTAGAGGGAATCTTCATATAAACTTCTTCCTCTAGGTCTCCATTGAGGAATGCATTCTTCACATCTAGTTGGTATAACGACTAATCTAGATTAGAGGCTAATGACAACAATATGACTGTATTGAGTTTAGCTACAGGAGCAAATGTTTCCTGGTAGTCAATTCCATAAGATTGAGTGAACCCTTTCGCCACCAATCGAGCTTTGAATCTGTTCACACTTCCATCTACATTGTGTTTAATTGTGAAGATCCACTTGCATCCTACTGGGTATTTTCCGGTTGGCAGATCAGATATTTCCCAAGTCCCATTTTGTTCCAACGCTCGAATTTCTTCTAAGATAGCTGCTTTCCATTCTGGTATAGCAAGTGCTTCATGTATAGAACTTGAAACTTGAACTTTATCAAGATTGCTAACAAATGCATGATACTCAGGTGATAGTCCATTATATGAAACAAAATTACAAATGGGATGAGAAGTGCAAGACCTTACACCTTTCCGCAAGGCAATTGGCAAATGAAGATCATTATCAAGTACTTCAATAGAATCAGATTTAGAGTTAGTACTTGGTGAACTTTCATGTGATTCAAAAGTCGAGTTGGACTCATGGTTGTGCTTAGGTGGTTGCAGTTTTTTTCTTTCTTGAGTCTTATTTCTCCTAGCATAAACACGTAACTCACTGGGATCTGCAGCATATGTAGGAACACTAGGATCTGTAGAATATGTAGGAATGGTTTGTTGAGAAGTTTGAGGTTCTATTTGAGACTCTAAAAATAGGATTTCAACCTGAACAATCTGATTTAATGACTCTGAAGTGTCAATGTCCCAAAGCTGGTATTCTTGTGTACAGTTCTCCCCCTGAATATCAGATTGGGGATAGTATGGTTGTTGTTCAAAGAATGAGACATCCATAAAATGGTAGAATTTCCTTGTAACTAGAGAGTAACATTTATAACCTTTTTGATTTGATGAATACCCAATGAAAATACATTTGATGGCCTTAGGATCAAGTTTACTGCGATACTGAGGGTGTATATGGACAAACGCAGAACACCCAAAGATTTTAAAGGGAATGGTAGACAAAACTCAGATAGTAGGATATGACTGGAGAAGGACTTGATAGGGTGTTTGGAAGTTTAGCACTCGTGAAGGCATTCTATTTATTAGATAGGCAGCAGTTAATACCGCCTCACCCTAAAAATATTTTGGAACGTGTGTGGCAAACATGAGAGACCGGACAACTTCTAAGAGGTGTCGGTTTTTCCTTTCAGCTACCCCATTTTGTTGGGGTATGTTGACACAAGAACTTATGTGAACAATACCCTGACTCATTAGATAATCACCAAGGATGGTATCAAAATATTCTCTAGCATTATTAGTTTTTAACACTTGTATTTTTGTTTGGAATTGTGTCTGGACCATAGTGTTGAAATTTTTGAAAATTTGTCCAACTTCAGATTTTTCTTTTATAAAGAATAGCCAAGTAATCCTAGAGTGATCATCTACAAAGGATATGAACCATCTATTTCCAATAATATTTTTTATTCTAGAGGGCCCCCACACATCACTATGGATCAAAGAAAAGGGATGAGATGGTTGGTAAGGTTTGATGAAATAAGAGCTGCGAATATGTTTTGTAAACTGACATACTTCACATTGAAAAGTCTTTGAATTTTTATTATTGAATAATGAAGGAAATAACTTTTGAAGATACAAGAAATTTGGATGACCTAATCGATAGTGCCATAACATGATTTCACTATTTTTATTTGATTGATTAATGCAAACAAGACCCTGACAAGACTGACTCTTGGAATTTAAATTTTCTGTGCTATGAGTTTGTCTCTTAAGAGATTCATCTACTTTAAGAAGATAAAGTCCTGAGCACACCTTAGCACTGCCAATCATCTTCTCCGAATTCAAATCCTGAAATTCACACATATTTGAATAAAATTTAGTAACACAATTATGTTCTTGAGTGAGCTTGCTAATGGACAGAAGATTACAATCAAGTTTTGGAACATGAAGAATTGAACACAAAATCAGATCTGTTGAAATAATAATAGAACTTGTACCAGCAACATTGGAGAGAGATCCATCAGCTATTTTTACCGTAAGATTTTCATGGCATGGTCTATAGTGGTGAAAGAGATTGATATTTCCAGTCATATGATCAGATGCTCCAGAGTCTATAATCCATGAATTCATTTTTTCTTTGTTAACAGTAAGAGCACTTAAATAATTACCTTTATGTGCTAAGGATCCGGTTCCAATTGTGTTACCAGCTAGAGTCAGTTGTGACTGTGAAAACATTTTCTATAATACTTCAAGTTGCTCTTTGCTAAAAAGACTTGGTTCGGTTGCAGCGATGCTCTCATCAGAGGAGACATGATTTCCTCGGCTTTCTTTGTTGAATGGTGGTCTTAAAGGCTTCCAATCTGCTGGTTTGCCATGTATCTTCCAACATATGTCTCGAGTGTGTCCTAGTTTCTGACAGTGATCACACCATGGCCTGCCCTTCCTTTGTCGATTGTCATTACTATAGCGTTGAGTTCCATGAACTACAAGTGCTGAGTTTTCTGTGACTGGGACAGAAGATAGAGACCCTAGCATCACTTTCTTTCTACTTTCTTCATGATGTACCTCAGAGAATGCTGCTCGGATGCTAGGCAATGGTTTTGATCCCAGTATCCTTCCACGGACCTCATCTAGATTTTTGTTTAGACCCATTAAGAACTTAAAAATTCTTTTCTTTTCAACGATCTCTCTGTATTTTTTCGCATCTTCAAGGCAGTCCCAATTATGCTCTTCAAAGACATCTAGTTGTTGCCAATGGCGAGTGAGAATATTGAAATACTGAGTTACTGATAAATCTCCTTGACGAAGGTTGTGGAGAATGGTTTCAATCTCAAATAATTCTGAGGTGTTTTCATTACTGGAATAGATTTTTTTTGCTGCATCCCATATCTCTTTGGCAGTATTATAGAGTAGGAAATTTTCTCCAATTTCATTTGTCATGGAATTGATCAGCCAAGACTTGACCATACTGTTTTCTGACTTCCATATCTTAAATTTCGGATCTGTGATCCTTGGAGGGGTAGTTGTACCAGTAAGAAGATCATCCTTCCCTTTTCCGTAGATGAACATCATGACGGACTGCGACCATTGGAGATAATTATTTCCATTCAGCTTGTATCCTGTGATGAGAAGATGATTACCCTCTGATCCGCCATTGGAACTTGTGGTGTGAACATCTAGGCTAGAGGTTACATCAGAAGAGGATGAGGTTTGATTTTCAGCGGCCATGCCGTACTTTGTCATAAAAATTTCTTAGGTTTCAAAGTTGGCTCTAATACCATGAAGAACATATGATTATTCTTATCCCCCATAAAAAATAATGTACAATATATAGAGAAAGGAAAGAAATAACTCTCTCCTAAAACAAAAAGAAAATAGAAAATAAATTTTCCTAAAAACCACTCAGCTAACAAAGGAGACTAGATGTTTAAGAATAGAAAAACATAATATCAGAATCCTTTTATTATGGGAACTAATTTATAACTTTAACTTTTTATAAATCAAGGCTAAAAACCAGAATTCCACAATGCCTAACATGGTAGATCATGATTTTAATTTTTTTTTGAATTTTTTTTTGGGTAAAAGGATGTATTTATGGGTGTGGTTATGTTTAGTGATTCGGGAAAGCTCTGTCTGGTACAGAGGTAAGCTCTGATACCAACTGATGCAGGCGGGATAGCGGATGGGATAAAAATACCTTATCGAACGCCGAATCTTGTTCACGCCGAATCTCGTTTAGCTCTTTGAGTTAGATAAACGTTCTAACGGATGAAATTAGATATCGTTCTAACTCTAACAAATCGAAACACAAGTATCAAAATAACAATCTTATGAGGGACAAAATTAAAGGGGAATATTTTATTCAATAAAAAGTTGTTTCAAAATAATAACATAAGTTTTCTATATATAGTAGAGAAAACCTAACATTACAAGTCAACTCAAATAAAGAAAATAACTCCTATTTGAATAAGAAAATTAAGAATTAAATAACATACCAAAAAGACTTTTTAAACTAATTAAATTCTAAAATTGTCCTACATCAAACCCATAAGACGTAAACCCATAAGACGTGAATAGAGGACTTGCACTGAAGTGACAGGTACCCTGGTAGATTGATATTCCTCCAGAGCTGAATGCAAATTTTCTGGCCCCCATTTCTCGAGGCATTTGCCTAACACTGCATGTTTGTGCTTCTTGCTGAGTGTGGAGTTGTAGGGTGAGCAGCATCTCCAATTAACACCACATTGTTAGAGAAGATTTGTGGCAAAGGATCACAATCATATATAACATTAAAGAAAGGCTCCTTTGTTTCTTTAATTACTCTTGCCAATTCAGGTACCCAAACCTCCTATGCTCTTTGGTGCAGCTCTGTGATCATGTCACTGCTTACTTTCAGAGCAGTTGTATTTCCCTGAAATTATTTTCCAGAGAATAGTGATCAATACTAGTTGTTTTAATAGACATAGTCACATGAACTAATTGAAAGTATGACATTATTTGTGTCTCGCATTGGAAACAGATTATAGAAGATCTTAGAACATAATGCATTTAGGAAGCTAGAAACATTAAGAGAAGGAACGAAAATAAGCAATGACCTGCAGTTCAGGCTCAGGTTGATTGATATACCAAGCCCAATTGATCTTTTCATTCTTAAGCTCCGTAAGCACGATGTGTGATCCAGAACCTACGTCCTTGTATAGGCATTTCCCAAGATCAGGATATGCCTTCCGGATGCCTAGAATGGTCTCTGAAATATTATTTACTGAAAATTTAAGAACCCCTCTCCACACACAGTATCCTGCATACCTACCAAAACACATTCAAATCAATGAAGAGCATGTTGTATGAAAAGAAATGATACGAAAAATGTAGTTACTATTGGTTCACAGACCTCAATTTAGTGTCAGGTAGAATACTATGGCGAATTGATGAACGACTCCCATCTGCAGCAACAAGCAAATCTCCTTCTATTTCGATGATTTCATCAGTTTTAAGAACTTTAGCCTCAACTTCAACGGATTTTTTTTCTTGAGAAATGCAGAAAGAGAGACACTGGTGACCCCATAGAAATATTTCCGGTGGCAGTGTCTTGTAAATAAAGCCATGAAGATCAGCCCAATATGCTGACCTACAATTGAAGTTTTCATCTCTAGCTAGTACACAGCTGACCTTCTTTTCCCCATCTGTTGCTTGGTTCTACCAAGAAACAAAAATTCATGAGAATCCCTTAATAACATCCGTTCTTCTGGCAGTTAGTAGTATTCTTGTTTTTTTTTTTAAAATTTTTGTTCTTTCAAAATATTACTTTACTCGTATTCGACACCTGTGTTATAAGCATTTCTAGGTCTTTATTTATATTTCACTTTAATCCTGAAACTAATTTATGTAATTCTGACAAATAGCACAGGGTCAATAAATTAAATTAAGTTCTAACACGTACCAACTATTTCTAACATTTTATATATTTGTTACTTAAATTCCTAATGTTTTCGTTAATGTCAGTTTAGTCCTTATTATTTCAATTTGTCGTGTTAGAATCTTATGATAAAAAACCATTAGGAATTGCAGAGAAACCTAAGGTGCAATGACTAATCGCAATCATAAAAGCTTGTAGTAGTATTCTGGAATTGTAAAAATGAAAAAGGCTGACGCTGATCTATTTTTCAAATGGGAAAAAAGGAAGCATACTGCATATTGATATACCTGACTAATGGCGAAAGGTAATGTGATCCGGCAGAGAAGATCGGGTTCATGGAGCCAAGACTGAACTATTTTCTGGGCCAGGGGATCAAGTGCAAGTCCACGCCTGTCGGAGATCCTCGCGTTTTCTCAATGACCACAACATCCGATCCTGCTAAAATAAGCCCTTTTGCGCATGATATCCCTCCAATACTTCCTCCCACTATTACAGCTTTTGGCTTCTGCTTCTGCTTCTGCAGTTTCGCCGTCATCACTTTCAATCCCGGTTTAGTGGGCATAACGCTTATGGTAATGTAATATTGTAAACTCCAGCTCCAAGGAGAGATCTTCTTGATTCTCTATTTCTCAAGTCTTGATACATTTTTTGGTTCAAAAAAAGACCTAAACAAGGTTTTTTAAAAAAAAAAAAAAAAAAAATACACACCATGTCTGGGTCCAACTGATCTGATTTTTGTCTCGAAATTCTCAAGCGGGATGATGCCATGTGATTACCTTTGTGAAAATCTAAATAGACTTTATTATTTGAATCTTATATTTAATTTTTTTAAATATTAGTACATAAAATGATCTTTTTTTTTTCGGTTTTCGTAAAAGAAAAATCTTATACTTTTATTACCAATTACAATCAATATAAAAGACTATAAATTTATAATATACTCCCAACCGGTTCTTTTATCTTGTTGCTCTCGATTTGTGTCCTAGTAATTCGCCTGTTATAGGTTTTCTCCGGTTGCTTCATCCAACTTCTGGTATAAAATTAAAATGTGAAACACATAAAGCTAACCGTTGTTGATGTTAACGTTATGTTCATTTATTTATGTAATACTTCGAATAAGATTTATAAACTATACATAACACACCACGGGCTCACATTCTAACTGCAAGCAACATTGAACAGGGGAAACCAAATTCGTATTAATATAACCAGAACTAAGTTGTAGTATCTCAATTCTCCATTCTCCATAGATTTTCAGTTTAGTGTCAACAAATTGTACGCGTAATTAGATAAATATTTTAAAAAAAAAAAAAGAAATCAAGTTGAGAAGGATGAGAATACCAAGAGACAGTATTGTCACTATATACATTATTTAGTTGCAGAAAAGATGTTCTGTTTTCTTCAAAATTATGTGTAACGAAACATTGAATTAAGTATCATATATCGGAACATCGTCAACGAGAGGCACGTTTCTATTGAGGAGGAGTTCACAATCCTTTGGACTTGCTGTACGTTTTTGGATCAAAACGCTCACGATCAGGTAGACTTAAGCCTTGTCTGAGTCGACCCACTAACTGCCAATGGAGAACTTGCATGGAAGTTACAGGTAGCCTCATAGATTGATATTCTTCTAGGGCTGAATGTAGATTTTCTGGCCCCCATTTCTCAAGGTATTTACCTAAGACTGCTGCTGCATCTATTATCGCCATGTTTGTGCTTCTTCCAGAGCGCGGAGTTGTGGGGTGAACAGCAACTCCAGTTAACACAGCTTTGTCCCAAAAGATTTGTGGCAAAGGATCACAATCATGTATAACATTGAGGAAAGGCTTTTTTAGTGTTTATCTGATGACCATTGCCAATTCAGGTATCCAAACCTTCTCTGCTCTTTGATGCAACACCTTGACCGTGTCATTGTTTAGTTTCATATTAGCCGTGTTTCCCTGAATATAGAAGTAATCATCACTCAATACTATTTGGTACAGTCTAATAGCACTAGTTAGTTAAGGAACATTATAATATGAAAGTGAGGAAACACCTTCAGCTCAGGCTCCTGTTGACTGATAAACCAAGACCAGGCGATCTTCTCGTTCAAACGTGCAGTAAGCACATTGTAAGATCCAGAACCTGTATATGTCCTTGTACAAGCATTTCCCAACATCAGGATACGCCTTCAGGATGCCATTAATTGTTTCGGAATTCTCATTTTCTGAATAATTAAGAACCCCTCTCCACACACAGTAACCTGCATACCTGCCAAGCCAAACAACATTGAGATATGTTCTTAAGATTTACTTTTTTTTTTTTTAAAAAAATAATTAAAATAAAAAAAAATGAAAATATAGTTATATATTTTGGTTCACAAACTTCAAGTTAGCGTCAGGTAGAATAATCTGGCGATTGATGAGCGAGTCCCTTCTGCAGCAACGGGCAAATCTCCTTCTACTTCAATGATCTCATCAGTCTGGAAGAACTTTAGCCCTAAGTTTGATTTTCAGAAAAGCAGAAAGAGAGATACTGGTGACCCCAAAGAAATATTTCAGGTGGGAGAGTACTGTGTATAAGGCTATGAAGATGATGATCAGCCCAATATGTTGACGCATAATTCAAGTTTCCGTCTCTTGCTATCTAGTCTCCAACTGACTGTCGTGGAATTTGATAACTGCAGGTATACGTTATCGCAAACAAATAATACAGGGTAAGTAAAGAATCGTTCACGCGAGCAGTAGTAGCCGATTAATTACTGAAAATAGTTTTTCTTAAATTTATTTGAAAAATCAAAAATGACATGAGACGAAAAGTTAAAAAAAATTTAAATAACTACAATCTAATGTGCAATCAAAAAGAAAATTTTCAATGAGAGTAATATTTAGAGCTAATGATTTAACTCAATTTACTTACATCTAATTCCTCAAGTTGTGTCATCTCGATTAATCACTATATTGTTAGTTTGATTATTTTAATTTATTCTACTGTCTCTCTTAATATCAGTCAAATCTATTTCTCGTTTACGCGCTTATTATATTTCTATGTAAACACAAAATAAACAGAAATGTATTACGAGAAATAATAATCATTGAACTTATTATATAAATTACATTGATACATTTCTATTTAATATGCAATTTGTAGTGCTTATCAATCAATCTAAACACAATAAATATTTTTCAATACTCATTAGTCCATAAATCAATTAATTAATGGCCAGTTAATTAATTGCATTAAGCTCTTGATAAACACGCAACATAGTATATTAATAAAAAATAACACAAACAATTAGAACATGATATTTTCAAAAGATTAAATCATTGCCCTAGTATTAAATTTAACAACTCATAAAAAAGAGTTTACAATTAACATTCTCAAGTTCAATCATCCTCAACATATTCAAATATTCACAAATGCTAAATTTAATACAATAAATAAAATAAGAGTATAGAGATAAACAAGTTGGAGAGCTCTTTCTTCCCAATATTCTCTTACTTCCTTCCCAAACAACTCTCTCTTTAGCTTCTCTCTATCTCTACCTTCCTTTTCTTCCAAGTTTTTCCCTTTGTAAAAGTGGCTCCTTCTTCCCCAAATCTCTAAAATAAATAACCCTAAGTTTTCTTAAATCAAGCAATTCAAAACTTATCCAAAGGCTGAGATTTAGCCCAAAAAGACATCCAAATGAACCTATCAAGCGTGGAAGTGCTCAAACAGCGCGGTAACGCGATATGGTCAGCAGGGATGGCGCAGCCGAGCTGCTTAATAGAGCGGTCACGCCACACATTCTACCCATAGGTAGAATGCATGGTGCAGTTGTGCCACTTGCTGGCACGGCCGTGCCATGCATAGCTCCTCTTCAAATTTTAAAATTTTTCCAATTAGGTCCCTATAGCTTTGCATTTTAGTCCTCAACTGTTTTGCATTTTGATTATTAATTTTCTTGCGATTTGGTCCCCGAACATCTTCTTTTTCAAAGCGAATTCACTTTAAATGGTTAATTTCTCATTTTCTGTGCAATACAACCAAAACATATCAAATACTAATGAGACTTGAAGATTAAACAAACAAATCAAATTTAAAAGTGAATGATGAGTGCGTGTTTTACTCTCTTATCACCGACCTTCTTCTCCGCATCCGTTGCTTGGTTCTATGAGTGTTAAAATAATCATTGAGGTTGAGGTCAACTCTTCTGTGAAATGGAAAATTTCGAAACTATATTTATAGTATATACTTGATTAATGGATAGAGGACGTCTGATCCGGTGGAGAAGGTAAGGATTTTGGAGCCATGAGTCAAGTCCAGGTGCAGCAGCAGCAACGGTTGGGTTTCCTGTAGGTGGTCCGCTCGTTTTCTCGGTGACCAAAATATCCCAAACCTGCTAAAACAAGTGCTTTAGCGCATGATATCCCTTTTATGCTTCCTTCAACTATTATAGTTTTGGGCTTCTACTTGTTGACCGTTGTCATCTCTGTCTCAACTACAACACAAAAACGCCCTTTTGGTGCCATAAGCATATAAAATATATTATTCCAGAAACAAAGCCTACTCCACAAGTAACAGCGAAACTCGGTATCCATAAAAAATTCGATATATCTACTATATTCATATTATGTACAAGAGCATGACACAGGTGTTATTTAAATTGTATATTGACAAGAAGAAAAATTCCAGCTAAATAATTTAGTAGACTTGATGTATATATATATATATATATATACAGGTAAAGTATTTATAATTTAATTACATAAAAATAAATTTGGTATTACTTTGGCCTCTTAAATTTCTATTGCTGAGCTTAGAATTTTTCCAAGATATTGTCGACCATGTCTCTCTTAACTAAGAATATTCATCAAATGCTTGTACAACTGCAAAGCTGGCTGATAAATGCAAGTGAAAGAAATGAGGCCTGTTTAGCAAATAGATAGGAAGTCAGTACCGCTCAGCTACTGTTTTGAAATTAAAATATTAATTTATACCTCTTTAGTAATGGGGTGAGGTTAGTGTCTAAACACAAATGAGTTACGAGTGGCATCCATGTCTACGAAGCTAAAAATATGATAATATTTTTGTTTAATATATCACATAAATACGATTGAACAATATATATCCGGATAATCCCCCTAGTTATAATCAAGAAAACGTACTCAGTATGCACTTCTCGCACATAATATATATATATATATATATAGCATGATCTTAAGTGAAAAGAAACATTCAATCAAAGTATTATCTAAATTGAATTAAAGTATTATCCAAATTGAATTGAAAGTATTATTTTAGTTTGAGTGCGTGTGGGAGATCTTGTAAGCGGGTTTGTCAACGATTTCATCGTCATTACAGAAATAACTGTTGACACGGACCATTTTATTACATAAAGAAACACAAAAAATAAAAAGCAGGAGGTACGTCTTGAAAAATTAACTGCAACCAAACATTGAATCAAGTACTGGAGGGACATCATGAACAAGAGGGATGTTTGTGTTTTGAAGGAATTGACAATCCTCTGGACTCGCGGTCTTCGGATCAAAAGGCTCTCTACCAGGAATGCTCAATGCTTGTTTCATTCGACCCACTAGCCGCGAATGGAGGATCTGCGTCGAAGTTACAGGTAATCTAATAGATTGATATTCTTTCAGAGCTAACTGTAAATTTACTGTCCCCCACTTCTCCAGGCATTTGCCTAGTACTGCTGCATCTATTATTGCCATGTTTGTGCTTCTCGCAGAGTGCGGAGTTATGGGGTGAGCAGCATCTCCAGTTAGCACCACTTTGTCACAGAAGATTTGTGGCAATGGATCACAATCATACACAACATTAAGGAAAGGTTCCTTTGTTTCTTTGATCACTCTTGCCAATTCAGGTAACCAGACCTTCTCTGCTCGTTGGTGCAACACCTCGATCATGTCACTGCTTACCTTCACGGCAGTTGTGTTTCCCTGAAGTTATTATTTTTCCAGTGAGAAACAAATCGAAATCGGTGTTCCAGAAATATAAATGTAAAGATACTGGAATATTGGAAGTAATTAACAGTCGTCACCTGTAACTCAGGCTGAGGTTGATTGACATACCAAGCCCAATTGATCTTCCCTTTGGTAAGCTCAGTGAGCACGATGTGAGATCCAGAACCCAATTCCATGTATAAGCATTTCCCAAGATCAGGATAAGCCTTGCGAATGCCTAAAATGGTTTCCGAAACGTCATTTTCTGAGAACTTATGAAACCCTCTCCACACACAATACCCTGCATACCTGTCAAATTAAAGACATTGAAATCTATGTTAATATCAAGAAATAAAAGCATACGAAAATTAACTTATTTATGGGGTTAACAAACCTCAATTTAACGTGAGGTAGAATACTCAGGCGAATTGATGAGCGACTCCCATCTGCAGCAATGAGCAAATCTCCTTTTATCTGGATGATTTAATCTGTTTGAAGAACTTTAGCCTTAACTTTGACACAGGTTTTATCTTGAGAAATGGAGAAGGAGAGGTACTGGTGACCCCAAAGAAATATTTGGGTTGGCAGTGTATTGTAAATAAGACCATGAAGATCAGCCCAATATGTCGACCTATAATTGAAGTTTTCATCTCTTGCTAGTACCCAACTGACCTTCTTTTCCCCATCTGTGGCTTGGTTCTGCAAGTAAAGTACAAATGACTTGACAAGCGGATCTCTTTATATATAATTGAAATCGAAATATAGAAACTATATATAGTAAACCTGATTAATGGAGAGGGGCAAGTTGATCTTGTGGAGAAGATCAGGTTGATGGAGCCAAGTCTGAATTATTTTCTGAGACAATGGATCAAGTCCAAGACCAGCACCCGTAGGGTTAGCAATACGGGGTCCCCGTGTTTTCTCAATTACCAAAACATCCCAACCTGCTAAAATAAGTGCTTTTGCACATGATATCCCTGCTATGCTTCCTCCAACTATTATTGCCTTGGGCTTCGGCTTCTTCACCATTCTCTGAAATATCTCTAGCACACACATAGTCCTTCGGTGGCAGCATACATGTATATATATAAATATATAAATATATGTACATGCATTTATTGTTGATGCTTATATATATATATATATATATATATGACATAAAATTACTCTCCCTCGCCAATCATCAGCTACATACTTAATAATTCTTTGATGCATCTTTTACATATTTTATGACCCACGTGATAATTAAATTATTGAATTTATTCTCTCGTAATATCTACAAGAAGGAGCAGATAAATAAGTGAAATATATGGCAAATTAAGTTATTCATAATAACAAGAGGGGTCTTGAGATTGATATTGTACTTCATAATTAATAATCGTTGTATTGTATTCGGCTAATTTATTAATGGTTGGGCTTTTTATGATATTGTACTCTCCCATTTATTCTTTAATATTAACGCACTAAGCGTAGACTTGGAGATTATTTTAAATATATATATATTAATGGATGGATTAATTAGTTGGTGAACAATAAATGTTAATTATCAACTAAAAGCGAATATTTATCAAACATATAAATTTTTTTATCATACCAGCTACAAATATATTCAAAGAATATAATTTTATCACAATCCCATTATTCTCATTCCATTCCCAATAACTAATTAAAGGTTGGCATATATGTGAGAGAGAGAGAATTTCCATAGATATTATTAGCTAGGAAAACAAATAAAATTTAAAAAAAAAAAAAACTAACGTGTTCAACAAATATAATTTTGTTAAAGATGTGTTCAACTAATCTAATTTTTACTAATATGTATTCAATTTATATCCAATTTTTGTTTGACTTTGCTTTTCTTTTTTTTTTTTTTTTTCAATAATACTAGTCTTATTTGAAAAGTATACCATATTATATTTATATTAACTAATATCTTATGCAAATATTTTATAATATTTATAATCTTATCATATATATCCTAATAGATATTATGTACTCATACTAAATCTTTAACGTATCTTTTATTGCACATACCATATTCTTACCATAAGAATAAGATATGCACAAATAAAATTATCATCCCACTAATTTATTCACAAAAATTTTACTATATACACATTTTATTTAAAATGTGTCAATCACAATAGATATTATAATACAGAGGGAAAAAGATTTAAAATTATATATATTATAAGATAAATATATTTTATGGTCTCATTAAAATTTTTTGATTAATTAATGTAGAATTATTAGAAGACAATATCCTTGGGAGCGAGCCGGACAAAATAAAGCTAACAAGACAAAAAACAAATAATATCTATGTGAAATTTGTATACTAAATAGCATGCTAGCTATCTGTTATAATAGTTGTTGTTCTATGATTTTTATTAAATTTATAAAGTTATAATTTAATAAAATAGCTTGATAGCACCTATCAATGAGTATTAATAACTTAAATAAGATAGTTTAACAGGAACAATCAATGAATGACACTTAAATGTTACAAACTTAATTGTATCCGTAATTTTATATAATGACATGATATCTACAGCAATATCCTAATAGGACCTAATTAATTGAAAGAAAAGAAATCAGCATGTAGGTAATACACTGAAAGGCAACGTACATAATTATATATATATATATATCCTCAATTAACTGCAATGCAGTTCAGTTGTTCATATTCATATGAGTAGAAGTAAAATAATACTTCCAAGAATTAAAATTTCTTTCGAAGAACACGATAATGTAATGTCTCTATAAATTATTTAGTTGCAGAAAACATGATCTTTTTTAATTTCTTGAAAATTAACTGCCATGAAACATTGATTCAAGTACAGGAGGAACATTATCAACAAGAGGCACGTTTTTGTTAAGAAGGAATTCACATTCCTCTCGACTTGCAGTCTTTGGATCAAAAGGCTCACGATCAGGTAGACTTAAGCCTTGTCTGAGTCGACCCACTAGCCGAGAATGAAGAACTTGTTTGGAAGTTACAGGTAGTCTGATAGATTGATATTCTTCCAGAGCTGAATGTCTGGCCCCCATTTTTCAAGGCATTTACCTAACACTTCTGCATCAATTATCGCCATGTTTTTGCTTCTTCCAGAGTTAGGAGTTGTGGGGTGAGCAGCATCTCCAGTTAACACCACTGTGTCCCAAAAGATTTGTGACAAAGGATCACAATCATATATAACATTAACGAAAGGATCCTTTGTTTCTTTGATAACTCTTGCCAATTCAGGTACCCAAAGCTTCTCTGCTCTTTGGTGCAACACCTTCATCATGTCATTGCTTAGTTTCATAGTTTTTGTATTTGCCTGAAATTATTTATCGATTAGTTGTACTCCGTACCATGTAAGGAATATTAAATAAATAAATAGATGGAAGTGAAGAAAAACCCTCAGGTCAGGCTCAGGTTGATTGATAAACCAAGACCAAGCAATCTTCTCGTTAATAAGTTCAGTCAGCACAATGTAAGATCCATAACCCAAGTCCATGTACAAGCATTTTCCAAGATCAGGGTACGCCTTCCGGATGGCCATAATTGTTTCTGAATTCTCATTTTCTGAATAATTAAGGACCCCTCTCCAAATACAGTAAGCTGCATATCTACGAAACGACATTGAAATCCATAAACAGCTCATCCTAAGAATTTTCGTTTGTCCTTTGATTTTTTTTTTTTTTTAAAATTGGTATGAAAATGTATTTTCAGTTCATTTGGTTCAGAAACCTCAATTTAATGTCAGGTAGAATACTATGGCGAACTGATGATCGGCTCCCATCTGCTGCAACCAATAAATTTCCTTCGATTTCGATGAGCTCATCAGTCTGAAGAACTTTGGCCTCAACTTTAACAGAGTTTTTGTCTTCAGAAATGGTGAAAGAGAGATACTGGTGACCCCAAAGGAATATTTCTGCTGGCAGTGTATTGTATATAAGGCCATGGAGATCAGCCCAATATGTTGACCTATAATTGAAGTTTTCATCTCTTGCTAATACCCAACTGACCCTCTTCTCTTCGTCCGTTGCTTGGTTCTGCAAGTGTAAAAATGATGAGGTTTTCAAACTATTTTTCAAATGGGAAAATTTAGAAACTATATTATATATACCTGATTAATCGTGAGAGGAAAAGTGATCTCTTAGAGAAGATCAGGCTGATGGAGCCAAGTCTGAATTATTTTCTGAGACAATGGATCAAGTCCAAGACCAGCACCAGTGGGGCTACCAATTGGGGGTACATTTGTTTTCTCAACTACCAAAACATCCCAACCTGCTAAAATTAGCGCTTTTGCGCATGATATTCCTGCTATGCTCCCACCAACTACTATACCTGTGGCCTTCTGTTTCTTAACCATCTCCATCTCCTGTCTCAAACACAAAAGATACAGCCCTTTTGCGGCATTTGTATATGTATGTATGTATGTGTATATATATATGTGCACCATTGGACTGGGAGATACGGTATTTTTTTCCGTATTTCTTTTTAGAAAAGAAAGATTATATGAATCTGCTATAATTGTATTATATGCATCAATATGACACGCACGTTATATAAAATATTGACATGAAACTCCTAAACTTGGTTAACTGAAATCGTCAATAACAATTGCAGCTAAATAGGTGATTTCATTCGAGTCCAAACCTCAAATGGCAGGTAAATAACATCTGCAAGACTAGCAGGGAAATAAACAAAACAAAGAGTTGACTCTTTCACAATCCCATCACTTTATTTTTTAAGGTTTAAAAGAAGATTTTCATAGATTTTATTAAATTAAGCAAGAAATATATAGATGAATTCCAAACTAAAAAATATTCAGTTAACACCACGTTGAATGGAAGGGAGCGTTGTGTTTCTATATTTGAAACATTGAATCAAATATTCGAGGAACATCAATAACGAGAGGCACGTTTTTGCTAAGAAAGAATTCACAATCATCTGGACTTGCTCTCTTTTGATCAAAAGGCTGACGATCAGGCAGATTTAGCCCTTGTTTGATTTGACCCACTTTCCGCGAATAGAGGACTTGCGTTGAAGTTACAGGTAGGCGAATAGCTTGATATTCTTCTAGAGCTGACTTTAAATTTTCTGGCCCCCATTTCTCAAGGCATTTGCCTAATACTGCTGCATCTATTATTGCCATATTTGTGCTTCTTGCGCAATGAGGAGTTGTGGGATGAGCAGCGTCTCCAATTAACACAACATTGTTCCAAAAGATTTGTGGCAAAGGATCACAATCATGTATAACATTCAGGAAAGGCTCCTCTGTCTCTTTGATAACTTTTGCCAGCTCAGGAATCCATACCTTCTCTGCTTCCTGGTGCATTATCCTGATCATGTCACTGCCCACTTTCATAGTAGATGA
This sequence comes from Azadirachta indica, assembly GCA_022749755.1. Lineage (NCBI taxonomy): Eukaryota > Viridiplantae > Streptophyta > Magnoliopsida > Sapindales > Meliaceae > Azadirachta > Azadirachta indica. The sequence goes on from CM040446.1 coordinate 15,404,937, forward strand.
ATCTCCCTGAAATTATTTCATATTCAATATCATGTTTTGTTCTCTGTTCACTTTTGCTTTGAAAATACAACAAATAAAGTGTTTGATAAACTCACTTTGACCACCCACTCATCTGAGTTACATATATGACAACTACTGACTTACTATAAATCAATGACTACTAAAAGATGGAATAAACGTAAACTCACCTTAAGTTCAGGCTCAAGTTGATTGACAAACCAAATCCAATTGAGTCTCTTGCACGGAAGCTCATCAAGCAAGCTGTGAGTTCCAGGACCTAAGTCTGTATACACGCATTTTCCAAGATCAGGATATGCCTTTCGGATGCCCTGAATGGTTTCTGAATTCTCATTCTCTGAAAAATCAAGAACCCCCCTCCACGCACAGTAACCCGAATACCTGCCAAAAGGCAGTGAAAAATCTTGGAAAGAAAATTTGGAGAAAACAAAAGATAAGAAAATGTATTTAATTCTTTCAGAAACCTCAACTTAGTGTCAGGTAAGAAACTCTGACGAATTGATGAGCGACTGCCGTCTGCTGCAACAAGCAAATCTCCTTCTATTTCGACGATCTCTTCAGTTTGAAGAACCTTAGCCTTAACTTTGACGGTGGATTTGTCTTCAGAAATACTGAAAGAGAGGAACTGGTGACCCCAGAGAAATATTTCCGGTGGCAGTCCATTATGTAGGAGGCCATGGAGATCAGCCCAATATGCTATCACACAATTAAAATTTTCGTCTCTAGTTAGTACCGAATTGACCTTCTTTTCCCCATCTGTTACCTGATTCTGTAATAAAAGAAAAATAAAACAACAGGAAATAAACAAAATTTATGATCTCTTTCAAGGGAAACATAGAAACTGTAGTATAAATATACCTGAAAAATGGTGAGAGGAAAGGTCAGCTCTTGGAAAAGTTCAGGTTGATGGATCCATGACGCAACTATTTTCTGAGCCAATGGGTCAACTGCAAGTCCGGCGCCGGTTGGACTTAGCGTGGGAGGTGCGTGCGATTTCTCGATTACCGAAACATCCCAGCCAGCTAAAATAAGCGCTTTTGCGCATGATACTCCGCCTATGCTTCCTCCCACTATTATTGCCTTCAGCCGCTGCATCTTCAAAGACATCCTTCTTTCTATCTCAGACGCAAACTCAAATTTTTGGTTGTATAAGAGAGGTCAATAAACCAGAAACTAAGTGACGACAAAATTTGTAATCACATAAAATGCATGATTACAAAATATTCTCCTGTGGGTCACTTCCAAACATACATTAGTACATAATTTGTAATCAGGTCCAAATGACACTAATAATTTTCTTTGATCATTACATGATTACATCGAATAAGTCATAAGTAGCATCTGTTACATGCACAAATCCAATTGTGCAGGTCAAAATTTGTTCATTGACACAAACACAACAAAACGCAACGGTTAATGATCATCAAGAGTACAATGTATAGTAATATTACTCCTAAGCATTATTTAGTAGGGCAAAATATTCTCTATTAAGTGGGATTTTCGCAATCCTCTGAACTCGCTATCTTTGGATTGAAAGGCTGACGATCAGGCAGCGTTAAGCCTTGTTTGATTCGGCCGACTCGCCGTGAATGTAGTACTTGTTTTGAAGTGATAGGTAGCCTAATTGATTGATATTCTTCCAGAGCTGAATGTAAATTTTCTGTCCCCCATTTCTCAAGGCATTTGCCGAATACTGCTGCATCTGATGTTGACATGTTTGTGCTTCTTCAACATTGAGGAGTTGTGGGGTGAGCAGCCACTCCAATTACTACCACTTTGTCCCAGAAGATTTGTGGCATAGGACCACAGTCATTTTTGACATTGATGAAAGGATCTTTTTTTTTTTTCCTAATGAGTCTGGTAAACTCAGGCACCCATACGTTCTATGCTTGTTCATAAATGTCCTCGTCATTTTTGTTGCTTACCGTTATAGTAGCTGAATTTCCCTAAAATTGTTTCGCACGTTGTCAGGAAAGACAACAACCTATTAGGTCTAAGTTGCAATTTATATGTAATCTAAGAAACATAAAACAAGGAATGGAAATAGGTAATTGCAGTTAATTCAGGCTCAGGTTGATGGATAAACTAAATCCAATTGATTCTTTGTACATAAGCTCAGTAATTGTGCCGTGAGTTCTAGGTCCTAAGTGTCACAGGGGACTTTTTTTAATGCGGCAACCCTGCGCTTGCGCCAAATAACTTTGGCTAGCAAATTCCCACTTCTGCAATGGAGGTTCAACTCTCGAAACTTTCTGCGCTTTGAAGGAAAATACACTTAATTTGCACAAATTTACGAAGGGAAAACTCTCTTCAACTTTCATATTTCTTTCAAGAAAAGACTTACTGTGCTAGAGATTCACTTCACACTTACTTGATGATCTCTAGCATACTCACTACCCTATATATATACAAGTAAAGGCAACCAACACCCCTGGTTACTAGGGCCACATGTTTCACACACATGCTGCCACAATACATTTCCCTAGTCAAAATGAACTATTCTTAAGGCCACTTTGTATGCCACTTTCCTTAAGCCAAGAACTACCTACCAAGTTATCTTGACTTAGTCTTGGCTTGACACCTCATCAAAGACCAACTCTCTCTGCCTTAATCCTAACAAGTGCACCCCGTTTAGGGCCTTACAGAATACCCCCGTTACTGCCTTGAATCTTCTAACTCATGGCCTGCGTTTATATTTACCTACATATCTCATTTTTTACACCCATTGCACAACCCAACTACTGCCTTATTGCTGCTTGTACCATTCTCACTCACAGCCATGTTTTGAGTCAGATTGGTTCGTAACAATGATTCCGGCTGATCTCTTAGTGTTCCCAGAACACTAATCTTTCTCGGAGTGCCCAACATCACTCTCCGTAACGTAGCCTCGCACCCTTATCTCAATTTGCCGAGACCTGTCGCGCAGCCTTGTGTAAATCCCGCAACCTGTCAACTTGATGCAAGGCTATCATCTAGTATGTTGCATGCCACAAGTTTTAAGGCTGTAACAAACCACCCCCACAAGAAGAGCCTGACATCCTCGTCGGAAGGGTGTCTAAGTACTCATTAACCTCTTTTTCGAATTGCCACAAAGTGACATCTCGTTCCCAGCTAGTATCCGCTTTGTTGTTGTTATTCCATTGCACTAAATATTCCGTGCGCCGGTTCTTTTTGCTTTACCCCATTGTTCGGTGATCAAGGATCTTGTCAAATTGCTTCCGAATCATAGGGGGAGTTCTCTTGGCTTGATAACGCCCGTCACCAACCAAGTCTTCATTAAAAGGCTTGAGAAAGCTTACATGAAATGTGGGATGGACCTTCAGCCATTCGAGTAGCTTCAACCGGTAAGCTACTCTTCTACTCTCTTCATGATTTTAAAAGGTCCATCATATTTCGGCACCAGCCCTCGATGTACGGTTTTGCTACTTATTTTCTTCCATATTTGGCACATGAACTTAAGCAACACCTTGTCGCCTACGTCAAACTTTAACGCTCTCCTTCCAACATTCGCATACTTCTTCATTCGTCGAGACACTTTGGCCAAGCTATCTGATGCTTGAGCCAACAACTCTTGCTTGTCTCTTACGAACCTATGTGCTACTGGACACTTTACTCAGATAGCTTGTTTTGCCACCTCGTGTGGAGTAAGTAGCTGCTGCCCCAAGACCAACTCTGCTGGACTCATTCCCGTTGTTGAGGAACAATATATGTTGTAGCAAAATTAGGCCACATCGAGTAAATCCACCCAATTCTTCTGGGTGGCTGTCACATAATGCAGTAAGTACTCCTCAAGTAATGCATTCACCCTCTCCATCTGCCCATCGGTATGAGGATGATTAACCGTTGAAAACTTCAACTCAGTCCCTATCAAGTTAAAGTGTGTTGTCCAAAATCGACCCGTGAAGCGAGCGTCTTTATCGCTCACAATGTTTTCAGGAATTCCAAGTTACTTCACCACATGCTTATAGAATAATTCTGCTACCATGTCCGCTGTGCATGTGTGAGGTACGAGTATGAATACCGTATATTTGGTGAAGCGGTCGACTATCACCAACACCGATTTCTGCCCATTTGCTTTTGCCATGCTTGAGATGAAATCCATCGAGATAGATTACCACAGTCTCTCTAGATTCGGTAATGGTTGTAATAGGCCCGCTGGTCTCCGCTTCTCCAACTTGTCTTGTTGGCACACTAGACAAGTTTTGACATATAAGCATATGTCTTCTTCCATCTTTGGCCAGTAGTATGAATACTCTAAGAGCGTTATCATCCGCTCGACCCCTAAATGTCCGGCCCATTGAGGGTCATGTGTCTCTCGTAGTAATTTTCGTCTAAGTTCCTCACCACTTGGAACATAGAGCTTTCCTCCGCGTGTATAGATTAATCCATCCTCGAGCTAAAATCTTCGCACGAGCCCATCCTTAATCTCGTCACGAAGTCGGCAGTATGTAGAGTCTCCGTTAACATGCTGCCGCACCTTATCAATAAAGTCCGAAACCACCGAGGTTAGGGCCGCCACATAGCCCTCAACTTCCTTTCGACTGAGAGCGTTTGCAACTATATTTTACCTCCCCGGCTTGTGTACCCATTTGAAGTCAAACTCAGCAAGAAATTCCTGTCATCTTGCTTGTTTCGGGAACAATTTCTTCTGTGAGCGGAAGTATGTATTCGCCACATTGTCTGTCACTACCGTGAAGAGTGTCCTAAGGAGATAATGTTGCCATGTTGCTAAACAATGCACTACCGCTGTCATCTCCTTTTCATGGGTTGAATATCGCTACTCCGCATCCTTCAACTTTTGACTTTCGAAAGCAATCGGGTGCCCTTCTTGCACTAGCACGCCACTAATTGCCTTCTCTGACGCATCTGTATAGACCTCAAAAGGTTTGCTGAAATCCGGTAACATGGGTACGGATACAGAATGTCATTTATGAGATTGCAAAAGGTAACAGGTGCATTGGTGAGTCCGAATGGCATTACAAGAAATTCATACGAATCGTATCTTGTTACACATGCTGTTTTTACTTCGTCGCCTTCAGCGATTCTTACTTGCCAATAGCCCACTCTCAAATCAAGCTTCGTAAAATAGCAAGCGCTGCCTAACCGGTCGAACAAATCAGCAACATTGGGGATGGGGTATTTGTTCTTTACCGTGACCTTATTGAGTGCGCGGTAGTCTACGCACATTTGTAGCGATCCATCTTGCTTCTTTTGAAATAAAACTGGTGGGCCATAAAGAGCCTTCGAGGGTTGGATGTACCCCACATCCAACAACTCGTCGAGTTGTCTCCGCAACTCTGCTAACTCGACTAGCGACATTCGATAAGGAGCCTGCGCAGAGGGTCTCGCACCAGGTTCTAACTCAATGTGGTGATCAATAGCAAGCTTAGGGGGTAACTCTTTTAGGAGTTCAGGTAGCATGATATCCGCAAAGTCATCTAACATTGCAGCATACTCATCAGGCACCTCCACGACTTGGTTCGGCTTAATCTCTACAAGCGCTGCAATTTACGATATCTCCCACTTCTTGAGCCTCTTGTTAAACTGAATGGCGGATTGTAATGATGGCGTCGATCTGGCATTATCTAAAAACTCGCAAGGTACGAGTTGAAAAACGAAATCTTGACAAGAAATTCGATCTCCAAAATTAAATCGAAATCTTTGAGAAGTAAAACTGAAAAACGTACCTTGTCTTCCCAATCCCCGACTCTTAAAGAGCTTATGGCCATATCCGACGAATTCACGGCCCGCATAGCACACAACGCTCCCTCAATATTCAACCCCAGGTGCTGTACCTTTCTTGTCGCACTCGTGTCTATCATTGCCCGAATCTCGACGCCTTTTACAAGCACTTTTGTGTACATAAGGCTTCAGTAACTTTCATCGATCCGCAACACGTTGCAACGCTGTTGTTGCAAAGGGTTGAGCTTCGGAATGCACTCCTTCGCTTTCGGATTCTCTACTTCGGCAACCATCGCATTTAGCTTGCTGTGCTTTGGGTATTCTTTTGTCCTATAGGGACCATCGCAAATGAAGTACGCCAAGCCCTTCTTTTCTTGTTTTGGTGGCTTTGATTAGCTAGATTCTCCCTCTTTCTTTTGGCCATCACTCTTTAAAGAACCAACCTTCTTCTTCTTGCCTTCATTTCTCTTTTGTTCGGTTGTAATTCTGAACTTGTAGTCCATTAAGCTATCCGCTGCTGCGATTGCAGTAGGCAAGTCTCTTACCGCTTGCCTTTATAGCTCAATTTGTACCCACGGCTGCAATCCGAAAATGAAATTGAAGAGCTTGTCTTCATCTGACATGTTCTTGATGTCGAGCATCAATGAACTGAAAGCCTTTACATACTCATGCATAAAACCTGTGTGCTTAAGTCTTTTCAAACTTTCCCTTACAAGCCACCCCGAATTGTAAGGCAGGAACTGAGCCTTCAGCTTTCGTTTTAGTGAATCTCATGTATCGATAGTAGTGTGCTGCGCTTCCGCATCCTCTTGGAGTCGAGTGCACCACCACAACTTCGCATCTCCTTCTAAATACATGCTTGTGATGGTAACTTGCTCCGCTTCAGGTATTCGGGCCGCTTTAAAGTATTGTTCCATATCCCAAAGGAATTTCTCCAATTTCTTTGCATTACATGAACCGTTGAGACCTCTAGGTTCTAGCACTTTGATCTTCGAAGGACCTAACTCCGTCGGTGTCGGAGTATTGCCTAATGCACGCTTCAGCAATCCGACCTCTCCCTCAAGATCATTGATGCGTGCTTTTAACGCTCCGGCCAACAATCTTACATCCTCCATAGATGCATTTAGCTTTTCTGTAAATAAATTGGCAAAGTCATTCAACTCTTGTCGAAAGCCAACAATTTCGGAAGTGTTGAGTTCTAATTGTACCGCCAATGGATTTTCATAAGCTGGTATGGAACCGATAATTCTTTCCAGCTGCCTCACTCTTTCTTTCAATGTCTCTCCCTACATAATTGCACAGAAGATAAGAAATGTAGAAAATAGAATGAATGAGCCTAACCTGGCTCTAATACCAATTGTCACAAGGGACTTTTATTAATGTGGCAACCCTACGCTTGCGCCAAATAACTTTGGCCAGCAAATTCCCACTTCCGCAATGGAGGTTCGACTCTTAAAACTTTCTGTGCTTTGAAAGAAAACACATTTAGCCTGCACAAATTTACGAAGGGAAAATTCTCTTCAACTTTTCTATTTCTTTCAAGAAAAGATTACAAATGTACAAGGCTTACTGTGCTAGAGATTCACTTCACACTTACTTGATGATTTCTAACATACTCATTACCCTATATATATACAAGTAAAGGCAACCAACAAACCTGGTTGCTAAGGCCACATGTCTTACACACATCCTGCTGCAATACATTTCCCTAGTCAAAATGAACTATTATTAAGACCACTTTGTGTGCCACTTTTCTTAAGCTAAGGGACTGCCCACGAAATAATCTTGACTTAGTCCTAACTTGACACCTCATCAAAGACCAAGTCTCCATGCCTTAATCTCAGCAAGTACACCCCGTTTACGTCCTTACTGAATACCCCCGCTACTGCCTTGAGTCTTCTAACTCATGGCCTGCATCTGTATTTACCAGCATAGCTCATTTTTTACACCCATTACATAGCTCAGCTACTGCCTTGTTGCTGCCTATACCATTCCCGCTCACAACCATGTTTCAGGTTAGATGTGTTCGTAACAACGATTCCGGCTGATCTCTTAGCGTTCCCAGAACACTAATCTTTCTCGGAGTGCCCAGCGTTACTCTCTGCAATGTAGCCTTGTACCCTCATCTCAATTTTCCGAGACCTGTCGCACGGCTTTGTGTAAATCCCACAACCTGTCAACTTGATGCAAGGCTATCATCGAGTATGTTGCGTGCCACAAGTTTTAAGGTTGTAACACTAAGTCCATGTACAAGCAATCTAAGATCAAGATATGCTTTTCGGATGCCTTGAATAGTTTCTGAATTCTCATTTCCCAAGAAATCGAAAACCCCTCTCCATGCACGGTAACCTGAATACCCACCAAAAGCCATGAAAAACCCATAAACAGCATATTATAGAAAATTATAAAAAATTGAAAAGAAAAATAATCTTTGTTTTCGTTTGAAAACCGGAACTTGGTGTTAGGTAGAAAGGTCTAGTGAATTGATCAGAGGCTACAGTCAACTGCAACGAGCAAATCCTTCTGTTTCAATGACTTCATCAATTTGAAGAACTTTTAGCCTTAACTTTGACAGAGGGTTTGTCTTCAAGAATGCCAAAAGAGAGGTATTGGTGACCTCAAAGAAAGATTTCAGGTGGCAATTCCTTGGAGAGTAGGCTATGGAGATAGGTCTAGTGGACTCCTCTAAAGTTCAGATGTTCATCTCTTGTAAGTACTAAGTACCCAGCTGAATTTCATTTCCCCGTCTCTTGCTTTGTTCTAAGTAAAACAAAAATTGAAGAAAGAATATCATTTGTACTTGTTTCATGAATGAAAAGGAAGCAAAAGAAAAAAGACATTCTTTCACTGCATGCAAATACTGCTAAAAGTACTTTAGTGCAATTATTTAAATCTTATATTTTTTTATTGAATTTTAGGGAAAACGAAATAGGTTTTTTTGATATTGAAAAACTAATTGAATTAATTTTTAGCGACAATTGAGATGTAGATGCAATGCTTTTTTGGAAAGGTAACTTAAATAAAATAAGAACCTAAAGTGCTTTTGGAAAAGGCATTTCGTTAATGGTTTTTCTTTTCTTTTTTTTTCTCGTAAATATTACTACAAAATTGCTTTCACTGAAAAAATGATTCTTATTACAGCAAACATTTCCAAATTTAACTTGTTATATATAAGTAGAAACCAAAAAAAGTTGAAAACTATCTAACAGTAATTGTAGAGAAAATCAAGGTGCAATAAGGTTTGTTGGAAAAAATTAAACACAGCAGAAATAATAAAACAAAATTAATAGGGAGACACCAATATTTTTAACGTGAAAAACTTTTAAGGAAATAATTACGAGGTGACAGTAAATCACCCACACACAAAAAATCTTTATTATTTTAACCACCCATACATAAAAAATCTACACTATTTTAAAAATGTGGATAAAACAAAATTTCTTAAGTTTTACAACAAAGCTTAAGAAACACACTCAAAATAATACAAAATTATTTGAAACTCTCTCTTCTCTCCCTCAATTTTACTTTCTATTTTTCTCATTTTTTTGGCTTGTGTTCTGAGGCATTAAAGACCTTTATTTATAAGAGTAAGGAGAGGGACTTCTAGCGTAAATTACACCTCTATAAGCTGCAGCTTAAAACAATTTTTCTACCTTGTTGAAAACACATGCAACCAATTGTCAATATTTACTATATTTGCTTACTAAACTTTGTCAAATATAACTTATGTGCACCGAAAAACTCTGCATGCGTCAGAACAAAGGACTTTAACTGAAATGGATTGAAAAACATTCCCATCAATTCTCCCCTTTTTCAACCCATGAAGGGAAGAATTGGATTATAGTTTTTATCATGGAGAATTTATCCCAACAAGCTTGAAGCACAACTCAAGCTTATGTCCAGAAATCACTTTCATGAACATATCTACAGCATTCTTTTTAGTGTGAATTTTTTGTACTTAGAATAGCTTCTTATCATGAGCTTCACAAATCCAATAATATATAATGTCGATATGCTTTGTTTAATAGTGGTAGGTGGAGTTCTTTCTCAAATCAATAGCACTTTGACTATCTTGATAAACCATGTACCCATCTTGCTTCAATCCTAAATCTTGGAGGAACATCTTTACTCATAACATCTCTTTTCCAACTTCTATAATAGCAATATACTTAGCTTCTGTTGTAGATAAAGTAACACATTTTTACAATTTGGATTACCATGACATGGCTCCCCCTACAAAAGTAAATATGTACCCAAATGTAGGTTTTCAACTATCAAAATCACCTACCATGTCTGCATCTATATAACCTTCTAATATTGGTTTTCCATCACCAAAGCACAAACACAGTTTTGATGTACCTTCAAGTATCTGAAAATTCACTTGATAACTTCCCAATGTTCCTTTTCTGGATTTGTCAAAAATCTACTTACAACTCCAACTGCATGAGTAATATTTGGCCTTGTGCAAACCATTGTAAACATTAAACTTTTAACAACTGAAAAGCAAGGAGTGACTGACATCTTTTGTTCTTCCTTGGAAGATAGATTTAATTTCTTAGAAAGTTTAAACTATGCTCCAAAAGGTGAAAATACTAGCTTAGCACTCTTCATGTTGAACCGTTCAAGTATCCGCTCAACATATTTTTCTTATGACAACTATAATCTTCGAGATTTTCTATCTTGAATAAGCCCCACTCCCAAAATTTATTTGGCTGGTCCCAAGTCTTTCATATTAAAGATTTTTTATAATTCTTTCTTCAGTCGGTTGATCATTTGTGCGTTCTGACCAACTATAAGCATATCATCAACATATAACAACAAAATAATGAATTTATCACGAGAAAACTGTTTAATGTAGATACATAAATCTGCTGTAGTTTTGTTGTACTTATGATGCATCATGAATGAGTCAAACTTCTTATACCACTATTGCGATGCCTGCTTCAAGCCATACAAACTCTTCTTCAACTTGCACACTATATGCTCTTTTTCTTTAACTTTGAAACCTTCAAGTTGATGCATGTAGATTTCTTCTTCTAAGTTACCGTGAGGAAAAGTAGTTTTTACATCCATCTACTCAATCTCAAGATCTAGATTGGTTGTTAGTCTTAAGATTATTCTGATTGAGAACATGTTCACTACCGGAGAAAATATTTCATCAAAGTCAATTCTTTTCTTTAGTCCAAAGCTCTTAACACAATCGAGCCTTATACTTTGCTAGATTACCCCGTCCATCATCCTTCGATCTAAATACCCATTTGTTACTCAACGCTTTTCTACCTTTTAGAAACTCTACCAGCTTATAGGTATTATTTTTCGAGAGGGATTTCATTTCACCCTTCATGGATTCCATCAACTTCTCCGTCTTTATAGGTTAGCATCTCTTGAAAATTTTTTGGCTCTTCTTTCTTAATAAGAAAAACATAATCTGTTTATTGATATCTTGTGAACGGCTTTCTTTCTCTAGTTGACCTTTTAATGGTTGTTCATCATCCTCCAGTTGTAAGCTCTACCCCTAATTATTATCCTCTTATGCTAGAACATCATCTTCACCATCAATATATTCAGCATCATCATTAAGTGGAATTTGGATTTCATCATTTATTTCTAATTCTTTGTTTGTCACCTGTTGTTGAGGAGGACTTAGTTCAATTGCAAATTTTTCATGTTGCTGCTCCACTTTGAAATCTTCAACAGTTTGATCTTCATACATCTTTACTTCTCATGATTCTTTTCTTTTTTGAATCCCAAAATCTGTATCCAAACTCTTCATCTCTATATCATGTAAAGATGCATAAAATAGAATTTTCGTCAAGCTTTAATCATTGTTCCTTCGGTATGTGCACAAAAGTCTTGCAATCAAATACCTTTAGATGAGAATAAGAAACATCTTTGTCGGTCGATACTTTCTCTGGAATGTTTAACCTCATAGGAACTGATGGAGATCTGTTGATCAGGTAATATATAATCTAGACAGCTACTCCTCAAAACAATTTTGATAGCTTGGCAGCTTTCAGTATGCTTCTAACTTTTTCTATGATGGTGCAATTCATCCGTTCAGCTACACCATTGTGTTGAGGAGTGGCAGAAACCGTCTTCTCATGCTAAATCCCATGTTTAGAATAGTAATCTCTAAACTTATGTGAAGTCTACTCGACTCCATTATCTGATCGAAGGCACTTTAAAGCTTCCTACTTTCTCTTTCTACTATGGCATAAAATTCTTGAAAATAATAAAACACCTGATCTTTTATTTTTAACAAATACAACCAAACATTTCTAGAAGTATCATCTATAAATGTCACAAAATATTTAACTTCTCTTAAAGATTCAACATCTAAAGGACCATATACATCATAATATACTCACTCTAATACATTATCTTTTCTAACAGAGGGACTATCAAATGAAACTCTATATTGTTTACCAAATAAGCAATAATCACAAGAGTTAAATGAAATACCTTTCACCAAAGAAATAGAATTTTGTTTGGCAAGAATTTGTAGTTCCTTTTCACTTATATAACCAAGTCGCTTATGCTATAAATTTGGTAAAGGATTAATGTTACATTTACGCTATTGCCGCAAGTTTTTCCATGGGTTATGTACAAAGTATAACAAAGCTTCCCTTTTACAACAATCAACGACTCTTTTGGGAGTTTCCATATGCTATTACCAAAGTAATTTTGATAACCTTGTTCATTCAGAGCATTCACCGAGATCAGATTAAGACGTAAATCTGTAACATGCCTTACATTTTTGAATGTCAATTGACAACTAGTATTAGTTTCAAAGCGAATATCTCCAATTCCAATAATTTTGTAACAGGATGAATTTTTCATCTTTACTAAACCAAAGTCTCCAGCTTTGTAAATGGTAAATACTCCTGCATTTGGAGTGATATGGAAAGAAACTCTTGAATCAACCACCGATTTAACCATAGTATCGTTAACATGTAAGCATTCATCAGCAAGTAACGAAACATCCTCATTCTTTGTAGCTGTGTTGTTGTCGTCTTCTTCCTTCTTATCACTATTTTGCTGCTCTTCTCATTTTAATGCTCGAAAATTCTTCCTTATGTGTCCCGCCTTTTTACAATGATAACATATGAAATTCTTGCCTCTTGATTTCGATCTCCTCCTAAACTTGTCATTATAATTTCTTTCACCTTGATTTCTACTTCTCCCTCTATTGTCAATAACAAGTGCTTGTGATTCTCCACTGCGCACTTTATTTTGTTTTGCAAGTGAAATTAGAGCTGCAGAGACAACTTCAAACTCCAGAGTATCTTTTTCATAAATGAGAGTTGTAATAAGATGATCATAAGCCAAAGAAAGTGTTGCCATCAATAATACAGATTTTTCCTCTTCAGTAAAATTCACATTAAACTTTGATAATATAGAGATCATACCATTGAAGTTACTCAAGTGTTGCAACATATCTATATTCTCAGGCTTTCGCATTTGGTACAACTCCTTTTATAAGTAGAATTTGTTAGAGAGATTCTTCGACATGTACAATCTTTTTAAAGTCTCCCAAATTTCTTTAGCTATTTTAGACTTCTTAGAATCGATATTTTGCAAGACACTACCTAACACATTTAAGCTAATAGTGCTGGCTGCAGTCTTATCCATACCCTTCCACTTTTCATCAACGACTTTATCATACTTTTTCTCCTTCCCCAATAAAGCTTTGTAGACTTTAATTGATGGGAATATTTTTCAACATATTTTGCTTGAATTCCTTTATTTCGATGCATACAGAGTTTTTCGATGCACATGACTTATATTTGACAAAGTTTAGCATGCAAATATTGACAATTGAGTGTATGAGGTTTTTGTTTTTCAATAAGGTTGAAAAATTATTTTTTGGTGTAGCTTACAGAGGCGTAATTTATTCTAGAAGTCTCTTTCCCTATTCCTATAAATTAAAGGTTTCTAATGCCTCAGAACACAAATCAGAAAGTGAGGGAGAGAAGATAAAGTTTCAAAATAATTTTGTATCATTTTGAGTGTATTCCTTAAATTTTGTCGTAAAACTTGAGAGATTTTATTATATCCACATTTTTTAAATAGTGAAGATTTTTTGTGTGTAAGTGATTTACTGTCACCTCTTGATTTTTTCCTTAAAAGTTTTCCATGTTAAAAATATTGATGCTCCCTATTAATTTTGTTTTTTTTATTTTCGTTGTATTAAAATTTTCCCAATAGCTGGTATCAAAACACTATTAGAAAAAAATTATTTGTGTTACTATTAATAGTACTATAGTTGTTAATATTGTAGACATTATTGTTGAAGACTGTAACAGTTTTATTATAGCATCATGGGCCGATTCACTGTAGCTACCGACATTAAGAATAGTAACTATTGTGTAAGGCATAACTATTTTGTAAAGCAGTACTATGCAGGGTAGCTACTATTATTAAGGTGAGTAACTGTATCTAAAGGTTAGCACTATTGTGAAAGATATCTCTGTTTTGTAGGATAGTTCTGTGCAAAACATTTACTGTTCTAAAGGGAGAGTATTACTGTAGCAAATACGGTGCTGTAGCATATACAGTTAAATCGAAGATGGCTGGCCAAAAAGTTAAGATCGAGAAGTTCAACAACAACAACAAAGTTATGATAATAAAAAGCACTATTTACTCGAGGAAGTCAGGACAAACATGAACAGAACCAAAGAAAGAATTTTGGCGGGGTAAATCATACAAAATTTTATCTTTATTTGCAAGGAAAACAAAAACCATAGTACTAATCGATGGTGAAAGGTAATTAAGATTATCAGGTTAATTAAGCAATGACTGGCCCTATTTCCTAAGCCAATGTGCAAGTTCGGTGTCACTTCCTAATGGAGGTCCGCAAGTTTCCTCAAGCACGACAACTTCCTAACCTGCTAAAATAAGTGCTTTTGCGCATGCTATCCTTGCTATGCACCCTCCAACTATTATCACATTTGGCTTCTACTTCTTCTCCGTCATATCTTTCTCAAACACACACCAAAGGCCACCTATATGAAACAAAGGGGATGTTGAAGAGATTAACAAGTCGAAGAAGAAGCACTAAAATAATATGTACATGATTTTAGCGAGGTCAGTTGAAAGCTTGTTGACCTTAGCTGTTTTTTGTACTAACCATATTGTCGTGGACAAAATTCACAACCAAACAAAAGAAAGTACAGGACAGCTAGTACACATTTTAACCTTTTAGTGAAAATATCATTGTTATTTTGGGTCAATAAAGGAGCTAGAATAGCCGATCACATGATGGTTAGCTCCGAATAAAAGGTAGAGTTTTAACTCACGTGCAAAGCAAAGGCCAATTTCCTCCAAAAAAAAATGATGTAGGTAAATTTCGTTTAAATCAAATGCTGATTTTCAGATGGCGCCAAATTAGATCTATTTAAATTCTTAATTTTTGTTAGATTTCCAATATAATGTTAGTAGATTATATATATAATTTGTAATATTAAAAAAAAATTGCTAGAATCTTCATGTGAAGGTCCTAAAGCTAGGAAGAGAAGGGCGTAAACTCTATATTATTGCTACATTGGGGCTAAGAAGCCAAAGGCGTGAACATGCATGTCCTCTTCATTATTGCTATGCTTAAAAAGTTTGGTAGGCTCATACATTAACGTCTCTTTAATTTTATATAATTTCTTATACCATATATAAATTATTAGATTTACATATTTTCGAATGATTGAAACTATATCTCACATACAAATAAAGCTCTTGTCTGTGCGCCAATACCAGAGTATTAGCCTCAAGACTTGTAGACCCACAGATGGCAAATCCCTGGATTGTCCTTTCGAATTAAAATTTTAATATAGAATAGCTTTAAGCGAATGAAGAACTAATATACTAACAGTGCTAACGCTATATTTCAACTGGACGTTTTATTGAGCTTTTCAACTTTTCATGACATGAATCTTTAATTCTTTACGGACATGAAATTCCAGCTGAAAACGGGAATCTGCACAAGATAATTTGTGAATGATATTAGTATTAAAGTAGAACCCTAAGCATCGTTTTGTTGCTTAGAACACGATCTATCTTCTGACAAATCAATTAGAGCAGAAGGTTGAATTAACCAACGGAGGAATGTCAGCAAAGAACGGCATGTTTTTCTGTTGAAGCTCTTGACACTCCCGAGGACTATCTGTCTTTGGGTTGAAAGGCTCACGATCAGGAAGAGTTAAGCCTTGTTTAATTCGACCCAGTCGCCGTGAATGTAGAACTTGTTTTGAGGTCACAGGTAGTCGAATTGACTGATATTCTTCAAGAGCTGAAAGCAAATTCTCCAGTCCCCACTTCTGCAGGCATTTTCCCAAGATCACTGCATCTAATATTGACATGTTTGTGCTTCTCAGACCATGAGGAGTTGTTGGGTGAGCAGCATCTCCAATCAATACCACATTATTCCAAAAGATTTGATTTAAAGGATCGCAATCATAGATGGCATTTATGAAAGGTTCTTTTGTTTCTTTCACGACCCTGACTAATTCAGGAAGCCAAACCTTCTCTGCCTCTTGCTGCATATCTTTTATCATGCCACTGTCTACTCTCATGGTGACTGAATTTCCCTGCACATATTTTCCAATAAGAAATGATCAGGAGCAGTTGATTAGGATCCAGTTTATGGAAAGAAATAGATGCCGATCTGTAATAAGTTGCTTTCATATCAATATGAAGGATTAAGATTACTGGGTAAGAAATGCATGTTTCAGATATGATTAGGAGATCTGGACTTGGAAACTCGGAATCAACCCAAGGCTTAGGCATGACAGAAGCTTGTGTTCTACTACCGCTAATGCCACAAGTTTTACACAGCATTTAATTGAACTAACACAGACCTGAACCTCTATGCCTAGCACTATAAGTAGGATCAAGGACAATTCATGTTTAATAAAGAAACTTGCACAGAAGAGTGGCATAAAAAATCACCTTCATTTTTGGCTCAGGTCGATTGACATACCAAATCCAGTTGAGCCTTTTGTTGAGAAGCTCATAAAACACACTATGAGTTCCAAAACCCAGGTCAAAATACAAGCATTTTCCAAGGTCAGGGTATACCCTTCGCATGTCTTTGATGGTCTCTGAATCCTCATTCCCCGAGAAATTGAGAACCCCTCTCCATGCACAATACCCCGAATACCTAGAGAAGAATGCCACTTTAGCATACTACAACTTCATAATTGAAAATTTTTCTCAATTAAAAAAAAATTCCAGTCCTAAATACGTATGAATCACAGACCTCAACTTAAGGTCAGGAAGAAAACTTTGGCGGATTGAAGAAAGGCACCCATCTGCAGCAACAAGCAAATTTCCCTCTATCTCAATGATCTCGTCGGTTTGAAGAACTTTAGTCTTAACAGTAACTGAGGCTTTCACTTCAGAAACAGAGAAAGAAAGGTACTGGTGTCCCCAGAGAAATATATGAGTAGGTAATGCATTGTATAAAAGTCCATGGAGATCAGCCCAATGTGCTGCTCTGAAATTGAAGTTCTCATCTCTTGCCAGCGTCCAGCTAGCCTTCGCATTATCTGTTGCTTGGTTCTGCAGAAAAACAGATTTCAAACAGGGACATTAAGCCCAATTAAACTTTGGACTTAATGAAGTCCTTACATATTAGACAAAGCAACTCAATAAAGTCCTCACATATTAGACAAAGCAAGAAAAAAAGCGTTAGAACTTTTGTGAAGAAGTAAAGCACAATTTGCTCCCATGGAGAAAAGGAGTAATAAAGTGCAATCAGAAAACAAATCCAGTAAGTCTTAATCAAATACTAATAGCAATATATTATTATCCAACAACTTGAAATTCTTACCCCGTCTCACTACTGCCTTGCCATTAGGACAGTGGATTCACTTTCCTTACCAATCAGGCTACAATTGGTTTAAAACTTGTCTACTCACAAGGAGCATTTTCTTTATCCATATGAAGAAGTATATGTACTCAGTAAAAATTGTCATCTGATGCAAAACATGCTCTCATGTCACATGACAGGATTCTCAATCAACCTTGTGGAACAACTCTGTATCTTCCTCTCACATACTTACTGATTATGTTACAAGACATATCTTACAACACAACACGTATGATTCATCAAGGCAACCAAATGATTGAACCACACTGCTTGAGCTTCACAATATGAGATCAAGCTATGTAAAATACCCAAAGCACAAAACCAGTTGATGAATTAAGATCAATTTATCAACTGCATTTACAAGTTCTGTTTCTTCGTCTTTTGGGAAAATTCGCATTTTCTAAACATTCTGATTAACAGCCAT
This sequence comes from Azadirachta indica, assembly GCA_022749755.1. NCBI lineage: Eukaryota > Viridiplantae > Streptophyta > Magnoliopsida > Sapindales > Meliaceae > Azadirachta > Azadirachta indica. Next base: position 15,422,924 of record CM040446.1, read on the forward strand.
CCTTCTTTAAAAGCAAATATCAGGCCTCCATTCTTTTTCATAATTCTCAGGCCCGCAAGTAGCAACAAGCACGTACAAATGTACAAAGAGGAGAGGCTTGGCCAACCCATCAGGTCTTTTAACACTGATTTTCTTCTCATTCATCACTCTTTATAATTTCACAAAATTATTTACCTCCCAATTCATTACATTAACTCAATCAATTTCAAATGCTCTAACCATAGTCATCAAACTAAAAAAAGGAAAACGACCGAATGAGAGAGAAATTAAAAACTTCACCTGATCAATGGTGAGAGGCAAAGCGGCAGTTTCGAGAAGCCGTGTGTCTCCACGGAGCCACGACTGTATGATACGTTGAGCAAGAGGGTCTAGTCCGAGTCCGGCACCGGTTGGGCTGCCAGTAGGCGGTCCGCCAGCTTTCTCCAACACCACAACGTCCCAGCCTGCTGAAATGAGCGCGTGTGCGCATGATACACCTGCTATGCTCCCTCCCACTATTACCACCTTTCCCTTCTTCCTCTCCATTTCAGCAGAACTGTTTCTCTCTCCTTGTGCTTTCTTTTGTGCTCACATGTTCAAAGTATGTATATATATATATATATATATTAATTATTCGCAGTGCGGAAAGGAGTTCAGAAGTAAACGACGAGGTAGTGAGATGTCTCCCTGACCTTTTTGCCTAGAACTTGTGGACATCTGAGTTTGTCTGTGTTCACACGTATTCTAGCATAAAATTGACATACGATTATCCCTTGGATAAAAGGATTAATTTAAAATAAAATAACGAATTTATGTAGTTCTTTATTATTATTGTAAACAATAAGGACCAATTTGATAATCCTCAATTACTATAAAGTAATATTCTAGGCAATCTTGGTGGGCCTGTAGAATCTGTGCTCGTTTTGTCCACGGCCCGTTTACCATTGAAATCGGGTGCCATTAAATTTCCGCCGCCAGATCTAGAAATGGGCTTAGGTTTTAATATGGACTTCGCCCAACTTCGTTTCGTTTCAGAACTTTTCGGCGAAATCAGGCAGAACCTGAGCGAATTAACTGGAAAGTAACTGTTAACAAAACCCCAATGTGCCGAATTTTTTTTTTTTTTTCTCCCATCCGAATTCCTATAAATTCCTGCATCTTCGCTGTCCGTACAAACCGAAAACCCTTTGCTCTGCGTTCCCTCCGCTTAACACGAGAATAGAAAAAAACGATAAAAATGGGCGCGGGCCGTGAAGTGGCGATATCTCTTGATGGCGTGAGGGACAAGAACTTGATGCAGCTGAAGAAACTGAATACTGCTCTCTTCCCTGTTCGCTACAATGACAAATACTATGCTGACGCGCTTGCCTCGGGCGAATTTACCAAATTAGGTTCCATTCCTCTTCTGAGTCTTTACTTGTTTTTGGCTTGTTTTTGTGAACACATTGATGATTTTAATGTCGTTTTATGTATTCTTTTCTGGGTATCGCGTACATTTCAATTTTTTTTTCAATGGTTCTTCTCTCTTCTTTTGCTTTATCTAGTGATTTTGCTGTTAGCTTTGTTTTTTTAAATTTAGGGTTTTGAGTTCTGTTCTGTGTATTAGAAAACGTCTGTTTTATTCTTTTATGGCCTATTTGAATACTTTCTCCTCGCAAAATGTGACAATACGGATATGGTCTGAAAATGAATCATTCATATTTTCCTTTGGGAGTCAAAATACAGTGGCATATTAGAATATAAATCGTTGAGATTGATTTTTCATTAATTCCCGGAAAAATGGTTCATCTGAAATCATAAAGTTCAAAACCTTTCAATCACATTCCATTACTTCAAAGATTTTTATTTACTTTGTCTGCAGCGTGCCTGCTAAGAGAAGGTTCTCATATGCTTATCTGAATTGGCATTCTGTAACATGACTGTTGCCCAAGTTATTTGTGGTTGCATTGAAAGTGTTTATTATGTGCATATGCATGTAGAAGTTCTAATTCTCTCTCTCTCTATATATATTTTCCTCAGGATGTTAACTAATGAGGGGCATTGTTTTTTATCTGTCTAAGTTTAATTAATCTAAATTTGAGATGGTTTAAATTTTTCCTATTCCTCTGTGTCTGAGAACTCTTGACTTGCCATTGATCATTAACCACTCACTTGGTTATTCACACATGTTAGGAATAGAACATAAATGTAAGGAAAAACTTTATGATTCTACATGGAAAATGTGTATGGTCTATCAATAAATAGGCAACCCTTCTGTTTCACCACCTAAAGTCTTGCATATTGGTCATCCTCCCCCTTTTGGTGCCATTAACTGAAATGAAACCATTTGTTTCTCTTTTATATACTTCTGAATTACGTAAAACATGCCCATGATGTCTTTGTTTAGGGAACATCCAATTTATCGCTATAAAGTGCTTGTATAGAGCATTGATAATTTGATACTCAGAAACTTACTTTATTTGGTTTGTTACTGACATTCAATGGACTACTGAAGATAATTGTCTAATGTTCTGTCTAAAGGAGCACATATAAAAATAAAATGGAATTAGGTGGTAATTAGAGGCACTTCAATCTTATTATATTTTGGCACAGCCTAATGATTTTTGGGATTTGCTTTATCTAGCATTTTAGTATTGTGTTTCTGTTAGTGCATTGCCTTTTTAGACATCCATAAATTCCAAGTTGTGTTAAACTTCACTATTCTGCAATTTCTCACAGCATACTACAGTGACATCTGTGTCGGTTCAATTGCATGCCGGCTGGAGAAGAAGGAAGGTGGGGCTATCTGTGTTTACATCATGACATTAGGTGTTTTAGCACCATATCGTGGGTTAGGTATTGGTGAGTACACCTTATCTTTCTCTTCGTGTAGTTCTTTTGTGGGGTTTCTGTGAATCATGTCTTAATACCCAAGTTAGATATTTCATCACAGAGAAGAGAATGGGTTGTTCAGAAAGTATACACTTAAGCAAACTTGACTGGTTCGTGCTTGGTGTATTCTGTCTGGTCTTCTGTTTCTGTTTCTGTTTCTTTTGTTATTGCCTTTGGAGCAGCAGAGGCCCTGTTTGATAAAGATAGAAAATAGATAACACAAATACCTGTTACTTGAAGTTTATATTCCTCACATCTGTAGTCTTGTTAGTGAATAGAGCCACACAGGGCAGGAAAAAGTTTCACCATGAGTTTGGATTTTTGGATTTACTGCAGGTACAAGATTGTTGAACCATGTTCTTGATCTCTGTTCCAAACAAAACATATCAGAGGTTTACTTGCATGTGCAGACAAACAATGAAGATGCCATCAATTTCTATAAGAAATTTGGATTTGAAATCACAGACACCATCAAGAACTACTACACAAATATTACCCCGCCAGACTGCTACGTTCTTACGAAGTTCATTGCTCAGCCACAAGTGAAGAAATAACATTGCAAAGCAGTGGTCAACCTGGGATTCCTAGTTTACTGTTGTTTTATTTGGTCTGAATTTTACCTTGCACCCATTATATTGTTGAGGTCATACGGATGCTACAGTTTATAAATGAGTTGAATTGTTTTATTGTTTATAACTGTTGATCCACTCTGTCTGGTGAACTAATCTTTGTTTTTGGTCCAATCAGTTTACAAACTACTGAAATTTTGCATCAGACTGGATAAGAGCTTTGTTGAATTTGATGAAAAGCAGCATTGTTTTAAGATGTCTGGAATTCTAGTTTCAAATTCTTTTCTGTTCCAATCAGTTTACAAACTAATGAAATTTTGCATCAGGCTGGATAAGAGTATTCAATTTGATGAAAAAAAAGCAACTTTGTTCTAAGATGCCTGCGATTCTAGTTTTAAATTCTGAAATCATCGGTAGTCAGCTCTAAGGACCATTGCTTTCATGCATAGTGTCATTTGGTAAGGTGGCGGCCAAATGTTAAAACTCGTGAGTTTTTAAGGATAAATCTTTTTCTTTACAGTGAGAAAGAAAACTCGCAGAAAATGGAGTGCGAACCGGTAAGTTATATATTTGCCAAAATATTATTTGGTGTGGATAATCTGGCGACTTGCCTGAACACTTGCGCAGATTTTGATTCTACAATCTAAGTAGAGAAAGCCTTGGCCCACGGCAAAGGAGAATCAATTTTATGAAAACCGTATTTCGTATTTCTAGAGAAAGCATTACCGAGTAAACATATTTCACTTTCGGAATAACGTTGTTCAAAACTTGTTACTTTCTCGGTACAGAATTAAGCAACAAAGTTGCTCATCAAATTAGATAATATCAAATTAAGAAATAGATAGTCGGACGGATTATTGAAGAAAAGGACAAGGAGCAACTTGACAATTCGAGGATACCAGAGCAAAGCCGAGATGCATGCAGCTTCATATGTACAGGGTTCAACTTACAAACATCAGTAGACCTCGTTGCATTAGACAACATGCAGCAAGTTATTACAATATGTACATGAGTATGAGCTTGTGATCAGGCAAACAATTTCATGCTTCAACAGAACACTACTCAATTCTCATTCATCAACAACATGCAGCAATTTATTACAATATATGTACATGAGTATAAGCTTGTGATAAGGCAAACAACGTCATGCTTTCTACCACAGGACACTACTCAATTCTCATTCATCAAATCCACTATTTTTTTGTAGGCATCTTCTGTTCAGTAGGCTAACCCTCCAGCAAAGGCATCTCCATCGTGCAGTAAACTTTCCGTCAACCAATAACCATCCCATGAACCACCAACCCTCTGCCAGTAACAAGCCGCAGATTTACATGAATACATTTTGGAAATAACAGGGAAATCTACTATTCATTATGATCAATAAGTCCGAAAATCTCAAGGTAGATGTTGATTTATACTTTACAGTTCTTATAGCAAGTATGACTAAAAATGATATACATGATTACTTCCCATGAATATGATTTTGATCGGTGACCTAGGAATGTCATGCACATAAAAAGCAAGCACTTGCATTTGGTTTTTATGACTTTCAGGCTGTAATATCACAAAAATGCACTCTGTCTAGCAATTATACAAGCGCATGATACTGGAGGCTCTCCTCAATTGAGAGTAGAATGATATCAGGAGCTTGAAACAAGTCCCTACTACCACTTCATGCATCAGTTTCTGCTGGAGTCTTGTATATAGAAATGTTCCCAATGCAGTAAGAAAGAGCCGTTATTATACTACACATTGATGACTATCATAAAGGTATAATGCCCCATACCTGAACCATAGTAAATTGAAATATTTCTTCTTCCTCAGGGCGACTTCCACGTATCCAAACTCGCTGCTTATATCGGTTCTGTTTTGTAGTACATAATCATGTTATGGCACAGATATATAATACATGTTTGTTAGCCACCTTAGCCAAGTCAAAACTCAACGTGATCTTCACGTGTAATTGTAAGCAATACATACCTCCTTTACAAACAAACTACTCAAGATCTTCCTCCCCTTGTGACCAAGTAATACTCGATAAGTTGAATGGTGAAATATCCGCCTGAATCTTTCGAACTGTTGTGTCCATGAAGCATCAAACAGGGAAAAGCTATAAGCATTATACGGCATCAAAAAGCATCAAAATTCAAAAAGTAAAGACTTTTGTTAACAAACCTGCCCTAAATCAAAAAAGGGCCCAAAGTATGTTGATCTTTCAAAAGGATCAAATCCAGCAAACTGTCAAAGAGAATGAAAGAAAGTATATAAAAGACACACCTTCCCTGATGTGCTATAAAACAGCTAACAAACAAGAACACGGTAATCTGGGATTGGAAATTACCCTATACATAACCTCAATTCCATAGTCTGGACGGGGTTGGTCATTGTATTTCAATGCATCAAGCTGATAATGGACAGCTTCTTCTGCACTAAACTATAACCGGATTTTAATTTTGATATAGATATTACAGAGGAAATAATACTGATGTCTGATGACCATTTGCATAGTCAGAGAGTTACATTCAGTCTTGGGCCAAAAGGCCTTTTCCTGCGTGATTCAAGCCTGCAATTCAAAAAGCAACACTACTTGGTTAAAATCACTAATTAAGTAGTTAGTACTGCATTAGAAACAATCATAACGGTGACAAAATATTTAAATTCAGGTTGAAATTTGCGTTGTGTATTGCTGCTTGTCATAATACATAAGAGGTTACACACAAAATGGATTTCTGTCCCACCATCATGGGAAAGAAATATTGCCATGCATGAAAAAATATTTATTCATCATTTATTACTCAATTTCAATATTTCATATTGCACATTTAAAATCAAGACATGAATCCTCTTACACGTAGAAAATAAGATTGAAAAATGACATACCAATCTGCAGAAAGAAAGTCTGGAACATCAGCAGAAGCTCTAACGCGAGAGCTAACAGAGACAGTCACGGGTTTGGGTTTGGGTTTGGATTTGGGAAGGAGAAAAACAGACTGGGGAGTTAACCAGGCCGAATGCAACGACATCGTTTCACACCTCCGCAAACTCAGTCCCTCCCTTCCCTTTGGGGTGGTATTTGTTTGAGGATGAGGTCTTGAATGCATTTTCCCTGATTCGACTAACACCGTTGGATGGCAACCTACGTTAGTAAATCCAACGGCGGAGAAAGAATCAACTATTTAAAATTCTAACTTACACGCAAAACTTTATTTGTATTAAACCATACTGTAGAGGCGCAAGAGACCGATAAAGCGCGTGTCAAACGCGCTCCTCATGTCAATGTACTGCAGCTCTCGCTCACTCCATGAACCGTTCTAATCGCTTCCAACTTCTTGCCGCCATGTCCTCGCGCTCGCCCGTACTCTCTCTTTCCTCTCTTTTCGTCTCTCTGTATAATTTTAAATACTACGGAATGTTTACAATCTTTGATCTACAATTTATGTTGCAGCATAGAGGCGGAAGAAGCCACGGAAGAGGCTTCTCCGGTAGACCGCATGACAGCGGGAAAGGCCCTTTCGTCAGCGGAGATTCGCACTTGCGGTCAGTCCGAGACTCTAACCTCGGTTTACGTCAAGGAACTTTCTCGAACCAAACGTCGTTTCAGTCTCCACCTTATAATCAAAATCGACAGTTCAGGCAACCTCCGCCGCCGTCTAATCAAAACCAGCAGTTTAGACAACCTACGCCGTATAATCCAAACCAGCATTTTAGACCACCTCTTTCTTATAATCGAAACCAACGGTTTCGACAACCTCCTCCATCGTTTGATCAAAATCAAGCGGTGCAGCCGCGGCCGCGGCCTCGGCCTCCCAAGCCGTTAGACTATCGGAATTGGGAGTATACGAAGGAGGCTGTGCCTCCTAATTCTGGTAATTTATTTTCATTTTTTGAGATGCTTATATGATTCATTTTAAAACACTGGTCAGCTCCTTCATGATTAGTTTGGTCCATTGTTTAACTTTGTTTAGTGTGTTTAAATGTGTTGGCAGAGCGGTTTGTAGTTCTTTCGTATAATATACTGGCCGACTACCTTGCTAGTAGTCACAGGAGCAAACTTTACTTTCATATACCTAAACATATGTTGGACTGGGAGTGGAGAAAGAGTAAGATATTATTTGAGCTTGGACTGTGGTCAACTGACATAATGTGTTTTCAGGTTATCAATCCAGCTATCTCTTAGTTCTAGCAAGATATAATATGTTTCATCAATGTTATATTTAGGTTGTGTGGTATGTTATACTTTATGCCTGTGCATTTGCAGAGGAATTTCGTTGGTCTTGATTTGATTGAATTTATTTTATGCAAATAAACATAAACTATTTAGGCTTTTTTGTGAAGCCTATTTTCAGAAATTGACATACAGCTCATATACAAGTAACTGAAATTTGCATTTAGTTATTATTTTTCAGCAAAGACTGCCTATGTTTTTGTTATTTTCTCATGGCATCTGGACAAGGAGTTTGGGTATCTTTTCATGCTTCTAAGCTTCTCTACATTCTATTATTGCGGCCTTTTATTTCTTGTTATATTTTTAAAAAAATTAAAGAAAAAGTATTTGGCTCTGTGTGAATATTGTTTTACTGATCATATTGTTCTGAATGTATGTAGAAAATTTTTTATTAAAAAAATTATAATAAATCATTTGTAGCTTTTGTTAATTTTCTTTAGGAAGTAGATAGATTTCAAGATCTAGAGGAGGAGTTGAAGCTTCGAGGATACAATGGCATTTGGAAGGTGAGTTTTGAAATGTCATTATTGTCTTCATGTTTTCTTATAAGAGTACACCTATTTTTGTTAGTCATGTCATTTTATTTCAATTTCAATTTTTGATCGGGATATAGTTAATTCCTTATAACCAAAATATGTATTTTATTCAAATTATTTAGCTTGATGAGACAAGTCATTTTTTGGTTCACTCATATTTCTCAGCAGCAGAGATGTGCAAAATATTACTTGTCTTCTATCATAAACATCATGAACAACAGATTTTGTCTGTGGGAAATGTTGGATCTTGGGACATATAATTACCCTTAAATTTCTAGCTCTTTCTTGAGAATTCGGCTTCAATAACATTTTATACAATTGACATTTAATTTCATGTTTATTTATTCTATGAAGCACGAAGGAATAACTTTTTTGTATTAAGTCGACTTTATTTACTTCTATGTAGATGAGAACTGGCAATGCAATTGATGGATGCGCAATCTTTTGGCGTGCTTCAAGGTAATTTCACCTTCCATTTCTTACATGCACCTGATCAGTAAGAACTTCATTTACAGAAAGGTCTAGTTAGCTTTATTTTAGTCAGACTATGAAGTATATCATTTATTGTTTTTTGGCAATAGCACCTACCCAGAGTATGAAGTCACATTCCTACTTATATCACTATATAGTACAACACAATGATGGTCTTTAAGTTCTTTAGAGTTAATTGAAAGGGGAAGAATCATAGTGCTGTAACACTTAGGCCATTAAATTCCCTTCTTATTAGGGGCAGCTGAAACCAGTATAATCTCCAATAATGGCCTAGCACATGGGGATCTTTTTTTCAGTGTCAAATCCATAGATGTTGCTTTTATGTCATTAGCATTGCAAGGACCTTGTTTCTCCTGGGTTCCATTGTTGGTAATTTATTTTAATTTTAATCTTTGATCGTGGATAGTATTTTACTGCATAATTTCTTCATATTTTCTTTTCTGTCCAGATAGTAACCAAGAAATTAAGAGATTAATAGGTGCAATTTGGTTGGTTTGTGTTTTTATTTGTTTTTAATGTTTCAAGATCTGATATTGATGTTATTCTAATTAATGTACTCTGAAAGTTTATTCGATGATCTCTGTTTTAGATTCAAGTTGCTCTATGAGGAAGGCATAGAGTTCAATAAGCTTGGACTTCGGGATAATGTTGCTCAGATATGTGTGCTGGAGGTACATTGTTTGTGATCTTTTTCTTCTAAACTTTATTTACTTTTATTGACTGACATGATTACATGCCATAAGATTCACTTTCATTTTGTTGAACAGTTACTGAGTCGAAATTGCACTGAAAACACGTCAGCTCTTCCAACAACGTAAGTTAAGAAATTTGTCCCAAAACAATAACTTTTAAAACTTTGGTTTTGAATTATCGTTAACATTTTACTGTTGTTTCATAATAAATACTGAGAGCAAACAATATTAGCAAAATTATGTTATTATAACACAATTCTGTAAAATTTGCAGCAAAAGGTAAGCTGTCCCATCATTAGGGATTTTGTATTCATGTTCCCATCCATTATAATTAGAAGAATATAGCAGTTGTAACTCCACAGCTAAGTTTCATATTAACGTCAAAATTTCTTGATCATTTCTAATGCTGAACTTAAATTCTTCAATTTGAAATGAGGTTCTAGTTATATGAACTAAATATAGCACTCAATGAATCTTACTTACTGAACAAAAATATTTTGAAAGGGGAAGTAATGGGAGTATGATTCCATGTCCCAATAACAAGAACACCAAGATTTGTGTCCTAAGCACATTTATGTTCTTTTTTTCTAGTCTACTTATGCAAGTTTGCTATATTCTCTGAATCCAATAGTTTCTCTAAACTTTGGCCTCAAATATGCAGTGGATAGCAGAAGACTAGTGTGGTATTCTTTCTAAGAGGAAAATATTGAGAACAAAAATATATGTATTTAATGACATGGAAAATTTCAATCAAAATATTATAGTTGTTGATTACATCATTTTGTTTCTCATTATTTTGTATTTGCAGCCCGGCATGTCCTAATAAAGTTGTAATATGTAACATTCATGTGCTCTTCAATCCCAAAAGGGGAGAAATTAAGCTTGGTCAGGTAGTGACTGTTCTGAACATCCATTCTGTTAAATTATGGTAAATTCTTCTTCGTTAATATGCCATACTTCACTAGGTTAGGACGCTTCTGGAAAAGGCTCATGCTGTTTCAAAGATTTGGGATGATGCTCCAGTTGTTCTTTGCGGGGATTTCAACTGTACACCAAAGGTTATCACTTTTTTCACTCCTTAAGCCTCAGTTCGGCATTATTTAATGGCAAATTTTCCTTTTTTGGATTTGTCACCTGTATTTTTGGATTTTGTTTCTTACAGCATCTTTGGTTTCAATGTGTCACTAACATTTTTATTTTTGTAACAGTCTCCATTATACAACTTCATCTCGGGGCAGAAGGTAAAAATTTTGTCTTTTCTCCATGTAGTTCCATGTTCAATGATTGGGAAATTCTGTGTTAACATTGTGCATTGTCTACTGCAGTTAGATTTGTCAGCAGTGGACAGAGATAAGGTATCAGGACAAGCTTCTGCTGAAATCCGAGCACCACCTAAGCCAGGTCCTGGGTAGGGCTCTGAAAGAAAAACCTTATTATCTTTATGTGTTTGGTGTATGCTTTGATTATTTAAGTTAAAATCTTTCATAATATGCAGAGTGCAGGATCATGGTTTGGAACAAGGTCCATCTGTGGCTGTGGTAGGTAGTGTTCTGAAGCCAAGTGATCCTTTCTTAGACAATTTGGAGCATAATGAAGATGGCAATGCAAAAGTTTTTCATTCGTCTCAATCTCATTGTACTGACACATTGCTGAGTGTGTCCGATAAAGCTGTTGGTGATATGCAATTTGGAAATAAGGACAGTGCAATAATTGATGAGGTGACGAGAAAATTTCAGCAGACTGTGGTACATAGCTCTGAGGGTGAAACAGGTGCAACAATTTTTATTCCAAGTGATAGCTTGAAAGATAGTTCAAGTGGTTTCCACACTGTAGTTAGATTTCCTATCAACCACAATTGAATTAATGACAAGAATCACGTATTTTCTCCTCCAGGAGCGTCCTATACCAAAGATGAACTTGAAGTAACTGAGATGGCACACAAAGACAAAGCAAATACTTCCCATTTAAATCATGGATCGACAAATGAACATTCTGATGTAATTGAAAAGACAGAAACTGAAAGTAAGCATTCTGATAATTTTACATTCTTCCTCGGCAATGATCATTCGAGCAATGTGGAATGCATTCCTGATTTTACGGGTGCATCCAACTCTCAACTTCCTTCAACAGAACTGTCGTCAACCCCATGTCAGGCTGCGGTCTCAAGTACATCTACTAGCAGTGATTTTCTATTGGCTGATAAACTGGAGAATTTATCTCTCATAGAGCCAGATGAACCTGTGATAGGAGGGAGTACAGATAAAGATGATGCCTTGCAATCGGACTTTGATCAGCTTGTAAGATCAAATTTGGATCACACCTCTAAGGAGCTTGGCAACTATGGTTATGATCCATCATTGTGGACTCCAATGGAAATAGCAACAGCAACGGGGAATGCAGACTGCTCCTTGTTGGAACACCCTCTTCAGCTTAGAAGCACATATGCAGAAGTGGAGGTAATTTAAAGCTTTTACATTTTCTTATATTTTGCAGCTTTTAGCTTTCTTACTTCTTGATTACTGAGATTGAACTTGAAATTATAACATCAACATTTTTGCAACAATCTAGGATCATCCAGGGACACGAGATTCAAATAGAGAGCCCTTGGTAACCAGTTACAATAGGTGTTTCATGGGCACAGTTGATTACATATGGTAAAGGCTGCATCATCTTTCTGTTTCATTTTTGCAGGGTGACATTGAATTAAGATACACTGTTCAATATTGCACCACTGATATCATGAACACATGCAACTTGGATTTGAAATAGCCTCTTAAATAAAATTTTGCAAACTAATTTACTAAAGAATGAAAAATAATTTTTATCTGATTTGACCTTCAGGCGTTCTGAAGGTCTGCAGACTTTGAGGGTGCTTGCTCCAATACCAAAACATGCTATGCAGTGGACAAGAGGATACCCAACAAAGGTAGTATCAGTATTGGAATTAAAGTTTATGGAAGTTGCAGCGCTCTTGTAATTTCAGCAAACAATTCTGGTTATTATGTTATTCTAAAAATGAATTAGATCTGGCTCTGTTTTCAGAAATGGGGCAGTGATCATATTGCCTTGGCTTCCGAACTGGCCTTTGTGACGACTGACAGATGATAACACAAGTCCAAATGCAAGATAGCTTTTGGTATTTGCTATCTGCTATTAGAAAAAGGTGTAGAGGTAACCCAGCAGATACTTTGGTGAGAGTCTAGAGATTTCTTGCGAACCATCATATCTCTGTTTGATCTGATGTTGTACCATTATTGTATATAGCATTTGGTTTCTTGGGTTATTGAGTTGGAATTCTGCTCGGATTGTGGCTTTCCCTTTAACATAGTAACCCTTTAGTTGAATCCACAATCCATCTACCAAATAAGAATCTTTTCTTTTTTTTATTGTTTTTCATTTAATCCGCACCAGTTCGGAAGTCATTGTATTTCGTTTTTGGGCCGATGTTGCGGATATTGTCCTGCAGCTGAGGTAGTGATGTACTGCTGTTGTGATTTGTTTATTCCAGTAAATTCAACGAAAGTATGGATTACAAAAATGCACATTAATATTCCCTTTTGATTCTTCCTAATATCTCCCTGGCATGTTCTCTAACAAAATTATGGCGATAGAAAGTGCCTAATTGCTTCTACAATATCGACCACAGACTGTTAAAAGCAATTGACTTAGCCGATTTAACCTTCTACGGGAAATACTGTACATATGGAATCATTTCAACTGCTTTTAAGTAACACGTAACACGGAAGGACCATTGGACAGCTAGTGAGTGGCCCAATATGGAAAACAAACTTTATTTTGGAGTCCACTTTCTGAAAGTTGTGGACCTATTTTCTCTTGAAATTATGTATGTATTATGTAACTACTAATTACGAATTGAAATTTAGAAAAGTAGTTCCATTTTCCTCCATAATATTTAATATATGTGGTTAACTTCCATTTTGATAAATGGACCAACTGAGTTCTCTTAACAGCTCATAGACTCTTTCTAATTTATTTTGTGTGGTTATTTCTGCTAACAAGGAAAAAGCTAGTGGTACCTTTTTTCGGATTTTCTAGTTAATGCCAGTGTTTTGTATTTCTTGTCGCTGCCAGCAAAAAAGCTAGTGGATTTTCTATTTTGTGCCAGTGTTTTATATTTTTCTTGTCGCTGCCAGCTAAAAAACAACAGAACTGGAAAATGTGAATAAAGCAGGGTAGATCATTATTAATCACAAGAGTGTTTAACAGGGTGTTAATGTTACGTCCACATTGTTAGGGGACCATGCTCATACATACGTTCTACGTCTTTGCAGATTATTCACCGCACAAGAAGATAGCTGCTGATGCTGCAACACGAAATTTCTTGTGCTCCCTCCGTAAATGAAGTCTTATTATTGTGGCTACACTAAGGTAAGTTGAGAGGTGAAAGTTCGGACCATTTTAATTTTAATTTGAGATCTTTCCAACAATAATAATAAAATCACACAACCATCACTCGATCGATCTCAGCTTTTGAGGTTGCATTTTTTTCATTTGTGTGGGAGTTGATTTCCCCTCCATCTCTTAAAATAGTTATCTAAACTGCTTTCAATTGAGAACGATGGTCACCAAGTTACAGTTTTATGTATTTTTTACAACACTTTTTTTTTTTTTAATTATCATAACTAATTAATTTTTTAAAATTATTTAATATTCTTTTTAACACTTAGGCTATAAAAACACGTGAATATTTATGTGAGTTCAACCTTCTACATTCTAATTTACATTATTTTTGTTCTTCCCTATTAAATAGTATTTGGTCTAAGCAATTAAAAGCTCCTTACTTACTCGTGCACACAAATTATATTACACAAAGTTTGTAATTGAAGACTTCAGGATAGTATTTTTTTAAAAAAAAAAAGTTATCATCAAAAATTCTAAAATGGGATAATAATAACTACTTCTCTATATTCTTATAATTTCGCAAATAAGAAAATTTATCTATTTATAACAAATACTTCTCAAAGTTCTACCTTAATGACAAAATTTTTCTTATAATTTTGTATTTTGAGCATATAATAATATCTCGATCTTTATATTTCTATAGTTTCACAAATAAGAATATTTTATCTATTTGTAATAAATATGTCCCCAAGTTCTAATTAATTGACAAAATTGCCCCTTATGATGTTGCGTTTCAAACATGTATATAATACACAACTTTAGACTCCTAAGGGCTTATTGTCACAAATGGACAAACTATGTCCTTATTTGATAGACAATAAAAATAGGAGGAGGCGGATGTTATTAGATTATTATAGAATTAAAAAGTTGAATTAAAAGTTTGTATTTTGTAATTTGAAAATCAGATAACAACCAAATCCGAGTTGTCAAAACCGAATACTTACTGGCCCTAGTTCTTCATTCATTCATTGGATTGAAGCCTGAAGCCTGCACTGGATTGCATTATATTCTTTATATGTTTATTATATTAATACAACTGCACTGCTGCCTCGACATGCGCACGTTGAGAAAACATTTGAAAATCATAGCTTTCTCCGCTCAGTCTCTCTCTCCATATCATGTCCATTGATTTCTCAGGCAAGAACAACGCTGTCTCTGCTCTGATTCCTTTTTCAAGGTTGGTTTTCTCATTTCTTAATTGGGTACCCTGTAATGCATTAAATCTCTTGTTTTGCTCTCTCATTTCATGCCTGAGTTTATTTGATTTCGTTTTTTTTTTTTAATAAATGAACTTCTGTTCGATCGCATCGGAGGTTAAAAAATTGAACTTTTAGTGTATTCCCGTGTATGAAATTCGCTTACCTGGTGGTCTCTGACAACAAGTT
Source organism: Azadirachta indica (assembly GCA_022749755.1). Classification (NCBI taxonomy): domain Eukaryota; kingdom Viridiplantae; phylum Streptophyta; class Magnoliopsida; order Sapindales; family Meliaceae; genus Azadirachta; species Azadirachta indica. Next base: position 15,438,095 of record CM040446.1, read on the forward strand.
TTATTTTTGCAGCGATTTTAAGGCTCCATCAACCTGCATTTTATGATTCTGCGCAGCAAAAGTTAAATTTTTTGTCTATTTTTCTGATTTATGAAATCTTTTGTTAAATACCCTTTTCTTATCAGTCCGTAAGAATTGGAGAAAACTGAATTCTGTAGGTTATTTCCCTTGCTAGTCATTCGTGCTTTTTCAGATTTTGATCTGTTTCAAATCCCACAAAAATGTCTGAATCAGATCAAAACAAACCCTTGATGCAACCTTCTTCTTCTCGCAAACTTCCTGATTTCAAACAATCTGTGAAATTGAAATACGTTAAACTTGGCTACCATTATGTTATCACTCATGGAATGTACCTGTTTTTATCACCCCTTGTTGTACTTATAGCAGCACAACTCTCCACATTCTCAATTCAGGATATTTATGACCTTTGGGATCATCTTCGGTTCAATCTCATCTCTGTAATCTCATGCTCCACCCTGCTCGTGTTTCTATCGACCCTTTACTTTTTAACCCGTCCTCAACCTGTTTATCTTGTCAATTTCGCTTGTTATAAGCCAGAGGATGCTAGGAAATGTACCAGGCAGATTTTCATGGAAAGGTCCCGGTTAACAGGAACTTTCACTGAGGGAAATCTTGAGTTTCAGAGAAAAATTCTTGAGAGGTCAGGCCTTGGAGAATCAACTTATCTTCCCGAGGCGGTTTTGAGAGTTCCTCCAAATCCTTGCATGGCAGAGGCGAGAAAAGAGGCTGAGACTGTGATGTTTGGTGCACTTGATGAGTTGTTTGAGAAAACATCGTTGAAACCAAAAGATATCGGGATCTTGATTGTGAATTGTAGTTTGTTTAATCCAACACCTTCTCTGTCTGCGATGGTTATAAATCATTACAAGCTTAGGGGGAATATAATTAGTTATAATCTCGGTGGCATGGGTTGTAGTGCTGGTTTGATCTCCATTGATCTTGCAAAAGATCTTCTCCAAGTTCATCCAAATTCATATGCTTTGGTCATTAGCATGGAAAATATAACTTTGAATTGGTATTTTGGTAATGAGAGGTCAATGCTTGTATCCAATTGCTTGTTTAGAATGGGAGGTGCTGCAATTCTGCTTTCAAACAAGAGGTCTGATCGATGGCGATCCAAGTACAAATTGGTTCATACTGTTCGAACACACAAAGGCGCTGATGATAAGTGCTTCTCTTGTGTTACCCAACAAGAGGATCCTACCCAGAGAATTGGGGTGTCTTTGTCAAAGGATCTGATGGCAGTTGCAGGAGATGCTTTGAAAACTAATATCACCACCTTGGGCCCTCTTGTATTGCCGATGTCTGAGCAATTGCTCTTCTTTGCCACTCTAGTTGGGAGGAAACTTTTCAAGATGAAAATTAAGCCTTACATTCCAGATTTCAAACTGGCTTTTGAACATTTTTGCATTCATGCCGGAGGAAGAGCTGTGCTGGATGAGTTAGAGAAGAACTTGCAGCTTTCAGATTGGCATATGGAACCTTCAAGGATGACACTTTACCGATTCGGCAACACTTCAAGCAGCTCTCTTTGGTACGAATTGGCTTATGCAGAAGCCAAGGGGAGAATCAAGAGGGGAGACAGAACATGGCAGATAGCATTTGGATCTGGATTCAAGTGTAACAGCGCAGTTTGGAAGGCTCTGCGGACTATTAATCTGGCTAAGGAGAAAAACCCTTGGATGGATGAGATTCACCAATTCCCAGTTGATGTTCCAAAGGTTTCAGCTATCTAAAATTCAATTGATATGTTACTTGTTCCCATTTCATTTGCAATGTCTTTTTAAGTGATGAAAATATGATAGCATTGGTGTGGCCCTCTATTCTTCAGCTGTAAAATGTTTCCAGTGTAGGTGAATGCAGCTGCTAGTTTTAAGATGTAATTTGCTATATTTTGGTAGGAAATTTAAGGATGATTTCGTGATAATTTTACTGTGGCATTTAGATCGTGACGTAAGTTTAGTTTAATGAGAAGATGGAACTTGGGAAGTGGTGATTTTCTGGCAATTTTACGGTGAATTCTTTGTTTTATAGTCTAGAATCAGACAAGGATTAGGCTGTCTGTTCCATGTGGCATGCATGTTGTTATTGTCTGGGAATTATTGGGAGAAGAACAGAAATTCATTACTCTCCGTAATTATCTTCTTTCGGATCTGTCTAACTGTTAACTTTTTATTACTCTTGATTCATTTATTGGTAAAGTGAACTTATGTTGCAAATTTTACAGCCAACCCATCCAATCTCGCAAAAATCGAGTGGAAGGTATAAAACTAATGCCAATAGAGAAACACAAACAGTTCCGTAGATGATGTGGGTGTGTTTAACACAGACGTACTTCCTACTAATGATCATTCACTTTTATGATTATATTTGCAACAAATTATAATTACATTATTTTAATTTTGAATATACTCTTAAACTAAGTTTGACCATATGTCGACTCTTAATAAATTTTTTATCTTACATCCATAGATTGTAATTATGTAATATTAAAAAGAATTCGCATTTTAAATTAATCCCAAATTAGATGTTTGAAAATAAATCAAAGAAGCCGGTGAATTAAATATGTAAACCACATGTTTGATGTTTGCTCCCAAAGAATCCTCCCAATGGAAGCTCGGAAAAGGCATAATAATTAATTAAAGGAAACTGGCCTTCAAGTCCGCGACACTCCCGCATGCAATTGAATTCTGACAATCAATGATTCATGTGCCTGTCTACAGCAAGCTATAGCTATATACACTCTACACAATCATATTCACAGGGAAAATCAACAGTTATATAATGAACAGATCCTAAGACTAGCAACATGCATGAATTAAGACAACACACTTATCACCGAAAATAAAGCATGATTAATTATTAATTCTGATTAGATTTTTTATTATCATCACAATTCGCGGCTTCAATCATGCCTTAGTTTGGTTCCGTTGACCAAGTTTATACTTCTTTCTTTCTATCAGTAACCCTCCCTCTTGTTCTTGTGTGCTGATTATTTCAATATTACAGAAAGTTCTCTAAATCTGTCGTCGAGAGGTCGTTGACATATGAAGGCGTCGTGCATGCCAGTACAGACGGCATCGAGAATTTGACAAATGATAAAAGAGAATTAATGATGTGTAATATTAAGACACCTTTAATTAATACCGAAACGTATTTGTTGAAAAAGTGTGTATTTTTCTGTCAAATCTAATCTAACTGACTTTAATTTATAATAAATTTGGCATTGAAATATATATATATATATATATATATATAAAATACAAATCACTAACAACGGCGCCTAACAACCAAACCCATTGACTTATTAATTCCCTTAATTCAGCGATACCTTTCCTTCTTCTACTTTTATTTCTAGAAATGCTATATGTAGGTGATAGCTCCGTAGAGATCGTAGTTTCTGCACTAGTTCACACCCTGCACCCAGACAGAAATGAGATTTACTTAGGTTAATAATGTCAATATATAATCCCGGCATTCATCAACAACTGGTTTTAAATACTATATATTAATATCAATTAATTAAATAACATGCATGCATGGGTTACTTACTGTACGAATTCAATGTTAACGGAGGTAGCAGAAGCGTCTGCAATGGCTGCAAATGCAGCGTTAGAAAGAACAATTGTAGAGCCACTCAAAGTGGGCCTAGACCTTGAGGTTTGCGCCCGATCGACGATCCTGATCTGTATGGTTCTGTCAGGATTGCAAGTTCTTGGCACCGCAGCGCTTATGCATCTCACTTGATATTGCCTTCCGCATGATGCCCCGTTGTCCCATATCCCTTCTCCCGCAGCTCCGAACAGGTTGCTCGATGGGAATTGAGCTGGATCATTCCCGAAACATGCAGTTGCTGCATGCATCCTCACCATTATTATATATACATATATATATAACCCAAAACACACACACACATATACATATATTGTTTACATATTAAATTGAGGCTAGCTTATATGCATGCATGTATAGATGGAACTTACGCAAGTATGGAGGGCTGTACCGGCCGGCGGTACCGACGTCGGCATGGGAGAGATGCAGGAGTACGCCGGCTAAGAGGCAAAGAAGTAGCAGTAATTTTGGCTGATCCTTACTGGAAGACATGGTTGTTCCTGCAAAACATTTATATATATATATTCCATATATATGTTATACCTGTTGTATTATGACGATTAATTCCAGTACCTAGCTAGCTAGGCGTTATATAGAACGATACAAAGTCAATCTATATCATCAGTTTATTTATTATATAATAAGGTTAAAATAAAATAAAAAAAAATAAATCTAGAATGAGAGAGAGGTTCAATTTAATTGAATATTGACTGCTATTTTGTGTCCTAATTAAGGCATAAAGAATCTATAGTAGTTAACCTAGATATTGCTTTTTCCCTTTTTTTTTTTTTTTATTAAAGGGCAGGTGAATATTGAGTGGATGTAGTTTGAGCCAAAGACAAACACATAAATATGATGCCTTCATTTTGTCTTGATTAAAATGATTTCTTTTATTATTGTTTTTATATATTTATTTTTTTTATTATAGAAAGAAGATTGGAACGGAAACCGCCTTATCATTAAGAATTTAATCAAAGTCCCATCTGTACCAAATTAAGCAAGCAAGCAATCCGAACAACACAACTAAACTAAATAAATCGTAGCCGTCCCTTGTCACGACGTAAAGCTGAAAAATGCTGTAACTTGCAAATAGATTGGACGATGACGAAGTCACGTGCCTTGGCTGTGGACTCAGATTCTTTGAGCCGTCTTCCGCACGTGCTACTCCATCATTTTAAAAATCCTTTTTATCAAAAAAATTAATACAATTTTAAGGTTTTCTTACTTTTTTTTTTTAATAAAATAAAATCCATTACAATAGAAAATTTTTAAGTAGCTGTAAATGATATCCAAATCCACAAACACAAAAATTCTGATAGAAATTTCAAAGTAGAAAAAAGAAAGACTCGTACCTTATAATTAAAATTCTCGAAAGCTTCTAATTCTTTTCTGCTGTTTCTGATTGTGGAGTTGAGAAGATTTTCTGTCTCTCTATGTCTTTATATATATATATATATATAGACAGAGAGAGATATATATATATATATATATATATATGAGTGTGTGTTTGAGATGCATTCAAAAATGGAGAATCTAAATTAAGCAATAATGTTAATAATGTTTAATGCTTAATGGAGCCGGAATTGGATAAGTATTAACGAATTTCTTTTAAACGCAAAAGTTTTTGTTTTTTTTTTTTATTTGAAATATTATATTTTACCCCTTATATTTTAGGAGAAAAGTAATTTATTCACTTGAATTTTTAGTAAATCTAAGATATTCTTTTGACTTTTAAGAAAATATTAAGAAACCCCCTATTTTTACTTTAAGTTAATTATTTTATCTTCTAAGTACTAAAAAATATGTAAAATAAATATATTATCTTTAGTTTTAATTTTATAATAATCAATATAATTTTATTCTAATATAATTTAATAATATAACAATATTTTTATCCTTAATTATTTTTCTCCCTCTAAATATGCTCTCAAATTTTTGACAATATTAATTACATATAATTTTAAAATAGATTAGTTATTTACAATAGTCTTATTTTTAAAATAATGTATAATTAATTATTTTATAAATATTTAGACAATACTAAAAATTATTATAATAATAATATTTTTATTTTATTTTAAAAATATTAGTTATTCTTATTTTAATATTATAAAATATACATAATTTTAAAAATAAAATTATTTTAAATAAATGATCTATTTTAAAAATTATATATAATTAATATATTCAAAAATTTTGATGAAGGAGAAAAATAATTAAAGGTCAAAATATTTATAATACTTTTAATTTAAACATTAAAATAAAATAATATTGATTATTATAAAAATAAAAATAAAAATAATATAATTATTTTATATTTTTTAATAATTGAAAGGTAAAATAATTAATTTAAACTAAAATTATTAGTATCAAGAGGCATTTTAATATTTTTATAAAATTTAAGAAGGGATCTTAACTTAGTAAGAATTTAGGAGTACATTACTGTTTTTCGAAACTTAGGGGAGTAAAGTAAAATTATTTTTTATATTATAGCTAGTAAATTATCTTTTTAACAGTTACATTACATGTACTTTATTATTCTTTATTTTTTTCAGTTAAATCGTTACCAAATTTAGAACAGTACTTCCTTTCAATGGAGATTTCTGTTTCAAATTCGGATGCTCATTGGAATTTGGGCCATTTAATGACCAAGCCCATAAATCCAGAAACGTCCTTTTTTTATTAAATTTATATGTCCCCTGATAAAATTAAGAAAATCATACCTGGTGCCTGAATTCTTATAACTCCTTAAATAGCCATATTTCTTTATTTATATCAAATAGGTCCCTAATCTTTATGGATAGCAATGAAGCGAGTTCGGGGCAGGGATTGCCATTCTCGAACTAGCCCCATTTGGGGCAAATTTGCTCCCATTTTGAGTAAAATGGGCTGGGACCAATTCGTCCTCGATTCGGCCCTATATGACCCAATTTTAACCGAGCTACAATGAATTATCTAGTATTCAACTCTAATTTCTAGATCTTTTGTTAGATATTTGGTTGATTTCTTGCACTATCTGTAGTGTTAATATAGTACTTGATACAGTATTGGATTAAGTTTTTATGAAAAATTATAGTTTGCTATAGTATTTTCTCGCCAAATAGGATCGAGCAAAATAAAATATATAATCCTTAAACCTATTTTAATTTTTGAATACGTTAAATTTTTAAACCCTAAAACCACCCTAATTTTTAAACGGGTTGAATTTTTAAAATTCAAACTCCTCTTAAACAGAGTGAGGTAGAACGAAATCTCACGGGTTCGACGATTTTTACCATATGTAATAATTTGAATTATTAGATTATTTTTTAATATTATTTTAAACCAACGTTAAATAATATTTTATGTGCCTAAATTTTAGAAAAATAAAAAATTAAAACATGATTTATTTAAATTTAACAATTTAATTTTTATCCTTTGTTAAATCTTTTTTTTTATATTATCACAACGTACTAAAGATTAAAATATTAAAATTAAATAAAATATATTTGCATTTACTATTTTCTCAATGTTTACAATAAAATATGATTACCCCGTTTAAATACTATATTGTGATTGGTGATGTATAAGGTTAGGCACCTATTTCTTTTTGATGTATAAATGAACAGCCTGTGTCCTTACTTGAAAATTTTATTAACTTTCGGGGAGCCGGATGCCATTATTCCAACATATATTCAAATTTTATTATAGGCCTGTTAACGATTAGGCACCTTACTTTTAGAGAAACAATAATTATAATGTACTTTAATCAATTGTAACGAACTAGTCCCGCGAGCAAGCAGGGACCAATCCGATCCAAATAGCGATTAAACTCCGCAGTCTGCTCGTCTTGTCTTGTGGGACTTAATTGTTAAAAAAACCCAAAGTATATCCTTAATTGTTATTTTAACAAAACTCGTGGACCTATCCATTGTTCTCCCATTTGTATAATAAAACAAGTCCATCATCAGATACTCTCAACCATCAAAATTATGCTTCAGTTGTCTTCTCCATACTTCTCTCTCTCAAGTTTTGATTTTTAATTTGTTTTTTGCCTCAACGTTCTCAGTTCCAAGTAGCATAAACAGCAGTTTGTTTTCTGCAACTTTTCTTGTGTCTCATTAGCCTAGTTATTTGACGGTTTTAGCCTCGCACTGAGCTTTTTCTCTTGATTACTTGATTAAATCTATGTTGATTCCTGCACCGAGCTCTCAAAGTCTGTGATTTTCTTGTAGTACATCAATTTTGGAGAACTGGTTTCCTTTCTTCTACATGGTTACTCCTTCTGCCAAGTACCCACTTGGATTCGCCGCTCATTGCCATGGAAAGCTCGGTCAAAGAAATATGGAGTTTTTAAGCTCTAATTTTCATCATGAATTGGAAATTTCAAGAATTAACTTGTGCCCAAGTTCTGGTTTCAGTTCTACTCCAAAGGCAAGCGTAGAGCTTCTCCTAATATTTGTTCCAAGTTTCTGTTAAGTTGCCAAGAATGAAGAAACCATTTTTGACTCATTGGAAATATTTGTGCCTGCAGATGCTATATTGTTGTATTATTGATTGTATTGCAGCTTCATTTAATCTTTCACTCTTTTTGGTATTTTAGCATTGATGTTGAACCGGGTAACTTTGTTTCTAACTCCAGTTCGAGTATCGAAGTACTTAAATTTCTTACTTATCTTGTATAACTTGGTCCATAACTGTTTAACCATTTATAATTCAACTTAATTCAAGAATTAAAGCCTTAAATCGTTTGGGAGTAACATAATGAATGCTGTTTTTCCAATTCATAGCCATCGTTTCTTGTAGCCACAACTTACTTTTTTTATGCCATTCCATTCATTTTCTAGGACAGCTGGTTGTTATACTTCATGCCTTGGTCTTATTTTCAGTTTTGTTCTAGTTCTAGCTTCTATTGTCCGTCCTTTGTGTCATCATACTGTTCTATGGTATATTTCTGTTATTTATTTATAATATATAATGCTAGTTTGAGCTTGCATATGAATTGATGGTTCCAGATTGTGTTCATGACAATAAAAATGATGATATCTTGCTCTAAGCTGTGGGCAAACATGCTACATTAAGACCTCTCGAATAAAATAATTGACATATTCATTGTTATATAGGAGGGTAATTCTAAATTTTCTTCATGCAGCATGCATCACTTGGGCAAATATGTTCTCTACCTGATATTGATGATTTCTTTTGGGAGAAAAAATCTACACCCTTGCTTGATGCAGTTGAAAACCCTATCCAGTTGAAGAACTTGACTATTAAGGTTAGTAAATGAGATTTCTTATCTTTTGTGGTTTTCTGGTTTCATTTTCTTGACTGTTCCTTTACTCACTAAAGGTTATTACATGCAGGAATTGAAACAATTAGCTGATGAAATTCGTTCCGAATTGTCTTCTATAGTGTCAAAAACTGAAAAATCCTTAAAGGCCAGTTTGGCAGTGGTGGAACTGACAGTAGCAATACATCATGTTTTTCATTCTCCAGTGGACAAGATTTTGTGGGATGTTGGGGAACAAGTGAGATAATAATTGATAAATTCCTCTAAATTTTAGAGCTTGGAGTAACAGAAACTCAAAAGAAGGAAATTTGATATGTAATTATGTTGTTCGTTCTCTTTCATTGGCAGACATATCCGCACAAAATTCTTACTGGGAGACGGTCTCTCATTCATACTCTGAGACAAAAGGATGGTATTTCTGGTTATACATCTCGCTCTGAAAGTGAATATGATGCTTTTAATGCAGGGCATGGATGCAACAGTATCTCTGCTGGACTTGGTACTATTTGCTTGCCATCTATTTATTGTTCATATTTTCTTATGAAAGTCATCCGTTTTGAAGAACTTTTGTGTTTGGGATCCAGCTTTTACATTCTAACTTGCGCTTTACTGAATTTATGTATCCACCAAGAGAAGCCCCTCTTTAGTGTGTGTTTTATTGTTGATAATGGTATGTGTATACAATGTTAGGTTGTTTGCAGATATGTTTGTTATTTGTGTGAACCAAAGTTAATAAGGTTTTTGATGAGTGAATTCAATAAAAGTCTCAAGGAGATATAATTCAAGTACAAAATAAGAGATCCAGTAAAGACAAAGATTTCTCTCTCTCTCTGTCTCCCCATCCTCAGAAGTAAGCTGAGAACTAAGAAATCAAATTTCAATAATTTGTTCGACATCAGGTATGGCGGTAGCACGGGACATTAAAGGGAAGCGAGAACGTATTGTTACAGTCATCAGCAATGGAACAACCATGTCAGGTCAGGTCTATGAGGCAATGAGCAACGCAGGTTATCTTGATTCAAACATGATAGTCATTTTGAATGACAGCCGCCATTCTTTACATCCAAAGACTGAAGAGGGGCCCAAGACATCCATTAATGCTTTATCCAGTACCCTAAGTAGGATCCAATCAAGTAAATCTTTCCGGAAGTTTAGAGAAGTTGCTAAGGTATGCTCTCTCTTGCTTTCCATATTTGATACTTGGCGAAAAATGTAAAAGAACTTATTTTACGATGTTTAAAGAAATAGGGATTGAACATTGAAGAAAAGTACTGTGATAGACGTGCAGTTTAAAAATGAACTACAGTATGATTATAGGTTTCTCTAGAATAAGACTAATTATTTGTCTAGTGAAACTCAGCCCCCTTGTGAGCTATGTTCAATTTCTTACAGTTTATGTTTAAGTGAAAGATTTTCTGAGCTAGTTTTGGCCAACGTTGTTTATTGTGTTGTAATAACTTTCTGTGGGCACAAGTTGATTGTTTAACTAATGCGTCCTCTGTTTTCATGGAGATAGGGCAATTGACATTCTATTGACATTCTATAATTATATTGTGGATGATTGGTGGTATCTTGAAAAATAACAAATAAATTAATTCTTTGGGAATTATTTGGGTTGGTTTGGCTAAAAGGAAATAATTCGGTAAACTTGTGATTTATGAAGGAGACATTAGGCGTCTTCGGGCTTAGTCAATGGCACGTTTTGCATTACAATTTTAGTGTAATTAAATTCACTGTCTTATGTTAATTTCAAGTATCATTGATGTCCTCTTCTTTTTCTTTTTCGAGAAAATTGATGTCTTTGTTACCCTTTTACCCTGAAATTGATTGGTCCTTTTGTTAGGATGTTACTAAAAGATTTGGTAGAGGCATGCACGAATGGGCTGCCAAAGTTGATGAGTATGCACGTGGTTTGATTGGTCCACTAGGATCAACTCTCTTTGAAGAGCTTGGATTGTATTATATAGGCCCAGTTGATGGCCACAACATTGAAGACCTAATTTGTGTTCTTCAAGAAGTGGCATCTCTGGATTCAATGGGTCCTGTGTTGGTACATGTTATAACTGAGGAAAACAGAGTAGCTGGAGATAACCAAAGGAGTGAAGTAATGGCGAAGCAGCCGGAAGGTATTCTCTTCTGTGCATTTTTCTAACTTTGTTTCATTCAACTGATGACTTGATTGAGATGTGGTGAACTGAGGGTATAATTTGAAATTTTAAATGAGTTGTCTCACATTTTAGAGCTTGGACTAGTTGTGGACTCATTTACCACTCCCTGGACTTACAAATTAATGTCGTCAGAAGAACTGCTTACTGAATAGAGTGGCATGTGCTCTGCTGCAACAAAGTAGCTGTTGCTCTAAACAACCTTGATCTTCTTTGTACATGTAGCAGAGAGTATTTATCTTCATTTCGTCTTTCCTGGCTTGAGATTTACTTAACACTATCTTGCTTTCTCTGACTATGCAGGTTCAAGTAACCGTAACTCTTTGCTGTTAGGTAATCATTCTCGAACGTATAATGATTGCTTTGTTGAAGCTTTGATTACAGAGGCAGAGAAGGACAAGGATATCGTGGTAGTCCATGCAGGAATGGAGATAGATCCATCGCTTCAGCTGTTTCAGGAAAAGTTTCCAGATAAGTACTTTGATGTGGGAATGGCTGAGCAACATGCTGTTACATTTTCTGCTGGTTTGTCATGTGGGGGTTTGAAGCCATTTTGCATTATTCCTTCTGCATTTCTGCAGAGAGCATATGATCAGGTTTGCTCTCTCCTCTCCTGCTGTGCGTGTCTGTGCATGCACAGACGTGTATTCTTATGATTGCAATCAAATATTTTAATGAGTCATTGAACACTAAGGATATTTGAGAATATAATTTTAAGATTGTTTAGGTTACAATTCATGTATTTATTTATATCCAACAAAATGGTTTTCGGACATGTTTTGTCTTATAATAGTAAATAAATATTATTTTCTCTATTGTGAAAATAAAGTTCATAATTTTTCTTGAGTGTTTTTATTACGACCTTCTTAGGTGGTCAGTGATGTAGATCAGCAGAGGCTACCCGTGCGTTTCATCATTACAAGTGCAGGACTGGTAGGATCTGATGGTCCCACACAGTGTGGGGCGTTTGATATAACTTTTATGTCATGTTTGCCAAACATGATTGTCATGGCACCATCTGATGAGGATGAGCTTGTGAACATGGTTGCCACTGCTGCCAGCATTAATGATCGGCCAGTTTGCTTTCGGTATCCAAGGGGTGCAATTGTCAGGGCAAAATACCCTATATTCAGTGGAGTTCCAATTGAGGTAATTGCTCAGCAGCCATCATTTATTTTTTACCAATTGTAACTCTCATATTTCTTTTATGTTTTATTGCTTAATAAAGGTGTATCAATTGTTACCATTGACAATGTCATGAGAATTTAGTCATTGCCTGTTCTCCCGTTATCTTCTTTGTTTCATATGTACTTTTTGTTAGTTACATCATTTTGTATGGGTAAATTTTATTGCATACACGCATATTCCAGTCTGCCTTTTTATTATTCTGAACAATCATTTTCAAACTTTGCTGGAATTTGACTTATGCAGATTGGAAAAGGGAAAGTTCTTGTAGAGGGTAAAGATGTTGCTTTGCTTGGTTATGGGGCAATGGTTCCGAACTGCCTCAAAGCTCGGGCCCTTCTTTCAAAGCTTGGCATAGAGGTTACTGTGGCGGATGCAAGGTTCTGCAAGCCCCTGGACATTAAGCTTCTCAGAGACCTTTGCCAAAACCATGCCTTTCTGATCACAGTTGAGGAAGGCTCTATTGGAGGATTTGGATCACACGTTTCACAATTCATTGCCCTTGATGGACTGCTTGATGGAGGAATTAAGGTGATATTTGCATTAACATCATCGTCATTTATTTTCTTTGCTGGATGAGGGAAGGGTGGGATTGGCAATTGCATGTAATTTCTAGTGGATAGCACTAGATTTTTCACTTTTTCTACACAAGATTCAGAATCATCTAGAGCCATATAATGTAGATGCATTTTATATATTTTTCTCATCTATTTCTAAGCTTTGTGCTTGATAAATTTTTCCAGTGGCGACCAATTGTTTTACCAGACAACTATATTGAACATGCATCACCAACCGAACAGCTTGCTCTTGCTGGGCTGACTGGACATCACATTGCGGCAACAGCTTTAAGTTTGCTTGGCCGCACTCGTGAAGCCCTCCTGTTAATGTGCTAAAAACCTAATTCTTCTTCAGAGGAACACTGACAAGGTTAGGTTACATATGTGAGGTCAGGAACCAAATTAGGTCAGCTGATTTTTGACATCTATCCTGGTAATTTGTTTATATTCTATGTATTATCGTCAGTGTTGTAAGTTAATAATAATTGTACAGCACTAAGACGAAAGTAAAGACATGTTTGCTATGATATCAGCAGGCATGTTTATAAATTTTGAGATAGAATTACTAAATGTGAAGTATAAATGAGATAGCAACAAACATTAGCTCCCAAGTAAAATAGTTTTCTTTAAAGTTGAATAGAAGCATAGCAATCTCAAATTTACTCTCTTAGTAAGGTCGGAATTTGATATTTTGATTGAAAAAACCATGATCTCAAGCAAAAAGGATATGTAACGTAGGATTTCAGTTTGGCTTAGTACAATTACGATCGAGCACTTGCCTAACTTTCAAGGCTAGCTGCCAATACGATATTAACAGGGACATAAAGATAATAAACATGATTCACATTAAGCAGAAGTGAAGTTCCAGCGTGCACTGTCCGTCAATGGCAGATTCAGATGAGCCAATTGAACAAAAATTACAAGCATATCGAGGATACATGATGTGTAAACGCATGCAGCAGCGAGACAGCTAAAGAGAGCTGCCTGAGATGGGACAAAGGTGACGGATAGGTATTAGGTGAAATATTTACAGGATCCTGTGCGTCAGTCAGACTGCCGATTGCTGCAAGATTATGTGACTTCCGACTCAGTCTGCATTGTAAATGGGTAGGAGTTGGGAGTTATTATCGTATCAGATTTCCTCCTCCTCAATGGGTTTCACATGTGAAGTAGGTAGGAGTTAGGAGTTAGGAGTTAGGACATGCCCATTCCGAGTCGTTCTGTTATTTAATTAAGTTGTTAAAACCCCAATAACATAGTTCCTATAAATTTCACTGGTTAATTACGCACTATCACCATTGTATCTTTCTTTATTAAGAGATTCCGTGAAAAGTAATTAATCTGTATTTAATTTATGTAACATGTGTTTTGTGAATAATGTTAATACATAAATATAAACTTCCGCTTAGTTAACCTACTAACAACGTTAATAAATCCAACGACTATGTGAATGTTGTCTGTGTTTGTCGTTAAAATAAAATGTAGGATACATTATTCACTGTAAACGTAGCCTTGCGTTGTTGGGTTTTTTTTTTTGTTTTATTTCGTTTCTTTTATGCATGTGATAAATACTTGACATAAACACAAGATCAAACAAGAATCCCTCAATTTCCACTCGTGCAAATGTTAACTACAAACATGCACTCGATTCCGAGGAGCACTCAAAACCAGTCTCATCCAGCCACGTGTCAAAACTTCCGTTAATTAAGGAGCCTCAGTTGGACTGATGAGAGCTGAGGAGTGCATGGGAAATTGTCGTATGTAGGCAGCCGCGAAACCCGCCTTTTTTTTTTTAACGAACTCCTCGGCCCCTCGTCTTCCTCTTCTCTCCACTTCTTCTTCCTTCTCTTCCTGACTCTCACTCTCTCTCTCTCTCTCTCTCTCTCTCTCTCACACACACACACACACACACTCTCACACAAAAGGAATGGAAAAAACAACAAAAACAAAAAACAAAATGCTTTTCGTCCTTTTATAATCTTATAACATAATTTAAAATCTTCCTGTTGTCGCCTTCCTCGCCGGAAACTTTAGGCTTCTGGTGGGTTTACGATGTTTGTCACTTTTCTAGTACTACAAAAAGAATTACTATCCCGTGATCAATAATAAGAAAAGATTTTGGTCATGATACACTTTATGGGTTGAAACTGGTGCATAAATTCGGAATGCAAGCCTGTCGTAGCAATTTTTTAGGTTGTATCGATCCTGAACTATTTGGAGCATTCTGCGTGAATGGCATAATTAATAACTTTGTAAATAACCAGTCACATGCTTCCCATTCTTCTGCTGTATTTCCCTTTCTCACGTCTCTTTGTTTCTTTTTTCTATTTCTCCATAATTTGACCTTCATAGGAATTGTCAAAATTCGTACAAAGAACTTATATATATATAGTTTATATATATATAGTTTATAGTAAGTGGTTATATCTCAAGATATTTGCATGTATCTAACTTGCCTAGCTTCTTCCATCAACTATAGCAATGGAAAAAGCCAGAGCTCCATTTGAGGGGATAATAAAAGATTTCAAAGGAAGAACAGCTTGCTATAAGCAAGACTGGATTGGCGCACTTTGTACAGGCGTTAGGTACATTCTCCTTTCTTTTTTCATCAAAGATGATGTCCATAAATTTTAACTGATGGTGTCCATAATCTCTTTCAGGATATTGGCTCCAACTACCTATATCTTCTTTGCCTCTGCTCTTCCTGTAATAGCCTTTGGAAAACAATTAAGCACGGATACAGGTGTATCTTCTCTTCTCCTCATAAAATTCTTCATTCTATTCAATGAATAACAAAAATAAACTCACTTATGCTGAATATTGAGAATGAGTCTGAAATTTGTTTTCATTTTACGTTAGATGGAACCCTCAGCACAGTAGAAACTTTGGCTTCTACTGCCATATGTGGAATAATCCACTCAATTTTTGGGGGCCAGCCATTGCTCATATTAGGAGTTGCAGAACCAACAGTTATAATGTACACTTATTTATATGATTTCTGCAAAAAGAGGCAAGCGCTAGGCCAGCATCTGTTTTTAGCTTGGGCTGGATGGTAATGGAACTCAGTTTTTTTTTTCTAAATTGTTTAATTTTATCCTATTTCTTGTGATAGAAGTTTTTCTTAATACTTGTTCCATCAATTGCTTTCACAGGGTTTGTGTGTGGACGGCTATCATGCTTTTCCTTCTGGCAATATTCAACGCATGCAACATCATTTGTAAATTTACTAGAATAGCCGGGGAACTTTTTAGTATGTTGATTGCTGTTCTATTTATTCAGGAGGCTGTAAAGGTATTAGTTTATTTGATAGATAAATCTGGGGATGATTCAGCTAATAAATTGAATATTGTAGTTAAATAATTTGATATGTGAATCACAGGGAATGGTTAGTGAATTCCGGATTCCAAAAGATGAAGATCCTAATCTGGAGGAGTATAAGTTCCACTGGCTGTATGCAAATGGGTTGCTTGCTGTCATTTTCGCATTTGGAGTACTTTTCACCTCCCTTGTAACCAGACGAGCAAGATCCTGGCGTTATGGCACAGGTAAGTGACTAATGGCCTCATCGTTTGATAAATAATTATCGGTGTAAGATCTAATTTACCTGCTCTCTTCTTTGATGACATTGGTTACAGGGTGGTTACGAACTTTTATTGCGGACTATGGTGTTCCCCTTATGGTCTTGCTGTGGACAGCATTATCTTACAGTGTACCTGGCGAGCTTCCTTCAGATGTTCCTAGGAGGCTGTATTCTCCACTTCTCTGGGATTCTGCATCATTGCACCATTGGAGAGTAATTGTGGTATTGATTGTTTGATGTCTTTATTTTTTTGGTATTATTTTTAGAAGATTTCAAAAGCATTTTTTCTTACACTGAAAATGCAGGATATGCCTAAGGTCCCAGTACCATACATCTTTGCAGCAATTATACCAGCATTGATGATAGCTGGTCTATACTTTTTTGACCACAGCGTAGCTTCGCAAATGGCACAGCAGAAGGAATTTAATCTCAGAAACCCATCTTCTTACCATTATGATATCTTGTTGCTTGGAATCATGGTAAAAAATATGGCTTAGTTAATCTTTTGCTTTTCAAGTTTGTTTTCTTTCCAAGACCCCTTTCCCAATCGATATCTGATATAGGATATCCTGCTGCTGCTTGTTAATTGTTTCAGACTTTGATTTGTGGGTTGCTTGGACTCCCTCCTTCAAATGGCGTCCTCCCACAATCCCCAATGCACACCAAGAGTCTTGCAATTCTCAAGAGGCAGGTGGGGTGGAAGTTTTCAGAAAAATTGTCTACCCATTGTTATCAAAACAATCTATATTTACTGTTTAGATTCACTGGTCTTCCACGTGGTTGTAATTTACAGCAAATACGGAAGAAAATGGTGAGGAGCGCCAAGGAAGGCATGAAGCAGCATGTAAGCAACTCAGAACTATATGGAAGGATGCAAGCTGTCTTTATAGAAATGGACACATCTCCAAGAAAGTCAGATTTGATGAGGAATTCTTCAGTACCTAAAGAGCTGGAGGACTTAAAGGAGGTTGTGATGAATGCTGATGATGGAGGGGATGCAAAGGGAAAATTTGATCCTGAGAAACATATTGATGCATACTTGCCTGTCAGAGTCAATGAGCAAAGAGTGAGCAATGCATTACAGTCACTGCTTGTGGGTATATCAATGATTGCTGTCCCTATTCTCAATAAGGTACCTACCTCAGTTCTTTGGGGTTACTTTGCCTACATGGCCATCGACAGTCTACCAGAAAATCAGTTCTGGGAAAGGTTGTTGCTTCTCTTTATCACCCCTCGCAGACGTTACAAGTAAGTCATGCACCTTAAATAAAACCTGTACAGATTCTGTTGTACTCTATGAAATACGACGCGGGTTGTTTTCATTTTTTATTTGGTTAAGCATATGATATTCTTAATATTCTTATGCGCTTATGGAATGGCATTGGCAGAGTCCTGGAGGGTGTTCATGCATCATTTGTGGAGTTGGTACCATTCAAGGCAATTGCTATGTTTACAATCTTCCAGCTTCTGTATTTTCTGGTTTGTTTTGGGATAACATGGATACCTATAGCTGGAGTACTGTTTCCTCTGCCATTCTTCCTTCTCATCGGTGTAAGACAGTACATTCTCCCCAAGATGTTCCATCCTAATCATCTTCAGGAATTGGATTCTTCTGGGTATGAAGAAATTGCCGGTGCTCCACAGCTCAGGGTATGTTTTCTTCCCTTTGATCAAAGTACTGAACAATATAAAAACAGAATATGCTTCCTCAGTGGCCCCCTAGCGAAATACTCAAATTCCAAGTACTTGGGCTGATTGTGACTACATTGTTGGAAATTTTATATCAATGATATTTCTGTCAGGAAATGGAAGCACCTGAAGATGGGAGAGAGGAGAGTGATGATGAATTCTATGATGCTGAGATATTGGATGAATTGACAACCCACAGAGGGGAATTGAAGCTTAGAACTGTAGGATTTAAAGAAGATAGACATTATCAGGTAAGAAAAATATTCCATCTTCACATATTATTTCATTAACAGTTTCTAGTTACTATTTGCTCATGCTAGAATATGTGTGGTTTCCAGGTACATCCAGAAGATGGTTCCAGAATACAACGAGAACCACAATGATATTCAGTAAATAATCACCTCATTATGAATAGAATAGTGATTTCAGCCCTGTGTCTGACCGAAGAATAGACATGATCCTCGAAGACTGTTTAATAATATCTCTTGTATAGTAAGTCAAATTCTCGAGATTACTGGGAACAAATGTTAATCAAAGAAAAGCAACTAAGATTAGGATTGTATTCGGGGTAGGAGAAAGAAATAGAGCAAAGCATTTTGATTTTTCTGTTTTTTTCAATGTTTTTTAAGGTAGGGAACTTAGAGCCGCAAGGTTTAGCTGCTTTCTGGTCATTTCCTCTTATATATTTTGCTGCCGAGTCAAGAGACAAGAAATGGAACGAGGTTGGAGAAAGTGGATATGAGAAGAAAAGAAGACAACTTAGGAGATTCAGACACACAATGTACTACGTTTTCAAGGCCAAGTCTGGTTGTATTAGATTTTTCTCTAGAAAATTAATGCAATTTCATTCCATTTGCTTTGTCCATTTGAAATAATTTTTTATTTGCTATGTTCTCACTCTTTGAGGTAATATCTGTTCGGGGTTTCTTTCTTCTTTCAAGAGGTTTCATCTGTTCACTTTTTTTCTTCTTTCAAGAACATAAGGTGAAGAAGGAAAAATTTTGTTAGTGAAATTTTTCGTTATTTGGGTTAGTAGTTGCTGCTTTTTTGATATAAAATATTCTGTTGACAACATCATCTTCTTTATGCTATAAAATTTATTAACGTTGTCACTTTTGAGTATATTGTTATTATTATTATTATCTTCCTCAGTCTCCAATGCTTTAACAATTTCTAGAAGTTCCGATAGGGAGAAAATGTAACGACAATTTCTAAATCTGATATCTCACTTAACTATCTTGCTCTGCTCCAACATTTACAATCTTTCAAAGAGCAATAGTTTAATCCTTTCAATAACCCCTCTGTATGACCTCCAAAAGGAAAAAATAATAATATATAGAAAGAATGAAAGCAAGAATAAAAGAAGAAAGGACTTTTAGGATCCACCATCAGTCCTAGATGCATTATCCTAATTGGTTTCTTGAATTTTCACTGGCAGAGTCACTGATGAGAATTAGATGATCACCATCTCTAATAAGTTCTATATCATCGATTTCAGCTCCTTCTTTGGTTAGAATTTTGGTGGGAAAGAAGCCAAATTTTTGGGCAGCAGTGTTGAGTAACTCTTGAAGTGATTTCGGCAGCATAACTAGCTTTCCGGCAACTTCACCTTTTTCTGGGCAGCTAATAGTCACTCTAGGAGGATAACTGCTAAAATTCGGGAAGCTTTCAAATCTGCTTGCACATGTAATAGGTTCTTTCTCAACAGGGTCCTTCTCAACTGCATAAAATCCAAAGTTATTCTGTCAATGTATCATTCTCAAATGCCTAATTCAGGGATTATCATAATAACTTCAGATGCATGCTCACCAGTATTTGCAGCTGACATTATGCCGAACAGAGAATTGTGAAAAGTATTTGGTCTTCGCCTCCTATGACTATTTGACCATTTGATGTGGGGAACAGGTGGTACAATTTCAGGGGCATACGTAGGCATGGAAGAATCACTGCTATACTTCACAATGTGCTTTCCCGGCATTTGCTGCTGCTTTGGATTACTGAAAACCGGTGGTTTATTAGTCTCTTGCTTAGTCTGCAACATAATTTGTATGTCTTCATGTCCCTGATGATCCGCCAAAGCCCTTGGCGTCCAACCATGGACATCTGGCCTATCAATATCAGCTCCTTGGTCCACAAGGAACTTGACTATTTGGACGTTTCCTTCACTGATTGCAGTATGAAGGGCAGTAGTTCCATTGCTTGTGAGCTGTGTTACATCTCCTCCATAATGCACAATGTCATTGAGCAAATCTAAATTGTTTTGCTCTGTGGCAGTGCATGCAAAACGACCAACATCACCAGATGATATTGTTGCGCCATTTTCTGCCAGGACTTTAACTACAGATTTATGCTTCCCTAATATCGCTTCCCAAAGGGGAACACTTCCTTCTGAATCTGAAAGAAGAGTAATTAATGATCAGGTAGGTAATCATGTTCACATGCTCAAATTCATATGGGCTATAAAATGCCCAGATGATACCTCTAATGTTAGGATCTGCTCCATACTCCAGAAGTAGAACGACACAATGCTCATGCCCTTTAGATGCCGCAATATGCTGTTGAATAGACAACAAAAAAAAAAAATTGGAGATAAATGTAAGACCTCTCAGATGCACAGAGAGATGAAACAGGATTTCTATTTACATACGAGTGCTGTTCGTCCGTTACTGTCCAATTCATTTGGATCTGAACCTCGCCTCAGCAATTGATGCAACAATAGATCATCTCCTCTGACCGCAGCGAAGGATAGACTAAGAGGCAAGTCCATTCTGCCCCGAGCCAACTTTTGCTCCGTTTCTGTCAAAATTCCTTCCATCATTGGATCCCCCAAATCTTTCAAATGCTGCATCAATCACCGATAGAGAGTTGAATTAAGATAATCTATCTTCAACAGGACCCAAGTATTGATATTTCGCTTTTTGTTCTAAGAGAACTGTTAGAATCAAATATAACTGCTGTCCAAGCTACAGCATACCTGAAGAAGATTGTTCATGATTATTGTCCCATCTCCAACATTTGCCTGAACAAGGTTCAAGAAAGCAGTACGGTTCAAACGAAGCAGCTGACTCAATCTTTTGGTCCGGACCGTGAACAATTGCGGCTTATAACACAGCACACCAAGCTCACCAATAACATCTCCTGGCTTTGCCTCACCAACAACCTGCATTCAACCGTTGGAAACAGCATTTATATAATCATATCAAACTAGAAATTGTAATTTCTTTCCAAAGATAATCGACTAATATAACTTGTGGGAAATTATCAAGCAGATTTATATCGTTAACGTACCTGTTCTAATCCACCCTTTCTCGTGATAAGTTCCTGTTAGACAGACTAAATACATAAGAAACTGTAATTTGATGTAAATGACAACAATCAATAGAAGGCGAATTATATACAAGTCTGCGGGTGGAAAAAAGAGGGTAAGGTTGAATTCTTACCACAGCACCAGTGACCAATATGTACAAGTCTGTGGGTGCTTCATTCTGTAAAATTACATCTTCCTTGGGTGGAAAATACTCTGCCTTCATCTCTGTTACCTTCAAAATCAAAAAATTCAGACATTAAGGTAAAACAAAGTATCCAACTTGCAATGGAGAGTGATCTGTGTTTGGATGTGCATAATACCAGTTGGAAAAGTAAGTCGTTTGATACTCCACGGAACAAGTAGACTTGATCAACCAGTGAATAGAATAGAAAGTGTGAAATGTTTGATTGAATGGCTTTAGGAAGGGATTCAATGATCTCTTGCTGCTGCAGCCCTTCTGAATCAGTTCTGTGCCTCAAACACAAATGAGCAAGCATCTGATCTTGCAGCCGAACTGGTAATTGATTCCTTCTTGCAAAACTTGAGGCAGCTTGGATAGTGTCCCTCTGAAAATAAACCCAGATTAAAGATCGAAGACAAGCACTCGAACCAGTAAAGCTAAATGCTCAAGAACTCAAAAATTACTTACGAATTTCCTTGTGCGAGCAGTCCCATGGACAACCAGGTTGTTCATATTTCCAAGCAAGTATGATGTCAGTCCAAGATTAAAGAACATAAAGAAGATGTCGAATATCCTCTCCCTCGTATTCATAGGATGAATATCACCATAGCCAGTAGTTGTAAGTGTGGCTATGGACCAGTAAATTGAAGTTACATACCGAACCCACAAGCTCTGTTCTTTGAAGTCTCCCAAGGTTGCCCCAATCCACGTTTTGCTCGGGTCACGATAATGCTCAGCTAGAAGATAGAAGATGCAGGCAGCACAATGAACTGCAAACAGAGTAACCTACAACATTCCACAAAGCCTATAGGGCACACGTTACGAGAAAAACAAGAACCCGTTTTTGTTTTCTGAAAATACTCACACATGCAAGCTTTGAGTATCGAACTCGAGTGTAACTGTAGTTCCTGTCCTTTTCCAACCTGGCAAAAAGTCGACTGACTCTACGGAGACGCCACAGGCGAAGCATATTGAAGTAACCGTAAGACTGGAGTGCAGTGGGCAATATTTTCCGAGCAGCTTCAGCAGGGATAGTAGAGATGACATCAAAGGCTAACCAGGTTTTTGCGTATCTCCAAGCAATCTGCTTTGGGTTGTCAATGAGGAGATAAGTAGCTTTGTCGAGATAGGCAACGAAGAAGGTTACAATGATGTCAATAGCGAAAATTCCGTTGACAACATTGTCAGTTATAGCCAGAGCAGCGGAGGGTCTGTTCAGAAATCCAAATTCAAATGGGCACACCCATGCTGTGTAGAAAACTAAAAACACTAGAAATGTCTCCCACAATCTGCAAAATGTAACACGTGTATCAGCTAAAAGGTAAATCCAAATGGAAAAGATTCCTAAACCCAATCAAACACCCTAAGAAATCATATTATGCTTCTCCTCTAAAAGATAAACTGGAACCTGTAACGGGGATCGAAGGGGGAGATAATGAAACGACGGAGCGTAATTCTGCGACAGCTACGAGCAGTTACACCAAGAGAAGGAAGAATGCGGTCAGAGATGCTGATTTGGCTGCCTTCGTCTCTCGACAACGCCTCCGCCTCTTGTTTGTCCAGCCCACTTCCGCCTCTATCGTCACCTTCTCCGTCACCGTCACCACCCTTTTCACCTCCACAAAACAACACCTTCCTCTTCTTTCTCGTTGACATTGACGTAGAAAACTGGTTTTCTGGACGGAGCAACGATGGATAGAAGAGTCTAGCGAAGCGACAGAAAGCTAAAATAATTTGTGGTTCTGTAGCTGCGGCGACGCCGACACGGCGGGGAAAGACTGAGTTCTAACGCAAACGAGTGCGAGTAGGAATATATCAATTACGTGATTACGTACAGTCCCTACAAAACTCGGTCTGTGAAAGTAATTGACGTTTCTGCCCCCGCTTATTTTGCTAGTTGTTGGATCCGGAGATTTATACGACAAGTTCGCTATTTTTTAGTTTGCAAATAATGATCACGATTAATATACAATTCCGTAATTAACTAATAAGTAGTTAAAGTATATCTCTTGTTTGTTAATGCAATGTTTAATTAATAAAAGAGGCACAATGAATTTATAATTATATGACACATTAATTTTGATATTGCATTGATTATCATTAAATAGTATATAATATAATATTAAATCTTAGTTATATGTGTGTATGTGTGTGCTGAGATTCTTTAAAAGAGAGAGACGTATTGAAATTTTTTTTTTTTTTTTAATTTCTGTCTAAAGCGGCGGGTTTGTCTTTAAGAAAGCATCCGAATTTAACTTTTGTAATTTTTTGTGATTGAAGCTAGGGAGGGTTTATAATAGAAAAACTCAATCAAACGGCTGGCAGTCGCAATTAAATATAGAAAATCTTTAACGGGGCCAGTGATTTTGATAAAAGTGATATCTTAGCTTAGCAGTCCCTTCCCTTCCCTTCCCTTCCCTTCCCTTCCCTTCCCTTGCCTTGCCTTGGTATTTGGGACTTGGGACGTCGTTAATTCGATGCCATTACCATTCCTAGCATTAATTAAGCGTCAAATTAAAGCTGCATATAATATAATCACTTGAAAAAATAACTAAAGTGGATCATCTTGGTCATGTTTGGTTGGATGGCTTAGGTCATCAGAGGCGTGAATTTCCAGACTTAAAACAACCACCCCTGCATGGCCGCATCATAATTCACGAGAAATTGTTGCTGACATTTTGTTCCAAGAACTTGCATGTGGGAGTGGGATGACTACTTTCCTTTTCTGCACAATTCCTATTTTCTTTTTAAAAAGCGAATACTACTGTTACCTCTTTCAAATTTGTTTTAAATTTATGAAGAGAGAATTAATCGAGAAAAATTTTTCAATCACAATTTAAAATTTAGTAGGAATTTATTCTAAATTTTAATTAATCATTTTCAATCAAGAAAATTTTGAAAATATTAGAATTTGTAAAAAAAAAAAAAAAAGTGAGAATGAACGTCAGTTTTATAATTGATGAGGTGTTATAAGAATTTTTTTTGGGTTATTTCAATATAGCTTAGTTCGTTAATTGGTATATTAAAAAAAAAAAAAAAAAGACTTTGTAGGTATTTTGAAAGGGTGGCTGTAGCATTATTTATTTATTTTTTTAATCACAACAATGCACATTGCTGATGAGAAGCAGGCCCATTATATCTAATTTAAATCCAATAACGGCCCACTACAAAATTAAGGACTGGTGTAGTGTACTTAAGAAAATTTGAGGGTGCATAGTTGTTATCACTCTTTTAAGCTAAATCCAGGTCCAGTATGGAGCCGTTCTATCGGTGGCCTACAGAACGGATCGTTTCGTTGAACCACAAAATATCGGTTACAGAGTCTGCGAGAGAGACTGAATACAGAAGTCTAGAGGCAGAGAAATCACCGCTCAGGGCAACGTTGCAAAGCGAGCGAGGTAGCGAGTAGCCAAGAAGAATGGCATCGTTTTTGCAATCACTCATAGATCCAAGGAAGAACTGGTTTGCAGCTCAGCACATGAAATCCCTCTCAAAACGCCTCCGCAAATACGGTTTGCTTTTCGAAACCCTAATTATGTATACATCATCTGATTTGTTTATACGCGTGCGTATTTGACTGAATCGAGAATAAACAGGGCTTAGATATGATGATCTGTACGATCCGTACTACGATTTGGACATAAAGGAAGCGCTCAATCGGTTGCCGAGGGAGATCGTCGACGCCCGTAACCAGCGTCTCAAGCGCGCCATGGACCTCTCCATGAAGCACGAGTACCTTCCAGAAGATCTTCAGGTATTCTTTTTGTTAAATTTTTAAAAGAAATGATTAGTTATTGAGAAATATAGACACTTAGATTGAAAACGTTTTATATTTCACTAACCTTACTTCTACAATAGAAATCCGTTAGCTGTAAGCTCGTTTGAATAATGGGGAATATGAATGAGAACTAGAATGTCAAAAAAATATTATTCTAAATTATCAAAAGAATTCATATTGTCTTTTTACATGAGATTTCGGGATTTTTCTATTTGATAAGATCTTAAACGTTTTCAAAGTATTGATGTAGTGTGATAGCTTCAGGTTGGTGGCAATTTGTGAACAACTTGGTTATGATATTGTGATTAAGTGATAAATTGTGTCTTTTGCTCATATGTTCACTTACACATGCATTTAGTTGATTTATATAATTGTTCTGCTGAGTTTGACCAGAGGTTGAGCTTTAGTGGATCTTATACTTTCTCTTTGAACTCTTTGCAGGCTATGCAAACCCCATTTAGAAGCTACCTTCAAGATATGCTGGCACTTGTAAGTATTTTAGAAGGATATATGTACTATTATGCATCCCTTCTCAGTTTGCACTAGAAGTTTGATGTCAATTTGCAGTAGACATTTAGTTTCTTCTCTTTTGTTTTATTCTTCTTTCCATGCAAATATGATTATTTAGTTTCTGTTAAATTGGTATTCGTTATATTTACGGTTGTAGTTGTGGCTCTTTGTTTACAACACACAATCATTTCATAGAACTCCATAGATGCCATTCAATGATTGCATTAATGCAATCCAGTGATTTGCTTTGTCAGTTTTCTAAAAGGCTTTCTTGTCTCGAGGAACTTAATATCTTCTTGTCATGGTGAATCTCTTTGCAAATTTGAAGTAATGTCTTTGGCAGAGGACAAGATGTTGGTCACATAGTATATGTTTAAATCATTCATGTTCTTACTGTTGGTAGATATCTCACCTTGTTTAATATCCTTAAGTAACCATAAACAATCACAAGATTTTTGTTCTCCATTAATTATTACATGTGGCATTTCTCAGGATTTAGCAGAGGGTTTCCTTAATAGGATATTTGATTATTTGCTCGGGACTGAGGCACCCAGACATGAGAATAATGATCCTCTGGATGCGCCAAACTGGCATGTTAAATTATCCTTTTAGAAGCACTGTGCTTATATTGATGCTCTTAGCACCATTCTAATGCTAATGGTCCACTTCATCCATCTAAAAAATTCATTTCTATATTTTTCCACCAGTGCTGAATATAGTTCAAAATTTTATACAGTGCTAGGAATTATCTTTTTCAAAATGTTCAAATGTTTGACCATCTCTTGGAACTGATTTCATACTCAGGGGAGCATTATGTGTTTTCTATCTACCTCCTTCCATCCCCTGCTCTCACCCCCTCCTCCACCTCGTCCCCCACCACCCACCACAAACAACCCCCCCCCCCCCCCCCCCCCCCCCTTTCTTCCTTCTCCAACCTCTGCCTCCGTTCTCTCCCTCTCCCTTCCCCCCCCGTCCCCCTCTCTCTTGCTACAACAACTGAAAGAGACTCTCAATAACTTGGATGAATAAACAGACATGTGCACTTGCACATACACTTGAAAGAGATAGATACTCTCACTCATGAAGAAATACATACATACACCACAGGCACACATTTGCAGTGCATGCATGTATGTATATTTGTATGTATCTGTATATATATATGTATATATATATATATATATATATGTTCATTCATGCATATGTATGCATGTAAATACAACTTGAACAATCTGTGGATTTAATCTTGTTCTCCTAGGGGACGGTGACCTTGAGTGCTAATGTCAAAACCATACTGATATTAATTTATGCAGTTTCCTTGAATATGTTGTTGCATCTGTATAGATATATGTAGAATTATTAGTGCTTAAGCTGGTTGTCTAGCATACTTTCTGATTTCCTTTTGTTGGGTGTCTTGGTGTGTACTTCATAAATGAAAAAAACACCTTTTGTCTCTCGTAATATTCTGGTAGTAAGTCTGTCTTACTATAACAAGAAGAAATTAAATGAAAAAAAAAAAAAATCACTGAAATGATTCCCAAGCAGTGAATACACAAATTCATTGAAAGTCTGGCTTTGTCTAGATCAGAATACTGAGCCCATTAAGTTTGAAGTTCTGCTAACGTGTCTTGTTGCTTGTGTTTTTCAGGTGAAGAAAGAGAGAGCGGAACGTGAGGCTTTTGGGGCTTTGCCTCTCTACCAGCGAACAATCCCATAAGCATCTGGTGTGTCATGTAGCTGTTAAGTGAATCTTTCAGTCGTTGCAGAATTTTTTGGAAGCTGGCATTTCCCGTAATATGTGTCATCATTTTAGTGTTATTAGTACTTGGTTGTCATTTTACCGGCCATTTTTTGCAATAAATGTGGACAGCCAAACTTATAATTACCAACTTATGTTTGCTTGCAATATAAATTCTCTATGCTTTTCTTGTTGAATGCTGAGACTCTAGAGGCTGTCAAGACTGATTCATCCCGACATCCACAATTGTATATGTGGGATACAAGGTGATCAGTAAATACGATCTGCAGCAACATGTAATTTTCACATGTTGCTTCATCAGCTGTCTGATCATTGAAGCTTAGATTTGCTCGAATATTTTCCACAATTTTATTTTATTTTATTTTTCGGTGTTTTTGTTTTGAGCGAAAACCAGTTAAGTTGTTTTAGAGAGAGTGTATTGTAGTGCTTTTATTACATATGGGTAGCTCTCTATATACATGATCGAAGCTCCAGCCGTAAATTTGACTTGACAAATCATTAATCCAGCAATTCTCTTCGGTGGACGTAGATTTGTTGGAAGGTTGTACGCTGATCTAAACTTCTCGGAAGGATGGCACGAGTTACGTAGGTTCTAGCCTAAAATGGCTTATATAGAGGGCAAGGTAGATGCACCATTTGCATTTCATTGTTATGTGTTAGAGAATGTATGCTCGTTTAAAGACCGTTTGAAGTAAATGGGGGTGCTGGCGCTACTATTTGTGATTTTTTCTTTTGTTCCGTACAAGAACAGTTCCGTTTCTTGACACTAGTGTAGAAGAGAAGACAGTAGATGAACCGCTGGCTAAATTCTCGAACCAAAAACCTCATTCAATGTCCCAAGACCATGTGATAATGTAGGCTCCGCAACTACTAACATAACGCTAACAGGATAAACATAAGCAGTAATGCATTATGTATTATGTGTGGTGGTGGCGGTGCCGGTGCCGGTAGCATCAGCAGTGGTTGGTGGAACCCATTCGGGATTCTGTATTGTTATTATTATTATTGTTAGTCGTTGACTTGTGTTGTGCACTATGTAGCCCATAGGCCTTCCCTCAGTAAATCCGAATTTTGTTATTGTCCCGAGTAGAGCTGCGTCGCAAATTTTACACGCAGTTTACTCGAACTTTAACTTGGTAGTACTTCAGTTGGCAACGCAATGGTCGAAAGTGGGAGTGTAATTGGAGTAGAATTTGCCCCGTAAGTGTAATATGGGAGGGCTTCATCACTCTGAGTTTCAAGATATACAGGACCTGAGCCGAAGGTGCGTAATCTTGACCTGTGCAAAATTTAGTTTAATAATTTTGTTGGACATGTGCATGTGATTCCGGGAGGCCATGCTTTTAATGCAAGGGATGGTCTTGTAATAATAAACCCATCCTCCTGTTTGTCTATTCTCCTCCCACTCTCAATCCCTTTACAAATTTACAAATTTACTCAACAATATTATTATGAATAGAAAAATATTCTCTTTTTTCAATTACATTACATTGAGCGAATGTCAAGATCAACGGTACATGGAGAAATTAATTTGACAAATCACTCTCTGTCAGTTGTTAGGGTGTTCTGCTTCAATCATTGCAAGTAAGTAGGGTTGCGGGATCTCGATTTGCAATCCCACTAAAGATTTAGTTCATACTTCATACGTTGAGGTCGAGTCTATTTATTTTAATTAATTAGATGGCCTGGTCCTGGGTATCATACAAACTCAATCATCAACATGAAATGAAATTGTATACGAATTTCTTTATAAATTAATCCAAATTAAACAAGGAATACACAAATATCGCTATCATGTATAATTTGATGATTGATAATTGAAAGAAGAGGGAGATGTACTATGCACATTCAGTTATATGAAATCGTCCATTTAAGTAGTTTGTTTAAATGTAACCATCTCAATCAATGATTCTACTTTCACATGAATATGGTTGGTCATCTGCAAATTGCAATATACACCACTTGACAAAGTGGGTGGTTTTGAAAAGCCAATTCCTTATATATATATATGTGATGCTTAGCTAGCCATTCCAATTAAATTTTTATGCCATCTTGTAATATCAACTAAAATCATTTGCAAAAAAAGCGAAAACATAACAACTTTTAGATTTTACCTTATGTTGTTTTAAATCATAATACAATTAGCACTACAATTCTAAACAAAAGCTAAATATAAATGCGAGCTGATGAATTCTTATATAAATTTATTCATATAAATTAATATAATAGTGTTATATCATCACCACATATCTTATAATTTTATAAAAATAAAAAAGATTATATGAGATATGCGATAACTAATATAACTTCACATCATTAGTTTATATTGGTAAAATTTGTACTTTTTTTATATAATTTTTTTAATGATAGTTATAAATAATATATTTGAATTCAGATTCTTTTCTAATAAAATTTAATTTTATAGTTAATAGCTATTACACAATATTGTAGAAAATATAAAGTCTCATTATTAATAAATATATGGAGAAGAATTCAAATCCCAAAAGAATTTTTATCCTGCACATTCATAAAATAAATTATACTAACTAGCTAGCTTGATGATTCTAACATTTCCTAGAGAAAAAATTCTGCAATTTAGTGAATGACTATTATGGATTTATTTGGAGCAATTCCCAATACTAATAAAATAAAGCTTAGCTAGCAAGGCAGAAAATATTTTTTTAAAAAGATAATAATAGAAAAAGTAGAAAAATAATGAAATTTCAAGTAGAACAAATTTTGAATCGATAAACCAAACATCCCCCCAATTTAGGAAGAGGTCTCATTCTTATCTTCAAAACAAATTAATTAAAATCTTATTTAATGCTAGACACGTGATCAGTCGGCTCCCTTCCCTTGTCTTTTTTCCCAGCTAAAGGTTCCTAAAAACTCTGCCTCTCTTTGATTTATCAATAACAAATTATTAAGGATAACAAAGCAATTTAAGTCAAAGTTTTTTTTTCTTTTTTTTCTTCTGATAAGGAATGAATTAAGGTGCTTTTGCAAAAGTCCTTTTAGGGTTTTTCTTTTTTCCTCTTCATCAGTCATCATCATGGACATGGAGGGAGGGTCGTTGTTATATGTGCTATTTGTGGGCACATTTACGCATCTCTAAAAGGCTCAATACGCAATGAGAAAGCACTTTCAGAAAATCACTTTCAGATTGATGATATTTGTCCCAAACAATCTTTGCTTGCATGAATATTATGCATGCATTTGCTCAAAAACTGGATTTCGTCGTCGGCATTCATTATTTTACTTTCTTTTTAACTTTGTTATATGTATTATATACACCTACTACTACAAAAATAATAATAATAATAATAATAATAATAATAATAATAGGGATAAGATTAGAAATCTTTTATTTTATTAAAAATTTTATACCAATTCTAAATTATGTAATTAATACATAATTATATATTTATAATTAATGTATATTTTAAATATAATTTTAATCGTTGAATATATTTATATTGAACGATTTACAATTGATGTAAAATTTTGTATAAAATAAAAAAAAGTACTGATTTTATGCTATAATAATAATAATAATAAATAATAATAGTAATTTCCATGTTGCGGCAGCTAGGTAATCATCGTACTTGTGAATGAAAACAACAAATTTTAATATTAATAATTGTTTTAAATTAATTAGAAATAGTATTATTAATTGTTTGATTAAATTTCCGTGGAGTTGTGACAAATAAATTGTATGCGGTGGGGTTTTTTTTTGGGTTTTAATAATTGTATTAAACATGAATTTTGGCATTGTCAATGGTGGAAGTTCCGATGTCTGTCCCATATTTGCTCAATACGAACTAAATTTCAAATTGAAACTTTTGGACCCATTTACATTTTTTTACTCATACTGTCACTGCCTTTCTTTACTTACCATGAATCTGTCAAGGAATAGAATTCGAGTCCTCCTTTCTTTCTTTCGCAATACCAAGAAGAAAATCTCCAATTAATTAATTAATGAATAACAATTTCGTTAATTGAATTTTTTTTAGAATTAACTAAGAAAAAATTACTCGAGTTTGTGTGTTTTCGTTTTGTATTATTATTAATCGTCGAGAATATATATGATAACTAAAATAAAATAATTAAAGGAAATCCGAAAACAAACAAACAATGAAAGAGACACGTCAGTTATAGGGAACTTGGTTAATCTAAAAAATCAGGCTACAAGTACAAAATAAATAAATTATTAAAACAAAAAAAAAAAAAGAAAATAAGAGAGAGAAAATCCAAAAAGTAAAAGACAGAGGGTGCTTGATATCAGGCCTAAACTCGGTCATCCACATGCAATGCTAAACGGATGATCACGATGATACAAAGATATGTGGGTTGTGATGAAAGTCGGCCCACAATATCAGTGCAATTACATACTTTTTTTTTTTTATTGTAATATATAATATAATATAATTTAAGATTGGACAGGGCCCACAAACATGAAAGCCCAGCAACAAGCCACGACACGAGACTTTTTGAGGTTTTTTTTTTTTTTTTTTAAATGTAAAATAAAAATGTAAACAGGCATGAGCCAGCCATTGATTCCGTGCAGCTGAGATCTTTAGTATCAATCCCATTGTAAATGATGGGGCCCTTCTACCACCTCCCCATCTCCCTCGACTGCGTCTCATCTCTTTCCCCCCACTTTCCTCGTGATATGTTTCCTTCCTGTCAGCTACTAAAATTTCAAATCTTATTTTTTTTAATCTCACCATTTCGTTCTACCAATTTCTTTTTTTAATTTTATTTTTCTAATTGTTTGATCGTCCGTCAATTTCCAAAAATGCAGACTAGTACTATGAAATTTATATATATATATATATTAAAATGATTTATAATATATATATATATTTTTTTTTTGGCAAAAGGGGAATAATACTTTATAGTAATATTATAGGAGATCCAAATGCGAAGCTTCATTGCGTACATATATATATATCTATAACTGAAGAGAAAAAGAACAAGAGTCAAATGGATTTTGCCTTGCCTCCTGGTTATATATATATAATATATATGCGACATCTGTCTTGGTATAGATTGAATCCGCACACCAACATAAAAAAGAGAAAGTGAAAACACCCCTTTCATAGGTCACATGTTATGTGAAATACACTCTTAACTAAATCATTCATTTAATTTCAACGGGACCAAATTTTCACCATTTATATTTTAACTTTAGTTTAACGACCCACATTTATATACAACCTTTCAAGGATATCGTGCTAATGCATGCTTGTTTCCAAGCAACGCTAAGTGTATTTTTTAATTTCCAAATGATTGATCTCTCTGCACACCTTTAACATTAAAGTTAAACTTTCAAATTATAGCTATCACCAGATAAAATTACTATTGCT
The DNA here is from genome assembly GCA_022749755.1 of Azadirachta indica. NCBI lineage: Eukaryota > Viridiplantae > Streptophyta > Magnoliopsida > Sapindales > Meliaceae > Azadirachta > Azadirachta indica. The sequence continues at coordinate 15,471,077 of CM040446.1, forward strand.
GTAAATTAAATGATAGCAAAAACATTTATCTATACAGTTGAACATACAACAAGTAGAAGTTTATTGACCAAAAAAGGTCAAATTTTTGTCCAATAAAATGGTAAATAAATCAATCGTAACATATCAGCACAAATTACGATTTATAAACAAAATTTCTTGAACCATTTTGTATTACTATTACTCATTTATCAATATAATTTAATAAAAAATTTTAATTATAATATTCTGCCAAATCCTTTTTCATTCTCCCATTTCTCTCAACTTTCAAAGTAACCAATTTAACGATATGCGTCTTGTTCTCACTAAACTCAATTAAAAGAAATAAATGTAATATTTTTATTTGATGTTCCAGTTAACATGTAAAAAAAAAAACACTGTTTTAAAACTAAACATAAATTATTAGTTAATCAACAGAACGACACAACATCTAATGGTAAAAAAATGCTTCGTTTTTAGCAACATATTAATTAAAAAATTGTAGGCCACAGGGAATTTCTGGCGGAATCAGACATGTGTATATATGCTTACAGTGTAATCTAAGCATCCGGTTTCTTTCAATTGTAGGTTCGGTTACAAATATTCCCGTGTTAATTACAATATCGTAAACACGATGAAGCCATTAGCCAATATTATTATCATACGTGTTGATCATTCTCTCATAATACTCTAACGAGGGCTCTTTGGTCATTTTACTTGTAGATGAGGGGAGAATAATAATGGATTTCATTGTCGTATAACCAGCCTATTTGACTTGATTTCATAGTAAATATTCACCTGACAAACTGATTTTCTCAATTATTTGGGATAAATGTGTTTAATTCATTTTATGAAAATTCAAAACAAAAAAGAAAAAATAAAAATTTTAAATTTTGATAAAATTGTAACATAAGAATAAAAAAATTTAAAGTTTGAAGATTTAAAATTATTACACAGTAGAAATGTAGAATGAATATGGATATAAATTAGATGACAAAAATGACCTGTAACAAGACGTAACTAAAGCTGGGCTAGAAGTGTCGGGGTCTAAGCATGCTGCTGCAAGTGCATGGGGAGTCAAACCATGTGACGTTGAACAGTCCTGGGCCCCCACCACAAGACATCCTGATTTCCGCCATTTTAATTCATTATATAATTACCAAAAGGGTAATTACGTAATTCGATTCGAAATCCACCCTTCCCCACGTGAAGATACGGTTAGAAAATGGCATTTTGCGTTATTTTGTCCAAAATCCAAGGGCTTTCTTCCCCTCGGTCATGCATATAACACCCTGCTCTCTCCTTGTTTTTCTATTTGTATTCACTCCCCAACTCTCTCTCTCTCTCTCTCTCTCTCTCTCTCTCTTAATTTCTCTTTGAAATCGCACAACTTTAAGTTTTAAAACAATGCGAGGTTTCCTCCTGTTGTCGGTGCTTCTGTTTTCTTGCCACATCGCCTTCTCCATCAGAGACGGTAAGCAAACCATTCATTACATATACGTACACATACATACACATACATATACATATACACGTAGGCAACTAACTGCATACATACTTAGGTTGTCCGGAATAAAAGTTGCTGTATATCTGTAGGTAAGACACTACTAACGATTTATGTCTCCGTGTTCTGCTTTGTTGTTTTGGGTTTTGGCTGGAAGGGAGGGAGGAGAGTGTTGGAAATGACCAAAACCACCTTGCGCGGATACTTACTGGGATAAAGTTTCATAAATTTAGGTTGACGCCGGAAGGAAACTTGATTGCGTTACTGATATATTTACTTATTAGCTGTGAAGTTTTCTGCCGAATCTTCAGATAGTAATTGATAGATAATTCTGTGTAGTTATGAACAGTCAGTCAAAGATTTCAAATTTCAAATTCTCCAAAGGGTAAATATGCCATTTCCGATAGAACGATAAACTGTACTCTCCACCTTTCTGTGCTCCTGCTCATTGGTAATTGCACTGTGTGTACAGCACGATATATCCTCTTTTGTATGCCTTTTGGATTTGGAACTTTGTATATACATCGCCGCTTAAGCTATATATATCATATATCATATATGGCCACTTTCTCGTGATCCTACCATCATGTAATTAATTTGACGTTTAATTAATTGCTGATCTAATAATATTCATGGTTAATTCCTTATTTGCTCCAGGACTTCTACCAAATGGCAACTTTGAGCTCGGCCCAAAACCCTCGGACATGAACGGCACGGTAGTTCTTCGCCCCAATGCAATTCCAATGTGGGAAATTTCAGGGTTTGTGGAATACATAAGATCAGGCCAAAAGCAAGGGGACATGTTGCTGGTTGTCCCAGAAGGAGCCTTTGCTGTGAGGCTAGGCAACGAGGCATCAGTCAAGCAAAGAATCAAAGTAATTAAGGGCAATTATTATTCTATCTCATTCAACTTTGCTCGCACTTGCGCCCAAGAAGAATCTCTGAATATTTCCGTGGCACCAGATTCGGGTCTGCTGCCTCTGCAAACTTTGTACAGCAGCAATGGTTGGGACACGTATGCTTGGGCTTTCCAGGCTGAATATGATTATGCAGAGATTGTTTTGCATAATCCTGGAGTGGAAGAAGATCCTGCCTGCGGACCACTCATCGATTCTGTTGCCGTTAGAGGGCTGTATCCTCCTAGAGCATCTAATAGTAAGTTCTTTTACTTTCTTCCTCTTTCTCTGCTTTTGAAATAATAATTTGTTTTCATCATTGAAATGGTCTGTGAATTACTTATTGAGAGTAGGTGGCATGATGTTAAATGCTAGCTAGGTGAATGATACAGAGAAGTTAAAATAATTTCCCGCAGGCATCTACCGCTGGTTTGCCCGAAACCTTTTTCTTGCCTGACCCAAATTTGGAAGCCGGATGGAAATTTTTTCCCGTCCATTTGCAGTGGGGACTAACTGCATTAATGATGGGGACAAATATCAAATCGTTGGTCATTTTTATTCCAGGAATTAAATAGCATATGTTGGTGTAGACCCGTTAATTAATTAAAGCATAGATAGACCATTCGTTGCATGAAAAGATAATAATACAATTTTTTATGATTTCATATTTATCTAATTTATTGAAATATCTAATTTATCTTGTAATATTAAATTTTAATTTTATAGTAAAGAATAGTATTGCTAATTGATATATATATATATATATATATGTGTGTGTGTGTTTCAAACGTTATATCAAAATTTTGATTCTGAATGATGAATTTTTATAATTTTTAAAATTGCTTATCACTTTGGCTGATGAGTGATACGATGAAAAATTTGAGGTAACATTTCAGACAACACCGACAAGGATTATTATTTTCTTATTTACAAAATTTTAAACACATTCAGGGACCCAAACGTTATTAACCCAATTACCGAATTAAAATTTAAAACATCTATTCCCCCGCTTCCCTCGATGATTATTAATATTTTCCTTTTTGTGTTTGTGCAGAAAACATTCTGAAAAACGGAGGATTTGAAGAAGGACCATATATTTTTCCCAACACATCCTGGGGTGTTTTAATCCCACCAAACATCGAAGACGACCACTCTCCTCTTCCAGGATGGATGGTTGAATCTCTGAAGGCGGTCAAGTACATCGATTCCGATCATTTCTCGGTGCCCCAAGGAAAAAGAGCAGTAGAACTTGTTGCTGGAAAAGAAAGCGCCATTGCCCAAGTAGCTCGTACCATCCCTGGCAAAACTTACTCTCTGTTTTTCGCTGTCGGGGACGCCAACAATGCCTGTGCAGGATCAATGATCGTTGAAGCTTTTGCTGGCAAAGACACAATCAAAGTGCCCTATGAATCCAAAGGAAAGGGTGGATTCAAGCGTGCAGTGCTTAGATTTGTGGCTGTTTCTAACAGGACCCGGATTATGTTCCTGAGCACGTTTTACACCATGAGAAGCGATGACTTTTCTTCTCTGTGCGGCCCTGTTATTGACGATGTGAAGCTGCTTAGTGTTCGCAGGCCATGAAAGTGAAAGCCATCATTGTGAAAGCAAATTAGATGCATCTGCATGGCTGCATGGCTGCTTGGAGACGGAGACGCAATGATATTTTATTTTATACTCTCTCTCTCTCTCTCTCTCTATATATATATATATATATTTATATATGCTTTTGTTATACTAAGAATGCTTTTGTTTCAATGAAAATGAACGTTTTTTCTGTGTGAGTTTAGCATAATTTTATCGACAAAATAAGAGTATACTAAATTTATGTCAGGATGTAGTATATATATATATATATATATAGCAGTCTGATTTTATCAAGTAGTTTATGTAATGTATTGTATCAAAATCAATGGAAAAAAATAAATAAAAAGTAATTGTTATCAACGGCCTTTTTTTGTCTGTGTGCGCTGTTTCTAATGTTATGATGAACTGATTATTTTCTTTTTAATTTGAGCTTAAATAAATTTTGAAATTTTTTTTTTTTCGCATGTTTGCATAATCAATCACTAAACTGAACTGTATTTGCTTAAAGAAAGTAGAGAAAAAAAACTTGAATTATAACCAATGAAGCAATTGACAACTTATCTTATAAAAATTTTAATATAACATGTTCAAAATGAAAACTTTTTACTCAAATTTGTACACAAGTACTCTTTGGTTTGTTTCTTTTATTATTAAGAATATTTTGCAAGACTTCAAATTCAGCAGACAAATATTAAGTACCCTACCCCGTCACGCCCCTTTGTGAATAAGGCACAAGTAGGTGCAATCGGGAATAAGTGGGGCGCGTATAGATTGATTCAAATACAAAGGATTAAACCTAAATTTAGCCCATTAATGTGAACGGCAATGATCAGGTCACCTCAAGTCAAGCTTCCGTCCATCAAACCCGTTTGCCCAATTCAAAGCAGATATGCGACCCAAGCCCACACGTAAAAATCACGCAGAGACAAAATCAGACGGTGGAGCGAGTCGCGTCACCTTAAAGCTAAGTAAGAAGTGAAAGGCAGCTGGGCCAGGATCCCTTACAACACGTAACACCCATTTCACCGACATACACCAATCATATATAAAAACTCGACAAAGACAGACAATTCTCAACCGCGGAGATTGGTCAATCCCCTGTAATCTATTACAGTAGATCAAATCTCGAAACGATTAGGGTCTCGTAAAACCTCTTATATAAACCCCTTTACGAAGCCCTTTCTAAACACCAGCTCGATTGAGCGCACTCTGAATCAAATTCAAAATCCGAACCCTTGAAATCAAGTGATGGTAAGATTCGATGTCTCTCTTTCATTTTTTTTTTTTTTTTTTGGCCTTCGGTTCTCATTATCATTTGATTCTTGATTTCTTGATCTGCATCGTGATGTATGTTGATCATTTTTCTGGTTATGTTTTGTGTTTCAGGCTCTACCGAATCAGCAGACTGTCGATTATCCAAGTTTCAAGCTTGTAATCGTCGGCGATGGAGGAACCGGTAATGTTCGATTTCGTGTTTTATTTTTGTTAATAGAGGAGAAAAATCAGGAATGACGTGTTTTATAAATGCAGTCTAAAGCCTGAGAATACAAAGTAGTAACATTGGTCTTGAACGCTTCTATGGATTTAAAATTTAGGGATTGCGTTTAGCGTGTTTGGTTGAGTAGAATCAGTCGTCCGAAGTCTAATGATTCTCTGCTGTTTATTTCTTTAGTTGAAATTTGGGTTTTTTTTTTTCTACGGTGATTAAATTTGAGTCAGGTTTAGACTGGTTTGCAAAGTTTCTGTTTGTTGTATTTATAACTATGAGTTAATGCAGGGAAAACTACCTTCGTGAAAAGGCATCTTACTGGCGAGTTTGAGAAAAAATACGAACGTGAGTTTTCAATGGCTTGTGCTTTTTTTCCACATGTTTTTTTTTAATTCAGGGTAGTGGAAACTATTTCAAGATTTCCCTTCTTTACACTTTTTTGCTTACATGCAGCTACCATCGGTGTGGAAGTTCATCCCTTGGACTTCTTCACTAACTGTGGCAAAATTCGGTTCTATTGCTGGGATACTGCTGGGCAAGAGAAGTTTGGCGGTCTTAGAGATGGATATTAGTAAGTAACTACTTGCCTGCCTTTTGTGTAAAGATCAGTGGAAAAGTCTTGTGATTTATTTATTTGTTATTGTATGCAGAGATGCATCTGCGATTTTGTTGAGTCCTAGATGTAGTAGTTATGTATGATGAAAGTACTTTTTATAATGTAATGTTGGTTATTTTAGCAGTTGTAGTTATAATCTTTACTTCTGTTTATTAGTTTGCTGAACCGAACTTGCATACTGTAATTGTTTGTTTTCAAAAATTTGCTTCGATAAGTGTGGCTTGGATGCTAATCATAAGCTTGTTCTAACTCTATATTTGTTGACTCTGCAGCATACATGGGCAATGTGCTATCATAATGTTTGATGTTACTGCTCGGTTGACATACAAGAATGTACCAACATGGCACAGAGATCTCTGCAGGTTTGTATTAATATCAAAATGTGGTTTCTTTTCTGGTTTTTTAAGTTGTCGACCTTTCTCATGTTTATTTAATCCTTGTGCACCTTTCTGTTTCCCTTTTCAGGGTTTGTGAAAACATCCCAATTGTTCTTTGTGGGAACAAGGTTGATGTGAAGAACAGGCAGGTGAAAGCAAAGCAGGTTACATTCCACAGGAAGAAGAACTTGCAGTACTATGAGATCTCAGCTAAGAGCAATTATAATTTTGAGAAGCCATTCCTTTACCTGGCAAGAAAACTCGCTGGGTAAACACTTGTTGATTTCAATTTTCCACTGCATAACTATCATCTGTTATTGTTTCTATGAAATGCATCTAGATTGCTAAAAACTGTGTTTTGGTTGCAGGGATCCCAATTTGCATTTCGTGGAGTCACCTGCACTTGCTCCTCCAGAGGTGCAAATTGATTTGGCAGCACAGCAACAGTAAGTTTTTTCTCTTATAACAACCTTTTTTTGTATTGCACTTTGCACACACAGAGACATGTTTCAATTTGCCAACTTTGTTTTGCAATTTGTTGGCTTTTATCGCTGTGCTTTGCAAATTTCTGCAGGCATGAGGCTGAGCTTGCTGCTGCTGCCAGTCAACCACTCCCAGATGATGATGATGACACCTTTGAGTGAAAGGAGACAATGGGTTGCGTGTTTGTTGGATTAAAAAGCTCAAATATTGATTGTTTTGAGGATAATTTGTTGTGTCTTTTGACATGAGTTTTTGGAGTGAATCATTCCTGGGTTATTGTTAGTTTGTCACTGGGTCTCTTCACCGGGGCCTAATTCTCATGTTTTGGTCTATGTCTGCCTTTTGTTTTTGTGCGAACATTTGTGATGTTACTACTGTTAAGGGAGCCATCCAATTTTCTCTGGGATGTTTAAATGTTGCTCCATATTCCCGCCTACTCTATTATTAATTACTGTTTGTGTTAATAGTTGAAAATCCAATTTATTGCTTTTACCCGCTTAAAATGTCTTTGGTTTAATCCTGCATTCTCGTTTAATAACAATTTGATAGAGCCGTAACGCTGCAGCGTTGCAAAAAGAATACGTTGTGTGTGTATACGACCACTCTGTAATATCAGGGAAACCAAAAAAGACAATCAATCCAATAGTAGCAGCCGTGTCAGAACACTTGTAAGAGTTAAAATTGTTTGATTACAATAGCAAAAATCTTTGCATGCAGTTTGGCATGGATCGAAATGTGTCCTGTGCTCTCCTTCGGTAGTTTCAGGTCACCAAACTTGCCCACTGAAAATGCCTGTCGTGAGAAACTCCCTATAAACGCCTAAAATTTAGATGGGCAGGTCGTAACAACGGCTGTAAATTAAGGCTGGAACTAGAACAATATTTGCACAAAATGAAGTCATCTCTTTAATAATTGCACAAGAAATAATCTCATCTTTAAGGTGACAGAAACCATGATCTCCAATTTACGCGACACGGATTTGATGGCACGCAGATCTCTCTACTACTTAAAGTAAAATCCTACTTTGGATGCTGAACGAATGTATGAGTAAAAAACAAAGTCTTGCTCAATAATCATAAGGCTTCATTGTTTCGGTCAACAAAGATATCTTGATCATCTTATAAAAAGTTCAATCTATTTTACAGCCTGTTATACAGCTCAAATGCCAATCCAAAACTCTTGTATTTTATCTCACTGAATATTTTCAATACCTCTTTTAGTTTGTTGCGACTTGTTTCTTCACCCTCAAGAGTTAGAACCTGCAGAAAGCAAAACAGTAGAACCCAACACAATTAAGAGATTAAGCTTCAATTATTTTATATAACTCTAACCCACATTTCACCTGTACAACAACACTCCGAATGTGTCTCCATCCAATATTCAGCATATAAAAGCACCAAATGGTCCTCAGTTTACAAGCCTCAGGTTCCCAAGAAAAGACAAAATACTGCAATGAGGCACTAAATTAGAACTACACCAAATTAACCAAGGAAAAGTAGCCAAAGATATACAACATATAATCACATAACCTAGGTACAAAGTATAAATTCCTTGCGAGGGCTTGAATACAAATGTCTCATCAGCTCTTCTGCAACAACAATGTAATAATCATATCTGATGTCTTAATAAACACTAGAGTCCGCTATGCGAACATCGGTTCCCTCTGTTCCATAAAAGATGAGTATCGAATCCCACTGTGCATTTCTGATGATGACTTTTGATAGCACTAGAAATGGCAGAGCAGTTTTTTCATCTATTTTGCCAAGAAAAACAGGTATCAAATTTCCGAATCAAGTTTGTGAAGTAATTCAATATTTTCCCCAGTTCTAACTATCATGCATCTTTGCTAACACATCCTGGCAATGAAACACAGGTCTGTCAAATATTTTAAATGGGTAATACAATATTCAAATAATCCAAATCAAACTCACCAATTAGCCAAGCGGTGGAGCCTCCTGGCCATTTGTCAACTGGAAAAAATCATGGGTCTTAAATCTTATTAAAGCCAAAGACTGATCCACACCAGAACACATGCTTTTATACAGTAATTAAAACGACAAAACAAAAATCAGCTGAGTCAAAAATGTCCAAAGGTGCATTATTCAATCTAAAGTTAGATAAGTGACCTTAGAATTCTGCCTTTTTTTTTTTTTTGGGGCTTAGAACAGGGTGAGTTGATAGTGCCACAACACCTGAAATGAACTTTATCATCAATCAAAAGAAGATTATGAAACCAGTGGGCAATGGCTTTCCATCAATTGTCTTAATTGGAGAGCATTGGATGCTGATATTGTGCCAAGGGAAATGTTGTAAATCCCAGCATCATCTTTAGACCTTTGGAAGCAAGGCATGCATGCCTCCAACACTGGCCCTGGAAAACGCAGGGGGATATCAATAGCATATTCAAAATGAAATTTTCAATGCTATCAAATGGCAGCAAGAAGATCCATCTATTCTAGATTAGATCCAACATCATTTGATAAACAAACCAATGACATCTTAACTTCACTTTCAAGTTGAGAATACAAATGAATGAAACAAATCACCAGTGAGCATTTGATTAGCGAAAAGATACCATGAGTATCAATACCAAGGCTTCATAACCCACAAAAACATTCAGTAAGCAAGAGCTTCTATATTTTTGTTAAATGTTCCATTAAACATCTTGCCTTGCACTATTGTAACAGGATATTCAACATCTAGTTATTTATATGTGCATATAATCAAAGTAAAATATTTGGTAGTCACCCTGGTAGTGAGAACATAATTAACAGATGCACTGATATTGGGATGTCAAGCAAATCCATTGGAGTATAAGTTAAAAATAATATCTTCAACAATCTGCCAATAATTAATCACCCTCACATCATATGTACAAACAGATTCAAAAGACACAAGTGAAATCACAGAGTGCATGTCCTTGGAAGCTGCCAGTTATCTCAGAGCAGTTTAATTAACACTAAATGTCTAAGATTGCAAAGTTATTCAAGATCTTGATTTAGAAATTACAAGATTACTGAAAGAAGTGCACAAAGAGAAAACTGACATAATGAGACTGGAAATTTCTACTATTAGGAGTATTGGTACATAATTTCCGTGTTACAAATTTCCACTGTCTAGGCAATCATAGGTATTAACAACTTTGATAGAGCTACAAAAATTGACAATTAAAGCTGCTTCTTACAATATTGTAAGGCCACTATAGGCAATGAAAGAAAATTATGTTATCAGAAGGGCAACATGTAAAGTCCCTAGACTCAAGACTCACTCATATGAAGGCTTGTACGAGCAGATATTAAACTCTTTAGCTCCATCAAATGTTCATCATTTGTAATGTGAAGTGTAACGCGGAGATTTGTCAATAATGCTTCTTGTTCCCAACTTAAGGGACCAGAAGCATACAATGCCTCTAGAGTACAACGATAAGCATGCAACTCTAACCTATGGATTATTGCTGCTACATCCTCTCCTAGAGGAAGGGGCAATTTTTCTTCCTCATCTCCACGGCCAGAAAAAGATTCAGCTTCGCTACTAAGGGCAACTGCATCTTTACAAGAACCTGCTAAATTACGACTAGACAATTCAATTGGACTGTCACTAATAACACTACAACTACCAACAGAGCATATATCACTATCAGAATTGTTAGCTTCTGAGCTCCTTCCATAAGAACATTCAACAACACAATATTCTCCCCCCCTCTCTGTTTCATAATAACCATTTGTTTGATTGTTAGAGGAAGCATGCATGTATATTTCACCCCGATTTTCTCGTGGGTAAGCAACAGCATCTACCTTTTTTAGTAAGGAAGTGGGATTCCTTGAAATCACTCGTTGGCGCTCACTCTCTTGCTCGATTGCTCTCACTTTCTGTATGTTTCCTGTACATGCTTCAGCATAAGAGGAAACAAAAGGGGAGGCTCTTTTCAATGTTCTAGCTGAGACAACATGCGACTCCTGAAAATCAGTGGTGTTCTCACCAGCTTGCACTAACAGATTGTTGATCTTCTTAGAAAAGTCTGGTGTTGATATCCTATTGGACTTCACCATTTCCGAACTCCCTGAACCCTGTGCACAACAGCCAACTGAAAATTAGTTATAGGCAAAAACGACCATAGCAAATAAAATCAGTCTCACTTTCTGTATTGCTCTATGCACACTTGCATAAAGCAAAGACAGAGAAAGCGGGGTTCATAAAGTCCAGATGACCAAACAAGACTCAACCAGTCAAAAGTGTTGCCAGAAAAACATTCACATGATCAAAGGCGAAAGTCGTTCACAGATACATATGGCCACCCAATCACGATAAATGAAAAAGATAAAGAGGGCCCATCCAACTCTGACAAAGGACGACAAAGACAAATGAAAAACTCGAGAAAGCCCCTCAATTTTTTCAGAAGAACTTCCCACCACAGAAAAGATAAAAACAAATTAAAAGAAGAAGACATAAATGAAGATGCAAAGGAAAGAGAGAAATTTACCTTTCCAATCACAATCCATTCACCATCCTGCCATGATTGACGCACCCTGATGTTACGTTTGTCAGTTTGGAATTCTCGTGAAGACCCCAATAACCTAACCAAATAGTCCTCTCCACTAAGAAACTTCAAAATTGTAGCAATTTTCCAGGAAAAATCATCAAACACCTCCACCACGTCTCCAGCCATCCAACTCTTCACACTTTCCAAATGAGGAGGACAAGGCCTAATTGCCTTCCTTGGCACCCTCTCCACAGCTGTCTCATATGCCCTGCCCGAATGATGAGCATATTCAACACTGTAATTGTGCCCATTGCCTGAGATAATTTCGGCACACCGCCAGGCAGCAGAAGGCAACTCACTTTTGAAAACCTCAACTTTGCTCCCTTTCTTGAATCTCATGATGGCTTAGAAGTATCTGCAATGACAGCCAATAAAGCTATCTCAATCAGACATCAACATGACATGTGCTTGTTAAAACCACTGAAGCAAGAACAATGAAATAAAAGAAAATGTTATTGCAAGATTTAACTCCCAGGTATACTTTCCGAGAAAATAAAAAGCAAAAAGTTTTTAAATGGGACTCTAATTATCTCAATAGAGCTCTGGAAAGATAAAAGCTCTAACAGAAAACTTTACCAGAAAATATTTTTCATCATAACAAGAGGAAACCAGAAATTGGAACAGCTCAAACATAATAACACCCAAGTACTGCAGTAATTGATAAAGCAAACACGGTTCTGATTATGATCTATAACTACTGTTTTCACCTTTTGCCCGCTAGTCTCTCAAAGTAAATAAAGTTTTGCAAAAACTGAGATTTCTATATTTAAAAACAAAAACCACTCAAAAAAGATTAACCCTTAACAGTGATCATTCTTATTCGACAATATTTACTGAAAGTTCCTAAAATTAATTAATTAAATCACATATTGTCACAAAAATCCTTAAAATCGTCTTTAAAACTAGAAACAACTCAATAAAAATATCAGATAAAACAATCAATCAATCAAATTAAAACAACTAAATTAGACAAATAACCCAAGTTTATATCATCCAGTCAAAAAAATTAAATAAATTAGCAATAAAAAATTAGAAATTAAGCTTCACCGACCATGAGAAGTAACAAACAATCTCCTTAATAGACCATCTACATCTCCAAAAATAAATAAAAACAATAACAGCGTCAAATTAACAAAATTAAAAGTTCAGTATTCAATACCCTAACTAACCTTTTACGACAATCGCTCAAAAGCCCTGTCGAAGGGATAATCGCTCAAGATTTCTGTGTATTGTTCTCTTAAGGAGAGAATGTATGAGTTTTTGTGTTTTAGGGTTTCTGATTGATTGGGAAGAAAGAAAATACAGAAAATATTTTTATTTGCAGACAGCAGAATGTTTATTACACCCTTCTTTTTAACTAATGTACTATTATTTCTTATTTTTTTTTTAAATTTAAAATTTATTAAAAATATTTTAATATTTTTAATTTTATTATTTTTTACATTAATTAAATTAAAAAAAATTGAATTAAAAAAATTAAAAAGTAATAAAATATTTAAAAAATAATAAAATATTAATTTAAAAAACAAAAAATAATGGACATTTGCCCTTTATAAGTTGAGTAAAATTTATTTTTTGATTGAGTAAATTTTATTTTTTATTATATTCGGTTTTTAATACGTGGGATTTAAGTTTAATCTCAACCAGACAGAAAGGTGGAGTGCGAAGTGCGCATACCCCCGTGCCACCTATTTTCTTCACTCGCATTTTGGAGCGTGACAATCACGCGTTGATATATTTGATTTTTTTTTTCTGAGAAAAATAATTGATTTGACAAAATAAAAAAAATTTAATTTGATGCCCAAAATTATAAGTTTACTCGAACTTGAATTTTATTCTTAGTAAATTCATTTACTTAAACTCTGTTTTAAGATCAATTTACAGGCGATTTTCTTAAATTTTATATTTTCAGACACCTCATCAAATAAGATTACATTTATATTATTAACAAAATTTATATTTCAATCCATATAACATACATGACATGATACTATTAGAAACTACGTATCATTCGTAACATCAATCTAAATATTTTATTCTGATTTTGTAAATATCGGATCTAGGACAATAGCTGAATAATGAATAAGATACCTTTGAATTCGGGTAAGCTGTGTTTACCAAGCTAATTATGATAAAAAGAAATTGCATTCTTTTGCGCGCATTAGTATTGTTCTGGTGTGAACAACCTGGAAACACCTTTCTAATGTAAAATGAACTACTAAATCAACCTGGAACAGAAAAAATGTCCGTCTATCTATCCCGATAAAAGAGGTTAAAACATTATGCTTGTTACCGTCTCTTTCTTCTAATAATTGACATTGTCTTTACCACACGTGGGATTGCCGGCTTGAAGGGTCTAATTCTCTTGCTGAAAAGCAACACATTCCATTGGCTAACAGAGGAGTTTCTTCTCTGCAGGTTTGACATTCCTCATAGCATATCATATCATCCTGTAAGACGAATATGAATTCCAGGACATCTCAAACTATGTGAAACTTGAAAGCATTGTAATCTCACAACCTTGTAAGATGCAAAATTTCAGATATCAATCAGTTTCTGCCTCACCCACGTGAAACAAGTATGCATAACTGAAATGTCGTTTGTTCAAATTCATCATTTTGCAACTACCTATATGCTTTTCTGTATTCCACAAACTGGATTGCTCCACATAGTAATCAAACTTATAGAATGGCATTAATTTTACAAAAATAGAACATCTTGCTTCTGCCACAATATTCTATGTAAAGTCACTCTGCATATCTTCAATACAGTCGTCACCAAATGACATGCTTAAATCAATTATTTGCATCAAAAGTTAATTGTCAACCTGACCTTGTATTGTCAGTCTAATGTACATATTATCAGAGACAGAAAATTTTGACATTTTGTACAACAAAAGTTGGAATGTCTCATACTCACTTCCTAGAAAGACTACAGAATTCCATAAAGATTTGAGTACTCTGTGAAATCTTTACAGTCCCACGTCAATGACTCAAGAAGGGAGACTAAGGAACTCAACCTAGCCGATTAACAAATAGAAAAGGACTGTACCTCAAAGATACAGTTTTGTAGATGGCAAAAGTTGCAATGTCTTGTATTACAGTTAATGAAGTACTTGATAGGGGGAAGAATCCAATCAGAGAAAACAGGAATTTTGAAACCACCAAGTGATTGGTCATTCAGACCATTGTAGGTCCACGAAGAGATTTTTCCCCCTTCACTTTACCATTTACAAGAATATCATAGGTCGTGTCATCAGGTTTAAGTCCTTTGTCAAGCATTTCATTGTGCAGTCTAAAAGCCTCCTGCAAATTCCCCTCCTTAAAGCATCCAGCAATCAATGTGTTATAAATTAGAACATTAGGAATCATACCATTCCTCTCCATCTCCTCAAAAATCTTGCGAGCATTCCCTAGCTGTCCTTTATTACAAAGACCATTTATTAGAACACTATATGCAATTATATCCGGCACTATACCCTTGGAAAGCATCTCTGAGTAAAGATCTGATGCAACGAGCAATTTACCTTCTTCTAATAATCCAGCAATTAATGTAGTATACGTTTGTAAATCACAAGGAATCCTCTCATTTATCATTTTCTTATACATGTCAAGTGCTGCTTCCATGTTACTTAATTTCCGGAAGCCATTAATCATGCTGTTGTAGACAACTGCATTAGGAGAGAGCCCGACTTCAAGGAGTTCAGACAAAAGTTTACTTGCACTTTCCATATCTTGTCTTTTGCAAAATCCATCTATAAGAGCACTGTACACAGTGACATCCAGTTCAAGACCCTTGTTTACCATCTCATTTCGCATTTTCAGAGCAAGATCAATGTCATTGTTTCTGCAAAACCCATTGATCAAGATAGTGTAAGTGACAACATTTGGGGAAAGTCCACTTTCACACATCTCCCTGTAAACTGTCAGTGCAGAGCTGATACTACCCTCTTTGAAAAACCCATCTATAATGCTGTTATAAGTCAAACACATGGGAATGAAACCCTTCTCAACAAATTTCTTCAATATATCCCTGGCCTCAGATGTGCAACCAACTCTGCACAAACCATTAATAACTGTGTTGTACGTGTAATCTGTTGGAGAAACCTTTGCATCCTTCATTTGGTCCAACACATCCAAAGCACGTTCAGAATCACCCTTTTTAAAATACCCATCTATTAGAAGAGAATACGTGACAACATTGGGTTTTAAGCCCTTTTCAAGCATATCTGAAAACACAGTATATGCCGCATCCAAGTTTTTTACTCTGCAATATGCAAGGATCATGTTATTGTATGAAACTACATTAGGCATCACACTGCTGGACACCATCTTTTCCCACAAACTGCAAGCTTCACTCACCTTGCGCTCTTTAGAGAACCATGACAAGAGATCATTATATGTGAAAACATTTGCAATACCGTTGTCAACTACCTCATCAAAGAGCTTGGATGCCTTTTCCAATGACCGAACTTTCAAGAATTCCCGGATCAATGAATTCACAATAAAGACACTTGGCTTAATACCCATGTATTTCATTTGGGTGTAGAGTTCATAAGCATTTTCCACCTTGCCATTCTTACAACACCCTTCAATCAAAACGGCATATGTAACATTGTTAGGACTAGGACCATCTTCCTTAATTTTATTAAACAGATTCAAAGCACTACTCAAATCTCCTTGCTTGCAATATCCCTTCATCAAACTAGTTGCAACCACTACATTCATTGGCCTTCCACAGCTCATCATGTCATCCTTAAGCCTCAATGCCTCCATCATATTTCCATGCTTTACACAAGCCACTATAACACTCGTATATGTAACCTCAGAAGGAACCCACCCCATATCTCTCATCTCCTTCAACAGCTCACATGCAACTCTCAAATTGGGTTTCCTACAAAAAACCCGAATAGCAATACTATACGCCTCTGCATCAAGTCCTAGTCCTATAGCCTTTGCATCTCTAAAGTACTTCTCAGCCTCCTCGAGCTGATCTTCTTCTAAACATGCACGGATTATCACAGTTAGTGTAGATCGATCACCACTCACGCCTTTTAAAACTGTCTTATTGTACAATTCTTTCACTTCATCGATCAAATTTCTCTTTACTAATTCAGAGAAAAACATATTCATAATTCGAACCAAAGGAATTATATCACGCTCTAACATTCCGTTACAACACTCTATAGCGTCATTTATTTTATCAGCTCTAACATAACTATTCAACAAGTAACTGAAAACCCGCAAATCTAAATCAAAATCAAACCTTTTCGCACTTTCAATCAAATGATCAACAAAAACCATCGACGGGGGAGCTGAATCGCCTGAAACATATTGTAGAAGCAAATTACGTGCATGTCGATCAGTTTTCGGCTCTTTCATCAAAATGTGAAGTAAAACACAAACTGTATCAAGGCTTTTTAAGAAACCCCGATACTTTTCCGCCCTTTTGAAGTACTTCAAAGCCGAAATTGGTTCGTTTTTGTAGCTAAGAAGGGTGTTTATCAAATTGGTTTGAGTTAAATTTGAGGTGTCAAAAATGTTCAAGGTGAGATGATTTTGTTTCAATTCTGAGAGTGTTGGGTCTTTCAGGAAAGTTGGAATCTGTGGTGATTTCCCCGGGAAAATGGGTTTTTGGATGAAAATTCCTCGACAACGGAGATTCTGAAGAGACGGGTTCATCTCCGATTTGTGGTTTTGAGCGGATAGATTTAGGTTTTCTGAAAGAGCGGAAAACAAATGATGGGATTGGTGAAGAAGTGAGCGAAGATCTCATTGTACTGCGAAAACTACAGAATAAAATCCAGTGATTACTGGTCAAAGTTTAAAACCCTTGGCAGAACCCTTAGGATGATAAAAGAACCACTTTTGGAGGCATGGACCGGGCTCCGAATATTTTGGGCCTGGTCCAGTTTTTTCCCGCTCCCACTTTTAGTTCTATTTCTAGACTACACAAATAAGCGAGTAATTAATAATAAATTGTTCAGGCAAGAATAATTCCATGGAGCAATCGGATTGGAAAAACCAATCAAGAATAATTAATAATAAATGGCTGCTTGCTGCCTGCCCAAGTAATTAGAATATCAAAGTTTCTGAGTTCTGTGCTCCGAGTTTTGTCTCAAAAAATGAAAAATAATATTTGGAAGGGATTTTAAGACATACCTCCTCCTAGGTTTCAAACTTTATTATATGAGAGAAAATATTAAAAAAAAAAATACTTACCTGACCTGCTATATCTATTGGTCAACCATTATAATGAAAGATAATTTAATAAAATTATATATGACTTTACTTTTTTGCGGTGGATAGAAGCTGTCAAACCTTTGAAAGTTTTGCTTTTCTGTAAATCTAACTTTATCTTTCTTTAACGCATCCTCAATAATTTTTTACATATATTCCATCAAGATCTCTTCATTCTCCACTAAATTCATATGAATATTATGCGACTCTTGTGAATCTCCCTAATTTCTTCTGGTTCATCTTATTATCCAAACAATTCCAAGATGCAATGCAAACTAGCAGACTAATACAAAGCAAATTATTCAAAGTAATTCCATTGAAAGTGTTGCCAATGCTTCTAAAGGTTCAATTTTGCTCTGTGAGAAATTTTCAATGCCAAAACAACAAGAAACTATAAGTTGATCTCAATGATAATGGCAAAAGTTAAGGTTGTTTTGCCGATTTTTGAGTGGGAAGCTTGAAATTTGAGAGCATTCATGCTTAGTCGGAGAAGCTTGTGACAGTTAAGATTATATCCCAGAAAATGGCACTCACATCAGATGTTGGTGGTTTTAGAATTCGATTTATTCACTGGAATAAAATGTAAGTAAGCTTGCTCCTATTCCCAATGGACTCAAAGTTCCAGCGAAAGCAATGCAAAATTATCTCTTTTTTACGTGCTTCGTAGCAGACAAGTCCACCTCTAATCCCAAAACATGCAGTAAGTTACCCTTTCTTTTATAAATATTAATACTGTAGAGATTTGGTCTAGACTTGCATAGTTGATATGGAAGAGCATCACATAAAAGTACGACGCATCATTGCAGGCCTTAAAGAAAAATGCCCAAAGGTTTTGTTTTGTGTTTCTTTTCATTGGCATGTGTGATACACTGAACAAATTATTTTCAATAATTGAATGGCATTATAATCATTTAAATGTTGACTAACAGATGTGGATAGCTAGAGAGGAGGTAAGTGTTCCTTTTCTAATACATTCTCTCAATGTGATAAAGTCCAAAAGGCATGTGTTAAAACCCCTAATTTGGAATTGGCATATGCCTTGTTTGATACAAAGGATTGCACCTGATGTCTACAGAAATGGTAAATTACAGCCTAATATTTCCCCCAAAAGTACCTACTGCTTTTACAAAATTGATACAGCTGGCTCCATATAGAAATTCCAGCTTCCTGGTCTTCGTGATGCTGCAGGGTAAATGAATATGATCTAGCCCCAGTAATGGAGCTATAAGAACATGAAAAGCAGAAATAGCAATAAGTTAGTTATTTCACATCTGCCAATCCTGCAAAACTTCGTACCACGTCCGCATCTTTACAGGGAAAAAAGTGCATTTGCTTAATGGAGCACTTTGATCAAAGAAAATCATGAAGCCTGGGTCAACAGATACTGGAGTAGGGGAGCAACAACTGCTATACTTAAACTGTTCCCCAGCAATGCATATCTGTAGTAAAAAGAAATTAACTAATCAGATTCACTAAAGCCAGAAATAGTTACAAGATCATCTGTCAACAGGTGTTAGCTGATACTTCAGATTTCTCTTTATACATCAAAATTGTTAAAAGGGGTACAGGAAAAAAAATAGCATACCGTTGTCTAAGGCTTATGTGCTGTGGGAACTGAAAATCCCCCGGGAAAGAATGCAAATTAGCAACCTGATTATCAAATTAAGAACAATATATGAGTTTGTAACTGAAAATCCTCCGGATGATAAAAGATGCGTAAAATCTACCAACCTCCCTGGGGGTAAAATACCGAAGGCGTTGCTCCTTCAATGAAGATGCTTTCCCTTTATTCTTTGGCTGCATGTCAATTATATTATATATGAAAAGGCCCAAGCAAGATACTGTTACAACCTATGAATCTCTTAAGAAAAACCACATCGCACAAAATATAAGATAGACATAAATGTTGTTGAAAGGACAATAATGTCATTGCACACAACACCAGACACAGACCAAATGTGACATACCAAATTTATATTTTGAAACCAGGCTAAATTTAATCAAATCAATTTGGCTGGTTAAATATACCAAGCAGTAATGATGTCACTACATATTGGCAGATATTGGACAACATGTTATGTGAGCATCTGACCCTACAAGGGAGGATTTCACAGGAAATGAATATCTGCATTGGAATGCATCCGATAATATGAGGCAAGTAAGCATAACTCTACTATGAAACAGACATATCATCCAGTAAGCTAAAATGCTAAATATCAGAGACTCTACTTGGAACACAAAAATTTCTGAACAACTACTGTTTGAAGTAAAACCCTACCTGGACAGTAGCTAAAAGGGAGCCAGTACCTTTCACATATCGGTAATAGCTCTTTGTAAAACAACAGCATCGCTTTGAGTCTGGATAGACAATATCTAAAACTCTATTAAGGAATCTCTAGAGAGAAAGGGGTTCAATTTAGAAGAAAAGAAAAAAGAAATAATAATGCAGTTAATATACACGAATGCAATTATTAAAGAGAAGCAAGATAACAAGGATACCCATTGCACTTCCCCACTTTTCTATCAAGTTCAATGGAACAAGATAATTGCCAAAAAAGTCATATCCATCTTCTTCAATATTTTCTTCCGGAGCTCCAAAATCATCAACAGCAACAGGGTTAGTCAACAAACAACCAGTTTCCGTATTTACTTGGTCACTTGGGTTATTGAATTCGAGAAACCTCTCTACCGGATCACAAGACCGCAGCAACTTATCCCAGTTCTCTTCAGGTTGATCATCCTTGGTGTCCGAAATATCATCATGCGCAAACAGTGGGCTTGGAGACCACAGGAGCTGGCTGTTAAAGTATTCACACCTGAAAGATAAAGGTTTTCTTTTTGCCTGCATGGTTAATGAATACAAGTTAATTTTATAAATCAAACAACAGAAATAAAATTAGATAAAAAATAATCACTATCAGCGTATATATCCGCCAAATATAATGTGTCCTCACACACCCATCAAGACTGAAGAACCAGAGCAACCCAGTGAATTTCATGGAAAATTGGACTTTGAAACCAGCTGTGTCCATCATCCGTAAAGTTACCTTTACAACATAACATTGATGAAGAGTATCCTTCACAACTCTAACAGAAAATCCATTCACTCAAATAAAATATCTGATTTAATTCTAATCCATAACAGGGATTTCTACCTTTACTAGTCAAACATATAGGCAACAAATATTACTTAGGAAATACATGATACTATAAAACAGATAATGCCAATTAAAAGAAGTTATAAAATCCATGTACAATAGCACAGAACATTCAGACATGTATATGTGCACTGGCAGAGAGGAAGAAGATAGCTACCAGGCAAAAGTAGCGTGGCCTAGAATATGGCACTCCAAATTGTAGTGGGCTCAGGATAAACTCCTGTGTAATATAATGGGACTTGGCCAACACCTGAACCATTTTTGTATGTGTATCTGAGGTCTGCAAAGAAAAGAAACAAGAGAAAAGAAATAAGTGGATAAACTTTTTTAATAAAATTTGGCAAGTAAATTGAGCTGATATTGTCATGGACAGACCTCAAATCCAACAACATTTTCCACAAATAACATAACAGGAGGATTTGTAGTATCTGGTATAAGTTCAAGAATTTTGAGAAATGAAAATGCCCGAGCATCACCAGATTGCTTTTGTAGCCCTGATCATGAGATGCTCACCAATCAATAATATTATCCATGAAAGAGGAACAAGAATATGAAGAGCAGCATGTAACCTTGTCGAGTGTAGGGTTGACAAGGAGGGGAAAGAAGCCATGCGTGTGCCCCATACTTGTCAAGCTCAGCAGCAGTCAGGCTCTGAATATTCCCCTAAATTGACCATAGCACTTAAGATGAATAACCTTATTATCTTTACATCTACATATTTCAAAAGCTAAAGGAAAAAGCTTAGAATACCGAAGCAGCTTAACAGTTAAAAAAGTAATAACACCAAAGCTCCTACTTTTGAGCAGCAAATCAAAGCCTAAATACCAACAATTTGAAAATGAGTATTCAAAAAGATATCCTTTTAAGATAATTTCACGAGACATAACCACAAATTCTAAATGCATAAACATCGAAAAACATTTGTTGAACACCTTAAAGGCCCAGTACTAGCTATCTGTAAACAAACTGTAAAGGGATGTCAACTCTTGAACACTCTAATAGGCAAACACCAGAGAATTCACGCCAATAAAACATGAAACTTAGCTGTTTGAAAATGTTTGATTGCCTCTACAAAGTCAACTTTGTTGATGGAAACAAACAATGTTAGCAGAACTTCGCTAAATACACATTAGCAGTTCCTATCGACTTTCTCCAGCTCTTTTAACTATCACCAGCTTCAACTTTCACTCTCAAACGCAATAATCAGAGCCCAAAAAATGCTAACCAAAGAAATACACGAGCAAAATTCAATGAGACAAGAAACCAGTAAAAAGGTAAAGAAAACCTGATAAGGACGGTGACCAAAATTGTGCTGATAAACATCATTAGCCTTGTTATTTATGTCAAACGCTTCAACTACCTCTGCGTTCACGCCAGCCTTCTTTAATGAATACCTCTAACAAGAAATATGAACACAAACACCTATTAATGGTGTATCGGAGAAACCTACATGAGTACATGACAGATTAGGGTAAGGTACCATGCCACCGATTCCACTGTAGAACTCCAGCACCTTCCATGGTTCGCCTTCGGTTTCGGACAAATCCTTCTCCATTCGATCTCTCTGTCTTCGCCCTGCAGGGCCTGAGGTTTAAGTTGAAGGGCACGACATACTAACACTTTCTTTCAGATCCTTATAACTTTAACCAGAATTGATATGAAAATGACGAAGATACCCTTGGCACAGAAAATGACATTTGAATTAGGAAATTCCATTCTTAAGATAGTACAAAACCGTTAATCCATACTCGCAAATTTACGTTAACCTTCCTGAAAAACAGAGAGATGATTTGGTTCGGTTGCACTTCGCAAATCTTTATTCACTTCAGTAATTTGAGCAAACATTTTTCCTGCAATTTATAAATAGTAGTTCCTTTCTTACAACCAGCAATAATATTGCGTATTTGGTCTTTCAATTAATGAAAATCCAATTAGAAACAAAGCAAATAATTAGCATTATATCAACAGTTTGAAAATAACTGATGAAGATAGCAGCCTACAGACATTGGTTTCTTTTCCAATAATTTACTTATCAAGGTACAATTTGTTCATAAATATGTGAGATAAGATCCAAAAGAATATGATTATCAACTGTTACAAGATACTTGACACAAGATCATAATGGACCATCTTGGCCAAAGAATACGGCGGGTAGCTGGAAATGCAGCATCTTTCTACTATTTGCCCCACCATCCTTAAATCCACACAATCACCTGGAAAGCCTTGACCATATGAAGCTCCGGATCGTGTGCAATCTTGATTACTTATCATATCAATCTTCAAAACTGAATCCTGCTTGATAGGCATCAAATCATATAAAAGGTAAATTCAAATAGATTTTACAGCCCAAAGTAATGGTAAAAAGACACGAACTGCTTTCTGTTCTCAGGTTTTTCTAGTTATTATGATATTTCACACAAACCACAATCTATGTAAGCACACAACCTAAAGGGGAAAGGGATAAAAAGTACCTTGAATTCCATAATTCACCAATAATCTCGGCAAGAGCACAATCCGTCTTTGAAATGGTGGAATCTCTTAGCATCTCGTATGATGAATTCTCTGCCAACAATTTTTGATATGATCTTCAGTGCAGAATGACAATCACCGCAAACACGAAGATTCTTAATTATCCGAATTGGAGAACGGGCTGGGCTGCTGAGGAGACCTTGTGATACAGCAAGTCTCTCACTATGAACAAGAAGAGCTTCCTCCTTCCCTTCTTGGTCTATGTCATGTAGCACAAATCTCGTTTCTGGAATGTAACCAGCCTCTTTCATGTGAGCCTTCAAACATCTAATCTGTGCATATATCTTATCAGAGTCAGGATGGGATGTATCTCCAGCTCGATATTCATGGACCCTGCTCCTAACTTCTAGAAGATTTTGACTTGCCAATTTCTTCTTTTCTTTTTCTTTTGCAAGGTCTGAAACCTTGACTGGTACAAGACCAGCCTTTGACTTTTCATTCAAACAAGAGGGATCTAGCTGCTCAACAATCTCGGCACAACGAACCCCAAGCTCCAAATTTCCGTGAATTCTACAGAGATTCATCAATGTCTCCCAAACATTAACACTTGGCTCCATTGGCATTTTTTCAATGAAATCCAGAGCTTCGTCAATATATCCTGTGCTTCCTAGCATGTCAACTATACTCAAATAATGCTTCATGGAAGGGACAATACCATAGTCCTTGCTCATTGATTCGAAGTGCAACATTCCCTCATCAACATCACCCAAAACACTACAAGCAGAGAAAACTCCTATGAACATTTGACCATCTGGTTTCCATCCTCCTTGCTTGAACTGAGAGAAAAGATCAATTGCATCCTCTCCACGACCATTCTTAGCAAGCCCTGTTATCATAGTGTCCCAAGATGTCAAATTCCGATCTCTCATATTATTGAAGACTTTGAATGCATCATCCATAGAGCCACATTCTGAATACATTTTTAAGATCCTGTTATAAATATTAACTTTGAGAGGAGACAGCAATCTTGCAACATGTTCATGCACAGCTTTGGCTTCTTCTAGTGCCTTGGCTTTCCCACATGCCTGCATTAATTGTAAAAATCTAGGCAAATCCACACAAATGCTTTGCTTCTCTAGCAACCCCAAAACTTCAACACCTTCCTTCACTTTCCCCTCCATAAGAAAAGCATCTAGCTCCTGAAAAGTACCAGTAATTTGGCTACTTCCAGAGGACTCAGCCAATTCACCCTCAGGTTTAGGGCTAGTTAATACTTGAGAAGCCACTACCCCGTTATGCATATTGTTTGAGTTGGACTGACATTGTGCAACATTAGGATTCGGCCGATACTGCCCATGACTTTGGTCCCACTGATAGTGTCCAGCATTTTGGTTCTGCTGATGCACACTTGGACCATTCTGACAATTTCCGAAATTTCCAGTATAATGACTATTTGCCATTTGTTGATATTGCCCAGTGTTCTGCATGCAGTTACCATTAAAGCTTCCCGAATATTCTGAAAACCTTTGTGAATTATAATCATACTGATTCTGCATATTTGCATTACCTCCATAAAAGTCATTCGGATTATGCTGCCCACTCCAGGACATTTGTGCCTGCTCCCCAATAAGGTTTTGCTGTTGTCCATTATTATTCCAAATATACCCACTGAAGTTTCCATTTTGCTGAAATGCGTTATTCTGATATTCATTTCCAGTGCTTTCCTGGTAAACTCCACCATGCTTCTGATAAAACTGATTTGAGTTCTGCTCATAACCCCTTGTAGTCTCCCCATAAATTCCGCCAGACTTTTGCTTCGAACTCCCATCAGTTTGCCCATAAAAAACTTTAAAGTTTCCATTTTGACCACCAATACTGTTTTGCTTTTCACCTCTAAAGCTTTCGCAATACCTGCCATCGAATTCCTGATAATTCTCAGGGCTTTCCCTCGAAGCCCTGTTAGTATTTAAACACCTTGATTTTTGGTGAAAATCTATAGAGCTTTGCTCGGTATAAAACCCACTGGGGTTTTGGTCAAATTGCAAAGAATGATCTATATTATACCCATTAGGGTTTTGAAAATCTGATCTTTCCGCAGCAGTGCTGAGATTTTTCAATAAATTTAGGGTTTTGATTGAATCACAAGAACCGCGAGAAGAACATACCTGGGATATAATTGTGAGAGACCTGATTGTGAGTAGTGAAGCTCTCTGTCTGGACATTGAAAACTCGAAACTAGAAATTTACAGAGAGAGAAGGTTTTAGGAAGACTGATTGGTACCGAAACCGAAGCCGTTAAACGTCAAACCTTAAACCCTATTGGGCTGAAAATTAATTGGGCCCAATTATCAATGGGTTTTGGGCTTTGGGTTTCATGATCTTTTTTATCCTATCCTGAAAATATTATATACGTCAATAAGATGCGACGATGATAAGCTTTTCCTATAATAATAATACAAGATGTTGCAGAAACAACGCAGTGATTAGCAGACAGCCTGGACATGCAACAATGGCAATATATGTAGAACAGCAACAAAATGCTTAACGCATAAGGTGTCTGTATCTTTGAAATTAACGTTAAATTTGCTTGGAGTCCTCGTCAGAATTATACGAAAATGCAGTAGCGATGTGGTCCATTAACAGTTTCAATTCAAACAACATGAAAAATAGTAAAAAATTTCAAACAATGACAAAAATGGTACCGTCATTGAGACAGCTTATCGTCAGGATCAAACCAAAAAACACCTAGTAATAAGCTAACCAAAGTAGCACTTAAATATCCACTGTCAAACCTTGATTCTCATGTTTTTCGCCAGAAGCTTTGCAGAAATATAGGGAGTTGAAAATGAGCAATGGAGCCTTTTATCTGCCTGAAAATCTTGCTCCTGATGAGGCAAGTCCAGGATGGATGAACAAAGGAGATAATGCATGGCAACTCACAGCTGCTACACTTGTTGGTATGCAGAGTGTTCCAGGTCTAATTATCCTATATGGAGGAGCCGTGAAGAAGAAATGGGCAGTGAATTCTGCATTCATGGCACTCTATGCATTTGCCTGTGTTCTTGTTTGTTGGGTTATTTGGGGCTACAGATTGTCTTTTGGGGATGATCTATTACCATTCTGGGGAATTCCAAATGTTTCATTAGAACAAGAATTTCACCTTAAGCAGGCATTTATCGGAAAGTTTCCCAATGCTACTATGGTGTATTTCCAATTTGTTTTTGGTGCAATTACTTTGATTTTGATTGCTGGAGCTGTATTGGGTCGTATGAACTTTTATGCTTGGATGATGTTTGTGCCACTTTGGTTAACCTTTTCATATACAGTTGGAGCATTCAGTATCTGGTGTCCGAATGGATTTCTCGCCAAGAAAGGGATCATAGATTACTCCGGCGGATATGTGATTCATCTATCTTCTGGAGTTGCTGGTTTCACAGCTGCATATTGGGTATTTAGAATGCTTTCTTACCGGTACTTGCTAGCCATATATGTCAACAACTTCTGATATTTCAACAAATTTCATTGCAGGTTGGTCCTCGTCTAACCAAGGACAGGAAAAGATTTCCCCCAAACAATATTCTTCTCATGCTAATGGGAGCAGGGCTGCTCTGGATGGGCTGGACAGGCTTCAATGGAGGAGACCCGTATGTCGTAAGCACTGATGCTTCCTTGGCAGTTTTAAACACTCATGTATGCACTGCGACAAGCTTGCTTACTTGGCTCGTGCTAGATCTTGTATTTTTCGGCAAATCATCTGTAATTGGCGCTGTTCAAGGCATGATCACTGGTTTAGTTTGCATCACCCCGGCAGCTGGTAAGACCATAATCGTACACCATGCAAATTGTCAAACATTTGATGAAATACTAATACTTTCTAAATAAATATACGCTGCTATGCATCTAACATGAACTTTTTGTAGCGTGTTAGATGCAAAGAAAACTAGAATCTAAACAATGTTTCTTGCAAACGGATATAGGGGTTGTTCAAGGATGGGCTGCAATTTTGATGGGATTATGCTCGGGTTCAGTTCCATGGTTCACGATGATGGTGGTGCACAAGAGATCGGAACTTCTTCAGAAAGTTGATGACACAATGGCAGTTTTACACACTCATGCTGTTGCCGGCAGCCTTGGGGGAATTCTAACTGGTCTATTTGCAGAACCAAAGCTGAACTATTTGTTCTACGGTTACTATGGTCAATATGTAGGCCTATTTTATGGTTTTGACATGGGAAAAGTTCGTCTCGGATTTCGGCAAATAGGAATACAACTTCTTGGAGTTTTGTTCATAGTCTCTCTTAACATCATCACCACAAGCTTAATCTGTCTTTTTATTAAACTTTTTGTTCCTCTGAGAATGTCCAATGAGGATATGGAAATCGGCGATGAAGCTGCCCACGGGGAAGAAGCTTATGCTATTTGGGGGGAAGGTGACAGGTTTGAGAGTTCGAGATATGATGGTGAATTGCCAGTGACAAAGGAGAGAGCAGCAGGTCAAGTGGAATGACATGAAATCAAAACTGTGTAATTATACGTGTTTGTTTATTCAGAAGGCCTTGCAACCTGAAAAGCATTAACCCGAATAAAAGCATCGAAGCAACAATCTGTGTGAAGTGTGCAACCGTTTATTTCTTTTCCCTCTTGGATTTGTAGAGAGGTAATTAATATTAATGTTTACTTCTCATGTATTTTTCCTTATATATTTCTCATAAGTTTTTCACCTGGATGTTGGACTGTCAACAACCTTATCAATAGTCTAAAGTTGCAATGACTATCGATAATATATAATTATCACATATTACTTAAAATCTGTAATAACAAAATAAAATTCTCATATCAATTTGTATATAAATTTAATTTTGAGATATTATTTTAAATCACAGTAATTATATGTAAGCACCATAAGAATTAAAGCATAGTCCGTGTATGAATGGTATGGTTTCCATCAATTTTGTTAGACATTCAAAAGAAAATGCATATTTACCCAATTAAATGATTGTGACGAGGTACATCAAGTATTTCATATAATAGAAAATGCAAATTATAATAATTAAAAAAAGTAATGGTTAATACAATAATAATTATTATTAATAGTAGCAATAATAATTCAATTGATTTAGATTACTCCAATTTTTTTTATTGAATAAGTTAATTTCAGGATTAATTTTATGATATACAATTACAAATGAGGAAAAAAATTAATGGAGGACATATTCGTAATTGTATTAAAAGAAAGGGGCAATACAGATAAGCTATGTCCAAATTCGAGGGCAGTCGAATAATTTCACAGTTCGGCAGAAGTAGCTAGGCTCTTTTAAAAGCCGACTACTAGGTTTTTTCATCTAAAGCTCTCTCTAGCGTATCGTTTGCATTTCTTTTGTGGTTCTGCGTTTTCCAGGTGATTTAGTTTCTTGTTTCATTTTTCTGTCATTGACATTATTTTTATTTTCATTGAGCTTTTTTCTCTTTTATTTCGCATGTGTATTAACTTACCTGATCCGTAACCTATGGTTATAGTTGATTTTTTTTGTTAATCTTATTTTTTGTGCGTCAATTTGTATTAGAGATTATGTTCAGTGTATATCTGATTAGCAGTTAATCTGATTTTGTGGTTTTTGACTCTATTTTTGCTACTATATGTTTGGTTTTAGTTTAGGGTTTTGCGGGAATTCAACTAGGGTTTAATGTTCTAGTTTGAATTCGATCTGGCTGCTTTTATCATTTTCTGCAAACTATCTTCGCGGCCATTTATCTGGGTCTCTGGAGTGTTAAAATCACTCTATCTACATGTTGATTACTTTATTGTGGTTGTAAGTTAACTTTTGGGCAGAATTGCAATTTACTGTTTTGGAGTGACCCCAATAGATGCATTTATTTGTTTATTTTTTTCATTTTAGCACCACAGGTTGGCGTAATTTAACTATTGAGAAATTTGGAGAGCTTTGATTTTTGGTATCAATCAGCTGGTTATCTATTTATCTTGTGAGCTGCTGGTGTTCATTCATGAATCTGTGTTTGCTCATCAGATAGAAATTTTTTAAACTGGATTGATTTGTGATATATTAGAAAGCATAGATGGCGAATAAGAAGAATCCGTTCGTGTTTATGGATGTTTCAATTGATGGGGATCCTGTTGAAAGAATGATTTTTGAGGTATTATTATGCTTGTATCAAGCAACATTCTTATTAGGTTTCTGTGTTTTAATTTTTTGGTCTTTAGTTGATTGCTTATTGATTAGTATGTTTTTCTTTCCAAAATATTTAACTGCATAGTCTGGATTAATCAAATCGTATTTGGTTACACAGCTTTTCTCTGATATTGCTCCCAAGACTGCAGAAAATTTTCGAGCACTTTGTACAGGTAGCGCATGTATGGTTAATTTTGTTGTAACAGTTTGCATGTGATATTTTATCATTAGTCTCTGTCTTATCTCTTATAATTTTAATCATTTTGTTGTTTGGCTGATATTTTTAGAATTTTTATTGGATCTCAGGAGAAAAGGGAATTGGTCCAAGAACTGGCAAGCCGTTGCACTACAAGGGGTCCTTTTTCCATTGTGTCATTAAAGGCTCCATGGCTGAGGTTTGTTATATAGTCTTATTTACATTTAGTTTGTCTTCTTTGGTTGGGTTTAAATATTTTTTTTCCATTCCTTCTGAACGTGGATTAAAAGTGGTCTGTCTTTCAGTCAGTTGCTTTAGTCAGTTACTATTGTTTATGCTGTAGGACACAAGGCTGATGGTCACGACTGCTTTTCTTGTGATGTAGTTTTAAGGTTGTACTTACTAAGTTGTCCATACTCAAAATTTTACTAGCTTGCCATGCCCACCCAGTTTTGTGCCCTTTCATTGTCTTTCTGCTAACAGTTGTGCTAATAATTCGTCTTTGTTTTGCAGGGTGGTGATTTTGTAAAAAGAGATGGTATGTAACTTTTGCGTAGATTCTATATACATTTTGTGTGGTTATTTTGTGGCATGTCAATTTAGATATTCTTTTGCTGTTTCTAGTAGGTTTATGTAGAGAATCTACTCGTCTTTCACTGGAAGTGCTAGTAATGAGGTTTTCTTGGGGTTATAAATTATATAGGAAATTTACTTGTCAAGTATCATATTGAACTGATTGATTACCTACTAGTCATTTTGCTTTTCCAAGTACTGCTATGAATAATGGATATGGAGGAGTGGATCTGATCTTGAGCTCTTGATGGAATTATTGTGAATCAATGGCCAATTAACATAGAAATTTGAGTGAAAAGGTTGCCTTAGCTAGTGTAATGGATTTGGGAAAGCTATCCTGTCAAAAATTGATTATATAGAGAGTAATTGAAGTACATGGTTTACCTTGGAATGATTGCTTTTTTAATCCAGAATCATGTCATAGGAGTTTATTTTGTGTTCATCCTATCGATGCTGGGTTTTCCTGATTTCATGTATTTTCTGTGTTATTAGTTATATAGGATTGTAAATCAATGTGTTACTATGAGGTTTAGATTTTGATTAATATTTCAACCAGCCAGGGTAAGTGCAATTATGAATTTTTTGTGGAACAATACTGCTGACAGATTTGTTGTTCATTTTTGACTTTGTCAAACTTGGTTTCAAGTTACAAATTTCTTGCATTTGATTGGCTTACAATTTCATTTTTATGCGCAGGGACTAGTGGAGAAAGCATTTATGAGGGAAAATTTCCAGGTGAAAATGCATTCCTGCTACTTTGAATACACCTATAAGATTAACTTCATAATCAGGGTGTGAGTTTTGGGAATTTCATATAAAAGAACTAACATTTTCTTGTCATAAATGTGTACATTTCAGTGCAATGGTGGAGTTTCTTAGATGCAG
Source organism: Azadirachta indica (assembly GCA_022749755.1). Classification (NCBI taxonomy): domain Eukaryota; kingdom Viridiplantae; phylum Streptophyta; class Magnoliopsida; order Sapindales; family Meliaceae; genus Azadirachta; species Azadirachta indica. Next base: position 15,502,250 of record CM040446.1, read on the forward strand.
GTTATGATAATGCATAATTTGCATTATGCTCATTGATGTGTGTATTTGTAATTTGTGATTTGTGCATATTAGTTTATCTGAGTGGTTCCTGATTATGTATGATGAGCAGGTTGTGAAACGTTTGTTTGACTTGCCCCATTGCAAGGTGCTCCTTAATTGCTTCTTTTGGCTGCTGTTGCATACTTGGATATTATGTTGTTAACTTAAATTTTTACTCCAGCATATATATATATATGTATATGTATTTATGTATATGTATATGTAATGTTGATGTTTTTAATTTTAATTTTTCTTTTTCCATTTTTGCCACATTTGCAGAAGCTATATTATATAATAACTTTCAATTTTCCAAATAATGATTTCTTAATTCAGTTGCAACTTAAATATCTTTTCTCAAATGGTAAATGGTCAAAGTTCATTTGTAATGTATGAAAGATGGAAGTTATGCATTTAAAATTTGATAGTTTGAGGCATATTTAGATGTTATTTTGGTCTCTCTCTCTCTCTCTCTTTTCTTTTTTTTTTTTTATGTTACAGTTTGACTTAATAAGGTTTTTCAATAATTTCATTGTTGGTAACAAGTTGTAGCTATGGCATGATTTCAGATGAGTCACCCAAGCTAAAGCATGATGGACCTGGCCTCTTATCCATGTCTATTGCCAATCGTGACATGCTTGGTTCCCAATTCATCATCACCTTTAAGGCAAATCATAACCTTGATAGGTATGCATATTGAGAATTTTTTGTTTGTTTGCTTAATTTTTGCGAACACTAATTAAAGTAACAGTATCTGTGTCCATCTTTTAATTGTCAATATTTACTCAGTTTATTTGACAATCCATCAATTCCAATATGCTCAGTCTCAGTTATGTCATTTAACAGGAAATATGTAGTCTTTGGGGTGCTTGTGCAAGGACATGAGGTATTGAAAAAAATAGAAAATGTTGGCGATGAAGAAGGCAAACCTACTGTAACAGTTAAAATAATCAATTGTGGTGAATTTAGCGAGGGTAAGAAATATTCTAGCCTTTTGTTGGATAGCAGTACTTGCCTTCTGTGTATCTATGTGATATATTTATTTGACAGTTACTTTCTGCACAGATAAAAGGAAAGGGAACAAAATGAAAAGTGCAAAAGATGCTTCCCTAGATGGTAGCAACCATGAAGGCCGGAGGAAGGGGAAGCAGAAGAAATCTTCAAGAAGCAAGAGGAAGAAGAGAAGATACTCTTCATCCGATTCAGAGACTTCCTCAGATTCTGAAACGGAATCATCTGAATCTGATAGTGATTCTGACTCATATTTGTCATCATCATCTGATATTAGTTCTTCAAGTGATGACAAACGTAGAAAGAGAAAGAGATCTTCTAAAAGAGACAAACATAGACGTGGAAAAAGAAGAGATAGACGACGGGACAGAAAGCGTAAAAGGCGTGATAAGAGATCCAAGCGCAGATCAAGAAGGTTGTGTTTACAGTATTTATAATTCTCAAGTATGGTGTTCAGTTGGTTGATTATTACAATCTTATACAAGTATGGCTGTATAGCACGTGGTACTTTCTGTTGTCTTCTCCACAGACAAATGTGAGCTAACATGTATTTAAAATCTCCTTTCTTCCTTTTCTATTAGGTCATCGGATAGTCTTACAGACACTGACAGTGATAGTATAAGTGATAGTAGCCATAAAGATGATCTTGATGTTCAAGGAAAAGAATGGAAACAAAAAGAATCTTTTCAGAAAGCAGGTAGTCTCCCAGTTATTCAATTGCTGTTATCTTTTCATAATGATTGATTTTGCATTATTAGTGGATGTTACACCTTACAGGTGTTTCTCTTTTTGCATTTCTAATATTAGATTATTTTCTATCTGCATCTGCCCTTAAGAAAGAAGAAAATGGTGGGGTTGTTGTTTTTACGCTAATTTGAGTTTTGTGATGTGACATTTTACATTTCATCACAATCTCAGCTACATGGAGGAATAGGATTGCTGTCTGCTTGGCTATTAAGTAGAACATAAATAAATTGCTAGAAAGTCTTAGCTTATGAAATGAAGCATTTTGCGCATTCCTTTCAAAGGTTTTCAATATTTCTGTTGATTCCAATTCAACTTCTCATACAATCTTCAGGTGGGAATAAGTCTGGTTTAGCTGTGGAGAAAGAAGCTGCTTCCCTTCGTCATAAAAAGAGGCAGGATGTTGATATGTTTGAAAAGGAAGATGGTGAAGAAACTCCCAAGGAGAATGGAGAGCAGCGGAGCAATGGCATTGAAGCAGAAGCTAAATCTAGCAGAAGTACAGACAGACAACCTGATGTGGTAGATGATCATCCTGGCAAATCTAGGTCTACTTTCCATTCTTCTCACTCAGTTATTCTTTATGCTTACCGATTCTTCCCGATCCGGTATTTTATTTAAAGTTGATGAGCAGGAGCCGGAGCATGACTCCTAAGAGGACCATGAGTAAGAGTATTAGTCCCAGGAGAAGTCTGAGCAAGAGCCCTAGTGTTAGTCCGAACCAGAGTATGGGCAGGACACCAAGTGTGAGTAGAAGTCCACCTCAACAGAGGAGGAGTATCACCAGAAGCCCTCTTCAAAGCGGAAGTAGTAGGAGCCCAGCTAGAAGTGTCAGTCAAAGCCCACTGAGGGGAAAAAAGGAAAGGAGTATCAGTGTGAGCCCAGTGAGAGGCCGGTCTCAAAGAAGCTTGAGTAGGAGCCCAAGCAGGAGTCCTTCAAGAACATTAGTGCGAAAATCAATTAGCAAAAGCCCTGGAAAAGTTTCCAAGAGGAGCATCAGCAGAAGCAGAAGTAGATCATCTTTTAGAAGCATCAGCCGTAGCCCGGTCAGATTACGTAGAAGCATCAGCCGAAGCCCAGTCAGATCTCGTAGAAGCGTCAGCCGAAGCCTGTCAGAACTCGAAGAAGCACGAGCAGGAGCCCAGTCAGATCTTCTCGGAGAACCTTCAGCAGGAGCCCTGTCAGATCTTCTCGGAGAAGCATAAGCAGAAGTTCAGGCAGGGATCCTAGGAGAAGCTTTAGCAGAAGCCCGATTAGAGCTCCAAGTCGGAATATTCGTCGCAGTTATTCTAGGAGCCCAAGCCCTGTACGGCGGGCAAGGTCACCTCCTTTAGATCGAAGAAGTTTGTCCAGAAGTGCTTCTCCTGATGGTTCACCCAAGCGCATCAGAAGAGGCCGAGGTTTCAGTCAGCGTTACTCTTATGCTCGACGGTACAGAACCCCATCACCTGATCGTTCTCCTGTTAGGCCTTATCGATATGGTGGCAGAAATGATCGTGAGAGGTTAGTAGCCAGTCAGTTCTAGTATTTTTAATGCTTTATTGTTACGGTTTTAGTGTTGGCATTGGCCTCGATTTTTAACCGTTTGAGTCAATCATGTGATAGACATCATTTTTATTAATGCAGATTATGTTGAAATTGTTTTCTTTCTAGGTATTCAAGTTATAGAAGGTACTCACCTAGGCGCTATAGGAGTCCACCAAGAGGAAGAACTCCTCCTAGGTATCCTATTGTATTTAACTTCTTCATTTTGACATGAATGGTACAATAAACTTGCAAAAGTTTTTTGACCACAGTATTTCCTGGGAGTGATTTGTTCCAATAAACCAACTGTGGTATCTGGCAATCGTCTGCTTTCTTGCTTTTGAGTTCTGATTTATTTATTTTAATTAATTTACTCAACTGCAACACCTGCTTGCAGATACAGAGGCAGGAGAAGCCGAACTCATAGCCTATCTGTATCACGCAGCCCCCGCTACCGAAGCCGTCGTTATAGCCGTAGCCGTAGCCGTAGCCCCGTTCAAAGTAGATCACCAGTTGAGGTTCCTAGGTCTCGCCTTTCTCGAAGATCACCTTCTAGGAGTAGGAGCCCTTCAGAATCACAGTCATCATTGGACTCCCAATCACCCAGGCGGATGAGCAAAGTGCAGTCAAGGTCAAGATCAAGAACAAGATCATCTTCTGGAAGCCTAGATGGGAAGAAGGGCCTGGTCTCATATGAAGATGGCTCTCCTGATTCAGGGCAGTGAAACAGAAATTTCTAGTGCTGCTACCAACGAGCTGAGATGTTATGTTTGGATAAATGGTGGCTTGTGGTACCTGGAGGTCTTGAGGCTCTTAGATGGTGGTTTCTCGGTGTACTTCCTAGGGTTTAATTATTGGAGTTGAATATCTAGTTTGTTTTAGATTGGAGATGTTGTTAAGGACATGTTTTGAGTAATGGATAATACATCATTTTAGGGACAAGGTGAAAGATCACATTAATTTTGCGGCAGGTTGTCACAACAATTGTTGGATTTCTGACAAATGTGCCGAAAGCTTTCTCCAAAATTGGCAAGTTAAAAGAGTTTCTCGTGTTGCAGAGAAGCTCTAGTATGTTTGCTGGTTAGTTACTTGTCTGTTTGAGATGATGGTTAGCGTACAGATACAACAGAAAGCAAGGGTTTTAGGCCAATTAGAAATTCACTAAATGTTAGCTAGACTCTCTGTGTGTTTTTTCAAACGTAATATAAATTGAACTCTTTGGACCTCCTTTGAAGTTCTGAAACGATTTTGAACGTGTATGAATCGCGGAATTTCATGATTCGGTAAATTACGGACACTTCCTTACATTTCATATGAATTTGATAAATTCAGTCAAGTAGTAAGGAATTTGATAAAGTCAATCAATCACTAAGATACTTAGTTTGGGTTAGTCTAATTGATAACCGGTGCAAAGGAAATTTGGAGTATAAACTAATCAAAATGGAGAACGTTGGTTTGGGATTTGGGCAATTGACGGTCAAGGCTTTTGCCAGGAGGCCAGGACGCTGTGACTCTGCGACCGTTGATTATTGGCGCTAACAAAATGTGCAGACGTTCATGTGAACCAACTCCGCAGCTCTACTCCGTAGATCGTCTTTTCCACATCGTCCTCTTCCACTGCGCCGTTTAGCATGACTCCCAGTCCCACTGTCTCATCTCACACCGTCTCATCTCACACCGTCACCTCCGCTTCTGGTAACACCCTGAATTTTCTATATCACAACCCCAAAGCAATATATAATTTTTTTGACAGGAAAAAAAAAAAAAAAAGTGATTTTCTGTAATATAACAGATTAGAATTTGCGGATGAGGATTGAAGGTATAATGCCAATTGCCAGTGGACACGAGCTTGAAGAACTTCAAGCTGAGGTTTAGGTATTTGATTCCTGTCTACCTTGACTAGTGTCACAATTTTTGTTTTACAGGATCCGAGTTTAATTGTTTTTATTTGATATATGGTTTAACATAGGGAATGAACATTCTTGAAATCAATCATGTAGTTGGCCCTTTTGGTACGAAGGTGAGTACTGAGTATCCATGGTGGATCGTATAATATTATTCTTCATTAATTGTTTTGTGTTTGATACACAATCAAATTCAACGGTTCTTAATTAGCTGATGTTAAGTCTGTTTACAACGGATGGCCGGGGGCGGTGCCTGAGGGGGTAAGTCTAAATTTTCATGCTTTTTTCAAATATTTTGGTTCTTTTTGATATAATTTATGCTTGGTGTTGCAGCCTAATATCTGATTCAAAAGTATGGGTGATTAATCATGTTTTTCAAATTGTTTAAATTTGTAGAAAACGAGCATGATGTTGTCTGGTTTTGGCTGAACCAGGCAAGCCACATAAATGCCAGTCTGTTCTCAGCGCTTTCATGGTAAATTATCGTGCTCTTTGTCTATAGTTTGCCTACAGCAATTATCTATGGATTAGTTTTCCTAATTTGTATGTCACTTGCAACTACAGCTCGAAGTGGTTGGTGCTGGATGTTTTCCTGATGGCCGTTTAGATGACGATTATTATCAATCCAGCTCTTACTAGTTTGACGCTGGAATGATGTTCAATTAATTGCTAAGCAGACTATCTGTAACACCTTTTACTGGATCCTTATATATATGAGCTTTCTCGGTTCAATGATGGTCGGTTGTGACTTGATAGATTCAAGGGACTGTAGGATTTTTTATATCTCCCTTTTCTTTCCTTTATGAGATTATAGAATGCTACTTTTTGATTCTTTCTTCAAATTGTTTTGCCTTGAATATTCTGTATGTGCTGTTTAGCACTTCTCCTCTACATCTTCAACGCATGACAGTAATGTGGTTTTTCTTATGCATTCAATTTCCAAAACCAGGATAATGTTAATTATTTAGCTTTTGTTTCTTGACTTTTCATGGCTCCGGTACATGGAATAGTTGTTCTCTGTATACAGATTTTGGCACTTTTCATGGATGTTGTTTAGTTGTTCTCGAGGCAATAGAGCCATCAATATCCGGCATATATTTGTTTTGACCGATTGGATGTTTGTGATGGGTGCAGCAAAAAAAAAAGGACAGATGCTTTTCTTTTATTTTCAATTTTTTAAGTCCTAATTATTAGAATATTGAAACAAAAATCCTGAATTTTGATATCAGAGGAGCACTTCCATTCCAAGACATGGAGGATTTTCCAATGCTGTTATACATTGGAACTATCCACTGGGTGTCCTGACTTGAATGATAATCTTAACCTAGAACATGCTGGTCACTTTTATAGATTGTTTGAACATGGTAATTGCACTGCATTGGTAGAATATTGTTTGAACTTGAAATCATGTCGGGGCTTCGTCTTCGTGAAACCATCATCCATTGTCTGTCTGAAACACAATCAGACTCTTATGAAGTTCAAGAAAAGGCTCTCCAAACCCTGGTTTCCATCACTAAGGTCAGTCCGCAAACTAGAAGGTTGCTTGCACAAACAGATGAAGCAATTTCAACCCTTCTTTACCTCACAAAATCATCATCCTCCACTGTCCAAATTCTTTCATTATCCATCCTTTTGAATCTCTCCCTGAATCCTGACCTCAAGCAGTCTCTTGCTGGGATGGAAACCGTTTATCGTCTCAATTCAATAATTCAATTCCCAAGTTCCGAGGAAACCATCAAACTAGCTTCCTCTTTGATCTGCAGCTTGGCAATGATAGACAAAAACAAAGCAAAGTTTGGGGTAGCCGGCACCATACAAGTTCTGGTAAAGGCAATTTCAGCACCTTGTGGTCCGGCTGGCCATCATCTCCTTAGTTCATTGGCAGAGCTGGTGCAGTTCCATGGGAACTGCAGTTTAGCCGTCCGATCAGGAGCTGTTGCAGTGCTAATTCAAGTGATTGGAAGCTCTGAAGGAGAGGACCTAGCTGGAACTTCACTAGCTGTTCTGAATCTGCTTGCGAGGTTTGATGAAGGATTGAATGCCTTAAGAAAAAGTGACCAGATAGTGAGTTCAATGGCAGATGTATTAAAAGAGAGAAGCATGTTTAGCAAAGAGGGTGCAGCTGAAATTCTTCTTCGCCTGTTTGATGAAAGTGAAGGTTGTGTGAGAGATGCATTGAGGGTGCCAGAATTCTCAAGTGTGCTAGCGGATCTTTCCATTAGAGGATCATCTAAAGCTCGCGAAAGAGCCAATCAGCTGATGAAGAAGATGGTGGAGGAGGCTAATTTGGATCCATATATTGATGGAAGCTCCATGTTGTACCAATGGTAATATTATCAATTCGACAGATTTTCAGATACTAAAATAGCAAAATATTGTAACAGCAAGAAGTTAAGTTCTATTCTACTTATATAAATTTAATCTCCATTCCATTGATGAATTATCATTTGTATGATGATTCAGTAGTCGAGGTTGATTAAATCTGAACAAAATTTTAAACAAATAGAAAACCTGCGAAGTCAAATCAATTTTTGTTGTTGGGTTATGCATTTGGATCCTAATTTCAGCATTAATGCATGAGCATGCACTAAGTAGGGCGTTGGTAATTAATGAGATTATTTAATAGATATATAATATAATATATATATTTTTTTCTCATTGTTTTATAATTATTTTTATTATTGATTAGTATTTAGTTTTAAATTAAATATTTTAGTAGACAGGCTTCTACACTAACTATGACTTTTCTGTTTAGAAAAATAACTATGCATGCATGATTCTTAGGTGGAAATTAAAAAAAGTATTGAATGTGAACGTTCTAATTGGATCATGCGACTATCATAAATCACTTTTATAATTGCTATTGATTAATTTCAAATTATTTAAATTTAATTAAAGAAAGTAGAATATATTTATATATGTTATATATTGAAGTAGCAGACAAGAAAACAAAACTAATGGCCAGAATCGGCATTGAATTAAAGGCAGCTAGCTTTAGCTGGTAGCATCAAAAAATGGGTATTAATTAGTCGAAAAGAAAAGAATTGCACCTAGCCTTCATTAAAGGGAAAAAGAATAATTAAAAGTAGTTGGTTGGTGTAATTTGAAGTCAAGAACATAAAATTCCCTACTCTATATATATATATATATACACACACACACACATACACACAGCTAGTAGCTATAAGAGTCTTGCTTGTTCATGAATCAACATTCAACACCCATAGATGGATAGCAAACCCAAGGCTATATAATTCAAGCAATTAATGCATATATACATATATATATATATATGCATGCATGCATAGACTTTCATTTGAATTCATGATCTTTCACATCATTCATTCGAGATTGGGATTGGCCAATCAGAATAATAATTTGTATGATCATTTAAGTATTTATTTATTTTGTTTGGAAAATATGCTTTTTTAATTTGATGCTATCGGCCTTGAATATGTTTCAAATTGACATCAATTACAATATCTGGAAAAAAAAAAAAATCCCACTAACATTATTCCGAATAAATCTGAATGTACGGAAAAATTCTTGGATTCGTTTAACTGTCACGTGAATAAGAAGAATTCCTTTCGTAATAACTTTTTGTAATTAATATATAACTGACACATCACATAACATTATCATTATTAATATTAATATTAGTTGGGTGATTGAACCTTGGAAAGATGATAAAAGCCCAAATCACGGAGAACACGAGGAGGAGGCCGAGGACGAGGAAATTATTTGATTACTCCGAGAAATTCCCGACACAAGTCTATTATTAATAATATGGAAACTTTTCAATGCAATAATCTTCAATTTGAAATTCAACCCACCCGGCCCCCGTATTCTTAAATCTTAATGTTTAATTAATTGTAGACTTTTTTTGTTTTGTTTTTTTTATGTTTTGTTTTGTTTTGTTTTGTACCAAAGCGTATACATAGTGGCATGGCATCAGCATATGTTCATTTTACATTAATTTTACATATAAAAAACCAAAAGTAGATGATTTGCACAAAGCCAAAAAGAGACAAGCAAAATCTCATGTAGGTCCATTTCATGATTATTCCAAAATCCAAACCCAATTAATTACAAATACTACTACTAGCTAGCCATTCAGATTTCTCTAGGATTTCAACTATCATTCATTCATTCTTCTTTTTCTTTTTTTAATGGGGTATGCGTATGCTTGCATTGACAGAGTTGACAACTTTTTGTAACAACTTTAATTAAATTTTATTATCCATTAATTAAAAAACAATACTAATAACTCTTTTGAGTTCATATTTTATTTATTTAGTAATACTTCTATATTTACTAACGACCACCGTATCAATTTTTAGACAAAATCATTATTAATTCACATATATAAAATTGAATTATATAGAGCAATGTTATATGTTGTTGTTTGAATTAATCATATAAAATCAAAGTTTATTAATTATTTATATAATTGTTATGTATAACTTTGCACTTGCATAAACGATGAGTTGTTGTTGCGAGAAATACTTTATACCTTTAGCAGTTGATATGTGTAATAATAATAGTAGTAGTAGTAATAATAATAATAATAATAATAGATTAATAGAAAAACAAAAAATTAGAAAGCTAAGATAGATCATATGGGTAATACTTAATAGGAGTGATATCTACAATATATATAATCTATGTACATATGTGAAGACGATGATCATGATGAAGAAGAAGAAGAAGAAGAAGAAGAAGAAGAAGAAGAAAAGAAGAAGAGAAGCACTTTCCTAAAAGCACATGCAAGAGAAGACGCCAATTTGGAAAGAAATGAAAAGCTATTCTTCTTTTTTTTTCTTTTCTTTTCTTTTCTTTTCTTTTTCTTTTGTCCCTTGCAAACAAAACTCACTCTTTTTCTCAAACAAACACGGTGGTCTGATCTCCATTTTCGTTGAGAGAGTTTACACATATACACACTTACCTTTGCCAACTTACTTTACTAACTCATTTGCATTGCCCACTCTTTAATTCTCTTCCATTCTCTTTCAATATTATTGTAATTTCAAACCTATTAATAATGCCGATCATAATTTCTGAGTTGAGTTCACATTATTGATTATTCTACCAACTTAAAATGTTTTAACCAATTAAAACATGTAGGCGTAAAATTTTTATCACATAATTACAAGAATATATAAAATTATAAGATAAGACTTTCTCGGTGTTAATGTGACGTATTAATTAGTTTGGTCCCGCAAAATATTCTCAAGCGCAATAACTCATTCTAAGAATGGCACGTGTTTGAAAGCGATAGTTTAAGTAAGTGCATTCATATTTCGTCACTGCTCTGCTTTGCTTTGCTTGCTAGATTCTCAGTTTCATTAATTTATTTATTCATTTTTTGGGTTTTAAATTAAAAAATAAACTAAAATTGCATTATTGTAACAGCCTTGCTGTGAATGAAAAATTTAACCTAGATTTCAAGTAATGGACAGGAAAATCTGACAGATATCGAAGGACATTTTGGTCATAGACTTAGAAATGACTAGTTTGCTCGTTTGTTTATTTATTTATTTTGTTTTTGTACTTTCTGTCTTTGCCTGGGGTTTTACTGTTATTGCGGCAGAGTATGAACGAACATAAAACAAAGTTGTGGGAAAACCAGCAAAGGCAATACAGCTACAGCCCACAGTTGAATGGAAAGAAAGGGAAACACAGACACAAAAGTTCATTAGCTTTAAAGTTTTTTTTTTTTTTTTTTTTTCAGGTTGGTAATGCTTACCACCCCTTCTTCTATATTATTATTACTATTATTTTCATTTTTATCAGATCTTGCCTATGCTTGTAAGTTCATTCATGCCTCTTTTATTTATTTATTTATTTATTTATTTATTTATTACCACATTCAACCAGTAAATATTTTAACTTGTTCTTTTCTGCCTAATGGGAATCCATCAATCACAGATATTATATGTTAAAAATTCGATTTTTTCTTTCTTTTCTTTTTTATATCTGTGTTAATATTCTTGGGTTGTAGTTGGAGTGCTTTACTTTCTCTCCACTGTCCACAAGCATAGATTCTCTTTCACTCTCTGCATTGCAAGCTAAAGATTGTGGTAACTCATATTGTGCATTCATCGGTTCTAGATTCTTTGTTCATAAAGAGTGATTGCTTTTCTTTATTTTTTGTCCCTTTCTTTATCTCTCTCCTTTTCTTGGGTGCCTTTCACTTTCTTGATAGTTTCTTTTGAAGGTTTCAGACAGTGTATAACTGGTGTAAGCAGGAATAGTTGATGTAGATTGATAGGTTATATTCCATTTTCGCCCTTCCATATGATTATAAATAGAGATAGTCAAATTTTTTTTCTTCGTTGTAGGAACTCAGCCTAAACATTTGCAACAAGCAGTTTCGGTAGTGTGATTACTTTGGTAGATCGTAATGAGTTACAGTGGCGCCAGTATGGCTTCTGGTTAGTCCTTTTTTTTTACCCGTTGTGCTGTCTCTTCTTTGTTTATATTTGGTGTGTTTATCAGTTATTAAGTAATAATTCTCTTGATTCTGGGGGTCCTTTCTCTTGTTTTCTGAGTGTTTAAATTGCAACATTTCAGGGAGTAGAACTACTAGAAGAACATTTGAGTTTGGAAGAACCCACGTGGTTAGGCCTAAGGGGAAGCACCAGGCTACTATAGTTTGGCTGCATGGCCTTGGTGATAAGGGATCAAGGTATATAATGCTAATGTTTCATCAATCTTTGTCCTCCCTGGCATTACCATTCTTTAGTTCTAATTTAATATGTTAAATTTTACCACTAATTTGCATTTGAAATTGTTCTTTTGGTAAAGGCTGATCTTTTTGATTAATGGACTTGGAAGTCATGGCTAAATTTATTCATAATTTTCATTCTCAAATGTATGTACTACTTTCTTGCTGTTAAAATCATGCTTCTATGGACATGCATGGATCAACAAAGTTCAAGATTAAGACTCTGAGCTGTTAATAATCATCTGTATTATTCTGTTTTGATGTTTTGTGAGTGACATTTTGCAAAATTTTATTCCTTTCTCTTTATTTAAAGCATATACCTTTTGTGGGAATGGTGGACTTTTTCTCTTCAAAATAAAGAAAAGGGATTCAGAGAATGTCAATGCCTTGTCCTATTCTGGTGGAGAAATTTGGTGTAACATTAACTTGTTGGAACCTCTCCCCTTTTCTAGAAGATTCTCATAATGATTAGATTTGACGGGAGACAACAGTACTGCTATAAACAAAACAAAACATAATTAGTTGTCGCTTTCCTCCATCCTCTCTACTAATTGTAAGGTATACTGGAGCAGCCTCGAATTCAAAAACTATGTATGCCATTTGTTAGAATGGGGGACCACTCCTTCACTACCTTGATTGTCCTTTCAATTTTTGCAGATAGCAATATACTATTCCTTAATGGTATAATATTTATGATTTAGTAGTTTATTCTCATTTTGCTAAAATATTCAAGGTCAATTTTGCTGAGACATGTATATTGTCATTTTGCAAGATTAACAGGATGATTGTTAAGTTTTGTGCTCAACTTTGAGTGTGGTCCCAATGTTAGATGGTTAGGTATTGCTTATATTATATTTTATTGTCTTCAAGCTTCTTGAAGTGTGATAGGAAACCCTGGTTTCTGCTATATTGTTTCAGCATGGCAATGCCTAATGCGGATTTCTCCATTTTGTGCCTTTGTTTTGCAGCTGGTCGCAGCTCTTGGAAACCCTTCCTCTTCCAAACGTAAGGATAAGCATGTTTTGTGAGTTAGCTGATTCTATTTGTGCGCATATGCAACATTCATCACTGTTTATGCTAAACTTCCTGTGGTTATAGTCCTTTGTTAGTTGATGATCTGACTTTATTTATCTGTTGAACTGTTAATGTTGCAGATCAAGTGGATTTGCCCCACTGCTCCAACCAGGCCAGTGGCAATATTTGGTGGATATCCTTGCACCGCTTGTAATATTTTCTAACTTCGAACTGCTTGAATTATCTCTGATTCAGGAGTCAATTTATTAAAAAGGCTTGTGTTTCAGCTGGTTCCAGCATTAAAATTCCAACAATGATTTTGATATCCTAGCAGAAAATAATTTAACATGTTCAATTAATATTTTGCTATATCTTGGCACTGATGAAGGTAAAACTAATCATCTAATATTATTTATTTCAGGGTTTGATGTGGGAGATCTTTCAGAAGACGCTCCTGATGATTTGGAGGGGTTGGATGCTTCGGCGGCTCATGTGGCCAATCTATTATCAACAGAGCCTTCTAACAGTAGGTTCTCTCTTGTTAGCTTTAAAACTCCTAAGCCTCTTGTCTAGATGAATACTATAACATGGATTTTCCAATCGATCAGTGGAAAGTAACAAAATGCTTCCATGCAGCATGAGTAAAGTAAACATTGAATTGTCGAAAAGTTAAGATCATACCTTTTTATCTCTCTTCAGTTTCTTTTTTTATTTTCCACTATGACTCTCTTTAGTTTCCTGTGACTGCGAGTGACCTTACATTGGTCTCCCTTATCTTGGTTCTTGTTTCCTTTGACTCTCTTCTCTTTGGTTCTGGCGTTTGTTGTCCCACAGAACTGAGTAGACTCACTCTACCACATTGAATGGACTGAGAAAATTGTGGTTCTACCATTGGAGTAAGCCGTTCAAATTTTCTTGACAATAATTTGATACAAGGTCTTTTTGAGTATTCAATAGTTTAATCCCAAAACCATTTGATGATTATGGTTTTATTTTCATGTGGACTTCCTGGGACTAAAGTCTTTCATTTTCAGTTACTACACAAACAGAGACATTGTGACACTTTGATTCAAAAATCCTGAGTAGTTCATTGTTTATGAAAAATATTAAGAGAGAGAAAAGAGATTGAGTTCAAACCAGAAGCGTGAAGGGCATAATGGATTTCTCTTTTGTTTTTGGTTGTTTTTCTATTTATAGATTGTATGAAGTTGTGCCAAGTTTAACCATTTAGTGTTCATGTTCATATGCTTATTATTATCACATTGCACTTGAACCATCGTATTAGAAATACTTTATTGAAGACACTAGTTTCTTGCTTCCCAAACAGGCCCTAATTTCTAACTTTAAGCAGGCTCGAAGGATTTGAGGCCATCAGAAGCAAATGAAAAGTACTTATCGTGCCTCATTTCCTTATATTGTTATTTTGCAGTCACACTTGGTATTGGTGGCTTCAGCATAGGTGCTGCTACAGCACTCTACTCTGCCACATGCCACACATTAGGACGATATGGGAATGGAAACCTGTACTCAGTCAACCTAAGTGCAGTTGTAGGTTTGAGTGGCTGGCTTCCATGTTCAAGGTTTGACATCTCTTTTATCGTATTCAAGTTAACTTACCTGCACGCAAGGGTGTAAACAGTACTGTCAGTTAAGGTGATTAACCAACTCATTGTACTCAGAAGATTTTCTTTGTTTTTCTTTCTTTTTTAGGACCCTGAAAAGCCAAATGGAAGGATCACGTGAGGCAGCAAGGCGTGCAGCATCCTTGCCCATCTTGCTCTGCCATGGTTCAGGTACTCATATTCATCCTGAAAATTTTAGTAATATTGGTCCAGTGCATTCTCCATAAACACATACATCTCTGATATTACAAAGTTGCATACAGAATTGTGTCCTCAGCAATCAGAAAATTAATGTAGAATAGCGAGCTCGCTGCTGAGTTTTATGTGTTTGTTGATCATATAATAAATTTAATGCTCGTCGAAAGGGAAATCTTCACTTGTTATGTCAAATATTTTGCTGCAACAGCTACTTGTTCTTGTTCAGCTTTGTTAGTTTTATATATGAGCCACAGAATTTAAAAGTTTATTGAGATTTCAAATCACAATATTTTGTCGGTGCTTGATGCCCATTTCAATGTTGGCAAATTTTATGATAACCTTCTTGCTATTGAAGCATTTCTACACAACCTTGAGCCTTTATCAATCATTTAGATAATCTGTCATTTCAAAATTATCTACTCACTCTCTCTTGTTCATTCACCATATACTGAAAAAGTAAATGGTTAATACAAGACGTGAAATTTGATATGATGCTTGCTTGCTTTACACATTTCTGAAACTGTTTTCACTATGCTTAAATTTTACAATAGGTCTTCAAATCGTTCATTTGAAAAAATTGAAACCTTTCTTATTGGATGATCATAATACTTCCCAAAAAAACGAAATTCTGTTTTCCCTGCTGCAGGTGATGATGTGATTGCATACAAACACGGGGAGAGATCAGCACAAGTGTTAAATTCAGTTGGATTTCGAAATCTTACGTTTAGAACCTATAATGGGTACTTTGATTGCCTACCTTCCTTGCATCCCATTGTATACATAGAGTGTTCAAGTATAGCATTCTAAAAATGCTTATAAATTCTTATGCAGGGTAGGTCACTATACAGTCCCTGAAGAGATGGATGAAGTCTGTAATTGGCTATCTGCTACGTTGAGGCTCGAGGGTTATAGAGCTTGATCACAAAGGACATTAATGGAGGGGAGGGATACAGGCAAAGGAAACTGAGGTACATTATGTTAAAAGGCATTGATAAGAAGAGGCACTCTGGAATGGGTGTTTGGTGTGGGGTATATGGTATAGCAGCAGCAGCATGGTTTGGCTTAAAATTCCATGTTATACAATATATAAATATTTTTTTTTTTCAAAAGAAATAAACTTTATTGAGTATGGGTTAGTCGTTATTTGACTTTTGGAGAAAGATGATTCCCCCTTTCGGTTTTAGGAGATTTTGTGGCTTGGTTGAAATATTATTTTACGTCTGTATTTGTAATTTGCCTTCAATGCTGGATGTATTTTTCTTAAGTTTTTATAATAAAAGTTGGTTATGGGTGGGTTCATTTTCCATTTCTTAAATCTCTTGTTGGATTAACATATTTTAACGTTCAAGCCTAAATCTGACAATACGAGTTGTCCGAGAACATCGACTTGTGGATATTCTTCATTCTTTTTTAATTTTCCGGGCTTTAGCTCCACTATCCCTGAAGCCGATGAATATGAAAATGAAACGTCAAACCCATCCAAATCATTATGGGATTTACTAATCCACCTGCAAAAAAGTTTGAAATTGCTACGCCAAATTAGTAAACTCTTACCAGTAAATTCTTAAAATTAGCAAAGAGGGTTCTGTCCATTCTGCCCACCTGAATAGTACATCCAAGAGAGAATTCGTACAACATAGCAGGAACTTAGGCATGAAAAAACTTCCTCGCTGAAAAATAATAATAAGGATCAACTTTCCAAGGGACCTGCAATAGATGATAGATTATACTAGAGCCAGGTTCTGCTCAAATTGATTGACAACGATGGTGGGATGTAGAAAGCAGATGTATTACAATAATAATGAATACAAAACTCGCTTACAAGGTTTATGAACAAAGAAAATATTTTTATTTTTGACCTAAATTGAATCTAAAATCCTTAAATAGTCGCCTCCAACAAAACAGATGATTCAAACAACAAAACAAATACTAAAAATTGGAAAATTATGGACTGTTACACTTGATGGTTCCGTAGCAATATTCATTCTTCAACTGGGCCTTGCTCCTTTGGAGACAGACAACTCTAGTGCCCTATACTTCCGCAACAAGTAATGAAAATTACAATCACACAAAATAGAATGATAATGAATGCACACTTTCCATTCCTCAGCACACCCAATTTCATGCAATAGAATGATTATATAATACAGCCAAGGTGTGGAATCAGAAGATAAGTTGGGTGCTTATAGCAACACACCACAAAATATTTCTCAAGTCACTAGGGATCTTTGTATCCAAACCTGAAGCAATAGCTGAACTGGTGATGATATCTTCTGGGCTCAAGCGCAAACCAACAGCTGATAACCCAAAAAAAACTTTGCTGAAGCCAATATCAAAATGATAATTATAGCATTAGCACTTGAAAAGACCGCCAAAAACTGCATATAGTGGCTGGTTAAAATGTGATAAGTAGGAGAGGACCAACCTTGCATGCTGCCGCATCAGCTATTTGCTGTTATTGTTTATTTTCTTGAAAATTGCTTCTTTCCTGATCAGTGCTTCCTTTGGAATCAATGCAGGGGGTCAGAGGTGGGAAAGAGGGCACTGCCTTTAATATGAACTTACGGCCACTTTTCAAGACTCCTGAAGAGCTTGACCCAAGCTCATTTGAATGACCATGAGGAGGTGAAACTCGCTTGCGACTAGGGGAACTTACTTTCACAGACTTAATGGGGGTAGAAGCATCTTTCAATATCTCAGGTGTGTCATCTTCCATAATGCTGCTGAGCCTGCTATCAGAGTCAAGTGCCTGGAGACTTTTGGTCCCACCTAGCTGAGTCATTGGGGTAATTGGTGAACTACGCCAACGAAGGGAACCACCTGATGAGAGGTTACCACTTCTGGGGCATAATTGGAGTCTTGAAATGTTTGTGCAGTCTGTTGCCTTTGATGAACCTGAAGATGCCACGGCCATTGAAGGAAAACCTGGCACTGGAGGGAAATCACATAAACCTGCAAGTGAATTTCTTGAAGAGAATTGGTCTACAACATCTGTGTTGCTGTAATCCCTTCCCTGACAACACGATTCTACATCCAGAATTTCTTTATTTGCTTCCAGAAGCATTTCGTTGCCCTCTGAATTTTTCAGAGATCTCGGGGATTTTGCATAAGATGATAAGATGGTAAGATCAGACTCAGGTGATGGAACATATCTACTAGAAAGGATTCGGGATTTCGATGCATCCTTTGCACGACTAAGTAACAAAAAAGAGTTTGATTAGTAGATAAACAAGTTAAAACCTCACTTTGATTATCAAATCTTCTAGCCATAAAGCAGATATCATAAACAAAGAAACCTTACTCTAAGCATTGGAATGATGGGGTCAGCGGTGTCAGGTTGTGGGGATCATATAACTCAGCATGCAAGAAATCTCTCTTGTTTATAACCATTTCAAGTTTGGCATCAGATGTGCCCTCTGATATGGCTCTATTGCTCATTATTTCTTCATTTCCAACATATTCTGCACAGCCAAGAATAAAGATTAGTCAAACCTTCATTGGTCTGTTGCTACAAGTGACCAATTTATTATTTACTGGATATGCCAATCTGCTGTAGTGTGATATTTCACGATAACCCGAAACCATAACTCGACGAAGTGCCCAAAAGCTTCCTTATTGTGTACCCAGTGAAAAAGTTAAATAAAAAACATGATCCGTAACCGTGAGAAAACCATAAATAGGCAGAGGCAAAGCTATATAAGCTTTTAAATGTCAGTTGAAAATACAATCAACAGAAATGAGTTTTGAGAAGAGAACATCATTGTTTCTTCTTTCCCCGGTCTATGCGATGACTCACTCTAATATTTAACAGATAACTGATAATAATGCCATAGGACTTGAGGTAAAGATTCTAAGTGTGATTTCTCACCTTCCTTCGTGCCATGCATATTTTTACAACCCTCACATCGACATCCACTTGAACATCCAACATTAGCCTATTAACATGAACCGGAGCAAGTGAAATCAGTCTTTTGATATATGAAAGATAAATTGAGAGAAATAATAACATAGAACAATACGGGGAGTGAGAAAAAATGTTGCACCTGATAGCATTCACAATACTTTTTAAGACACTGTGACTTTTTGCAGTTGCAGCCTCTTTTGTGCCTACCTGAGGATGGGGTAAAATGGTTGCCATCATCCTGTAGCAGGCAAACACCGCCAGAATTGCCAAATTAAATAACAGAAAATCAGAGAAGAATATTATGAATGACACTGAACTTAGAGGGTACAATAACCCAATGTTTACCACAAACTCGGCTACCCGCTGAACAATCTTGGGAGCAAAAGCTAGTGGATTACGGGATTCAATTTGCTGCCTTGTCTCAAGTACAGTATCTTCATATTCAGGTCTGTTAAAGCATCCTTGGCAAGCACAAGGTTCAGCACAATAGATTCCAGCAGCAAAACAATCACAATAGCTGTTCCATGGCAAATTGGGAAAACAGGTTTAGAAGGAAAAGATAGGGGAATTATAAAATAATGGAAGCATGGTTCCTAGAACAAAAATGAATTCACTTACAGTTTCAAGCATCTTGTCTTCTTACAATTGCAACGTTTGCAACCATCACCATCAACAGTGCTCGATGATTTCTTCCTGAAGAATTGTAAACCATTTCGTAAGCAAGAAAAAGATACAAAGAAATTTGAAACTATCAAATTACAGAAGATGACAAAGTTTGCCTTTTCCTTTTGGGGCTCAGTGGGCAGAACTCCTCAAAACTGTCAGTTTGCTCTGAGTTAAACTTCCTCTTAATGTGTGGAGTTGTATTATGGTCCACTTGTGGCAGCCAATTTAAAGATACTGTGTCATCGAATGATTCAGAAATCAAAGAACTCACAGATATTGAGGCCTTATTTTCAAGAATCTCATGTTCTGCACTAGCTAATTTTACACCAACAATTGCACCACCACCCTTTGGCAAAGCATTGACAATGCTGTTCAGATGCAAGCCAATACCCGATGGCTTGGAAACAGTTAAGGGAGACCTTCCAGTGTAGCGAGGAGGAAACATGGGAGTCGTTGGTTGGGGCAAATTAGTCGGCTGCCTCTTGCCAGAAGCTGCGTTTAAATCCACATAAGATGAATCCAAGCTCTCTGATTCTACAAGGCTAGGAGATGATCTTGCACTGGTTGCATCATTTGACTTAATTGAAGGATTGGTGCCATCTACAGTAGCTTTAGGTTGAGCTTCTGCAAATTGAAGGCAACGCCTACTCATGCCACGCTGTTGTTTACTGGCCTACATTGACTATTCCAATCATTCCAGGGAAAAGGAAATCCCAGTAGGATTTGATAAAAAAAAATTTGTTGCGCTGGTATTATTGCAATATATCAAATGCAAGAACATCCTTGCATTACTGGGCAGATATGGCTACTGTGACAAAATTGTCAATTCTAGGATCAACAAGAAAAATTATAAGTGAAACATCAAAAAGTAATTAATGTAGGCTAATGAAGTCCCCATTGTATTGTCATTGCAGAAATGTTCCTTTGTTAAAAAGACAGATGATAAATTCCTCCCTCAGCCCCCCATTACTCAATTATCATCTTGTCTATGTTTGCAATTGTGACACAGAGGGCTTCCAATAGATTCTCTTTGACTTAGTGCTCAAGAGTGGAGAAAAGTCCTGTGACCTTTTAATACAGAAATGGTTTCAATGTCATATTCCAATTTTGACAGAATAATCACTAATCTTGACATGCTAACTTTGCCATAAAGAAGTCTATTTGAATATTCTCTAATATTTAGTGACTGAAAACAGAATATGTTAAAGGGTGCACTGGAGAAATTCTGTTGAATTAACTGTCAATATCTAATCATACTCGTTACTCAAGTAGCTTGTCTACATTTAGAGCATCCCAATTTACTGATACAGTTATCTCAATCATGTAACACAAGATAGCCAAAGTCTAACAATGTAAACAAGTAATTATGCCTCACATTCAGTATAAAAACCAGAAAGAGAGGACTGAATTTCATAGGATGCACTTAGTTTATTGGTAATACACATACTACCTACTTAATGAACAAGATCTTACATGCAGATCTCAAGTAACAATGACAGAGTGAATGGAAAAACATAAAATTGAGATCCCAACGTAATCCTTTCCGAACGGAAGAACATGAAGCAATATAAAAAGGTACAAGTGAGCTGACTCAAAGGGTTGCAATTAGTGAAAAAACTAGATCAAATAAACCCACTAATCTCATACGAATAAGATCCATATGCAAAAAATGCATAAAATCCAAGAGGGATATATCAATTTAATGGTAAAGTAAAGTGGAAAGGGCAGATGTATACCTCAAGATCATGCATTGCATTATCGTCAGGTCCATGTGCGATTACTCCTGCATTCTCTAGAGAATCGTTGTATGTCTGAAGAGTCTGTAACGGTTCAGACAGCAATTGTAGGGGGCAATCAGATTCACCCCTGGGGGCACTCCCTGCATTCTGCAAGTTAAACCAAAAGTCTTCTGAAACTATTGTACTGTTTCCCCTATATATCAACAGAGCCCCATTCCTAAGAAAATGTAAGAGACCAGAATATGCATTTACCTGAGCACTTGAGTTTTCACTCTGCTGTTTCTTGGAAGCATAGTCTAAAGACGAGTTAAACTCAATCTGTTCATTAGTCTTAATATCACGTGTTGCCTTTCCATGAATATTATCTTCAGCTTCCCTGAATATATCTACTGCTACATCCACTTTCGACACTCTGTCATTTTTGTCGTCAAATTTTGACAAGGTTTCCTGTGAATCAGTTCTACCACTAACTGATGACTGAAGCGTATTTGTATTGACCCCATAACCAGAGCTTGCACAGTCAACATCCACAGGATCTGTCAAGTATTCATCAACACACCCAGAGGAAGTGCTAGGTTGAACTTGCAGAGAGCTCCTCATATCATTCTCTTTCCAAGTGTCAATGACCAACCCATCTTGCAACAAGGAACCAGATTTCTCCAAAGCACAAGGACCATCAACAAATTTCTTGCCCCCATCGTCATTTTGAGACATTTCTGCACTGGGTGACTGATGACATGGAAGCCTGGTAAGAACAATGACATGTAATGTCATTAATGCTCCAAACATCATAAATGTCAGCTTGAAAAAAGATCATTGATCTAAAATTAAAGACCTATCCAACCTTTTTAAGAAACCAGTTTCTCTGGGTACATTTGTGTGTGGAGACGTGAAGACAAGTGGAGGAGAATTAAGTCCCAAGAGCCCTTGTAACCCATGTGAACCTTTGACTGGCTTTATAGGAGATAGGTTGCTTACGAAGTTAGAGAAAGGAGATTCCTAAGACAAACAGGAAACAGTGTCAAATAAACGCATACAGAATACTTAAACAAAACTCTCTATTTGAGTGGTAGAAAAGACTGCAGGGTTTATGTAAAGATATAATCAAAAACCAAACACTGCAAATGGAAAATATATAACAAACACAAACCTATTTAAGACTGAGACACCAATTAGTCAAGATAACCATGTTTGATAGACCATTAAACCACAGACATCATCAGTTAATGATCTACGAAACGCACTTTATATCTCATGTACAACTAAACTGTAATGCAGACTTTCAAAATTAATTAACAGTTACACAATCAAAGCAAAAATTGACAGCTACATGGATAAACATGTCCACTGAATCCCAACCCTATCAACAATATTAAGCAATTAAAATGGTACTAAACCCAAATTTTCTAAGAACAAAGTCGCAAACAATCACCAAAAGCATCAATTATCAAAATGCTCACAAAAAGTTAAACGTAAAACACACCAAATGAGATCCAGAAAAATGAAAATGATGTTAGAAGTCTATAAAACTGTAATGGATGAGTGAGGAAAAAAATAGAAGAAAATCAAAGTTGTAGGAAATTAAGTTACCTGAACTGGAGGAGAACTTGTCGATGAAGCGTTGGTGGTAGCGGTGGCGGCGGAGAAAGAGGAACAAACTGCAGTGTTGGTTTTGGCGGTTGTTTCAGGAGAATCCATGGAGAGAAAACACCCTAATCTCGGGGGTCTCTCTCTGCATTTTTCACTCTCTCTCTCTCACTCTCTTCCCTAATCCCTCAAACTGATGCTGAAAATAATGAAAATTAAATTTTCAATTTTTTTTTTTGGTCTCTTTTTTTTTTTTTTTTTTTTTTTTTCGGGTGCGTGCGTAGTAAGGCTGTGGAGAGAGAGACGTACGGCTGAGAGAGCGGGCATTTAAAATCCAAGCGGGAAATTTTTAATTGGGCCTTAATTTGTAACTATGGGCCGTCTCCTCAATTTCAATTTATTGGGCTAAAGGTCCGAAATGTTATCCCATGAAACCCAATTAAGTTTCCCAATGATTGTACCCACCAGAAGAGACTTGATCAAAACCAATTCCAAAATGGATCAGACCATTTGCTAGATTGAGAGAGAAGACGGTGATTCCAAAATGAATTTCCCCTTACTAGCACCAAGAGAATAGTCTCTCTAATTAACGTAACGTGTTATCCCAAAAATAAAGTGCTCGGCCACTGAATTTTTTAGGAGTAAAATTATAAGTTTGTGATGGGAAGTCACATTTAGGGTTTGGGTAAAATGAAAATGATAAGAATGAATGAATGAATGAATGAATAGGCGGATTACGGAGATTTGGGAAGTCACGACGAGAGAATAGAAAGATATTGGACGACTAAAAAGTAAAAGAAGAGAGAAAACTTTTATCATTAATGTGGTGACGTTGTTGCACTTCCCTACAGATGCCTCACGTGCATGCAATATTATGCACCCGCTTCATTCAGTTAGCACGCATTACGCAAAACAAAGATTATATATATACATACATACATATATATACCTGCATTTGTTATTATTTTTATACGCTCAATTTATTTATATGCGCGTACGTTAATAGTATGGATGCGGGATAATATTATTTGGGTCCTCATGTTTTATGTTTTCACAAACAAAGATATAATTTGTTTATTTATAATAAATAGATCCCTAATTTAATTTAATTTAATTTATATGAAAATAAAAAACTCTCATATATAATATTGAATATCCACAATCATAATTTTTCCGTGTATTTAACACTATAGGATAACCCATTAACTGACTTCATGATACTCTCTCCCCCTCAATTAATTATTAAATTAGGGTGGTTGTAGATTGTTATAAATATTAATTTAGAATATAAACCCTATCTTTTTGAGAAAAGATATTTAATTAGACCAAATTTTAATTGGCAATAAATCTCAAATAGATATCCAATTTAATATACAGTCCAATGAGACAAAAATTCGAAAAAAATGTATAATAAAACAAAATAGTAAAAATAATGTATAAAACTCTTCAAATTAAGAATTAAAATGATGTATAATGGAATTGTATCCTAAATGCGAAGATTGAAAAAAGAAACAGATAAAGTGTAAAGTACGTATAATGTATACGTTAGGTGTAATGGGTTGATATATAAATATAAATATATATATATATATATATATATATATGCATGGAATTGAAGCATTTCCCAAACCCAAAGAGAATCGAATATCAGTCCCCTTTCCTTTTGCTTTTTCACAGTTTGCTCACAGCTTTCTTTACCATTCCCCGAGAAATTTGTGGGTTAGATAGATAGATATCTCTAGGTTTTTTTAATTTTAATTTTTATTTGATGCTTCATCTAGAGAGAGAGAGAGAGAGAGAGAGAGAGAGAGAGTAGAAATATTCAAAAATAAAAATGAGTAGCAGTGGTGGTAGTAGTAGGAGGAGGAGGAGGAGGAGGATGAGGGAGGAAAAAGAAAATGACAGAGAAAAAGCCATTGCAGTAGTGAATGGAAAAAAGAAAAGGAAAAGATGGTCAAAATTTGATGAAACCTCGAAGACTTCTCTTCCATCATCAGCTTCGACTATCTTTATCGAAAATCTACCATTTCCCCCTCCTCCTTTCTTTGTTTTTGATTATCTCTCCCCTCTATTCATATTTTCCTTTTTAATTAATTATCTCCTCTATTTATAAAATTAATTAAAGTATCTAACTTGTATCATTCTTATAATAATAATTATTGTAATAATAATAATAATAATAATAATAATTTCTAAACTTTGCTCGTACAAAAACAGAACTTCTCATTGAACATTTCAACAAACTGTGTAAAAATATTGGAATAATAAATTAAAAGAAAAAAAAAAAAAAGAACGTTCCTTGAAGTTACAGCCAGCCATGCAACTTTTACTTTAGTCTTGGCTACGTCTTTGGCTATCATGATCAGTACCACAAATCTAGCAGCTAATAAATTACCAAATCTGACATGCACGAGTGCCCCCAGATTAATATATATGTATATATTTATATAAATGTGGTACTCAATGATTTTTCTCTCTCTTATAGATAATTTTCATGGCGTGTAGCGACCCAAACAGCAGCTAGAGATTACGTGTTTGAATTAAAAAGAGGATCATCAGAATTAATATGATTGCAGCATGTTCTGAGGTGTACGTTTTATAATATATATATGTTATAGCTATGTAAATGAGGAAATTATTTACACATAATATGTAAGTTTAATTGGGTTATTTGGGTTGCGAAAATTAATTAGTTAGCGTTTAATTATTTTTATAATTAAGAAACCCTTTTGACTCATTAGTGAAATTAGTTAGCTGGAGAGACTAAGTACGAAAGAGAGGAATATTCAAAAATATTGAAAAGTAAGCACCATTTTTCTCTAAATTAAGAAGTTGGTTTACAAAGTGTATTATCGAAAGGAGACGTGACACCTCCCTTGGTCATTCTAAGATAAGAATAAGGGAGTGGGGTCCTTCTCTGTTAAGTTTTTTTTTTTTTTTTTTTTTTTTTTTAAATTTATATTTTCTTTGGATTTTAATTCGGAATATTCATTTTGTCTCGCAAGAAATAGTTAATTTTGTTCCTCTCCTTATCTTTTCCTGACTCGGAAAGAAAAGACCGTTCTCCTACATATGCACATGGAGCGAGCAAATAAGAGCTAGCAATTTATTTAGTCAAGTCTATAATTAAAATTCTTCCAAATTAATTCTCTAGCTAGTTAATGACTAATTACCTTCGAAGAATGTAGAGACTACAACGCAAACATGCTCTAGTTCACTTTCAATCGAGCATGAATGTTTATTTTCATTTTTCTTTAATAATGATTTATTATATTTTTTTTTCCTTGATTTGAATTCTATATGAGTTAATAATAAATTATACACAAAATCGTCGATTATCTATGAATATCGGACAATATTAATTATTGGGAAAGTCTATTTAATTAGGCAAGGGGTATTTCTGGAACTAACTTAGAAAATCAAACTTGGTGGCAATTGTTTAGTATATATTTTCCCCACCTCTAAAAACACAAGCCCTAAAAGAAGCTGTAGTAGGAGGAGCTTTATTTAACTTTGAATCATTATTGTTGTTGTTATTATTATTATTATTATTATTATTATTATTATTTCTCTTCTCTTTTTCTAATTTTAGTTTCTTTGTGATTCCATTGTTCAAGGCGAGAGGCAAAGTGAAGAATATGAAAAAGAAAATGTAATAAGCCCAGCTACTCTGCCAACCTCAATCTCTCTGCTCCGATTCTCGAGGCCGTCTTGGCTTCCCTTATATATAAACCCCTTCAGTTCCCAACCCAAATTCACAAGTAATTCCTCACAACAATCTCTCTTCTTCTCACGGCTACCTGCTACTCATCATCCTCTCCTTGTTCAACTTTCTCCATTCTTAATGTAAGCCTTACGTTTTCCCGTCTCTCCTGTCTCCTCTTCCCTCGCTATGCCTGTAATTCTTAAATGTTTTACGTGGTATCACACGTTATAACAGTAATTTTGTTTTTTTGGTTTAATGCATGAAAAGTACAGATCATAAGAGAAGATGAGCAGGCCAGGAGACTGGAACTGCAGGTCATGCAACCACTTGAACTTCCAAAGAAGGGATTCCTGCCAACGCTGCGGAGAACCAAGACCCGGCGACTATGGAAGCTTTGCAGGAAGAGGAAGCTCATCTTTTGGATTCAGCACTGGCCCTGATGTCAGGCCTGGTGACTGGTACTGCACCGTCGGCAACTGCGGAGCTCACAACTTCGCCAGCCGCTCCAGCTGCTTCAAGTGCGGCGCTTCCAAGGATGATTCTGCTGGTGGATTCGTCGAGGGTTGCGACATGCCCCGAATGAGAGGTTTCGGGTTTGGCGGCGGTGGCAGCAGCAGTCGCTCCGGATGGAAATCTGGAGACTGGATTTGCACCAGGTTTATTTAATGTGAAAGTTTCTCCAATTAGTACATGTTAACTTTTTTCACTGTGTATCAATCTGAATGGACGTAACAAAACTGTTGTGAATTAACATGTGGATGTCTTATATATGCATCATATCTGCAGCATAAAATAACACTTGAATTGATCAACAGGTCTGGTTGCAATGAGCACAACTTTGCAAGCCGCATGGAATGTTTCAGATGCAATGCGCCAAGGGATTCTGGCAACAAGTTTTCATATTAATAGTAGACTTCCCATTTTTGGGTACGGAATTACTTTTCAAGATGCAAATTTAACATTCAACATTTGTATTCTGGATGCTAATTATTTCCATGGCTTCAATTTCAGCAACTGAAGCCCAAGGAGGGAATCGAATCATATGAAGAAAGAAGTTGAATCCAATCATGAAATCCCAGATCACTCGTTTTTTTTTTTTTCTTTGTCTCTTTATTTCTTTATTCTAGATATCTGGTTTCCTTCTCCTAGGGACGTTTAAGATGAATTATATCGATCGATCAATGGAGCTAGCTAAATTATTTAGCATTTTGTGAGCTTTGAAATATCAAGTATACGCATGTAGTAGTATTCTGTGCTATCAATCTTATAATTAATACCTGCAGTCTATTTTCTCTACGAATTGAATCATGTTTTGAGCTCAATTTAAGATTATTGTTCCTTCATTTTATTTGCTTTCTTTCAATGGTTGTGTTATGTTAACATTATCTATAATTCAAGATTGCTTTTTTCAGCTAGATCAAGTGGTCCAAGGAATATTTGACTTATAACTGTAAATTTGTATACAATTATCTGCAAAGCAACTAAAGAGGGTTGTTCATATGGACCACACTACTGGATCTTTTGTTCAAACCAATGCAAAATATTAAAAGAAGATTGCGATGACATTCACAAAAATATACCATATATGTTTTGAATTGTTGTGTTGCAACTCAATTTTGAAATATTTAATTGTAACGACTGGTAAGCATACACTCATACTTAATTAATAATCAATGTATATTTCATTTTCATCCATCTAAATATTTTTATTCAAAGGGATCATTTTGTTAATTTTATAGTTAGAGTTGTGAATTGGTTGTTAATTACAACACCTTTAATTGTAAATAAACGCATAGGAGTAGTTAATTAATTACCTTAATTTTAAATATAGATTAAATATATTAGGACAATAAATGATGTTAACTTAAGTAAATATATAAGCATCATATCTCCCAAAGATGAGACACTATATATGTATGAGAATTTAGAGGCATGATCTCTTCAATTGTACATCGGCCCGTTCAAATTCAATATTGATTGTTACTATAAAGTTCTTAGTGCATCGATCTCATGCAATATAATATATTCATGCACGATGATATATCAAATGAAGGCCAACGAAATATGTAATTAATTATTTGCTACAAGTTTAAACAGCAGTACTATGTTAGGGTTAACTTCGAGCAGCCTTTGGAACTATACACAGGCACAATTTGCTTCATGGGTACTGTGTGTCTCCATGAGCTAGCTCGTAAAAAAGTTTATTAATTGCATCTCAATATATAGTTAATTAATTATAATCTTCAATTCTGTCCTTAATTTGATTAATTATCATGATTATGTTGCATGCCTGCCTTAATTAATTTGTTTCCAAAGAAAGTATAAGAGTTAAATAAGTTTAAGATTACTATTTATATATATATATATATATATAATAATTAATTTTGCAAGTTATGATGATTAACGGACGGGGTTTACTTTCAATGACTGAATGAAGAAGAGTATCTTGATGAAGAGATTTTAAAAGTAAAATTCACATAGGATTCCAAAACTTTTTAAGCTAAAAACTTTCATGGGTTCCCTCATTGACCTATTGGGTTTATATATAATATAAGAGCAAATAAAACTTATTGGTCAAAAAGTAACCACACATTCATTAGTGAGTGTCTGCTACTACACTCCATTACTTAGCTTTTAGCAAGATTCTTTGTTTCACTTTAAGCCTAGCTTTATGTTCCTTCATATGCTTGCTTTGTTGATTTTAGTGAAGTCAAGTACATCCAATTTAATCATGTCATGTCATCCCCCCCACACCCATATCCAATGCCCTAGCTAGCTACTTCATGAATATTTTATAATTTTTTTTCGTTAAAGCACAAACACACAAATAAATCTTAAATGTAATGACAAGCATACTATATTATATTATGATAATGAAATAGAAAATTCTAATATATTCACATATATATACCTTGATTTTTTCCATTGAACAAATTAAGATTAATGAGTGATTATTAATTGTATATATTTCACTAAATATTATGTATATATATATATATATGTATATGAGATATATATTATATATATGTATCGATGCATGCAATATTTCGATTGAACAAAGACGAGACAAGTGATGGAGTCTTGCTCGAGAAAGAAGAACAAGAGCTTCTTTAATCATGAATTAAAATGTCAGTTTGGGCCCCAAAAAACATTGAATAACAGGACAATTCACTGAATTAACTACTTAAGATTTTGAAATTTAATCAACACTGTGATGGTCAATATACACTCACAAAAACAAGAGAACTTTTTATCCAATCCAAGCCATGAAAAAATTACTTATACTTTTTTAAAGTTTAATTTTCCTTTTTGTAGACTACTTTATATATATGCTGAGCATGTTCAACATTTATCTTTTTAAAGTATATATATATATATATATTTTAGGAACTAATGGAATAATCTATATATATATATTTATATTTATTTGTATATCATTGAATTTATGCACTTCCAACGATTAAAATTGAATTTGATACATATATTTAATGTATATGTAAAATTCAATATAAACTATTGAAAATATATAAATTTAATTGTTTACAAATAAGTGTAAATATATATTTAAAAATATAGAGCTCATAATCTTTTTTCTATATACATATATATATATATATTTTTCTCTTTTTTATTTCATATTAAATCAAGTATCCATGTTTTATTATTATTATTATTATTATATGAATAGTTAACCATCTAAATACATAACCACGTATATTTTTTTATATGATAATTAAAAAGAATTATTTAAATTTATACATTCTTACTTATTGTCAAAATTAAATTTTATGATATGCAATTGAGATTATGCTTTAACTATAGTGCATGCATTAATTATAAATTACATATATAGCGAAGATTTAAATTATTTAATATTTATTATTAAAAGTGCATTGATACAATGGTTGAAAAATTGTATATAAATTTATGTACAACATTTTGTCACATGTTATTTTCTGTATATGTACATAAATACACACGTAACATGCGTAAAAATAAATGTAAAAATAAATATGTAGGAATAACAAATACAAAATACATAAAAGAAGTGAGAGGGTATTTTAGGAAAAGAATAATAAGATAATAGCTGTCACTTGACTTCTTCTGTTTGGGCCTTTGAATCCTAGGCTCTAATCCAATTAACTCATTCCTTTTGGGCCTAGGAAGGTTCAGAACGTCTATTTTAAATCAAAATTCAAATGATGCCAACCGTTAACTTCACCCTAGAAAAATAACGAGTCAAGGAAAATCATCGAAGAGAATGTGCAAGATAAGGTTGTAGCGTTCGTCCGTGACCCTGGTCGCACAGAAGTATGGAAGGCAGGTTTTACGTTTTAGTCTCCCCGTTATTTCATTTGTTAATGATCCCGTACTATTGATCAGTTCATTGACCTTTTGTGTTCGTTAGTTTTTGTAGATTAGTACGCAGATCATTTGTTCGATATAATGCTGCAAAGAGTTTTGAGTGCTGATAATGCCTCGAATATGGGTTTGGCTTGCTAATGATGAGCTATAAACATGTGTTGAAGTTCTTAAATGGGGCAAATTATTGTAAAACCAAACGAAATGGAGGTGTGCATTTGAACGTGATGTTATATCACTGCTCTGGATCTGGAGAGTCCCGTGATGAGATTTTGAGTTATGAATGGTATGAGAAGGCGTATCAAAAGATAGAAAGACTGACCCATTTGCTTAAAAATGTGGATATAATTGATGGAAGGCTGGTCAATGTAAAAGATGATTCTGTTATCATTGATGATCGTATTGAACAAAGAATGCGTACTTTGAAATCATTTGTGAGGGCCTTTCTCGGGTGTCCTTCGGTTCAGCACACATTGCAAAAGAATTTGGCAGTATCGTTAGCGGGTGGCCATTGTGACCCAATTGTTTCTTTTAGAAAACCAAGTGAAAGGGCGCACATGGTTGTGAATTCACTCATAAAAGTCAGCAACTTCCTCAATGTTACTGCCCAACAAAGGAAGACAGTGCGTCTTACAATATGCCCTCGTGTTACTCACCACCGGATATGGACAGGTGCTATTGAGGAGACAATAAATGGGTTGAAATTAGAAATTGATGTGTTGAACGATCAATGCCCAAGCAGAGGGACCAAGATGGGTCAGCAGATTGTTTCCAGCTGTCTAAAGTTTTTAGCGGAGACAGAGACTTCGTTTGACCCCGACTCCACTTCATGGATGAGGCTTTCTCCTGCAGTAATTGTTGGTTCTCGTGTTTCCTACAAATGGGAAGAGGTTCTTGAGATGTTCAATGATCTAATTAAGTGTCTGGAAAGTGAAAAGGGGATACTTTATCATGTGTCGAAGCTTGAAGTCATGAAAGAAGGGCTGTGTCAAATCAAGGATGTGTTGATTGATAAGCATATTGGATACAAGGAAGTTCAGCATCAAGAAAGCTTGGTGCAGAAGAAGCTTTCGAAGACATTGGGTTACTCATCACAGTGTTTGTTCTCTCTTTTGTTGTATTACCTATATGGACAGGTTAGAGACATCGAAGTGGATGTATGTGGTGGGATATATGCAAGTGGTGGAAACAATAATTTTTCCTTGTGCATGGGAAGAATCCTTACTTCAGATGATGAAAAGATGGTTTTGTGTGGGGTTAAGCAGTTGGACAGGGCTCTTCGACTGTTTAAGTTTGTTTGGGAAACAGCAGGTGTGAAAGGAGATTTGGATTTGCAAGGCCACTTATGGTGTGTAGGGGCTGCAGAGAGGTCACTTATATACAGAGGAAATACTTTCTTTTTACATGGGATCAGTCTTTGATCAAAATT
This sequence comes from Azadirachta indica, assembly GCA_022749755.1. Taxonomy (NCBI): domain Eukaryota; kingdom Viridiplantae; phylum Streptophyta; class Magnoliopsida; order Sapindales; family Meliaceae; genus Azadirachta; species Azadirachta indica. Next base: position 15,534,423 of record CM040446.1, read on the forward strand.
TTATCATAATTTAATTAATATATTTGTGTCCTATATCTTTTATTTTGCTAGTAAAATTTGGCATATGAACAGCTGATATAAATTGAATGAAACAGAATTCTCTTCAAGCAGCCGAAACAATTTGAGGGCAGCCTTTATTAATTCATATAATGAATTCAAATATAGGAATGTTAAAATCATTTCTACTCACTACATGCTAGGGTTAGAATGACATAAACTGTGAACTTATGTTTGGATAAAAGCCGGTAGAGCTTGTATGAAAGTGAGGACAAGAAGTATTATTGTAGCTATAGTAGGGCTGCTGAAATATTCATGTTTCAGGGCTGCCTTCCATTTGTGCCAAGGTTTCTCATAATACTCCTTTAATTCTGCACAGATATGAGAGTAGCAATTCTGATCAAGATTCACAGTAATATGACAGCAAAGCCTGTTAACAAGAGTAACAATTTCACTACTATCGCCTCGACCATTGTCGATGATTTTCTTCTGAATGAGTAAATCAACATCTTCAGTAGTGTCGATTAGATAATCCAGGAGTGTGATATAATCACAGATGTGAGTCTCGTCTGGATAATGACACTGCTCCAGAGCCATTAGATTTCCAATTACAGACTCTGTTGGGTCTTCAAATACAATCTGCGGGATTTGAATCACGCCTTTCTTGTTGGAAAATGATACGTCAAGCAAGCAATCGCTGTCACTCTTTTCGAACCTAACCCCTGCCCCGTGCAATTATGATGCAGAGTGTGGATTTGTTATTTTTACTTCTCTTGTGTCAGGTGTGGGCCTTGACAAGTGATATGATGGTAGATGGAACAATCTTACCAAATCAGTTAAGTGTTTTATTTTCTCAATGCTTTTGTTCTGAGGGTTGTATTCCTTGAAGTAGTTACAGGCTAGCTGAAGAAATGAAGGATTGTTTTGTGCAGGACGGTTGGAAAATCCCAAGTTATAAAGACTCTCAAGGACAAAAAATGGAAGCTGATTCTCGAGCAACCTGAGGTCACGATGGATACTAGACTTCAAGCAGATTCTCCAACATAAGTTTATCATTATCATCTTCAAGAGGGTGATAATTGCTGCAAAAGAGTACAATAATGAAAGCAGCATCAAGAAGAATCACCTTGACGAATTCATCACTGCTGATATGAGGAAAAGTTTCTGAATAGCAACTGCGAATGTTTTTCTCCCACTGCTTTACATAGTAAACAAGATCAACCAAGCTCAGGTTAGTCAGTTGAATGAATTTGTCAAGATATCTGGGCTTATGCTTTTGCATGGTCTCCAATCCTTCTCTGTGGTGGTGGAAAGGGCCAACTGAAACTTCATATGGAGTGTAGGCGTCATCATTTAATTTCCGAAGTTTTTCAGAAACTCTGTAGATGCAACAATGAGGCAACACAGGAGGCTCCAGGTTTCTTAACATTTTTTCCATTTCATTCACCAAAATTCTGTATTCTGTTGAAATACTTGCCATCTTTCAAGTTCCGATTCCTGTTTAGAAACAGAAAACAATCCATCTAAGTGTTAGACTATTCTGCTGTATGCATGGAGAATGAATGAACAAATGGCATTCTTCTCATTACTAGCTAGGTTCTTTTAGTTTTGATATTATAATATTGAACAGAAACTGAGTAAATGAATAAAATATTGAACAACAAAAAGATTAATCAAGTATTGGAGTAAATGAATGTGAACTTGCAGGAAATTAAGCTTACTACTTGGAGGGATGTCTTTATGAATACAGAAAGAACAACTGCTTTTCACTATATTTGACACAGTTGCACTTCGCACAACCACAACTTCCAACTTCCAAGTATATGGCAAGGACGAGGAAGTGCATGATATTCTTGACCCTGGCTTCAAGCATATATAAAACAATGTTAATAGTTTCTTACTAACCCAATAAAGAAACGTTCTTCATTTTCTTTATGGGCCAAGCTTGGCGTGTGTGTGTGTCTCACATTCATATAACATACATCTATACAAATGTCCATTGCTTTCATAGAAATTAAAAAAAGAAAAAAATGAAAAAAGAAATGTAAAATGGAGGACTTAGGACTCCTCACCCTCAAAGTTTAATCAGGAGTCTTAGCAATCCTAATGCCGTAGCATCTTCCCGACAAAATGTAAGAATCTTCAATTATTTTAAGATTCCTTTCGAACCAAATATAAAAATCTTCATCCTTTTTAGTATTTCCTTCAAAGTATTCCATCCATCCAACCAAACATATGTATATTTGTTCTACCTTTACTCAAATATAACTTAAAAAAACACACTAATAGTTTATTAAATATAAAACAACCATCATCCACTTATATTCGATCGCTAGGGATTTCATTCATTGATAATTATGAAGAAAGAATCGCCGCTTAATCCAATCATAACTTTAAGTGCTTGAATAAAATTTTATCCATTCAGATTCTGTTTGCTCTTTTCTCATCACGATTCGTTTGAGGGCAATATACTTAACAAGGCAAATTGCGGCTGCATTTCAGGCACCATTCATAATATTTAAGAAAAGTCAGCAGTGAATTTGAAGCAGCCAAAAATAAATTTCAAAGATGATTTTATCAGAATATATAGTACTTTTAACTCATCAACCATGAGAAAATAACAAAAATCAGAGTTGTTATATGAAAAGCATTACATTTCAATTCATTTCAGTTTAGATTTTGAAGAGCTTGCCATAGGTTTCGCAACAGGTCGAGCTGGTGCAACTCTCTGTACCTTTTTCATATCATACTTGATAGAAGAGAAAGCACATAGTACAGCAATCAACATTGTTGGGTAGACATAAACAGTTTTGGTAGGATCTGTGTTCCCTGTCTTTCCCAGAATCCCTTCCTTGATGAGGCCCCACATTACCAGAAGTGTTCCGAACATGCTCATCCTCCCAGGTTTCAGAATACCCACAAGTGCTCCTGCCACAGAGAAGTAGCTTCCTGCGAGAACCTGGTACAAGAAAGAACCATATGATAAAGATCTGATTACAGACAGCAAAACTCATCAGGTCATGGAAAAAATTACATTTTTAAGTATTTTGCAGACAAAAGTTGAACCTATCCTCTACACTACTAAGCACAATTATAGGGCTTTGGATCAATTTGCTGTTATCTAATTGAAATTGCAGTTTGTTCAATAGTAACATAGTCAGTAACTTAAGTAAACTCAATTATCTGGTCAGATAAGTTTTGTAGTCAAGAAAAGGTCTGCAGACCAAAGCATTCCACAACAATTTTGGGTACATTTGGGAACCAATTGGCAATCGCTGATTTGCTGTTAATGAGACTAGTACCAAGAAAAAACTCATCATATACACATGTTCAGATGTCTGTCCCTAAAGTAGAAATATAGAACCCAGACTTAAAATTATATTTTGCAGAGGGAAGACAAAAGCAGAAAACCGAACCTCTAAGCGCTGAAGATCAGTTACAGCAGAGGCTTCCTTCACGCTGGTCAAGTTGTAGATGTTTAAAAGGTTGTCCCACCTTGGAACAGTCATGTTGTTAATGAGGCCATTTACAATAGCTCCAGGGTAGAGAAGGGCCTTCACAACAGGAGCAGGAAAGATCTCACTGGCAATCAACTGGGAAGATGTGACATGGATGGGTGTCAAACACATACCAGCTCTGCATGGAACCCTGTGAAAAACAAAATTGAAAAAAACTCAGCCATGAATAAGGACACACTTCCACAACTTTCATTTATGTATTTACAATCAATGCAGCAGAGGATGATAATAGATATATTTGTCTGAACTATACACTCTTTTTTCAAGCATGGCACACTGTTTACAAAATGGCAGATTAATTATTCTTTATTTGTAACAAGCATGAAATTAGAAAACTGAAGAGAATTCATAGTTTTATATGTCCATATTATTCATTATTAGAAATCCAAATCAAAGCACACAATGCATTTCACATCAATTATAGACCTGCTAAGAGGTAATAAAACGAAAGTGATAATTTCAGATGTCAGGAAATAAAGGTATGTTCACTGAAAGGGGATTTAAGATAAGGCAAAATAAAAGATCAGGGATCTAGTAACCAAAATCACTCGTTATAAACCATCTCAACTTAAAAGCAGCCCACCATTTCATAATTCATGCAGCCAAACGACTGATTAAGCTCTACGTCAACTGATCTTCCTGATTATTGAAAAATCATTGTATGCTTTATGTCTCAATACTCAACTAGACTAAGGTTTTGTTTGAAATTGTGGCACTTCTATTGTACTTAGAAAGCAAAGCTGACAAATTGTTTAGTAATACCAAGTTTTAGTGGGACCCATTCATTTTTTCATTAATAATTGACATCTACAACTTCCATCCCACAGCAATTGTGGCTAGCACCTTAATACCAAACCACATCTTAGCTCAGTTTGTAAACGGCTAGCACTTGCTAAGATGAGCACAACGGATCCTCCCTATCAATGTTATTGTATACTAAGTAACAATGTAACTTCAGGAGCTAACCAGCAGTGCATGCAAAATGCTAGCACATTGCAAGCCCCGTATCAACTTGAGATAAATATCAATCAACTGAACATGATAGCATCAATATTAATCAAATCAAAATTGGAAAGATGAACAACATACTTAGATAAACATAGAAATATCCAAGATTAAACCGAAAATCCATGTGATAAAATAAAAAAGCACACTCAAAAGCACCAAACGGATCTCAACAAACAGAATTCTACATATGTCTCCAAAATATAACCTTTAATCCAATTAAATGATGAACACAACTAGACATATATCATAAGGACGCGATTTGGTAGCATTTCATGCAACTTCGAGTTTGACTTAAAACACTGTGACCGAAGAAAACAGAACAGCATATAAAACTCAGAAACTGAAACATCAAAAGCTGCAAAATTGAGCAACACCCAGTTTGAGAAAAGTAATAAATGGGTGAAAAAAAGTTCGATTAGAAGTACCTGAAAAGAGGGATCTGAAGAATGATTAGGAAGAAATAAACGCGAGCTGCCATGGATGTAATATTGCTCATCCATCCTCTCGATGAAGAATTTGCCATTATCGGAGTCGACGGGAGATATAATTGAGTTAAAAGAGTACTATACTAGAAATTATGAAGGATCTAGCGCTTTATTGATCGACTGTGACTGTAAAGTCGAAGCTATCCGACACAAGTTGAATTTTCGGTAATAATTATTATTTAAAATAATTTTAAAAAATGATTATTTTAAATTTTTTTGAATTAAAATATCTTACATAAATATACTTGATGATCATTTTTAAAAATTTTTTATTAAATTATTTTAATTTAAATTAATCATTTTTTTATATGTATATATATATAATGGTTATTTAAAAAAATCAATAACCAATATTGGTTATTGTTAAAAATTTTTTCTTATTTAATTTTATTTTTTTAAATAATAATTGTAGTATAATGGTGAAGGACAAGGTCGATATGATCTCTAGCTTCACCGATGTAACTGCCAAATCCAAATGTTAAATACATAAAAGAAAATTGAAATTTTCTTGTGTTTTTAGAATTTTTTTTAATATTACGAACTACTAATATTACACTGTATATTTATCGAGCCTGGTATTACAATATTACATTAGATATATATTTACCAAGAGTTATACTACTAATATTACACTAAATATTTATTGAAAGTCTCAATAGAATTCTATTCTAGCATTCATACTACTAGTGTTATATTAGATATTTATCGAAAGTCTTGATAAAATTATAATCTAACATTATTTTTGATATCTTCATCCCTGCTCACACACGGGTGAAATCCTATTTTAACATTACTTGAATAACTTTACCCTCACCTATGCCCGAATCTTCTAACATTATCCGAATATTTCACCGTCATCCAAACAGGGTGATATTTGACTCTCTTTCAAAAAAGAGGTTAGCCATATATCTTTACCTTCACCCACGTATAGGATAAAATCATATTCTAACATTACTTGGATATTGGGTTACCCACGTATCTTCACGCTTACCTACACAAGAGGTGAAATCTAACATTATCTGGATATCTTCAATCTCACCCACACATTTCACCTTTACTTACATTCGGGGTAAAATCCTATTCTAACATTGTTCGGAAGTCTCAATAGAATTATATTTTAAGATTACTCAGATATCTTTACCCTCACCCATATACGGGATAAACACAGGGATGAAATCGCATTCTAACATTACTCATAGGATGAAATTCTATTATAACATTACGCGAATATCAGGCTGCCCATATAACTTTATGTTCACTCACATGGATCTCACACACGAAGTGAAATCTCATATAAACAACATTATCGCCTGACCTGCCTATGTAACTTTATGTTCACTCACACACGAAGTGAAATCCAACATTATCGATTGCCTATATAACTTTATGCTCATTATTCAGATATCTTCACTCTCACTTACACATAAGGTGATATTTAACTCTTGTTTTAAAATAAGACAGTTTGTGAGAAATACTTCTGTTAGAAGAGGTCAACAAAAGTTGAATAACTGACTTCTTGTTGAGGCGTCAGTTCTTTTAACCACTCCAACTATACCCGAGTGGTTAAATTTTTCGATGTTAGATTAGATGATATAATAAATTATAATTTCTATAAAAATTATGTTATATTATATTTAATCTAAACTTTTTTTTAAAGAATATTTAATCTAAACTTGAATCTATTGTATATTTGATTAAAAATATTGCAAATTTTAATTATTTTTTTGATAAATTAATTTTTTAGAAAAAGACTTGTAGCATTAAATAACTTGAAAATTGAAATACTAGATTATTATTTCAAGAAAAAAAAAACAAAAACAAAAACAACTCGTGGACCAAACGTAACTTGTTAGTTGTGCATCCCGTCTTGATAAGAGCCCGAACGGTGCAACTTTGTTTCTCGCGCAGCTAGAAAACGGCATCGTATCACATCCCACAAAATTATTACGTATTTCATGTTTCTCATTTTTCTGCCCAGTTGAAAGTGAATTCGAGAGCACAGCATAAGATTATGGCTTTAGCTTTGTCAATGAGTATTACTTCCAGTTCCAGGGCGGTTCACTGTTTATCACCTTCTCACAACGAACGGCTCTTCGCGGGCCACCTTAAAACGCTCAATCTTGTTCTGCCACGTCACCCTCTATCCCCCTTCGCTCTTGCGTTTTCGCGCCGTCGAAACAACGGCCCAGCAATTACGTCGTCTTCTTCTTCTTCTAAGAAAAAGAAGGTAAGATGAATGGACCTTTACGTTGCTTACTTCCCGAGAATGCTCCAGAAAATGTGAAAGATAATGGGACTTTCAAGTTTTAAATTTTTTTAGCTTTGTTAGCACTGCTGGAGATTCTTCTTAAAAATTGGATTTTTAACCCTTTTTTTCGCAAGAACCAGAATAAGTTGAATGTTTATCTGAAAATTTCATTTGTTTCGTGAAATTGCGATAATTGGGTTTATTGCTTAACGACATTTACACATGGTGGCTCCATTGCTCATGTTGAATTTGCTGTTATTACGAAGAAAAATTAAATAGATATTGAAATTTTCAGGTTAAAGCTTAACCTTTTTTCTCTGTCTCTTCAGGTTTGCTTACCTGTAAATCTTCCTGGTATTATAGCTTTTCCTTTTTCTCGTCTCATTTCGTTGTAAACTGTCTAATAGGATTTGAGACTTACTCATCATCTGATGCTAATAAATTTGTATTAGCTGTTATGGAATTCAAGTATTTGTTTTAATGTGATGTTATGGGATTCAAGTATTTGTTTTAATGTGATGTCTTCTTTTCTCTGCAGAAAAGTTTGTCTCCGAGAGTTGATGATGATGATGCTTTCGAGGATGATCCTTTCGAGGCACTATTTAGCCAGCTGGAAGAAGATCTTAAAAATGATGACTCAACAATAGAAGATGATGATGAGATTAATGAAGAAGATCTGGATAAGCTTGCCCTGGAATTAGAAAAGGAGCTGAGCGATGCTGATATGGAAATTACAGCCACAGAAGAGGAAAAAAAGGAAGAAGAAGATGATTATGGTGATGATGATGATGATGATGATGATGAAGAAGAAGAAGAAAGAGAAGTGAGGCTTAAGAACTGGCAACTTCGAAAATTGGCTTATGCTTTGAAGAAAGGTCGTCGTAGAGTCAGTGTAAGTGTCTTAATTTGATCTATGGGCTATGCAAAAGATGTGATAGTGCAACCTTGGACCTATATGTGATGAAATGTAAACCACCCATCAGCCGCACAGGCTTCTTTCCTTTTCCAAAGCCATAGTGTTATTGTTTCATTGGAAAGAAAAAAATAGTGATTTGAAATGCCAAGGTGGAGAGAACCACCTAAAAGATTTGAAAATGGCAGGTCATCATTTGCATGGAACTTTTGAAGTGCTTCAACCTAGCTGGACATCGAGTATATTAAACTATATCCTTCTCATTCAATAATAATTGAGGGGAAAGCTTGAAAAATTGCAACCTGTTTGGGTTGATCTAATTTAATCTTAGGCCAAATTCCTGTGGTTTGGCTCATTTCAGGGTTTCCCTTTATGTAAAAAGTTAGATGCAATGCCTGAAAATTCCTGTTTGAAGAGGAGTTGTAATAATTGTGAACAGAAGCACAAGGTCAACTTTATGTTTTCTGCTAGCCCTTTAGTTTATGTCACAAAAATAGGTATTTGGCATATACGAACATTACTTCCATCTGAAATCTCAACATGATGGTTTTGCTCCACTTGACAGAGGGAAAGAAAAAAAAAAACCCTTCTTGGCATGCTTTTTTGTTTTGTATTATGTAGATGCATTATCATGTTCTTGAGGATTAAGACCTAATTAGTAGACCTTTCAGATTCTGAAGCCACTTCCCTCTTGTTCTGTAGATCAAAAGTATTGCTGCTGAGCTTTGTCTTGATAGGTCCGTTGTTCTTGAAATGCTTCGCGAACCCCCTCCCAACCTTCTTATGTTGAGTGCTGCTTTACCTGACGAACCTGCAGCTAAAGTATTAGTCCATGAAGTCAAACATACAGAAACTATTATGGCAGAAACAACAGTTCACGCTGTGGAACCTGAGACTAAGGAGGAAGAGCCAGTCCATGACAGGCAACACAGATGGTCTGCTCAAAAGAGACTGAAGAAAGTACAAGTTAAAACCCTTGAAATGGTTTATAGAAGATCAAAGCGACCCTCTGTAAGTAAATTTTTCTCCACATTGATGTAAATTTTTCCCTGCATTGGTGTTGCAATTTGTGTGCCGGAAAGAAATTTTATCTGTCTCTGAGTTTTATGGATCTGCTGAAAGAAATTTTTGTGAAATTTGTCTAAACAGTCATGAACTTCTCATTCTGGCTATGAATATGAGAATTATCTATTTTGATCAACTGTTAAAATCTTTTCAGAAGCAATATCAAGTGAAATTGATTTTTAGGAACTCTTAAAGGTATAGTAAATATTGTCTTATGTAACAACTATGGCCAAATGAAGAAAGATGGAGGTACCCAGTCTTAACAATGTAAAAAATGTTGATTCTGGAGGTCCAAAAGAGAGTTGTTATACACAAACTTATGTGTGTTAATGTATGTCGTTTTTGTTTTAAAAACAGGAGGTGTAAACCATTAGATATTGTTTCTTGTAGAAGCTATTATACTTCACATATCTTTTGGGCTATATCCTTCAATCTTTCCCGAATGTTCTTCCTTTTTCAAGTTCTTAGTTTCATCAGGCATTCTACTTGCCCTTCTCTCCATTCGTCAACTTTAGTCAGTAATGGGCTAACTTTCTTCTTCCTATGAGCTAAAAGGTGTGTTCTCTTCCTTTCCTTAGGACAGAGTTGAGTGATTCCTTCACCTTGCCCTAGGGTATATTTTGTTGAAGTCAATAAGCTTCTTCCCTTCCTGGGCTTTCAGCAGCCTACAGTATTTTGCTTGCCTGAGGACTAGTCCCTTTCTCATATGGAGAAATATCCCTACGGCTAATTTGTCCTAGCTTTGACCAACACCTTGCTGGTTTTAAGTAACTAAGCAGGGCAGTTTTGTTAGGATGCCTACTTCTTGTGAATCACTATGGATTATTCTGGGACTAGTAGTGAATAATAGAAAGTAAATGCTATTCATTATGGTTCCTCAGGTCTAGTCTTTGGTAACTGATAAAGCAGTCATTTGTTTTCTTCTTTTAATGTGTTTTGCATTTACAAAAACTGCAGAATGCTATGATTAGTAGTATTGTTCAAGTGACAAATCTGCCTCGCCGAAGAATTGTAAAATGGTTTGAAGACAAGCGTGCCGAAGAAGGGGTACCTGAACAGCGCACACCATATCAGTGGCCTGATCCTGAAACTGTTTCTTCTCGTTGAAATAACCTGTATAATTGTATAATATCTTTTCAAATCATGTGAGAGTAAAGTTTATGCATAATTCGAACTCTCTCTGTTTTCGTATTTTTGCGTGTATCTTTCTTGCATTCCAATAACTGCAAGCTCCTTACTAAGACATATAGCAATTTTGTAAATTAAATGTTCAAGTTGTTTCATATGCCAATGATTTATTACCATGTGATGATTCTGCGGAAAATGTGTTCAACCGGGTGATTTTCCAGACAAAGGTTTGGCTATAAAGTGGGCACTCGCTGATGCAAGAAAAAAATCAACACACAAGCATCCTGTTAGGAAGGGGTGTTTTAGTACATTTTTCGGAACTGTAACAGTTCACCGCAAGATTGAAATAAAAAAGTCTTTATTTTGCCTGTTATTGTTGGAATACGGTCAAACATAATTCAACATGATTTTGTATTCTATTTCTTCCCTTTGTCAGGTCCAACTTGGTTCTTATACAAAAACTATAGATTTTGAATGTAGCATTTGTGAAGATTCTGTAGACAATGTTGGCAAAAACATACCAGACGAGTCAACTAAAAACCGTTGGTCAATTTTATTTTTATTGTTATTTGGAGTTAATAAAACATTGTTAATAATTACTCAAAACACTTTTATGAAGATGCTATTTTATGACCCATACTCTCTTATTAAATAAAATATATTTCTTGTTTCTTGTTCTCCTTGTTCCCGTCACATTCTTATATAGTGCTGAAAAGAGCTTAATTAATCAACAAGCACAAGTGAATCCATCCTTCATATTCATAACAGTCTCAGGAAGGAAGAAAGGCATGGCAACTTTCCAGAGGTCTGAAGTCTGCTTCAGAAGGCAAGGATCTTCAGGTTTGGTATGGCAGGACAGGTTTTTCTCGGGTGATTTAAATCAAATGAAACGAGAACAGGAGAAAAAAGCAGCAGACCCTCGAGAGCTAAGGCATTGTCAGAGCGACGGATCAATCGGAATGATAGAGAAAGGCCCTGATCGATCAACTAATAGTGGTGGGAATATTATATACAGATCATACAAAGTGTCACCGGACGTTGATCCGCCGTCACCTAGAGTGTCCGGACGCTGGTTTTGTTGTTTAACAAAACCTGCAAAGGTTCATCAGAAACGCCGGTTCTAGTGTGCTCGACTGCTCAACATACATGTTGCTAGCTGGTCATTTTATCCTCAATTCGTTTATACAACGTAGCCATAAAGAAAAAGAAAAATTGTTAATTTGTTTGATATAGCAGTTTAATCAAGTAATAGCTTCTCCAATTTCCATGGTTATCATATAGAGCGAATAGTCTTCATTTGTCTTGAAAATATTATGGAATCGTGACATTTCCCTTTACATTTTCTTCACTTTGTCGATCGCTTCTTTATCCCAAGTTGACTGCAAAAGCCTTAAAAAATTTTATTTAATGTTAGAAGTGTACGTATATTTGGCTTGCTGGAAAACGTCCGTTAGTACACTGTAATAAATTACAAATAGAACCGCTCATAAAAGTCAGATTCCATTTCTTGCAAAGCAATAGTTCATCATATTACTCTTCTCGTAAGCTAATTACAAATTAAAAAACAGCCTTCTTAAAAAAAAAAAATAGAAAACAGCCATTTATATATATATATATATATATATATCTGTATATATGATAAATTTTATACTTATAATTTTTGGAGAAATATTAGAACATACCCTGTAAATTTTAAGAAATAAGAAGATGTCTTTTTATATTTGACTGTGATCTTTTAAAATATTGTCAGTTTAATCTCTAAACTTAATAAAATAAAAAAATATAATATAATATTTTCATAATTAATATTTTAGTCTCCAGTAGTTACATCATATCGAAGACTAAAATATTAAATTTAAACAATTTATTTTATTTTATTATTTTAAAAAACTTTAGAAACAAATATAATTATTTAAATAAAGCTATTAATAATGAATTTTGACAAAAAAAAATATGTTAAAAGTTTAAAATGCTTCTAACTCTTTTCTTTTTTACTTTTTAAATAATAATTTAGTGTGTGTATATATATATATATATAAAATAATCATAAGAGTTTTTAAATAAAATGTATAACTTTTTATTTAATATATTTATTTAAAAATTTTTTTTTTTTGTGTCACCTTAAAAATTAATCAACTACATAATTAATATAAATAAAAGAAACATAAATACATACTATATTTTAAAAAATAAAAATATATAGTTAAACATCGTATTATATATAATACAAGTTCATTTGAGACTTGAGGCGAGAATGACACGTACACGTACTACAGACAAATCCAGCGAATAAGAATATTTAAAGTCTGTGCATCCATGAACAAATTAATACTATAAGTTGTTTAATTTGAAATTATAAATTTAAAAATACACGATAAATTTTGGTTCTTCAAAAATATTGTCTTTGCTTTTCCTAATATTTCAGAATAAGTGTCAAACTTTGGAGAGAAGAGAGTCATAATAATCGGATGTATATTTTTCTGACCATGACTAGTTTTTCACATGTATAGACGAACAAAACAAACACATACTTACAAAGAAATGAAATGAAATTAAATTAACCTTAATTTTCAAAGAAAAGATAAAACAAAAGCATACGGTATATTGACTGCTATACACTGAGAGCAGATAGATGCCACATCTTATAGCTTTGTTTCCTTAATTCTTCCATATATTATTCTCTTAACATAAATTTCCTCCCCACGTACATATATATATATATATATATATATAGAGAGATAGCTAGAATTACAATTAACATGATCAGTAGGAATAATATATACCAAGAAAGGGAAGAGAGAGAATTAAGAAATTAAGTAAAATGGCAAGTGCTCTGCAAAGGTCTGGAGTTTCATTTAGGAGGCAAGGGTCATCAGGAATGGTGTGGGATGATAAGTATTTTCTAGGAGAAGATGGAAAGGTTGAAGTCAGAGATCAGCTAAGGCCATGCCAAAGTGTTAGAGAAACCAGCACGTGTACTACTGCTCTCTCTAATAATACGGCACCTCTCGCTACTTTCCCTCGCAGTCTCTCGACGCCGGCTGCCAACACCACTATAGTGTTTGGAGCCCTGGATGTTTCCGGGAAACCGCCTGCCGCTGCCCGCAAATTATTTAGCCTATCAGGAAAATTAATTAAATTAATTAATTAACCTGCAGAGGCCCACTGCGCATTCTTTAATTATTATTTCCTTTCCAGTTTTACATGATCAACTATATATAGCCATATATGTATTTTTTTGCATGTATTTCATGCATGCATAAAGTTATTTATTATAGCAATCAATCTGATATATACGACTTACAAAGACATGATGAGGTTGGCTGTCATAAGTCCTTTCAGTTTTTTTTTTTTTTTTTTTTTTTACAGTAATGATAATTGCTTAAAATATTTTTAAAAAAATATCAACTTTTAATTTTTTAAACAAAATCATTTCTTATGACCAATTTTTTTTTATATTAAAAAATATATTTAGTATTTAAGAGTGTACGAAGAAAAAAGTTGATCATCACAAATAATTTGGTAAAAAAATTATAGATTAATTATTTTTAAAACATATTTTGAACATTTACAATCGTTCTTTTTTTTTTTTTTTTTTTCCTTGCTTTCTCTCTCTCTCTCTCTCCGAGAATCGACAGATGATCTTCTACTAGAGTATATTTGAAAACACAAAATAAAATATAATTAAAAAAACTAATTAAATCAGGAAATGTGAAAATTAGAATGCATGCATATCCTTGTGGCTATATATATTATACACAGCTTGGCTGTACACGATTAGACGAGAGGGAGAAAGTGGTTTCCATCTGATATGTCGTCGTGATATTTGCTTTTATTAATTAATTTCTTGATGGATTTATCATTTATGTGAAAATTAATACTTGGCCATGGCTATGATTTTGGGACCACGACTTACCATACGTTTTAGATATAGACAGATAGAAAATCTGCAATTTCTATTCTAGCGGAAAGGTTAATCAGTCTCTAATTCATTAATTTAATGGTAGAGGGATTAAGCTGGTAAGTGAATTTATTTACACAAGAAGATTAATTTATTAGTATGTATAGGAAAGGTAGGTGAGCTCCATTGCCATGAACCTTGTCATTTAGCTCTCTATTAATGGCTAAAATCACTTTTCTCACGCTACCCTTTTTTTTTTTTTTTTTTAATTTAAAAAACAAAAAAAGGCATTTTAATTGGGAGGATTGGATTGCGAAAGTGATTGCCATCACGAAATTTCCTCTCGATTTAAATCGTAACGCATTACTTCTACATCTACTCTCACGTCTCTCTTTATATTTCTTTCTACTTTTCCAATTTAATTTAATATTTTATATTTTATCAGTTTTACCATAAATAATTTGATAAATCCAAAAATAAAAATTCAATCGTGCGCTTTCCCAATACGACTTACACGTGACATGCACATGTGCCCACTCAAATTGTAGGATGCATTCGTAGAATTCAAATTCCATGAGGACGGGCCTACACTTTCTTCAAAAATCAAACAATCAGAACTTTTCAGCCAGCCAAAGCGGATAATTAGGTGGTCCCACTTCGCTGTCTTTCCTCACTAGCTTTAATCCCGTCCGTTCGATCAAATTTTAGACGGCTCTAAATCCTCCACGATTCCTTCTCACAAACCTTTGATTCTGCCAACTCCTCATGGCTCATACGCGTCCACGATGACACCCTCATTACCTTCCGATCTGTCTGCTATCCGACGGTAGTCACTACTCTGAACACTGATCTACTGCACAGTGTAGCATTAATATCCCGCTCTTTTTGTCTCTACAAAAAGGACTTTCTCGCTCATTTCCCTGTTCTCTTTGTAATCGACGAAGAAATGCAAGAACAAGTTACGAGTTCAATTGCAGCTAGTTCTCTGCCGTCTAGCAGTGAGAGATCCTCGAGTTCTGCTCTTCAGCTCGAAGTCAAAGAAGGTGTGCTTGTTTTTTGTTTTTTTTTTTTTTTAATTTATTCTTCTTCATTTTATTTATAGTTAAAACTTGCAATTACATGATTTCATCCCTGCAAAATTTGGAGCTTTTCTGTTTTTAAGCGATGAAGATAGCTTGTTTGCAATAGTTGTGACTTGCTTTTGTCTTTCTTAAGTTTTTTCCTTCGCGAGCTCGGAAAAGTTAGAAGATTTCCATTTGGTTTTGTAAATGTGGTATTTTCTCATCTGGGTTGAGCTGCCTTTCTGTGATTCATTGTCTTTTTCCTTTTTTATAATTATTTTTTAATAAATGAACATCTCGGGATTTGCCGTCTCGGATTTGTTAGAACTATGGATTGCCTCAAATGGACTCTGCAATTCCGCGAGAATCGCTTTTCCCATGTGAGTTATTTGAGATCAGTTCGATTTTCCTTATTTTTCCTCTTTCTTCGTGATGGTAGGTGTGGAGAGCGATGAAGAGATCAGAAGAGTCCCTGAGATCGGCGGAGAACCGGCCGGAACATCAGCCTCCGGTAGAGATGGCGGTTCAACGGCTGGTCCAGACCGAGTTCAGCCGTCAGGGGAAGGTCAAAGAAAGAGGGGTAGAAGCCCAGCTGACAAAGAAAACAAGCGGCTAAAGAGGTAAGCAATGCAAAGGAAAGCAAAGCAAGCTCATGGTTGAAATCACTCTTTTACCCTTGGAATTGAGCCCTGTTATATACATGGTATTTTTGGTGACAATGTGTTTCTTTAAAACGGGCGGCGCAGGCTGTTGAGGAACAGAGTTTCAGCACAGCAAGCAAGAGAGAGGAAAAAGGCTTACTTGAATGAGTTGGAGACGAGAGTTAAAGACTTGGAGAAGAAAAACTCTGAGCTTGAAGAGAGACTCTCCACGTTGCAAAATGAAAATCAGATGCTTAGACACGTATGTTATGTTACTTTTTATGTTTTATTAGCTCCATCATCCCATAACCATGCCATCATTTGCATTTGCATGGGCCCTCTGGGCATTAAAATTTTTGCCATATCTATTCACCAAGTGAATAAAGGAACATATGTATAATTATATTTATATTTATCCATTTGTATTGCCGACCTAACCAAATTTAAAGAAACTCGTATGAAAACCAAAATATCCTATTGGTAAACCAAAGGACAGGGTAGGTGCCGCATTGGTAAACCAAAGAAAATTTGAAAAAGAAAGGTCTCACGAGCTTATCATTTGATGGGGTATGCATGCGTGTGAGGCCACTCGGCCATCACTTGATTACCAAAATACTTGTTTTGTCGTGTCGTCGAACGTGATGTGTGCGTATTGATACACTGGAGTATCAGACCTTCCGTAGACATTTTGGGCTTTTAGCTCATACGGTGGCCCCTTTTGGGCCTGGTCTGGTTTTGTAGCAAGATGGCAATATTCTTGGCCCACCGGGCGTGTAAATTCGCTACTGTAATTGGAAGTTAAATGTTTTGCGTTGGTTGTGCAGATACTGAAGAACACGACCGCGAGCCGAAGGGGTGGTGGTGATACAAATGCTGATGGGGCGTTGTAATAGAATAAGATGGTGACTATGATGATATGTATTTAGACATAGAGAATTTTTTTAAGAACAAAAGCAACGGGAGATTTGTCTTTTAAATTTTCCTTTTAACATGGGAAATAGACAAGCAGTGGTGTGTTGTTGTATGGCTGCTATTCAACTCTTATTTCTCCAAAATTATGTCCATTATTTATTTATTTATTTATGTAGGAAACGGAAGATAAATCCAAGTGAGGAATTATCTGACAGTAATAGGCTCTGGTTAAAGCGGCGGAGGCGTGTGTCGGTGCCGGCGCAGTTGTTGGCTTGGTTGGCGGCATTCGACCCCATTAGCCATCTAATTAATTGCACAACGAACCAATTCTTCTCTAAATCAATACGGTTACGTGGGGTTGGGGTTGCCGTTCATAACCATAAATTATTAAGCCAGTACCACGGTTGTTAACTTGGTTCGCTCATCTGCAAATAATCAACATAAATGTTCGTGATATTCAATTTGGGACACGTGTCTTAACATATTTTTGGGTTTCGCTTACTTTTTAAAGTTGCTTCTAGACATGAAAGTAATTCTACTCGCTAGCGAATCTCAAGTGTTTGCTTCACCATCACGCCCCGCCCCGCCACCCGAAAAAACCGTAAAAAACGGGACGGCGTTCGGTCAGTAAATCTATCGTAGTTGGATAAGAAAAGGATTGTAGTATGTCAATTATTTTACAAAAAAAGCTGAAACGAAATTATTTAAATAATAAATATCTGATTTGATTAAAAACTAGACTTATGCATTTATTACATATATCATTAGCTGTTATGCACTTCATATTAAAATTAAATTTATCATTATAAAATTACTGAAAAAATTTGCAGAGCAATGCGCCATATATAATCATATATAATTTTGTTTCTCAGGATGAAGCAGACAAATTTTCTCTTTGCGAAGATATGAAGAATGCTTATAAAAGAAAATCAATATTTTAACACTTAATTAAAGGTAAAATAATTAACAAAATTAATGATTATTCCGAAGAAATATAAGTAAAAATTTCCAGCATGAAACAATCGAGTGCACCGACAGCCGCTGGAGTGGCAAGTGGGAGCTACCGGCAATAACCGGTAGATTTTTTAGGACAGCTGTTACCAGCAGGGAAACTATTCACAAAATGAACTAAAATACTAAACCATTTGCCTTTCATTGAAAGATACTTCTCAACGAGCATGCTGTCACGTGTCAGAAAATGATTGGGACTAATGAGCCACAGTCAAAACGCGCCTGGGCACTCTTCTACGGTTGGCGAATAAGTTTTCGACACGTAGTTAAGCTGGAACAGAAAGAGTTGCGTGGATCAGTTTTGTGCAATCTGCCAATGATGTCGTAAGTGTTGTGGCTTACCAGCTTCACTACAGTTTTGTGCTCTGCTGAACAGATGCTGCTGTAAAGCATGTAAATCTTAGGAGTAAATAATGCTTAGGTTCCTAATCTTTTTGTATTTTCTTAACTAAACACATAATTTATCTATTTATGTTAATAACTCCTTCATTTATTGAAACTACAGAACTAACATTTCTTTTTCGACTATTTGTTATCCTAATCAAAAGTCCTCTAACAGATATTACCAGGAATTTAAAACACTTTTTAATTAGAAGAAAAGAGTTAAACTTTAATCATTCTATTAAAAGGATCAAGCTCAATGTTTTAATATTGAATTTCAATTTTTGACCATCATTGATCATTATTAAAATATTAAAGTAATAGAAATTATTACTATTGGAATTTTTTTTTATATAAAGAGAACAACAACCATTTCAATAAAAAATTATATATAAATAGGAGTTTATATGATATTATTTAAAATGTAAATATTTTTATTGATAATAAAAAATATTATCACGTTTCTACCTATGGTTTGAAATCGTATTACTTGATCGTTGAGAAATAATTGATAATTTATCACTTATTTTTTTTAAACCTTTAGTCAAACCAATAAAAATGATGAACTACCATAATGTTTCCGATTTATTTTTAAGTTTAGGTATAATTTGAAATATCAAAAATTTTCTTTTGATGGGACTTAATTTAAATAAAAAAGTTATGATAAACAATCTTTTTCTTTAATTTCTTTTAAGAAATAAACTTTTCTTAAATGGATTTTGATAAATAAACTTTTTGTTAAATAGATATTAATTTAAATAGTAATTATCATTTTATTTTTTTCATTTACTCTTTCTTAATACATGCTCTTATAAAATATTGATAAATTATTTTTTTATATTTGTTCTCCATGTTAATTTTTCTTTGTAAGATTTTTATGATAAATAAAGTACTTTTCCTTTATCAGATAACAAAATAACAATTAAATCTTACGACACTTGTGTTTGAAGTTAGCGGTCCATATGCAATAACAGGGAAGTAATTGATGCATTTCGAATTTTGTCTATTTAAGTAATATAATCCCAAACCTTAAGGGAGTAATGTGATAATATCCGTTGATAGTAAGAACCCAAGCCGAGTCAAGACAAGCCCAGACGGTGTGGGTTAGGTACCAGCAACCGGTTTACTCGGTAATTAAAAAACAAAGACAATAAAATAATTGGAAAAACAAAACGATAAAAAGACGGGGGAAGTGCAAGCACTAGATAGCTAGCTGGAACGAGTGCGGAGAGAGGTGGCGTATTGAATGGGCGAAGAATTCACTGTAAATCTTCTTCCCCAGTTCGTCTGCTTCATCATCAAAACAACTTCACCGATCTCTTTTGTAAGTCTTTGAAAACAAAAATAAACAACATTGTTTGAGGAAGTAGAGGATTCCACAACATGGAGGCAAATGCCGGTATGGTCGCCGGCTCTCACCGGCGGAATGAGTTGGTCCGGATTCGACACGATTCCGACAGTGGGGTTTGTACTTTGAGCTTACCCTTTTAGTTTCGTGCCTTAAATTTTTTTATTTTATTTTTTTGTTTGTGATTTTGATTGCTAGATTGAGTTGTGGTGTGTGGATCTGAATGTTAACTGTGTGAAAGTGATTTGGGAGCTTGATCTTGGGACCTTCTCATGGATTTGAAAGCTGGATTGTTGTTGAATGATCGTTTTGAATAACTAAATTATGGGTTTGCTGTTGAAAGTGATTTTCTTTGCATGTTTTGTGGTGCTTAGATCTGAGTTTTAGTTCTGTGAAAGTGAGTTCTACGCGTAAGAGTGTGTGCGTGTGTGTGTATAGATATTTGGGTGGATTGACAAAATGGATGGTCTTTGTACTTTGATCTTCAATAAAAAAATATTTTTGAAATTGTCTTTCAACTTTTTTAATGCATTTTTTTTGTTTAGATCAGAGTCTCGGTACGTGAGATTGAATTTCTGGTCTCAAATTTTTTATTTTACTACTTATTTTAGACAGTTTTGGGAGTTCCTACATAGATTATTGGAATTTAGGTCCGGGTTTGCTGTGGTCTAGTTGGTGTGTTTGTGTTTCTTTGAATTTTAAATGTCTTTTCCGTATGCGTACTGAAGAATATTTGGTCCATTGTTAATTGTTGAATGATAATCTGGGGTTGATGAATCGGTCTGTGGTTTATCTCAGTGCTCTAAATTTGAGATCTTCTTATATAGTTGTTTATCTCATTTGGTTTTAACTGTTTCTGAGCATTTCACATGCAATGTGCTCCCAAAAACTAAATGCAAGTCTTACATTGATTTTGATTTTCCTTTTATCCCTCTTCCCTTATTTGATGTTTGTTGCCATGCTGGTTATTAATGCGGTGTATCTTGGGACCATTTCTATTCATGTTAGGTTTCTGTGTCGAAGGACATGATGATTGCAATTTATATTTATGTATGGTTGAAAACTCCGCCCAGAGTTTAGTTGGAATGACTATAAAATTTGTTGCTTTGTCTCTTACAGACTTGTTTAGTTAAATTTTGAAAGTTTGCATGGCAATTGTATCTAACTGTTTTAATCAAAAATAGAAAAGAAGTATTATGTAGTTGTGAGAACTCCTTTGTGCCATCCAAAATAATTTCATCTGTTTTTAGATACGTTCTAATTAATTAACAGTTTTCTAATAGGAAGGGACATTATGATTGCATTTTCCATTTGTAACTAACCAGTACATTTTCAATGGATAATGCAGCCGAAACCTCTGAAGAATCTGAATGGCCAAATATGCCAGATCTGTGGGGATAGTGTTGGACTTACAGCCACTGGTGATATCTTTGTTGCTTGCAATGAGTGTGCCTTCCCCGTTTGCAGGCCTTGTTATGAGTATGAGCGTAAAGATGGAACTCAGTCTTGCCCCCAGTGCAAGACTAGATACAAAAGGCATAAAGGTCCGCTTTCTGTTTCAATATCTCCAAAATGCTGCTTCATAATTTGCTTTGCAATTGTTATCTTGAACACAAAGTTACTAAAGTCTGCATATTTTAGGGAGTCCACGAGTTGACGGAGATGATGAAGAGGATGGTGTTGATGATCTGGAGAATGAGTTCAATTATGCACAAGGAAATAGCAAAGCAAGACGCCTGTGGCAGGGTGAAGATCCAGAGCTTTCTGCTTCTTCTAGACATGAATCTCAACAACCAATTCCCCTTTTGACTAATGGCCAATCGGTAGGCATCTTTATCATTTTCTGGCCTCTTTACACATTCATTTTTCACCATTGGCATGTGGATTTGTTGTGTGAGCTTCTGCAATGCATACGGGGATTTTTTAAAATGAAAATCAGTTCTGATATTTTTGTCTAATTGCATTTATACGAAGTTGGTTGAAGCTTCGTTTTGCCTTTCTGCCTCCTTTGTGCTAATTTTCTGTAGAGCCTAGGTATTCAGTTTGAAAAATTGGTTTTTCAATTGCTGAGTTGCTCTACTTAAATCAAATAATGGAGCCCATGTGCCATGTATTTCTTCTTGTTGGTTGATTAACATAACAAGTTCTTAAACTTGATAGCTCAGATTCAACTTGGCAAATATTCCTGACTCAAGGACTCTTGGTTTCTAATCTTCTCTTAAATATTTGTGGCTCATGTTTTTCAATGTTTGTTGTGGGATACATTGAAAATCCGTTTTAATCTTGACTTCAGTATGAGATTTTAGAAATATCCTTACGAAGAAACCTTGAGACAAACTTGCTTGCAATTGAAGATATTGGGTTCTTAGATTCTAGCTTTTCATTTATCGATATAAAAGATAATCAAGGTTTTCTGTTGCTTTTCCTTCAATTTTTTAACTCTTTATATCACTGACTGATCATTTGAGAAGAATATTGCATTTTCCTTTTCCATGCTCAATTACATGTCTGGGTATATGTTGTGCAACTTTCAGCTCATGAATTTCCTCCTATTTTCAGGTTTCTGGTGAAATTCCATGTACTACACCCGACACACAATCTGTGCGAACTACCTCAGGTCCTCTGGGACCTTCTGAGAGGAATGTTCACTCTTCTCCTTATGTTGATCCAAGACAGCCAGGTATTAAAAGGAGTTTAATATGTTTATCCAGAAATCCTTAAGAGACTCTTCTATATAATTAGTGTGGCTTTGTGTGAATGGTCAGTTTATCATGACATCTACTTATTACAGTTCCGGTGAGAATTGTGGACCCTTCAAAGGACTTGAATTCTTATGGTCTTGGTAATGTCGACTGGAAGGAAAGGGTTGAAGGCTGGAAGCTCAAACAGGAGAAAAATATGATGCAGATGTCCAGTAAATACAGCGAAGGAAAGGGAGACATAGAAGGAACTGGTTCAAATGGAGAAGAACTCCAAATGTAAGCAACCTTGGATATTATTAGGATTTGATGGGTGAAGCTGTGATCACATGTTTGCTAAAATTCTTAATGCTTTGATTTTGTTGTAGAGTTAGAATTTATACACTCTTACCTTGCATGTGCAGAAATTTACTTTAGGATCTTAGTGACCACTTGTGTTGATTTATTCTCATTTATGAGTTGCCCCTTGTCCTCTTTTTTCTTTTTGAATGACTTGTTGCGTTCAATTTTAAATATAGTCATATTCAAATTTCTATGTGGAGAAGAATAATGAGCCCCTCTTAAATTTTCACTGAAGTTGATAGCTCGTGTGTCACAGGGCTGATGATGCTCGACAACCATTGAGCCGTGTGGTGCCTATATCTTCGTCTCACATGACACCTTATCGGGTTGTGATCATTCTTCGTCTTATTATTTTGGGCTTCTTCTTACAGTATCGTGTGACTCACCCTGTGAAAGATGCATACCCATTGTGGCTAACCTCAGTTATCTGTGAGATTTGGTTTGCCTTATCCTGGCTGCTGGATCAGTTCCCAAAATGGTCTCCTATCAACCGTGAAACCTATTTAGATAGGCTCACTCTGAGGTCAGTTTGATCTTCTGTTATGTTGTTGGGCTGTGCGGTGTCTATACTTTTAATCGCACTTGACCCCTTACTTTTTATTGCAGATATGATCGGGAAGGGGAGCCGTCACAGTTAGCTCCTGTAGATGTTTTTGTTAGTACAGTGGATCCCCTCAAAGAGCCTCCTCTTATTACAGCAAACACTGTTTTATCTATACTTGCTGTGGATTACCCCGTCGACAAAGTATCTTGCTATGTTTCAGATGATGGTTCAGCAATGTTGACCTTTGAAGCCCTCTCTGAAACTGCAGAGTTTGCCAGGAAGTGGGTGCCCTTTTGCAAGAAGCACAATATAGAGCCTAGAGCCCCTGAATTTTATTTTGCCCAAAAGATTGATTACTTGAAGGATAAAATACAGCCTTCTTTCGTGAAAGAGCGCCGGGCAATGAAGGTGAGTCTTGAGTAGCATAGTACTAGGGGAGGCGTGCATTTCGTCTTATAGACATAAAATATGGAAACTGAAGTATCTACTTTAAGGTTTTTGAGTATAAAGATTGCACAACTGTTTTAAGTGAATAGAGCATTCAGAATATCAGAATAGCTTTTTGCATTTTGGAACATTAGGTCTATTACAGTAGTTTCTTAGGCTTTTCTATGATGTGTGAATAAAACCCATAGTTTTAATTGTTTTTGCTTGTGTTAATCAGCCTAAAAGTTTGTGTATGTGGCTTGGGTGGATGCTACACTTGAAAAATGAAAAATATGTGACAATTTTCTTCTTTGCAGAGAGAATATGAAGAGTTCAAGGTGCGGATCAATGCCCTTGTTGCCAAAGCACAAAAGATGCCTGAAGAAGGTTGGACTATGCAGGATGGCACCCCTTGGCCAGGAAATAATCCCAGGGATCATCCTGGAATGATCCAGGTATTGGTCCTTTTCCAAGTGTATTGAGGATTAAAATTTTATTTTCTATATTTCCTCCATTATGGTCTTACTGTACTCAATTCCCTTATAATTTTCTTGTTCTGTGGAAGAACAGGTCTTCTTGGGCCACAGCGGGGGGCTTGATACAGATGGAAATGAGCTACCTAGACTTGTTTATGTTTCTCGTGAGAAGCGCCCTGGTTTCCAACATCACAAGAAGGCTGGAGCTATGAATGCATTGGTTTGTCACCCTTAAACCTTTTCTTTTTTATCATTCTATGTTCTCCTGAAAATGTGTAGCCAATTTGTTTTGAATTTTCTCCATTCTGGTTGCTGCAGTCAGTTATTGTAACTGATACTGTAGCAAATAACTTGACAATCCTTGTTTACTAACTAGGTTTTACCTTTGCAGATTCGAGTTTCGGCAGTCTTGACCAATGGTGCATATCTGTTGAACGTTGATTGTGATCACTACTTTAATAACAGCAAAGCTCTTAAAGAAGCCATGTGTTTCATGATGGATCCTGCCTATGGAAAGAAGACTTGCTATGTACAGTTTCCTCAGCGTTTTGATGGTATTGATTTGCACGATCGATATGCCAATCGTAATATTGTTTTCTTTGATGTAAGTCCCACTTGATCTCTTGTCACTATGCAAATATATGCATTTTCTTTGCCTCAATGAAATGGTTGCTGAATTTTGGCTTGTTAAAGTACACCAACATTGTTGTATTTTTCAGATCAACTTGAAAGGGCTGGACGGCATCCAGGGTCCAGTCTATGTTGGAACTGGTTGTTGTTTCAACAGGCAAGCACTCTATGGGTATGATCCAGTTTTAACAGAAGAAGATTTGGAACCAAACATTATTGTGAAGGGTTGCTGTGGTCCAAGAAAGAAGGGGAAGAGTTCTAATAAGAAGTACATTGACAAGAAGAGAGCAATGAAAAGAACTGAATCTACCGTTCCCATTTTCAATATGGAAGACATAGAGGAGGGTGTCGAAGGTTGGTTTTTGTGAGAAATTAATATTGTCTTTTGTGATCTCTTTCTTTTAAATTAATGCACTGAGAACCAGCATTGAGTTTGATGAGTTTGATTTATCACTTCAGTTGTGGTCAGCCAATTGGTTAATATGCATGACACTAATTGTTGAATATTTGCCAGTTCTCTTTCTTCCAATGTTGACCTTCTTTGAACTAACTTCTGATTTCTATTACAACCAGCATAAATCCATCAATTTCAGATCTTTTACCTGATTTTGATTTTGATTAAGATTGGCTGTGAAATCAGATTAGATGGTTTTATGTAATGTTAACCACATTTTTTGTGCTGCAGGATATGATGATGAGAGATCACTGCTTATGTCTCAGAAGAGCTTAGAGAAGCGTTTTGGTCAGTCCCCAGTTTTTATTGCAGCCACCTTCATGGAGCAGGGGGGCATCCCACCGTCAACTAATCCTGCAACTCTTCTGAAAGAAGCAATCCATGTCATTAGCTGTGGATACGAGGACAAGACTGAATGGGGCAAAGAGGTCTGTTGTTACAGTGTCATGGTTTTTTACTGGACATATTTAACTAGGTTTTATTTTTATACATGTTGACTGATTGATTTTTATCACCAGATTGGATGGATCTATGGTTCTGTGACTGAAGATATTTTAACTGGGTTCAAGATGCATGCTCGTGGTTGGATATCAATTTATTGCATGCCACCACGCCCAGCTTTCAAAGGTTCTGCTCCCATCAATCTTTCAGATCGTTTGAACCAGGTTCTTCGATGGGCCTTGGGATCAATTGAGATTTTGCTGAGCAGGCATTGCCCCATATGGTATGGCTACAATGGGAGGTTGAAGCTTTTGGAGAGACTGGCCTACATTAATACTATTGTCTACCCTTTGACCTCCATCCCGCTAGTTGCTTACTGCATGCTTCCTGCTTTTTGTCTTCTTACTGGAAAATTTATTATTCCAGAGGTAAGTAGTAATTTTACACCTCATTTCACAGAAATTTATTGAATGAATCTTTAGAGTAAAGGCATGATTATGTCTGGTTACTGGCTGTATCTGAGGTGAAACTTCGGGGAGTAGTTTGCAATTTAAAATCTAAAAGATTAGAAGTGTTTTGGCTATCACATGAACCCAAATTCTGACTAGAACGCATTCTTCAATGTCTTATTAAAAAGGTGCCAAAATAATATTTATTCCACTTTATTGCTTTAGAATGAGAAATATGCACTACAATTCCAAGTATCCCTGGACGTGTTAATTTTGTGAGTGAAAGTTGTTCCCCACAGTAAACGTGGCAGTTGGTGATTGAATTTTCTTATTTTGCAGATAAGCAACTACGCCAGCATGTGGTTTATTCTACTTTTCGTCTCTATTTTTGCTACTGGAATACTGGAGCTTAGGTGGAGTGGCGTCAGCATTGAGGATTGGTGGAGGAATGAGCAGTTCTGGGTCATTGGCGGTACATCGGCACATCTCTTTGCTGTCTTCCAAGGTCTCTTGAAGGTGCTCGCTGGGATTGATACTAACTTCACAGTCACTTCCAAGGCTTCTGATGACGATGGAGAGTTTGCAGAGCTTTATGTGTTCAAATGGACATCTCTTCTCATCCCTCCAACTACAGTCCTCATTGTGAACTTGGTGGGCATTGTAGCTGGCGTATCATGGGCCATTAACAGCGGCTACCAATCATGGGGTCCTCTCTTTGGCAAGCTATTCTTTGCCATATGGGTCATCGCCCATCTGTATCCTTTCCTGAAAGGTTTGTTGGGTCGGCAAAACCGTACACCTACAATTGTCATCGTGTGGTCTATTCTTCTTGCTTCAATTTTCTCATTGCTGTGGGTGCGGATTGACCCCTTTACCTCGGACTCCACAAACGCTTCTGCAAATGGTCAATGTGGTATTAATTGCTAGTTCATCTTGGGATCATGTTTTGTGGGAAATGCTATCCCTTCTCCAAACTCTCATCAGTGTATATAAGAAGAAATTAAAGTATTAAAAGTCAATCGGATGATGATAAGTTATGTAATCTTTTGTCTGTCTGATAAGGAGTTTGATAATGGACCTTATTTTGGTTTGAAGCTGGAAGTACTAAGAAGACACTGGTAAAAAACCCATTTTGTATCTTAATTATTTCTTCATATCTTGATCTTGTTTTGTAAGTTCTACAGGTGCTTTTATTGGTCTTGGACCTAATTCGTGTAACTCTCCACGTTATAGTGTTCGGAGCATTTAGAAACAAATGTATTCATCTCGTTTGAGTGAAAAAAGACATTGTGATTCTTTTGGGGTAATGAGACTGGTGCTGTCGGGAAATACATTTTATCTACTGATATTGTGATGTTCTTATTTACAGTTAAGTTGTTCTTTTGCGTACCGATGGTGTTTTAAAAATAATAGATATTTTTTCGAAATATTGAAAAATAACAAATACTTCACTGTAGTTATTATATTGTCAGGAAAAATAATTATTTTATTTTTATATATTTAAAAGATATATTAAATGATTATTTTAACTCAATTATTTTACAATTATGTATTTAATATTTTTAATAATTAATTTTTAAATTATTATTAATATTTAAAATATTAATAATAATTTAAAAATTAATTATTAAAAATATTAAATATGTAATTATTAAAAAAAAAAAATTAAGGATATATTAGTTATTATATATTAATAAATGGATTAAAATAATTAATTAATATACTTTTTAAATATATAAGAGTAAAATAATTATTTTGTATGATTATATAATAATTTTGAAGTATTTATCGTTTTTCAATAATTTAGGAGTTTTTATCATCTTCAAAATATTAAAAATTGTCTATCGTTTTGTGATATTCTAGAAATACCTGCTAATTTGCATAATTTAATATTACTTCAAATTTTGTTATTTTAAAAGAACCGTTGGTCTAGATTAAAAAAAGCAGATGTCAAAGTCTTAAACTTTTTAACAAAAATATTTGTTGTTAGGGCACAAATCATTTGGTAATTAAAAG
Organism: Azadirachta indica; assembly: GCA_022749755.1. Taxonomy (NCBI): domain Eukaryota; kingdom Viridiplantae; phylum Streptophyta; class Magnoliopsida; order Sapindales; family Meliaceae; genus Azadirachta; species Azadirachta indica. The sequence goes on from CM040446.1 coordinate 15,562,517, forward strand.
AATAATTGTCTTTGCAGTGTTTGTATATTAAGTTTGAATATGGCTAAAATTTAAATACAATTGACATATTTATTTTTTTAATTTAAATATTTAAACATAAATATTTAGTTTGTTTTTTATAAAAATAAAAAATTTAAAACTAATATGTTAAGTATATATATCATAAAAAAATTTGAAATTGATATATTAAGATAAATGTTAAGTAATAAATTAAATATATTATTAACAAATGAGGTATTTTAATTTATTTAAATATTTTTTATTCATATTTAAATTAAAATTATAAATTTAATTATATTCATATATTTTTAACAAATTTTTAAGTATAAATTAAAAATAAATAACCTCTAAATAATTTTATTCAAATTTCTGTTTAAAAATTTATGCCGCCCTTAAGCTTTAATGGTAAATATGGAAACTGAGTGTAAAAGGAAAAAAAAAAAAAAAAAAAAAAAGGAAAATCTCTTGTGTTCAATGGGTCAGGTTTGTGTAGGAAACACCAATATTAGAAGAGGCCCAATAAAAAATGTTTCGTGGTTACGCCCAAATTTAAGTATTAATGTACTTTCAATTTGGAAAGCCCATACACACTCACTGGCTCTAATATTCTTAAGTCATGTGGAAAACGACGTCGATTTGGGTACAAAAGCTATACGCCATCTTTAAAAACCCCGGATAATATAAAACAGAGCTGGTGCAAGGGTTTTAGAGCACAGTAGCTTTGTTCGTCCAACATCCAACCTTTTAATTTTTTCTTTTAATCTCCGTGCTTCTATAGATTAGACGCCATATATATATAGAGAGAGTGCAGGCACTTGCGAATTAGGGTTTTTCTCTCTCTAGAACAGCGATACAATGGAAGTCATTACAGAGGCAGTTAGTAGCTTAAACATCACCGACTCTTCTGCATCTAACAAGAAGAACCGAATTCAAGTCTCTAATACCAAAAAACCCCTCTTCTTTTACGTTAATCTCGCCAAGGTATAAACTCTTTCTGTCTCTCTCTCTCTCTCCCCCTCTCTCGCCCGCACAGAGATAATTTTTTTTTCCCCTTTTTGTTGCTTTATGTTTAGTTTGCTAACAAAACTCAGAATAATAATGAAAGAAGCTAAAATCTGTTTGACCTCTCGCTGTTACTGTTACTGTTTTTTTCTGTTTGGTGGCTTAGAGGATAAATAAGAGGAAGATCTGTCTGGGGATAGGGTTTTTGTGGGTTGTGAAGTGTTACAACATTTATATTCGCCTGGAAGATTCTGCCCTCTGTTTTTGCCTACCAAAAAAGATTGAAGGAAATTATGTATTACATATATCGTTGTAATAAGTTATTTATCTATGCTTGCACATGAGCATAATGATTATATTGTATAGGGTATGCTTGGTAATTTGGTAGTTGATTATTGTGTTTGCAGAGGTACATGCAGCAGCACAATGAGGTGGAATTATCTGCCCTTGGAATGGGTATTTTATTTTTTTTTAAAGCCTCTCAGCTCTTCTCTTCTTGTTTTGTATAATATAGTATGGTTATTATTTAAGCTAGTTGCTAAACTTCATTACGATCAATAGAATAATTTAGTCAAAGTTATGGTTAGCTCTTAACATTTTTATTCCTCATTGTTTATTTACATGATTGTTAGTGAGGGAAATATATCTTTTATGGTGACCTGATTCAAGTCACTTTCTGACTATTTTATACATTTGTTTGATTTCATTTTTTTTTTCCTTTTATGCAATGGCTTCTCATCTGTTATGATGCTTGTATCAAAAGTACAGAATAAGCAACTCTTTAAATAGGCATTATATGTAGCACAAAGTGCAGTTGGAAATTTTGCTCCATGTTTTTCTTGGTTCCTAGAGTATTGACTTGAAATTACATTTGTCAGCTATTGCCACCGTTGTTACTATTGCTGAGATCTTGAAGAATAATGGACTAGCTGTTGAGAAGAGTGAGCTTCTTAGACTCGTCGTTTTCTTTTGCTTTGAAGTATGTAATTAGCACTCATTATTGTGGTACACTATTTATACAGAAATCATGACTTCTACTGTTGATATGAGGGAGGAAACAGGAGGCCGACCTGTGCAAAAAGCTAAGGTAAATACTGTGAATACAATAGAATATCCTAGCCTGATGTGAAATACATAGGATATATTTTTGCTCTGTCCTGGAAAAAGGAAGCTTCTCAGTGTTTTATTGGTCTTTCGGAGTATGTGCACGATGTATGGATAATATTACCTTGTTACTCTGATATTTGCCACATTTTCTCTGTTTAGGAAGTGTGTCATAATCCTTTTCAAATCAGAGTCATGTTCAGATGCTTGTCTGTTCCTAGAGCTGGATATTTCACCTGCAATTAAGAATAATAACTAGATGGTCCAATTTGACTATTAGGCCACATCAGTGGCAGAAAGCTTCACTGTGTTGTGGAGGCATGTGGTCCCTGGACTGACTTCTTGTTAGAGAGATGAGCACTCGCACAGTAGTTATCTTTGCCAAAAATCATGGAGTAGCCCATTTGGATCACTTGCCATACTTGCACTTATTTCAAAATACCTGGGAACTCTCAGCTTTAGCCTGGAGAACAAGTAGAAGTTGGCTTCTATCCTCAATTTGAGGGTTGGGTTGATCAAGTTTATTTAAATTGAGCTGTAGTTATTAATCAAGCTTTGGTTAGTCTGGGAATTTTATCTAAGTTTGAGATGCTGACAGAATTGCTTTTTCTCAGATTGAAATATTGCTGGGGAAAACAGAGAAGTTTGATGAATTGATGGCTGCTGCTGCTGCTGCTCAAGAGGAGGCCATTGATAACGAGGAGCAGAACTGAGCATTTTGAGATGTTTTCTGGAATTCAGCTTGTTCTTAAGTTAATTGTGGACATCTGTAACAGTTTTCTCATAGATGGAATTTTATTTAGTTCACTGGTAGCAGTCATATTTCGTCTAGGAATTTTTTGTAAAATACTATGATGCTTCTCATTTCTCAATTGAAATTTGTTTGAAGTTATATCTTTTCCTGGTCCTTATGGTCCTCTCTCTCTCTCTCTCTCTATCTCTCTCTGTGTGCCCTTGGTCGGCCAGTGCATTATCTAGTTCCTCAAAATTTTGCACTGTAACTGGGTAACTGGAAGAAATTGGCATTGTTCGTGATTAAGAGTATGCCTGCATTATGTCTCCACGTCACTTACATTCTCACACGCATCAACATGCCACTTCTTTCTGGCTGTTATAGATCCATGCACAAGCTATATATACTAACAAGTCAGAACAGAAATGAAGATTAATAATCTTTTCAAACTTTACATTTCACATTTGCATCTTAGATGATTTACTAAAACGTAGGAAGGATGTGGAATGGAATCCGCAAGCAGAACAAAACATTTAAAATTTTTTTGAAGGAGGCTTCTTCGTAGAAACCTTATGGTATTTCCAGACAGTTTTCCAATTCAAAAAGAAATTAATCTATTCCACTCTTTAACCCAATAAGAGGCAAAACAAAGGCCATTAATTAGGCTTTTTCAAAAGCTCAGAAAGGACTAACCCCAAAATCACCATCTTGAACTTAGTTTTCAACCGAAAAAAGAAAAAAAAAATCATCATAAAAGAAATGCAAAATTATTTTGACCTCAGTACCTATGAATGAGTGTGAAAGCCTTTCCCCTTTGCGCATAAACTACCTCTGATTGAGAATGGTGTATCTTCTATGCCTCCTCATTTTCCTCTACCAGTATTCTTTTGCAGGCTTCGTAGCACATAAAAGAAATCCCAGCAGCAGGCACCAATTTCATGCAACTTGGACCCAACCCTTTGTATAACCCTGGGATGCCTTCCTGTTCGAGGATGCTAGCTAGTGCATGAAGCACATTCTTGTATACCTGCCTGCCACTCACTGCACCAACCTGCATGTGCTTGCGAGCTACCTCGAGAGGAAATGTTGCAGAACTTGATATAGCACCAGCCAATGATCCGATTAACAGGGTCTCAATGTTGCCAATTTTCTCTTGCTTAAATACTTTCCGATAAGCTTTTCGTAATGTGTCATAAGCAAAGTAATTGGTTGCAGAATAGGGAATTACTCCTATTAGACTTGGGGCAAGACCTCTGTAGAGTTCTGCAGGTCCTTCTTCCCGCACTATTTTTATGAATGCATCTAATATACCTTTGTAAGCATCTCTCTGCAAAATTCAACAAAACCTTCTCACTGGATATGACAACTCCATCTATACCCAATACAAGAACACAATTTCTTATTTAGTTTCAGTACCTGTATAGTTAACCGAGTCTTAACCAATTCAAGTGGATAAGTGCACAAAGTTGAGGAAACTCCAGCACAAGCCCCTGCTACCAATGAGGCAGGAATGGGGATTTTTGGTTCTTCACCAGGTTTAGATGACAATCCTTTGTTAACCGTATCAAAAGCAAAAAGCTGCAGAGAGAGTAGTACCACTCAGAATCAGCCAAAAATTAAATTATATCTATGAATAATTTACATTTTATTTTTGAATAATCTGATGCTCTCACTGTTTCAGCACCTAATTTTCTTTTATAGCTAGACAAAATGATTACTATGAGTACTGGTAGAGAAACATCAAAACAAAGTGAAAACAAGGAATTTAAGCATCATGGAGAACTAGATTCATCGTAATAGTCTGCAGCTGGTGGGTACAAAGTGATATGTCCTTCAATTTTCTTGTTTATGTTTTGCAGAGGTAAAAATGAAGAAAATGTAAAACCAATGTTTAACCAAAGAGCTCCAACACGTAGTGAAGACTAACAAGAACACTTCTTAACAACATAAATATTTTTAAGAGAAAAAGGAGGAACAGTAAGTCCTAGCAAAAGCAGGAAAAAACTTGTCTTTTGAATTGACCATGAATTCCATCCTAATTTTTAAAGAGGAATTGTTCTTTCAAGAAACTATAGAGGTTTAAGAATCTAAGCCAGGAAAGTTTTATTACTAATTGGTCAATAGAATTTGTTCTCGAGTTGGATTGAGGAAAAACACAAATGAAAAGTATAAAAGCACTTATTGAGTGGCAGTACTGCACAGCTCAGCATGGAAGGTAGTCTAAAGTAGATCCTTATCACAATGATGCAACACTATTCTACTCAACCAAGTTCTGATTCCATATAACATTAGAGTGATGACAATCAGAATTATAATGGACAAAATAAAGTACTAAAATGTAACATCTTCAGAGCAACAATGAAGTGAAACTAGATGCCCAATCATTTGAGTTGCGCAAAGTTATGTCTTCTGTATTATCCAAAAAAGTACAGAGAAAATTCACTCCAAAATAAAAATGCAAATTAGAATGGAAAAATAGCAAAGGCTCTGAAAAGCTTTGTTTAAAGTGTATATATAATAACATAACATAATTCCACAGGTTAAAGAGAAATGGCTATAACAACAAAAGCATAAATTGCACAATCAAGTATTTTCACCTACAGAGCAAGTTTGGCAACCATAACTAGAACCAGAACATGAACCAATCATAATCCTTGATCAATAACCATAATCATAGCGTTTAGATAGAAATATTGTCACTGCACACCTTCAAAATTGGCAAAGCACATAATATTTTTAAAAAAATGAAGCCACGTGGAGTGGTTGCCTTTGGACATATCTTTCAAGTTAATCATATAAAACTATTCTCATACTCAACCATGCCAAAGCTCTTTTCATTTCTGCAAGCAATGCTTGAGGTTTGGATTCAAACAAAAAGTTAAAAATGCTGCTCTGCCCCGTTGGTCCTAAACAACCTAGTCTCCCTGCTCTATTGATTAGGAACTCTACAAGAAGTTGACTGACAAAGGCAAAATTGTTTCTTTACCCAAAATGGATAGGCACTTTTCAATGTTCTTACAGGGTACAGTTTCAAAATATAAGAAACACAGGCAAAACAGGAAAGGATTGCCTTGAGAACCTCAACCTGTTCTGCACTAAATCTGTGAACCTCAATCCAATCTGCACTAAATCTATGAACCACAACCTGTTCTACACTAAAAATCTATAAATTGTGAAACTTTTCACTCAATTAACAGAACCAAGAATTCTTTAGCTCGAAGAGAAAATTATTCCCAATCCAAAGTTACAAAGAACAAACTAAACAACAAAAGGAAACCATGAACAATAATTACAACATGAGGGAGAAAAAAAAAAAAGATAACCAGTTACACCAGGAAACCAAATATTAATATTCATTCTCAACAGACAAACAGAGAGGATGATATAAAAAATAACAGTTAGCAAGTAACTACATTATGGTCCTCGTGATACAATAGCTAAACGTAAACAAAAGAGACATCCATTTGTTTCTTCCTAAGCATTAAAACTAGTTGAGATAAAAAGGACCATCTAAATTAATGAAATGTTTTATTCATCAACAAATAAATAGTTAATCATCCGCAGCATTACAATTCTGCCACTACAAAAATCATAAATGCAAAATATTTACCAAGCAAATTCATTACCTCAATGGCCTTGCTAGGCGCAACCCGAATCACGTTGACCAAATTACCCCTAAACAAGCCCTTCCAACCATCAGTCTTCATTATATTTTGAAAAACCTCCGTAGTTGAATGTCCACTACTCCCAACCATCAAATGTGTCCTTATAGTCTCCAATGGAGCTACAGCTGTCCTTGAAACCGCGCCCGCTATTGCTCCGCTAAACAACCGCCTCAGGGATGGATTCGATATCTTGATTTTCAACTTCAGCCCGCCCTTCTTCTTCTTCAGAGTCTTTTCACCTTCTGGTAGCTCAACAATGTGTGCACCATCCTGTGACGGCACGTACTTAAAGTACAAATCATTGTATGAAGATTTTATGCTACCACTGTTATTGTCAGGGGGATTCGAGGAGTTTGGTGAGACGCCGAAATTCATTCCGACTTGCCCCACGCTAGCAAACAAGCCACCCGGTTGATACTGATATAAGAAGTTCTCTCCTTGGATGTTCCATTGAGAGGCCAAATCACAGATTGAGAAGAACCCATCTCTTCTATCATCAAATAGTTGAACTCCTCCTCTTCCCATTGAAAAAATATTTTGAGAAATTAAAAAAAAGGCTAAAATAAGTTTGTCTCTATGATTTACAAAATACCCATACGAGATTGCTCATGGTTTTAACATAATAGACAGTGATGGTTAAAAAGAATCAATTTTGAACGAACGTGTACCTCAAAAATCCGTTTTCCACAGATGGTGACGCGAGAAGATAGAGAAAAAAAGAAATGGATTCGTAAATGGATATACGATGACTAAAAATTTAGATGAAGAATCCAATAGCAGAGGAGGCGGTGAAAACAAGAGAAGGCAAGAAGCTAAATTTAAGCTAACAGTGAAAGAGAGAGAAGAAGGGGGGCGGTTAGGTGAATGAATCTCTCTCTTTGGCTCAATCTATGTTTGGTTGGTTTGGTTCTAAATATTGAAGGGTGGCTTGGCTTTTGCTTTTGCCGGCTCGAGGAAGGTGGGGAGAAGTTAGGTTTTTTGTAGTGTATTTGTAACGGGAGTGAATTTGAGGACTCTGGTTTGGGTTTGGTGCCTTTGATTTTAAATTTGGTTTATTTTCGTTTTAGGTGATGTAAATTATAAATGGAAATGAATTAAAGAAAATATAGAAATCAATAAAATAGAATCCAGAGGTCAAATTCTTTTCTTTTCCAACCACTTTCATTGTACTCTTTGGAAAATCAAAGAGAAACAAATAAATTAAAATAACATAAATGAGTTTTTTCGGTGTGCGCGTATATATATATATATATGTGTGGGTCCCAACTCAAACCATATCAGTATTCAGTGAGCCTGAATGAACCCCATTTGCGTTCTTCAACACAAAATTTTCATGCGATATAAAACTGAAAAAGTTAGTCACTTATCTCGAGTGGAGAGGTGTAATTAGAATATAAGTTGGGTGCTTTTAGCATCACTTATTTGTAAAACTGGGGTGAGGGTCCAATACGTATAATTTTGAGGCCATTAAACCCATTCCAACGTCCAAGAAGGCTCCAACACCAACCCAAATTTGTGACCAAGCAAAGCCTACATCCATACTCCTTTTCTTTTCTTGAACAAAATTGATTCCATGGGGATTATAAATAACTCCACTATGTTTCCTAATAATGTTTTCTTTTTATAAATTTTGATAGTTAATAATTTCATGGATGAAGAGAATGATAAAATATACCAAGAAGGGTCATAGTTATAGTCATGTTAAAAGTTGAATAAATTTAAGGTTGAAATATTAATATGTGTGAAGAAAACCCATCAAAGAATTCAGATTTCAAAAACTATTTGTTTTTGTTGAAATGTAGGTTTCTGCGCCCCTTCAAACCATTCAAAGGTTAGGGTAGGGTTACAGGATACTTAACACAATGTTATTTCTTTTGTCTTAGGTGTATAGGGAAGTTTTTCGTCACGTTTCTGATCTCTGTATTAATAATGCAAATAAATAATATTGCTATTTGTACGTGCAAACCTGTAAGAAGGAATCTTCGGTTTTTTCTTTGAAGTATAGCTGCTTGTATTAGTTATTCATTGTATATGACGTACCTACAGTTGGAATGCTATTTAAAATGAGTAGTTATCAAAAAACGAGAACAATTTTACCAAAAATTACCATTTAATAAAATTAAATATGTCATGTATTTTAATTCTCTCCTATTATGATTATCAATGTGATAATTGATTAAATTCAAAATAAATGTCTACATTTTAATGCAATGCATTAATTCGTCTCATCTAAAATATTATCTATCAAAATTGTACCTTAGATTATATATATACATATTGTAGTCAAATGCCAAGGATAGTTCATGCTTAATTAGCTATGGCCTCCAAGCTAAGAGAGATTCACAATACGGAAGTGAGCAGCTCAAAGAGAGTGTGTGTATTATAAAATCACATGTACAGTGATAGCTAGGAAATATATGTAATTCCATTCTTTATCTGGCTTAATTCCTTAGATTAGAGATCAGAATTAGAGTTTATACTTTACCATTTGCGAGAGTTGCGGAGAGATTGTAGGTAATATTAATGGGTACAGCTCATATATAGCAGGATATATAATTAAGCTAGCTAATTGCTAAGTTATTGGCATCCGAGACGTTAACTTTGAGTATACATTTGTGATCAATGGTATCTCCAGACTTTTCTAGAAGGAAGACTGGGAATTAAAATTTAATTTGTTGGTTATTACTTGCATTATATATGTTTACGTACGTACTAAAACAACTTAATTAAGTATGCAAATTAAAATATATATGATCATGCATGCATCCATGATCCACGCCAAATAAGACTAAAGGCTGTTAATTAGCTTCAAAATGTTGAATCAATTGATCAGTCACACTTTAACTGCATGCATGCTTTCTGCAATACCAGTCGCTAGCAGTTGTATGTATATTTTATTTTCTGTGGATATGATACTAGAAAATTCTCTCTCTCTCTACGTCTGCGCATTTGGATAGAGAAATAATAATAGATAACAATAATGGTACTAGAAAACTTCCACCAACAAGGAATAGTTTTTATGCCACAAAAGACAAAGTTACAAAAAAAGTAATAAAGTAGTCTGCTTACCTTAATCCCACTTCCATTAGGCATATGATATATGACGATATGATTAGTATAAATAAAATGAAATTTAATTTGTTGAAAAAAGTAACCAAATTAAGGATAATACAGTAGATGATGAATCCGATCGGAGTTTGGTACAAATATGGAAATCGTAACCAAATTAAGGATAATACAGTAGATGATGAATCCGATCGGAGTTTGGTACAAATATGGAAATCATTCCCAACTAGCATTATAGATCGTCTTATATATATATATATATATATATATATATATACATACAAACAACACACACACACACACATACATTCTCCATGTAAAATTAATATAAAGTTTGCTTTGCTCATATCATCACTTTCCTGTGATACCCGCATTAATTATTACCTTTTGAAGTGATAAAAGTGTTTACAGATAGTAGTTTAAATTTTAAAAATGAGTAGTGGTAGCCGGTAGTCATCAAGAACCCATGACATGTTAATAAGTACTAAAAGCTCTATATATCTAGAAGATAACAACTGATCAACATATATACATATAGGATCATGATGAGATTGTCAACCTGTACACATGATCACTTTCTTCCTATTAATTGCAAATAATCAAGTCAAAAAAAGAAACTAAATTAATGGATTTTATTTCATATTTCAGAGAGTTCACACTTGTATAGAAAGCTCGCCAGGGTTTTCCCACCAATATATCCCATCCCATCTATAAATAGGGTGGCCAGCAAGTATGTTTTAGAGCAGATCATCGCTATATATATAGCCAATCCCTCTCGCTTTCCAAACTACTTATTAATCATGGCACTTTTAGTGTTGGCAATTTTATTAGGTTTTCTGAGCAATGACATAATATTTATTCTTGGAGATATTGGTACTGCTACATCTTATGGGCCTCCATATTTACGTGAGTATTGCTCTATGTTATATATATGTATTTACAAACAACCTGCCTGCGAAATTAAACGATCGAATATACAGTAGTGTAATTAATCAAGCTTTTCTTTAACCTAGCTAGTTTAGTTGCAGTAATTTTGTAAGCGAAAAGTCCAAGCATTAATTTGCCTTTACATACGTACCTACTGAAGTAGTGTTGTTCATTCTTATATTGGTTGTAATTAATTAATTAATTAATTAATTAAATGTTATTATTATTTGCAGCGACAAGGTGTTACGGGACCAGGCAAGATCAGTTTCCCCCTGGAAATCTATTTGTTGCAGTGGGTGAAGGTCTATGGGATAACGGTGCTGCCTGCGGTAGACATTACCGAATGAGATGCTTGAGTGGAAATAATAAACCTTGCAAAGATGGTACTATTGATGTCAAGGTGGTGGATTTCTGTCCGAAATCGCCTTGCCCTTCCACTATCCTTCTGTCAAATGATGCTTTCGCAGCAATCTCTCGCTCTCATGCAAAAATCAACGTTGAATATATCCAGTAAGTGTATACATGTGTTTATTTTCTCATCTCTTCTTCTTCTTCACTAATTATATATTTATTACCTTGGTCTTATAATTCCTTACTTACTTGCAATATATATTGCACTTTTTGATTTTGACTGCAGGATATGACCCTTAAGATTCTGCAACTACGAAATGCTGGGAAGAACGTATATGAAGCTGTATAGTTGTCCGGTTTTCAAATTATTAGAGATATATGTATAATATATGTAAAAGCAATAAGTTAAATAGAGAGAGTGAGTGAATGTAGAATTACAATATTGCCGCTAGCTAGGTAGAAGTTGATCTCGTAACCTTGTAATAATTGAACTCTTATGAGTTTATACATATATGAGGTTTTGCTATAATTACTTTTCTTTATCATTTACTTTGAATTAATTAATTAAGTTGAAGCATACTGATTTAATTTCTAAGAGTTGGGTTTTGGGACTAGTCTAGTACTACTCTAGTTCGAAAGTGTAAGTATGAGAATAGTAAGTGTTTTGAAGAACCCCGTCCCTTTAATTCCAAAAACAAAGCGAAAATCAAATAAATAGAGCAAGAACATTCGTATTCCAAACTCCAAGATGCTCTTCTTATAATTAATGAATTGATTATCAAGAAAAAAAATTTTCAAAAGTAAAAAACTTTATTAATAAATAATAAAGCTTAGCGCCTGCATATGGACTATATATAGTGTATATAGGGGTCGGTCCATGGCCTTGATGAGGGAAGACAAAATTAATGATATTTTTCAAACATTGCTGATTAATTATTATAAAGATATCTATCTGTGGGGACCTTACAGAAAATAGACATGAGTAGGATCCTTAGAATTTTCGTTCCCCGGATTCACATACAAGTGAAAAACTGAAGTTTCTTTTTCTCATTAATTGAATTCAGCCGAAAAAACTAGTGCCAAACAAATACAAAGCCATATTTCTCTTATTTCTGAATGTATAACTACCAAATAGGCGTTACCCACTTCGCGTTAAGCAGTGCTGCCTGTGAGGTTTATTAGAAAATATCAACTTCGTTGAATTTGCGTATGCACGAACTCTTATACAAATTTATCCCTGTGAACTAAACTCATATATAAAAAGGACAGCTACTACTTATTAAAAATCGATATTTAAACGATAATTAATATTTATCAAATATTAGTCTTATGGACATTAGCGGAGAAATTCGATCCCTGCAGACTCTGAATCATTTCATTTTGGTCGTAGAACATTCATCCTAGCTTTACCCCTAATCGTGAAGATGGTTTGAATCAATAAACCACGTGCATTGTTTATTCGTTAACCAGAACAAAATCTTATTAAGACAATAGCTTCAGCTGCCAACCTGCCATTGAATTTGTGAGAGTAGAACCACCAAATAAATCAACTGGTTTATGTATTGAGTTCCACTATAACAAGTGGAAGCCTTTCAAAAAGCAGGAATACAAACATATTATTCTAATAAGCTCCATACAAACAAAGCTATGATTCCAGTCATAGGTGGGATGGATGGATCCATTGAATAAAAACAAAGCTGTGTACGCTAATGTTAACTCAGAATCATAAAACAAACATATTCCTACTAGTACTTATTCTCACACACCATGACTCAAAGAGATTGCTCTCAAGTTAGTGGGTCTTATATATATATATATATATATATATTAATTATTGGTTTCTTAGCATGCTTACAGATTTTCCTTTAATAGCATTCCACCTGTGCAGCCGCCCACGCTTAGCTTAATGGCTCTAAATATATCGTATGCTCATTCATAATACTGTGAGCTTATTAGAGGCAGATAGGAGCCAATCAACTCAAAAAATGACACCTAAACCTGTATCAATATCATGGCCAAGTGATTAAATATTTTTTTTTCTTCTTTCTTTTCAAGTGATCTTATCATATAGTTAGTGGCAGAATAGCTATCTCAAAGTTGTGAAACACCTTATGAAATATAAATGTGCAACGACCATATCCGAGTCATGATCATTATTTTTTCACCAAATATAGATGATAATGAAGATCTTAAACAAATGTGCAGCCAAAAGGCATCCCACAAATAGATTAAATAGTCAAAGTGAATAAACAAATAGTTGACTGCCAAATAATGGATGGTTCAGATTCTTTGGAGAGAGACCCGTAACTGCTTTCATTAATGGTTCATCGCTTTTAGACCAAAATGAAAGAAGGTAGATTCCTACATCACCAAGAATGGTCCAAGGAAAATATCAACCAATGTATTATATTTCAACTACCTCTAGGCTAGAACACTGACCTCATATGGAAGCCATAAGCCGCCAGACCTTTTGTATATTCTGCCAAAATAGTCATGAAATCAGCTCCAACCATAGAAAAACAAAGCAAGTAGCAGAAAGAGAAGCATTGAATGAGGTTGGCACCAATGTGAAAAAGGAGGCATATGTCATGCACATACAAGATAGAGGTCACCCAAGAATATATATGCTTCATTCTAAAGTGAGTAATAGTATAAACAAGATTAAAGTGGAGAGATGCCCATAAAGACATCTTGGTACCTTCATGATCGATTTACAAGTTTGCCGGAATAAGTTGAGCATTTCAATAGAGATAAGAGACAGATCCAGATGCTTGAATTGAACCTTCAACTGTTTCAATTGTCAACTTCTCTATGATTATATGAATAAAGAACATAAGTGGTACAAGAGATGTTGCTCAAAACAAAATATAATTTTATTACTGTTATCCATCTTACAAGACAGTGTCAGCATCTTCCCTCAATAAGAATAACAATCAATTGTTTAAGCTTAACAAAAATCACATGAATAAGAGATGATGGGAAGATTAAGCATTATTATGTCCCTGGAACTAAAAGGGGTTCTGAGAATGAAAAATGCATTATAATTTACATATTCTGGTTATTGCCCTGGAAATAAGGATGAAGAGACTGAATGCCTTCCAGGTATAGAGGTGTCTGCATCTCAATCAAGCGGGAGACCTGTATCACAGCTTTTCTCTTAACACAATATATGAAACAATTGATTTTCTTGTTTAATATATATTATGAGCAGACATCGAATACAGAAAACAAGATGAGACTTAAGTTGATGTATTCAACATGAAAAATCATTAGAAAAGTGGGACTGCCAAGAACAACAGATCCAGAACAGGATTTAATAAATACCTTTGTTGTCAAAACAATTTTCCAATATTTGCAAAAAGGCCTGGACAATTTTTCTTTTTTTTTTCTCTTTTTCCTTCTTTTCTTAAGATAAGAAGGAAAAGAGCAACAAGAATCAACATTATGAAAGCAAAACCCCACTTACTGCTCGGTGGAAGGCAAACATTTCTTCTTGACCAGATAACATGGAAACAATACCAGCTGGGGCACCCCCTGAACTCACTGAGCCTTCTGCTAGAACATTTCGGCGAAGTTTCCCACATTCTATCTCTGTTTCAAACTGAAAACTGGAAGCACAAGGCCATTTTAATTATAAACATAGACTACCAATGACCCAAAAGCTGGCAGGATCCTTAACTAGGAAAATGCTTGAGAAGCATTCAGTTCTACAGTATTGGAAATAAAGAATACTATATCATTAAAATGTAGCTCATTCTCATAATCAAATTCCTTCATTTTGAGATCCAAGGGCGGAAAAAGTTTAATTAAAGTACTAAATGCTACTGTTGGCAATCATCTGTTGAAATCAATCATTCTACCCCTGGTATTCCATGAAACCTACATCTATGAAAAGAATAATTTTCAGGCAACTTATCAACAAGATTTCTCATGATTGCACCTGCAGCCAAACTTTTATGATCTTTTTTTCCCTTTAAATGCTAACTGTACAAGCAAGTATGACTTCTCCTGTCAACTACTTGCAGAAATGGCAGATATATGTAATTACTATTCGGAAGAAAGACATAAGAACGAATCCATCAGCATGTTAAAAACAAGTTTAGAATATTGAAATATCCTAGTATCAAGATTCCATGATATCAACTATGAACGAGTTCAATCACAAACAGAGGTACTTACCTTTCCAAATCAAAAAGTGTGCCCTCTTCAGTTCCTTGAAATAAATCATCAATAGAAGAAGCTGCAGAGCAGAATAGGCAGCAATGGTGGTTGTACAGCTCATCAATGAGGGTAATAAACCTACGTGCCTGAAATATGAAGCCAATTCAGTTACGTATGTAATTGTGTATATATGCTGAAAAGTGTAGCCCAACCAACTGGTTTTGGATTAAGGTTTAGTTGAACAGTTAAGACGAGAATATATTTGATGATGCTTATGACAGAAGCAAATGAAGACATTAAAGGTAGCCAAGTTTCAACACTGTCTTGAATAAAGAATGATTACAATCAACAATACAATGATTTTATTTTGCAATCATACAAAAGGTGCAAATGAGTACTTCAAAAAGAAGAAAAGCAGATCGACAAAATTGCAGTCTCCGATTACAAAGAAAAAAGAAATGAGGAAGAAACTAGCTTCTGCCCTAGAACTCCCCAAACCCTGCTCCCATAGAGAACTAGAATGTTGCAAAAAGTACCTTGTCACGAATTCGCATACTCATTACTGGAATATCAGAGATGAATACAGTGTGATAGTTTTGTGCTACAGCAATATAATCAGCTGCACCAACCTGCAGACATTGTCAAACAAAGTGATGCACACTATCCAATTTTTTATCGGGAAAAAAAAAAGTTGAATGAACAAGCCCAAGTTACGGAAATCAAAAGGGGAGTGACAAATAGTTTAAATGAATAGCCATCTTATGAAGTTTATAGCAGAATAAGAGATTTTGATTGTTAAAATCACTCCATAAGCAACAGGGAGATATATTAGAACACTGTTGATTTGGTCTCTGCACTACGGTCAAGGGAACCTTGCAGAAATTTCATTTCTTTTGTGGCCTAGCCTTACAATTACAGTTTTATGCCATATGTCTACATATTGGTGTTCCTTCCTGAACTCTTACCAAACTTACTTAATCTAGTTTCCTATTCGTTTTTCCCTTTCGCCTGCTACTTTATTATCTATATATTTAATTTCATTTCTCTTTAATTTCACGGTCCTCATGTTCTTCCAGCTTGGAATATTATACATCAGTGAGATCTATTAGGATTACTAGGTTAGGAAAGTCATGTCGTAACCATGAGTTCCTTAAAGCAAGAAGTGGATATGTTAACTAAGTAATCCAATAAAGATATATACATGTGTGCACAAATACGTATAGCTAGAAAAAACTTATAAACACATTATTGACTAAAATGAAAAAGCTTGTATTAAAACTAAATATTCATACAGAAAGGCAAGTGCAATACCGGACAACCACATAGATAGTCAAATGTGAAGCGGGCCACTCCATTACAGCTTTGAGGAACTTCCAATGTTCTATTTAGAAAAAAGTATTCTTTTAATCTTGATACAGTAAATTTATTAAATTTACAAAATTAAGTTTGAAAATTACCTTCCAAACATCACTGGGATGGTATCAGATGTGATTTTTCCTCCCAACTGGTCTGTGACCTGACACCACATTGCCTCGAACTGTCCCACAGCATTGTCATCCAAGGGCCAGAAATAGTGAACCTGCATGTATGCAATTACAATTTCAAGGACTATACAGCTAGATATTGTAAAAGACATAAAGATACATATAGATTTTGTAGTGATAAGGACAACAGTCATGATATACACATAAATAGTCCTAGCAATTCAATAAAAGGATTTAGTATGAAGTTGGCAGAAATGGAGCAGGCAGAATTACATATTTGTTAAAATTTATTGAAGTAATAATAGGAGACAATAGAAAGATGGCTAAGATAATATGTCCATGCACAATGAACCCATTCTAATTAAGGTGTGATATAAATTAGTTCAAGCACTGGGAAAAAAAGAGGTTGAAAGCAACATCATGCCTGTACCAGGAAGAACCTTCCTTAACGTAAAGGATGGTCCTGGTTAAAAATATGGCACTGCCCATGTCTCGGCCAAGTGAAAAAAGGGAGAAAAGTAATCATGATTGCTCTCTCACTTCTGGTCCAAAAGGATGAATTTGAAAGGTTATAGTAGAAGGTTGTGGAGATATTGCACTCTCTATGAAATCATCTTGGCCTCTGATGCCAAGATACTAATTGGATTAAGAAAATTGGATACAAAGAAGAAACTAAACAATGTAACATGTCACCTGGTCTATAGATTTTTGTGCAATAAGGCGACGGTAATCAATCTCACTTCCAATTAGAATCATCTCACAATGCTCTTCCAATTTTGCAACTAGTTTTTGGAATATTTCCCGCTGCATGCCATCCTGCACAAGGAATATTTATTAAAATAGAAGTTAGTCCCAGACAAATGGTTTTCATTCTGAAACCATTACCAGGGAAATTTGTGATATTCATGTGGAATTATGTAAACAAATTAATAAACATCCACACAATAAATTGGGATTCCATGATACAGTCCAGAGATGTCTCAGCAGGTAATAATTTGCCACAAATGTATCAGCCCTTTCCTAGAAGATACAAGTTAAAGACAAGCTTGGCAGGAAGAAATTAAAATTTGCACCAAACAACAAGAATTTTTTAACTAAAACCGCACCTGATTTAAATCCCATGGTGCTCGATTACTGGTGGCTACAAGAACAGTTCCAGTACTCAACAATCTGCTTACAATTCCAGATAATGCCACAACAGCAAATACATCAACAGTCTGTAACAGAAAGCAAAAACTTTTAAGTATTAAAATAAGTTGCAAATACAATAAGCTCGTTTTTGACCAACAGGGTCTAGCATTGGATGAAGGACAATTGTCATACCATAGAAAGGCAATGTAGAATTATTCCAAAAGTAAAAAGATAGAGAAAGATAAAAGCTTAAATGGAGGCAGACTTTTTTGGCCACAAATGCTATTTAGTCTATCAAGGGCTTTTCAAGGATATATCTTATTGGATAACCTCTCCATAAGTGTAGATAATCAGTAGTATGGTAATGTCATATATTGATAAATAACTCATGTCTTCCGTCTGAATACAAGGAAAATTGCACATTAACACCTTTCCCCTTTTTAAACCATGTTTAAGATAACAATTCTTACTTTTTCTTTTCATAGTAAATTCATATTGCTTTCCACTAAATTAATACTAGATAGGGTTGAAGTAGATTTCACAATTGTGAAAATTACATTGACCAGTCTCTGGACTGCATTTAGGAACCTGATGATAGGTTAAAAAATAAATTGTCAAAATATGATAACTAGTAACATACTTGTAGTAAAGAAGAATTATAATTAAGACTTTACAATTGCGACATCAATATATATATATATATATATTGATATATGAACACGAACTCTTTTAGCAATCATCATCTACCTGTATCTCATCAAAGCAAAGAACACTTGCCCCTCTTTGATCTGCTTGTTGATCTACAAGAAACTTATCTGCTACAGCTGGAAGAATGTTTTTCATCTGAACCTCTTCCTTATATTTTTCTTCTCCAGCCACCCACTCCTTAACTTTTGAATCAAAAGGAAGATTCATGACCCAACCAGATATGCTTGACTGCAGAGACTTTTCCTCCACTTGGTTTTTCCACAACCTATGCATATGTTCATTAATTTTTAGCATAGCCTGCAAAAAGGAAAAAAATTATAAATGGAATCAAGTGCAAACTACATATGTTGTCCCCAATTACTGCCTAAAGCAAAAGCAAAGAGGGTTGCTCCAGACTTAGCAGGTAAAGGAATAAACAAGACTATGCAACTCTTTTTTTTCCTCTATATGGTATGAGTATATCCTCCCCATGTAGGCAATTCTAACTCAAGTAGAAGTACCTTATGTCTCATATTTGCATATCTTACTCAAACGCACAGCAACCAGAAAGTGTTATCAGGACATTGGCAAAAGCACAAATCAAAAGCTTACCTCATGAAAATGAAACCTTCGTCGATGTTTGACAACTCCTTCGGTGGCACCATAAAACATATCCATAAGCATTGTCTTCCCTGCACAGAATAATTTATTTAGTTCATTGTATTCTTATGAGTGAATATAAGTGCAAGGTGCCAAAAAAGAAGCTCAGTAACAAATCTAAAAGCAACCAGCCTCCACTGTAAAACAGTAGGATGAATTTAGTGAAAAAACAAATTTATTGCTACATATAGATGGATAATTAATCATCATATCTCACATGCTAAACCTTTGGAAATAAGCATAAATAAATCTAGCAACATACCACTTCCAACATTGCCATAGATATAAAGTCCTTTTGGCGCTGGAGGAGCAGTGGGACGGCGACCGACAAGTGAATCCAACTTCTTCTCTCGATTAAGGTATGAAACCCACTTACCCACTCCTGGTTCTACATTTTCAGGTTTTCTTCTGAGTCAAAAAGGAAGCTATTACTCCATACATAACAAAATTCATCATCAAAATTTCTATGATAAGTTCTATTTTGCTTCCAAAATCATCATGAGTAACTAATATTTCTGCATATCTCTAATTCTTTCAGAGCATAGCCTTGACAATTTTAGAAAAAATCCATTGGCGTGGAAGCACTCATTACGCCTTCGGTGATTGTCTAATATTTCTTAACATTGCTCCAAGTTCACACAGATGTCAAGACATGATCTCATGTTTATCTGTTACCATAATTGATTTGTTTAAATATTCAAGCACTATATATAAACTGGTTCCTTTGTAGGGCGCTTCCAAAAATGCCCTTCATTCCCCTTCCTTCCAGCAATTAATAAGAAGGGAAAAGAAAACAGTTCCTTCTGGAATTAACTAGTTGATATTTTATATTTAATTATAGCTTGCAGAAAAAGGGGCATCACAACAATACCATTATCTAGGCCCAAATAAATAGATAAGTGTTTATATTAAGTAGAGCTCAAAATGAGCAGAGAAACAATATAGTCATTGTGACTAAATGCAATACTTGGAAAACATGGCCATAACAGAATATGGGACATGAATCATGCCTCACCGAAACATCCATCTTTCAACAAGTTTATTCCGATGCTTGTTAACTGATGTCCACACATCCCCCTGCTGCTTCAGCTCAGCTTCCTTTGTCAATAGCTTGCGCCTCTCATTCTCTCGGTTCTTCTCCCAGTTGGCTAGGTTCACCTGAAAATGTTAAGAAGAGGATGCATATCATTAAGCAAATCATTAATGGTGGTGAAAGAAACACAAGAAAACCAACTGAAATTCACAGTGCATTGAGAACCCACAAAACTGTACATGGTATTCCTCCATATCTTTTTCATACTGTTCCAATCTCCCAAGTAGATTTTCTAATGCCAGAGTGACCTTTTCCTGGTTAGGATCTTGCTGCAGCTTCCCTTGCTCAATCAGTTTCCTGTACTGTATCAGCGGTCCTGAAAAATAAGAGTTTTATACCATATTAAAAACAAATACCAAGGACAAATCAACATAAATTTTCAAGAGCGAGGTCATATTTTTGTTTCATGAAATTCCATTCATCGATAGTCAAAATTCCCGCTACTGAAGAATTGATTTGGAGTTCTTTAGGTGAAACAAACAAGCCTGTGAACTAATTGACTCCATTACACGTTGAAGAAAACAAGCAAGAATGTTTCCTATGCATAGCTTTGCACCACTGGCAGCCTAGCAAGCAGCTAAAGCGTAAAAAATTCCAAATTTCATAGTTTTCAAGGCTTGGTGGATCAAGCGGTTTCATTCATATTCCATTCTCAAATTTCCTTTCAAGAAACATTAAATTAATAATACCAATCGTGTTCATGTTCATCATAACTACTCTATTCGCACTACAAGTTTACCCTCATTCAGCGTTGCATGTCACTTCATAAAGCATACAGACAGGAAATTTGATTTTCATGACAAAGGAAAAAACAAAGAAGAAAATTTTCAATTAAGAATTAGCATAATTGAGCAGAAAATCAAGTAATCACGAGAGAGAGAGCACCTGGAGGCTTTGGAGATGAAAAACGAGAGTAAGAGCGAACCACATTTACGCCAAACTTATTGCAATAAGTTCCTCTTTGTCTGAAAAACCCTAGATAGAGAAGCGAAGCCATTGAATACGCTTTCCTCAATTTTTTCGTTCGAAATTTTTTTCTCAGCTACTGCGATTGTTTTCGTCCAGGCTGTTATATTCTGGACGTTGAAGGAGAGTGCGGAGTAGTAGTGGGTACCTTCAAGGTGACGTGGCTGTGTCCGTATCTGCCACGAGATAAAGTTGGATGCGCGGCTGACGTGGCTAGGGCATTGACCGTTGGATGGCTAAAACAGATTTACTTTCATTTTCACATGTGAGAGCAGCTACTTTGGCTTTCTTGAGATAGTAATAACATTTAATTCCCTAGTTTTTAATATGTTATTAAACGGGGTAATATATTTTTCATTTGTATCATGTAAGCCCCTGCTTATTACTTAAAGGTGTCATTATTTTGTCAATCATGTTCTCTGTATACAAGCTTGCACTTTGCCTTATATTTAAAAGGTAAAGTAATATACCTGAGTTTCTGTAGGTCTTTAATGACTAAAAATTCATTATGAGTGTTATTTAAATATATTATTTTCAAATATTATATTTGTACTAACTTAGCTCTAGGTTTATTGGACTTTATGATTAAAATGAGAATCAATATGAGTTTTATGTAGGCCTTTATGTTGTTGTGTTAGATTTTTGTTATACCATATCGACCAAACTCATTCAACACTTTTATTGACATTATTGAAATGTTAAAAATAATGTATATATTTTTAATTTTGACCATAAAAAATAAGAGCACATAACTTAATAGTAAGAGAGTTTTTCTTTTTTCTTTTTTTTTTATTGATGCTAATAGGGAGGATTGGAAAAAAAAAAAAAATTCAACAGTAACTATTTTTGATTGCGGGAATGCCCAATTCCCCCTTATTATTTGATTTAATACCTTAATACCCCTTTTTTTTTCATAATACCCCAAATCCTTCTTCTGTCAGTATACAAAATTAAATATAATAACATACGAGCCTTTAAAATTTAGTATATTAACTTAAATACTCTCAATAATTTTAAAAATACTCATAAAAATTTTAATTTATTAAAAGATAATAATGATACTCTTATATAATATTAATTAGTTAAAAAATTATTTTTAACTCCTAATTTAAAATAAATATTAAAATAATAATATATTTTATTTTATAACATATTAATAACTAATTTATAACTTATCTTTTGAATATAAATTTATTTAAATTTTAAATTTCTTTTTAATATGATATTAATAAATTGAAAGATCAATTTTATTTAATATTTAGATAAATTTATTATGTATAAAAAATTTAAAATTTAGATAAATTTTTATTTATAATATTTTATTTAATTTTTAATATAAAAATATTATTTATATAGACTAACACATGTGAAGAACAATATATCTAAAAAAAAAATTATATCATTACTGTAACATATACAAATCTATGTATATAAATTAATATGATAATATTATATCATATTACTACATATTCTACATTTTTATAAAAACTTTTAGTTTGAAATATTTTTTAGTTGTGCAATTCATTTTATAAAACTCATTATTATTTTAAATTCTGAAAAATAATTAATGAAATATGAGTTTTTAAAATTTGATCAATTAATCTGATTAATATTGAATTATTAATATATTGTAAAATAAATAAAATTATATTTTAATTATAATATATTAATAAATATTAGTTATCAGTGTGTTATAAAATAAAATATATTATTATTTTAATATTTATTTTCAATTGAAAGTTAAAAAAACTCATAAAAGATCCAATTTATTAAAAAATAATGATTATATTCTTATTTAATAGTAGTTATTTATAATATATTATAAAAATAAAAATATTATTATTTTAATATTTATTTTCAATTGAAAGTTAAAAATACTCGTAAAAAACCCAATTTATTAAAAAAATAATGATTATATTCTTATTTAATAGTAGTTATTTATAATATATTATAAAATAAAAATATTATTATTTTAATATTTACTTTCAATTAGAAGTTACAAATACCCCTAAAGGACCTAATTTATTAAAAATAATGATTTTATTCTTATTGAATAGTAGTTAGCTAAATAGACAAATAAAATAATAAATGATGATTTCTTTTATTTATTTTTTAATACTTATGTAATATTGAATTGTTAATATATTATAAAATTTTATTATTATATTATAGTACAATAATTATGATTATATATAATTACAAGTATTGTATTATAATAATATTTTATTTATAGATTAATATTTATTTACGAATTATAAATATCGTATTATATTAATATATTTTATTTATATATTAGTATTTATTTATAATGTGTTTATAATATATTAATAAATATTTAGTTATTAACGTATTATAAAATAAAATATATTATATTTTAATATTTATTTTCAATTAGGAGTTAAAAATAATTTTTTAATTAATTAATATTATATAAGAATGTCATTATTATTTTTTAATAAATTAAAATTTTTATGAGTATTTTTAAAATTATTAGAACTATTTAAATTAATATGTTAAACTTTAAGAATTTGTATATTATTATTATTCTTAACTTTATCGAGTAATAGAAGGAAAATTCCAGATATTTTATAATTAAGAGGGGTATTATCTTTTAATAAGAGAAAATCGGGCATTCTCCCCTTTTATTCTCTAATTTAAAAAATTATCACAGACATTTGTGTCCGATACTGCGGTTATCATACGATTCGAACCACGGAATATCGGGACCAAAACCTGTTGCCTTACCCCTTGGCCACGCTCCATTGAATGTCCATTTGGTGCTAATAAACAATAATATTGTTAATCGTAAGTAATCAGATCCCTGTATCTTTGCTTCTATTGCGTTCTATCTCATATCGCATTGCGATATTTGAAAAGTATCGTGAATACCTCGACGTAGGTCCGGAATAATCCTTTGTTCCATAGTCCTGGGGCTATTTATGAAATTGCAACGGCAAGTGTGGTTATTGGTGATAGTTTTTCTTGAAATGGAAACCCAGAAAACGGAGACTAGACAGAATATTTTCCCTTCTTCTCGCATGGCATGTGGATGTGGGTTAGTTTGTGCTTAGAAGCGCCGAAACTTGGTAAATGAATCATATCGCCGTGAATGCAAAATCCAGGCTGCACTGTACAATCGTTTTTAACAAAAGGGCTGCAGAACAGAGCTGCCTAGCTCTGCTTCAATCCTGCGACAGCCTCCCAAAACTCACCCAAGTACACAGCCACATTCTCAAATTGGGTCTCCATAACAACCCATTAGTTCTTACCAAGTTTACTTCGACATCCTCCGATCTTAACGCTATAGATTACGCTTCCTCCTTTATGTTTTCACCAGAATGTGATATCCGTCTCTATGATACATTTCTTTTTAACACTGTAATAAGAGCTTATGCTCAGGCTAACCATTTGAATACTAAAGCTATTGAATTTTATAATCTTATGCTTGAATATGGAGTTTTGCCTAATAAATTCACGTACCCGTTTGTTCTTAAGGCCTGTGCTGGCATTGGAGTCTTGAATTTGGGCAAGTCTGTACATGCGTCTGTATTAAAAATTCAATTTGATAACGATATTCATGTACAGAACACTTTGGTTCACATGTATGGTAGTGCTAAAGGAGGGATCGAGTGTGCTCGTAAGGTGTTCGATGAAATGTCTGAACGCGACTCTGTTTCTTGGAGCGCAATGATCGGTGGGTATGCGCGTTTCGGATTGTCTACGGATGCTATAGATTTGTTTAGGAAGATGCAAATGTCTGGCGTTTGTCCAGATGAGATCACTATGGTTTCAGTTTTGTCTGCGTGTACTGACTTAGGAGCACTGGAGGTTGGCAAGTGGATTGAGTCTTTTATTGAAAAACAGAGGGTTAATAAAAGTGTGGAGCTTCGTAATGCACTAATTGACATGTTTGCAAAGTGTGGAGATGTTGATAAAGCTTTGAAGTTGTTCAGAAATATGAGTGGGAGAAGTATTGTTTCATGGACGTCTGTGATTGTTGGCTTGGCAATGCATGGTCGTGGTTTGGAGGCCGTGGCATTGTTTGAGGAAATGATAGGAGCAGGGGTGGCTCCTGATGATATTGTCTTTATAGGTTTGCTCTCTGCTTGTAGCCATTCTGGTTTAGTTGACAAAGGCAAGGAATATTTTGATTTAATGAAAAGAGATTTTGGCGTTGTACCTAAAATAGAACATTATGGATGCATGGTAGATATGTTATGCAGGGCTGGACTAGTTAAAGAGGCATTCAAGTTTGTTCAAAAGATGCCCATCCAGGCAAACCCAATTATTTGGCGAACTGTGATTAGTGCTTGTTGTGCCCGTGGTGAACTCAAGCTTGGAGAGAGCATCACCAAATGGCTAATTGGAAATGATCCCTTGCATCAGTCCAACTATGTACTACTTTCCAACATATATGCAAAAATGTTTCACTGGGAGAAAAAAACCAAAATCAGAGAGGTGATGGACAAAAGGGGGATGAAGAAGATACCTGGGAGCACTATGATTGAGTTGGATAATAAAATTTATGAATTTGTGGCCGGAGATAAGTCACATAATCAGTACCAAGAGGTATCTGAGATGCTGGATGAAATGGGAAGGAAGATGAAGAAGGCTGGATATGTTCCCACCACATCAGAGGTGTTGCTGGATATTGATGAAGAAGATAAGGAAGACGCTTTGAATAGGCATAGTGAAAAGCTGGCAATTGCTTTTGCACTTCTGAAAACACCCCCTGGAACTCCTATTAGGATTGTGAAGAATTTGCGAGTTTGTAGTGATTGTCACTCTGCTACTAAGTTCATCTCTAAGGTCTATAATCGAGAAATAGTGGTGAGGGACCGGAACAGATTTCATCATTTTAAGGATGGGTTCTGCTCATGTAGAGATTTCTGGTGACAAATTAATTAGAGTTTCAGGACTACTGTTATATTTATGGAAGCCAAACCTGTCTTGGCCAGGTAGAAAATGGCATGACAGTTATAGAGAGCTTGTTTGTGCATTGATTTTCATCTCATGATCATTCACCAGAAAATACAAGATAACAAATTTTGATCCAGTTAGGAACTTGGACTGACCAGTTCAAGTTCTTTTTTCCTTTTTTTTGCCACCAATTTAAATCTCACTAGATATTTCAAGGTGGTGTACGAGTAGTCGTCTGTAAATGACCACAGATTCGGGCTGAAACTTTGACCATAGGATGCAGCAATTTGATGGAGGATGCTGCTGATATCTGGCAAGAATTCGTCAAATACATCATCATAGTTATGCTTCTTTGTTGTCTGAAGTCTGTTTCTTTTTACAATGCTTTGGTAGAGCTAGTGCCACAAATACACAGAAGGCATGTTTTACATTTAGCCCAGTTTATAGGAGATGGATTGGACTTAAGAACATTCAATGCATGTGCAGTGTATGAAGCAATAAATTTGAAATGATTTCTGATTCACAATTAGTGGATGTTTGATCTGGAAATAATCATTAAACTGGACAGTGGTTCACAAATTTGTTATATCCACATACAGATCTTGAAACTTATCTGATTCTCATCAGTTGTGCAGCAATTTTTTACTGGATAGGTATAAAGAATCAAAACGTTAGTTATTGGTATAACCTTGACTATCACTTCAAACCAAAATCTTGCCAGAATCAAATATTCATGATTAGAAAACACATGAAAGTGGCCATGATTGATCCGTTTTACCTTCATATTGGACCAATCTGGAGAGCACACCAAACTGGCTGGTCACTATCCTATGGTCTTAAAAAAATGTCAACTGACACTGTTATCTTGTTCCACATACCTGTCCTACTATTGTTGAAGAATGTGTATAGCCTATTCTTAAACTGTTGAAGAGCAAACGGGTGGTCCCTTTATTGTTTAAACATTGTTGAATAATATGTTCTAGCCCTTTCTATTGAAGATTGAATATGGCCAATTATTGGCAAACCAAGCCAGATATAACTCTAATTCATTAGTGAAGCCATCAAGCTTAGAGTAGAGTGCGAGATATGCTTAAAATCTTGAGGCATTTAAAATATGTTTGAAATTGAGGTGTTATCACTTTTTAAAGTTAAGTCACCATTAGTGTGTAATTGAATCAATAAATGTTAAAACACTTTTAACTATTTTGATTTCAGAGTTAAGTAAACAAGCAGTCTCAAACATATCCGTTGTTTTTTTCAGCTTTTAAATATTGTTTAACCGCCCCAATTAAGGTTCTGCAAATGATCATTAAGAAAGAGAGCGAGCTGGGTCCTGGGATATCCTTAGTTGCTATGAGGTTTTGAATATTGTTTTAACTCCGTTAAGGTTTTGCAAATGAACATGGAGAAAGAGAGCTAGTTTGGTCGCGGCAAATGGTGCAGTTTTTTGACTGTAAGAAAAAGACTATCTTGTAATGTTGATAACCTCAAAACACTGGCATTGCATCACTGTGCTATGTTCTCCATGTCAAGAGCAAACTACAGGAAAAGCATATGCAATTATGTTGACTTAGTTGGGTGTCAAGTTGGAAAGTTACGCAATTATCAATCACCATATCCATTCGGTAATATGTGGGATAATACTGAGACCCAAATAGATGCTTTCAGAGACACGGTTGCAATCCAGAAGCTGCTGATCCAAAACTCTCCCCTTTGGTGACTTGTTAAATCTTAAGGCGTCAACATGTAACAGTTTGCTTGCTTTTCAATTTTGTGCTGTAAGTCAGCGTCTTTAACATCGTTAGCAATGCAGTAACTTTGTTATTTTTCTTATCTCGTTACCCTATTCCTTTTCCCTTTTGGTTTTCCTTTGATAATGATGCGTCATTGCATTGGCTAAATGTTGATTACAGTATAATGATGATCATATCTCATATATTATCACATCATATTAACTTTTGCGTTACTTACAAACTCCGCGACAAATGAACAAGATTTCATATTCTATCATGCCCACTCCACCAACTTGCAGCACCAACCGTGGACAAGGACTTTAGAGTCTAATCGTGATCTTGTGGGGTAAGATTAATAAAGATGCTGAATCTTAATGCTAGACTTTGTTAATGCCGGGACTATTTAGTGACACCTTATCAGTATTACCCTTGTTTTAGTATATAATGTAAACTGGGTCCTGTTTGATCTGTCAAGCATTCAAGAAAAAGAATAGTTAAGAAATGATGCCAACTAAGTCAACTATTTGTTCTAAGTTACCATGTCCAATATGCATCAGTGTTAGTGTTTCAAATAGATATAGATTATGCATAAATATCTGGTTTAGTCTTGGAAGGAAAATGCTGCAATCAATCAATCACAGCAACTTGTCTCCTGAATCTTCCAACCTATACTCTCACTGAGTCATGCTTTATCCTTATAAAATTATCTGAGACATGCATGCCGTGTAGGAACAAGTTTTTAAAAAGCAGCAGCCAATTTGTGATCTTTATTCTCCATTTGAGCTGAATGACATCTATTACTTACTTGCTGATATATGATTCTGATAATGTATAACAATGCCTAACTTGCTTGCCTATATTAACTGCCTTACATCACCTCTGGTAGGAAACTGCTGTCTGGATTTTTGGATGTTCATAACTTTAACAGGTATGTGTATAATATATCGTTGTATATTATATACAATATGCAATTTGTTGTTGGATATTTGTTTGTTTGTGCAGTGCTGCAACTTTGATTAAACAATTTGTCGTTGGAATCTTACTGGTTTCACGTAAATTAATTGAATTAATCATATAGTGGGGAGACTAGACTCGAAAGTGGATAGACTCTATAACTTTCAGAGGGAACTATTTTATTCCCCAGTGATTGTAAAGTTGAATATTAAATATTAATCACTTTATGCATAAAAAGGTTTAGGGTATCAAGATATTGTATCTATGACTTCTGTACTATTGTCTTCCCTACACTTCCTTTACTCAGATTAAAGCTTCCAAGTTGTGACTCGTTTGATATATTTCAATCACACACATGAGATCTCATAGATGCAGAATAATGCGAAAAAATGGAAAAAGTTTTGATGCATTGCAGTTTTCATTGAAGACAGAGCAAATAAATTCATGTTCTGCATTTGCATTTATGTTGTGGAGGGCTCAGTGGAATGTCGTTGTTGAATTATTTATTGAACATGTTACTTGTTGGCTTGAATTTTCTTTGTTTCGTGATATAATGCTTCATATTTAAAAAATAGCCAACCACTGCTAATTGCTTAAGGTACTAAACTTGTTTATTATGAATACCACTGGGCTTGAATTTTCTTTGTTTCGTGAAATAATGCTTCATATTTAAAAAAATAGCCAACCACTGCTAATTGCTTAAGGTACTAAACTTGTTTATTATGATTACACCGGGCCAGCAATAATAGAAGTCTCTCTGTCTCTCTCAGTTCATACCTTTTATGTATTTATTTGTTTATTTTTATTCCACTGGTTTTCTCAAGTTTCAGCTTTCTCGTCGTTTTTTATTTAGGGGTTTTAACATATACCTCCCCTGAGGTTTTAGACTTACCTCCCCTCTGAGTCTCTGACCGTCTATCACTGTTAGTCAACCATTTGTCTTGAGGACAATTTGGTCAAATTATGAGCGACTTCACTCATTTTTGTTTCTTCACTTGTTTTGTCTAGAAGAAATGAATTTCCTACATCCAATCTTTATCTTTGCAATCTTTTATCTCTCTCTCTCACTCTCTCTCGCTCTCCCAACTCGAAGAACCACAAACTTTTTCTTTTTTTATGTTTAAAGTACGTAGTATTTTTTGATTGAGCATTTTTTTAAAGGGAAAAACAAAGAACAATTTTATTTATTACACAAAATGTAACCATCAAATAGAAAATCAATCTAATACCATCTACTCATCCTCGAAACATCAAAAATATACTCAATATTGGAACTACACTATTCCATTATAAAATGGGTATCAATTATCATCTGGTGTTTCAATAAAGTGAAAGAGAGAACCAAAGAGGATCTAACAACTGCACCAGAAACCAGCAGAGAAAACCCGGATCTGGTCGATGGGGTTGGGGATGGTGATGGCACCAATTCTTGAGATGAAACGAAAGCTGACAAGATTATCATTACCAAAACGATAACCATACCCTTTGAGATGAAGCTGCCCACTTTGGTCGCTGTAATAACAATATAAAAGAAAATGCTCCGAATGAAAATGGAGTTGAGTGTGTTTGTGTTTGTGTTTGTGTAGGTTTAACTAAAAGTGAAGCTATGATGGTGGGAGAGAGGGCGATAGTGGAAGCAGCCTGGGTTGTGCTTGTTGATAGTGAAACCTCAACGTGGCGGCGAGAAGGTGGACGTAGAGATATGAAGGCAGCAGCATATGATAAAAAGTGAAATTAGGGTTTTGCATTTAGAATAAATTGATATAATTTAAATATTTATTTTTAATAAGGGTATTTATGTAATTATAATAAATGGCATTAGTCAACTTCTGGTATAGTGGAGATTTGTGTTTCTGTTTCTAAATTTTATATTTAAGTGTTAAAATCTGAAATCTCATAGGAGATACTAAACTATATTTTTTTGTGTGAATTCAGTTTTTGGTTCGCTTCTGCAATATGTAATACATGCTAAGTTTACCTGGTTTATGTTACAGTCTTTAATCTTGAACCATTCACCTCTAGGAGATTCTGAGATATCAAAAGGTTAATTGATAAAATCTGGAGATTACCCATCTCCATGGATATAAAAAGTCACTTTCTATATCAAACTGTAGGCGGTGGACAAACTAGCATATTTATGCCTACAAAAGTTAGAGAAAGATTTCCGTTTCTTCTCATTTGGTCCACAACTCCAAACTTCATACATACACCCTTTTCCCAAGTTCAATTTAGGTCCTTACACTATTCATACGCTGTATCTATTTCAGGATTTAAATCATATCACAACTGAAAGCTGAGTAATGTCGACCCAATTATTCGGCAAGTCAGCTTAGCTTATTCAATGAACAATCATGATCTAGATAAGCAGAGGTTAGCATTTGATATACTGAGATTTGTATGAACAAGACCTGGGATTCAGAGATCAACAAAATTGGATGAATGAGATGTCAAAGATGCCTAGCTTTGGCCCAGAAGAAGACTGCTCAGCTTGGAAGAAAAGGACCGTATAGCATTATATTGTCTATAGAATTTGGCTAATTATAAGGACCAATCGTTTGTCTGAGCACTTGGATTATATTGCTCTTGATTATCTCCTCACAGGAACGGGTCACTGTTATTCTTAATAGAAAGAACCGGCAAACCTTTTTGTCCCTATACAGGAACAGCCACAGATACAAATTACAGTAGCTTTTTGCATGTGTGGGGTAAGCAGAGCTGCAAAACCACTTAAAATTGAATGGTCTGTGTGGTTCACATCTTTACAACAGAATTAATCAATCCTATCATAATTAGAATTGATTAACATGAATAAACATTATATATTCAAGATTTCCCTTTTCTCTCTTTTTAAAACCAATACCTTCCTTTCCAAAGATTCTTCACTGCCAACAATAGCCAACCTAATTTTTTTGAAATATATGGGAAAACAGAAAAAAATAATAATAATGTAAACATGACACAAATCAAAAAATCCCATAGTGGGATTTGATAAATCTAATCCTTAACAATTTCAAAACAAGAGGAAACCTGTCAGAATTGGTAGCGGAGGTCACTGTTAAGGGGACATCACTACTATCATTGCCTATATAATTAGAGCTTCTTGAGTCCGACGACAACTCAGTTTCCTACACTTCTTCTTATCTCTGCTCTAGCACTTCTCCGTTTGAACGTTGGAGACATGGTTTGTTTCTTTGGCTTCTTAACTTATTTGCTTAGTTCATACATCATAGAATCTCCAATTTTATCCATCATTTTACAATGAGAATGTCGCCTTACGATTATGTTAATTATAACAGGGAGAAATGACGAGCTGTACTGTTGCTAATGCAGTAGATTATAAGGGAAATCCTGCTGACAGGTCTAAAACTGGCGGTTGGCTTCCTGCTGCTCTTAGCTTAGGTATGCCGTGAGTTGCAACTCTTTTGCTATAGCGTCAGCCAGTCGCTTTGATTTGAAAATAAATCTGCATACCCCCATAAAATCTCCTGGTGAATGATCTAGATCAAGAACTCTGATAATATAAGTGGATCTATACCAAGAAACTTTCTTCCGTTCATATTGGTTATATAGAAGTTTGAGATCCCTGAGTATACCCATGAGATGAAGGGTTTAGAATATATTCCCATGGAATAAGTAACTACGTTAAATTATGACAGCTATTAAGCATTAACATATGTCATTTTTTTGTTGATCACATTATTTTCTGAGGCCAACGTTGTCTTGTTCATCCCTGACAATATTTCTGCATCAATGCCTGCAAGCTGCTCCTGCATTTTGACAGGATAGTATGTAGGCTTTTTCTTTTTCTTTTTTTCTTCTTTTGCCCATGGCACATCGGGAATTGCTCGAGTGTCTTCATTCTCTCTCTTTAACCATTTAGTTTATCTACACTTGATTAATCATGTCTTTCTTTGATAAGAATCATAGAAACCTGTGTCTCTCATATTATTCAACATGAAAATAAACTAGAATTTTCCTCCAAACGGAAGCAAGACAGAAATTTTTTTTTTCCTAATCATCTGACTTCCCTTCGGTAGGCCTCTCCTACTAAGGTGGCAATGGCCCATTAACTCTGGAATAACAATGGCAGTTGAATTAGTTTTCCTCTAAATGGTAACTTGTGACTAATATTTGTCACAAACTTTGTACTAATATGCATATGCCAAAAAATTTCCAAATAATAAATCTTGAAAGCCTGTCCAGGAATTGAAATATGCGAGAGGCTCTCAACTATGGGTATTGCGGTGAACCTTGTGACATATTTGGGTGGAACAATGCATCTTTCAAGTGCTACTTCTGCCAATATAGTCACAGACTTCATGGGCACTTCCTTTTTGCTATGTCTACTAGGTGGCTTCCTTGCTGACTCATTTTTAGGCAGATACAGAACAATTGCCATATTTGCCGCTGTCCAGACCATTGTAAGTGTTATAGTTCTTGCCTGTTGTATATGCTATAGCTGCCAAATAGCTTGCTGTGGGTCGAGTAGTTTTATCAATTTTCCTCCTTTAATCATTTTCATTTCGGGTGCTGGTGACATGACAATCATGAATTAGGGGACTGGCTTGTTAGCAATATCAACGAAACTGCCAGAGCTGCGCCCACCTCCCTGTCATGCTAATGACATTACCAAGTGCGAACGAGCTTCTGGACTTCAAATGGGAGTTCTATATATTGCCTTGTATCTAATTGCGCTGGGGACTGGTGGCCTAAAATCAAGTGTCTCAGGATTTGGAACTGATCAGTTTGACGAGAAAGATAAGAAGGAAAAGGCCCAAATGGCCTACTTCTTCAGTAGGTTCTTCTTTGTCATAAGTACAGGGACTTTGATGGCTGTTACGGTGCTCGTTTACATTCAAGATGAAGTTGGTCGAAGCTGGGGTTATGGAATTTGCTCCCTTTCAATGTTTATTGCTATCTTGATATTTTTATCGGGAACTCGAAGGTACAGATACAAGAAATGCTTGGGTAGTCCCATAGTCCACATTTGCCAAGTTGTTGTGGCTGCTGTAAAGAAAAGGAAGATTGAATTACCTTCCAATACTGCATACTTATATGAGAATTACCCCGAGGAGTCCAGAATCCAGCATACAGATCACTTCCGGTAAGCAAGAGGTCATTATACAACTTGGCAGTTCTCTTTTATTTCTTCATAATGTTTAACTAAATGCTTGTTTCATGACTCTTTCACTTTATGATCATTTACAGTTTCTTGGACAAGGCCTCGGTTGTCACGAAAGGTGACTATGGAGACGATGGTTCCTTTGCTTGCAATCCTTGGCAGCTTTGTCCAGTTACAAGGGTGGAAGAGGTGAAGATGTTGATCAAACTACTTCCAATTTGGGCAACAACAATCATATTTTGGTCAACATATGCACAGATGATCACGTTTTCAGTAGAACAAGCTTCCACCATGGAGAGATCAGTGGGAAATTTCCAAATTCCAGCTGGTTCTCTCACTGTCTTCTTTGTGGCAGCTATATTGATCACCTTGGGATTTTATGATCGATTCATCATTCCACTCTGGAAAAAATGGAAAGGAAAACCAGGTAAGAGAGCCACTCAGCCCTCCAGAAGCCTCATAAAAAGTTTTACCTAATTCATTGCATAGTACAGAATTATTTACTCACATTATTTCTAAATCAATGTTTTGGTTTTATACGTGCCACAGGATTTACCAATCTGCAGTTGATAGCCATAGGTCTCTTCATATCAGGAGGAGGAATGGCATCGGCAGCAATAGTAGAAGTGAAACGTCTGTCAGTGGCAAAAGCCTATGGTACAACCAAGACAACTCTACCAATCTCAGTTTTCTATTTGATTCCACAATTTTTCTTGGTGGGTTCCGCAGAAGGATTTATATACACTGGTCAGCTAGATTTCTTCATCACTCAGTCACCTAAAGGAATGAAAACAATGAGTACTGGACTTTTCCTGACAACTCTTTCACTTGGGTTCTTTTTCAGCAGCCTTCTAGTTTCCATTGTCAAGGCTGTAACGGGAAGTAGTGGGAAACAAGGTTGGGTAGGAGAGAACATAAACAACGGAAGACTTGATTGTTTCTATGGACTTCTAGCAGCGTTAAGTTTCATTAACTTTGTATTATTTCTACTTTGCGTCTCGTGGTACAAGAGGAAAACAGTTAAACAAGTGTCGGAGATGGAGATTATAGTGAAAGTTTCCTCTGCTGAAGAGAAGCCCTAGATTCTATATTCTGATAATGGATGTATGTATTTACATCAATTTAAGGGTTAAGGATTGTAATATTGTTGCCTTACAACATTGGTGTGGTTCTTCTTTGATTGAGATTATCACAAAAATCAAAATGTTAGATAGTGCAAAGAGAAATATACAAAGCATGGTATGCAGCTTGTAATATTTTTATTTATTAAATAGCCTGGCTTATATATTGTCGTCAGTTTTCTTCTCTGTCATCTTCTTGTAACTTTCATTTTTGGGTTTTTTTATTTTTATCATTGTAGGGATTGCCCAAGACATAAAAGCACTGACCGCTGCTGATGTAGTGATTTGCCCACCACAAATATTTCCAACAAATAATCAAACTATCTTATATCGAAATAATTAAAAAAAAAAAAGTAAATGCTATTGTGATTTAAATGATAAAAAACTTTATGGTGGTAGTAGTTAAAAATGAATTTAATTCAATTGTTTTTTTTATGTAAGAAGAGTTCACTCAGAAATGGACAGCTAAACTTGGAGAATTTTATAATTATGATTCAATAATGGAGATCAAATACATAATGGGACATGAAAGTTACAGCAACTCAAATGGAGAGGCACTGAGTGCATTTATTTTTATCTGTAACGTTATTATCACCACACCTATAACAATCCATTACGGATTGAAAGCCACATTCTTTCCTCACCATCGATGAAGTGGGCTGCACCAAGCGTTTTGAAAATTAAACATAATCCAACTAATGATGAGATTGTTGCTCAAGGAGGCTGACTAGTTAACTTACTTTAACATGGATCCCTGCAATAAGTATTTATCTTCGTCCCGGGAAGGCTCACGACGAGAGAAGATTGAGTCATGTCAAGACATAACTGCATTTCCAAGTCGGTCAGTTGCCCGACTTAGTTGGGGGAAAGGCCCAAGGCCCACGACGGCAAAAGGTCGTGATGGTGGCATTTCAACAACTGCCTGCATTGATTGTCGGTACCGAAAACACAGCAGGCATGGACTGGGAAAGATAGATTCGGGCTTACACCTAACAGTTGAATTGGGGAGGGTGAGGCGGTGTGGGGCATCAGCATTTCTTTAGGATCTGACAAAACACATGAACAACTTATCACGGTGGGACAATTGGCTGAATACAATTCCTTGTATGCGGCAATATATATATTGGTCCTGTAGTAAGGAGTAAGCACCGCTTTCACTTACATAGTCAACTAATAAATGAGATTATAATTTTTACCACAAATCGAAAGCTACAATGGAAGATAAATTAGTAAGATTGTTGAATTCTGAGATTCAAGTGATTTCACAGATGGCTTGCAATAGAGACAGGACTACTGAGCAAGTTAACGTAAGTATTAACTAACAACATTGGCATTAAGTTCAATCTCTCTGCCGGCCTGAGAATAACTCGATTTAGACATGGTAAACTAGGGTTTTCTCCGAAGTTACAACTTTGGCAATACATTAACAAAATTGAGAAGAAAACACCGACAGTAGTCTATTTTCACCTCATTTTTTTAATAGTATATTTCTCCATCTTGCTTCCAAGTACTAAAATACCCTTTCTCACTCTGTTTCTAATGCACTGAATAAATGGCTTCAAGAAAGATTCGTTAGCCAGCTCACTAATCAAGGTTGCACCACTAAATGCCACGAGTGTCAGTCAAGTTTCTAACCTCCCTACTTGTTTGGTGAAGGCAACCACAAAATAAAAACAAGTGTGAAGAAATGTATGTCATAAGGTCTGAAATTACAAGGGCATGTGAAGCACGTATCGTCTGGATTCGCGATCATATGGCACTATGTGACAGAAAAATGACCTAAATGATTTTTTCAGAAACAGAGAGTTTGCTCGTATTCAGTAGAAGATAGCAGGTGTCAGACAGTATCTCATGTCATACCATCCTGCGTTGCATATTTGAGAAGTTACCAGCATTGACTAAACTACTCTCAGGTCTCAACTCCATTGAGTTTGCTTACAAAGACAATAGTCATCCACACCACCATAACTGCACCCTGCACCTCAAATGAGTCTTTGCAGAATACAAAAGGTTTCAAAGGAACTCAGGAGCTGAATTGTTCTAGCACATAACCCTGACTAAAGGTGGATTAGAGCAAACTCAAGCACCTAGTTTCAACACCACAGATGCAACATCTAGCGCAAAATTTACATTAACCAGTAATCGATAAATAGTTCTTAAAACTGATGCAAAAGATTCTATGATTCACCAGCAACACAAGCATGACGAATCCATAATCATAGGAAATAAATCAAATGAGACAAAAGAAATATATATGAATAAATAAGCATTAAAACTCCATCAATGAAAGTAGCACCTACAGACACATAAATAGTTAAAATGAAGAAACAAAACAACGAAACAAAAAGATACAGGGCATTTGAGATTCTTACTCTACTAACATACATGAATCGGCACTTAAAGCAACAAGACATGAATCTCAAACCCCTAATACTATTAAGAAACATCCACAATAACTAGCATATGAAACCTAAAAGCAACATACCAAGCCCAAAAATTGCATCCAATGAGCAAAAGGAAATTAATAATCTCAATTTCTTTTACCCCAAATTGAAACCCTTTTCTTCATCATCCATCCTCCTCCCTTGTCACGCACTCTTATTTTCATAATTCTTCTTTGGTTTTTCAATGCACCTCCTAACTTAACTCTTAAATTAATCCTGTGATTCATTCTTCTTTGCCGATCCTCCTCCTTCACCATCCCTCTCCTCCAACAATTTCCCAGCTTCCTCATCTGCTTGTGAGGCCTTCTTCTGTGCTTCCTTTGCCTTCAATGCCTGCAATTTTGAGTGATTGTAATACGCAACACCCATAAATGCAAGCCCGTAACCAAACAGATTAACCGGAGTCACGGTATCCTTAATCACAGACCAGGAAAATGCAATCAACAACCAATCTTTAACCACACCAGCCACATTCATGGTCAAAGCAGATGTCTTCCCAACAAGCAAGAACACGGCAAGATTCAAGGCGAAAGCACATAATGAATTAGTCCCAAAGATCACGAAATCAAAATGAAAGCTTGATGTCTCCCTCAAAGTAGGCAACTCCACAAAAATCCAGGGCACAACCAAGAAAACCAAACAACAAGGAGCAACGTAATACAAGGAAGTAATGGGGTTCAAGGTAATTCCTTTAGATGTAAGCAAGATTTGAATCATTACCAATCTGGTAGCCTCAAAAGCAACGGCACCCAGTTGCAAGATCACACCCCAGGTGTCAAATTTAGCCTCACCATAAGCCGCAATGGCGACTCCGAAGGAGATCGACAACATGTTAACCATGGTATCAGTCTTGAAACCCTCTTTCTTAAAAAGAACTCCGATGGAATAAACGGCGACGGGCATCAGAGCCTTCAACATCTGAATAAAGGACACAGAAAGATAAATATAAGCAGAGTTAGAGAGCCAAAGGCTGAGAGAATACAAGGCGCCGATGGGAACGACGGACGAGAGATAAAGATCTCGCGACATGGAAACCGGCTCTACGAATTTGAAGACTTTGATTAGGAGAAAGGCGAGTGTGGCGCAGAACGACATGTGGATCATGGTTAGAGAGATGGGGAAAGGCCAATTGTACATCTTCTTGTCGAGGATGTACTTGTTGTAGACGATGACGGTGAAGGAAAGGAAGATCCATATGGCGACGTAGGTGTAAGAGAGGAGGATCTTTTTGATGACGCCGTCGCTGAGAGAGCCACCCTTTCCCATTGTGGAGATAATGGAGGGTGCGTAGGATAAGCAGAGGGAGAGTGTGTGAAGGATAAGGGTTTGTGTGAAGAAGAAGAAGGAAAGATGGAAGAGGAGAGATTTCGGTGAGAGCTGTGAGGGACAGAGAAAGAGGGAGGGAAGAGAGAGAGAGAGAGAGAGAGAGAGAGAGAGAGAGAGAGAAAGGGAAAGGGAGAGTGGAGAGAGTTTGGCTGTTTGTTTGGACAATAACTAGTTATGAGTTTGGAGGTATTTGTATTCGATGCCTTCTGTTTGGTTAATGGAATGCGTCTGTTCTTCTTTCGGTTGGGCTTTTCTTTGCTTTGTTTTTATTTATTATTTGTTTCTTATCATTATTTGCTTACTGCTTAATTTAATTATTGAGACGATTATTATCTGGGATATTTGATTTTTTGCGTTTTCACACACTAGCAGTAAGTTTGTTCTTAAGTAATGAAATAGGTCCCCGACTACTGGTTAAGTTGACAATGTTACCCTTATTGGAATTTGAAGTCTGCTTCTTATCACTTAAAGGGTATTGCAGATGTTTTGTAAGGAGAGCAGGGACTTATTTGTTATAAACAGAAAAACTGTTTCATTTGAAAAAAGGTAAATATTCATGGACCCAGCGGTTATTATATTCCTAATTAATTAATGGCTTGGTAAATGAACTAGGAAATAAATCGAAAT
Source organism: Azadirachta indica (assembly GCA_022749755.1). Classification (NCBI taxonomy): domain Eukaryota; kingdom Viridiplantae; phylum Streptophyta; class Magnoliopsida; order Sapindales; family Meliaceae; genus Azadirachta; species Azadirachta indica. Next base: position 15,601,794 of record CM040446.1, read on the forward strand.
TCATTATAGCTTTACTTTAAATGCAAAATAATTACTAGAAAGTAATAAATATTGATTTCATGAGTTGGGTGAAGAGTTCCATCTCCTAAGGAATTTCGATAACAGTGAGTTATTTATTAAAAGGCAAATTCTTTTTGTTCCATCTCCTTTATCTCATAAACAAATAATTAAAAATTATTGAATAAATATTTTATTAACTTTTAAAAAAAAGAAAATTCTTTATATATATAATTTATCTTCTCAGATAAATTTTTTTCTTAATTGTAAATAATAAACTATAAATTTCCCTTGAGTAGCCTCAAATTAAATCTGAAAGATAAATTCTATTATTACAAGATATATATTAAAAAAAAAAAAGAATATGTTGTTTAGTTAGATACTCAAAAAGCAAGGACATAATTTTTTGAGAGAGGATTTTTAGTTTAATTGGGGGTAATTTTGAGAAATTAGACAAAATTGAAATGCGGATTGAAATCCGGACCGGGTGCTTTGATTCGGGGATTTTATAACGCGCATTCGCAAGGGCCTTGCAATGCATTGGTTGACGTGACCACCCCCCCGACGTGACAAGCGCGGTCCCTAACAGGTGGCTCGTTCACTTTCCTTGCTTCTCTTCAACTTTCTTCGCTTCACAATACAAATACAATAATAATACATCCTCCTTTTTTTTTTTTTTTTCAATTTTAAATGTTTTACTCAATTTCTTATTTAAAAATGATAAGTTATTCAATGGCTACTTATTATTATATGTTATTATTAAGTTAGATTCCTTGCTTAAAACGTTGAAATTTATTTTCTTAAATTACATTAAATGATAAAAAGATGTTGAAGAAAGACGGAAAAAAATCGTATTTATAAAAATTACATAATATCTCGTTTAATTTTTGCATTTCACAATTAATTACTAAAATAATTTAAAAGAATCATAAAATAACACAATCTTTAATAATGTTTTAATTCCAATGATGGATCTATTTATTGACTTTGTCAAAATTTTTTAGCTGCCGTATAAAGAAAATTACACCTAATTCCGTTTTTGAATTCTTTACTGCCTAGCTTTTTGTTTTTTCCTTTTTAATGTAAAATTGTTTTGTAAAAATATTTTATAAATTTAGAAAAACTCCTCCTTAATCTTTATAGTACCGTCTCAAAAAAAAAAAAAAAACTTGACACCGAAAAATTTTAATGTCGTCATATCATTTTTGATTTTTTTAAAATCAAATTGTTCTTTAACTTTAATATTAGCCAAATTTGGACAGTTGAATATTTTAATATTTTTTAAATATATTTTTATTGGTCAAATTCACTTTTTTCAATTAAAATATAATATATCTCTCTATTTTTCTTTTTCTTAGGATGGAAAATACAAATCATAAAAGCACATAAATTTATTAACAAGATCTTTCTATAGTCTCCAATATAAGTAAAGGAAACATATATTTTGCTGCTTAAGGAGTATGACTAAAGAGCTTGCTAATTCTTTACGAGACCATCCATGTGTACAAGGCTCATATTTAAGGTTTAATATAATACACCGTTATGCTATTAATCATAAAACTACTAATTAAATTACATACAAACTTGCCTATTTGATCACTAAATTTATAATATAAATATAAGACAAGATAGCAACTAATACATAAAATCAATAAAAAAAACATGTGGGGGTTAAATTATTTATTTATTTTCATTTGGGGAGTTTTTTACTTGAAAGACGATGATCGGTGAGGCATCTTAGTTGGAATATTGCTCATTTTAAACTATATAATATACAAAATAATTGTAAAGTATTAGATATTTGTTGATTGGTCGTACGAGTTTGGTGTTGTGGGGAAACGTTATTGAATAAAACTGGGTTAGAGGCTGCATTTGGATAAATTAAAAAAAAAAAAAAAACAATGTTTGGTAAGTAAAAATATTAAATAATTATTAAAAAAAAATACCTAACCCTAGTTATAGATTTGATCATGTAATGCATGAAGTCTCCACCTCTATTGTCAATGCTTTAAAAATTAAAATAATCCATTTTGTCTTGTTAGTATACACTACTTCATAATCGTATTGACTATTATACAAATTTAAAGATGGAGACTTTTGTGGAATTGAATGGTAACAAATTGCATGTATTTTAGTTCTCTTTGAACTATTTATTATATTGACCATTTCTCAATTGCTCTTCAACCCAAACATTTTTCTTCCATATTTTCTTTCTTATTTGAATTTTATCTGTTGACTCGTTACCCACCAACGAAGGAATTTTCACTAATTCCAAATTTTTGTGACATTGACATTAAATTAATATGATGGACGATGTGATGTGAAATAAATCAACAACATAATAATAAAATTGATAATTAAATATATATGATATTTTATTAATAGCTATAAAGTCATTAATGTTAATATTAAAACAAAATGAATATAGGCCTAAAAAAAGTCATCTCGTGCGTAGTATATGGTAGCCAAAATTATTGGTAGAATTATTTTAAGAAACATAATTATTTATTGATTAATCGGGTTGGGTAGGTAAGTAGGGTTACAAAGAAACTATATTTAATTTAATTTTTTTTTTTATAATTTAATAACTATATTTAATTTAATTTAATTTATTTTTGTTAAGCAGTATCTATCTAATTATTGCTTTGGAGCAAGTCTTTAGCAAAGCTGGGAAAAACCAATTAATAAACGTGTTGACTCGATTTACGTCATGTGTCTTCGTGTAATGAAAGTTGAAGTTTTAAGTAAGAAAACATGGCCTAGAAATTGTGAATTCTAATTTCTACGATGGGAGATGAACCTGGCTTGCTACGGGAATTGCAATCGGAGGCCTGTCATCGTCCTTCATATTACTATGGATCTCGGGTTAGCTTTATTTGCTTTGCTTGTTGACTTGGTAACGCCCTTTTATTTGATCAAATTTGCGTTTAATTCGTGAGTGAAAAGTCAAGACAATGAAATTTGATGCTCATTGGAAATGATAACAAGTTCGGCAATACGATGATTTACGGCGTTTAAATTTGAAAATTTTGATCGATCTATTACCTGTTTGATAAAATGACGGTGAGAAGGCCGCTCTGTGAACTTTGTGGGTTTGTAAAATAAATCTAGTAAACGTTTCACATCGAGCTGCGAAATATTGTTAGATGACCCAACACTTTGTACAATCAATCCTCTGTTGTGACGTCCACAGATGTCCCCTAAAAAGTAATCTCCAGTAAAGATCTTATAATTGCCTACCCGCCATGAAAGAGTTGTAAAGTTTCCTTTTGGTTGTTCACTTTTAAGGTCTGTCCTTTTGTCTTCACAATCATAAATCATCATCTTTTGTCCACGCAATTATGATATTGTTCAAGTTTTTTATTTTTTTGACCGGATTTTGGTTGTACTCTCTCCTTCGACCAACCTAAATGTACTCCTTCACATACTTAGGACTATTTTTATTTTTTCATTCAATGCAAATTCACGAAAGGATTGTATCTTAGTCCTTACGCGGACTAGGGGTGTAATCACAACATCAGTGAGGTCCGTTCAGTATCCAAAGCTCTTTCTCTTGGACCATGGTCCAACAAGTTCAAAGGGATTTACGGTTGCAATTAAAACAAGAAACAGTCATGCAAGGAAAGCAATTGAAAGAAATACTTGCCATCGACAAAAGCCACCTGATCTATTCGTTGAAACCAAGCAGTAGCTTCGTTTCATTGTATTGGACACAAGCGTGGGAGAGACAAGAGGCGGTTCTAACAAGACTCCATTTTCTGCCACTCCTGGGACGAAATCAAGATGTGTGAAAGGCGGATCACAACATTTGACATGTCGGGTCGCCGTTTCCAGTTATCGTCCACGCAGTCCTTCGACAAAAGTGCCATCTTCAGTAAAATGCAAGAGAAGCACAGAATTAAATTAAAAGCTCCCTTGATAAGAAATAACCAAAATCAATAAACTGTTTGGGATACAGTCTTAAGTGGATTCAAGCTTGGTCAACATATTATTATCAAATAAATAAAAGAAATGAGTATTTATACTACACATTTCAGTTGCGACGTTTTCAAAATTAAGGGTAACCTAGCATTTGCGTACAGTACAGCATAAGAGGCTTAAAATTGTAATTCCGATCAAAGATTTTGAACGAATTTGCTCTTTTCCAGGCAAGACGTATAGAGCAGAACATGTTCAGTCAACAGTCAGGTCAATCCCCAGGCCCCACGATAGACTGACTGGCCGAGAGTCTAGCAATTACAGACTGCCCTGTTGAAGCAGTGATTGATGCCTAAAGGCTAAAACATTCGGCTTAAATCATGACTTATGACTACTTTGATTTCAAACTTCTACCATAATTTCTTTGTATCAAATTTACTTTCCACTTAATTTCAATTCAACACTTTAACCCTCACAGTAAGGGACGAGGAGAAAGGTTAAAAGAAAAAAAAAATGGTAAAACAGACAAACCTGAAGGATTGAATCTTTGTGGTAACGAGTTAGGCTTGGATCCAAGCATTTTGCCAGCTTGGCCATAAAATCGTGGGTATCATTTAGCACTGCCAGCATCTGCAACAGTATACAGCGAGTAAATTTACTGTAATATTAGCTAACAATAACTAATATTCATTATCTCTAATAGTAAAATATTGACCTATTAGCATCAATATGAACAGTGACCGCCAGTGAACTGCTGACCACAAGCACAGTGAAATATTTTCCAGTCTCAGATACACAGCACATTGATTAGCATAAAAGTGATGAGCACTTACGTAATCAACCAAAGAGCGATGTTCACTGTACTGATTATTTCCGGGGTTTGGATCTCTACTCAGCGCTTGTTGGCCAGTAAGTAATTCCATCAGAACAACCCCAAAGGCATAGACATCGCTTTTTGTAGTCACACACCCGTCTCGTACATACCTATTTGTCAAAGGAAAGACAACTCAAATGATCTTTCTCTTACAGTGCTTTACTATTTATAGGAGATAATGACAGAAAAATCAACTTTCAGGACTCAAATTATGAAAAGAATGTTTAATGTTAAAAAGAAGCAAACAACTCACTCAGGGGCAAGATAACCAAATGTGCCAACTATTCTAGATGCTGCAACTGCAACTTTAGGTGAATGCTCTAGTAATTTCACCAGCCCAAAATCTGCAATCTGGAGGACTGAAAGTTAGGAATTCTTCACAGGATTCAAATCTAAGAAAATATTGCTTTGATTTCTTTCAGTTGTTTCCAACATATAGTGTTTCATAACAACAAACAAAAACTTTCACAAATTGCAACAATCTTGAGTATATTATTTCATGAAAGACATTGAGACTAACCTTTGCATGAAAATTAGAATCTAAGAGAATATTGCTAGTCTTCACGTCACCATGGACATAATATGGTTTTGTATGCTCATGTATATACTCCAGGCCTTTAGCTGCATCAAGAGCAATCTGAACACGTGTAATCCAAGCAAGAGTCTTATAACCTGTAGATTATCAAAGCTCTGCACTTAAGGCATATGTTTCTCTACTTTTTTTCAACTCAATATATGAAAACTATGGGTATCTTTCAATGCATTATCTGTACAACATAACCAAAAAAAAAAACATGTAAATGAAATTGACAACTGTACATGATTTGACAATCAAGATATAAAACAATGGTAAAAGAAGTTTGTCACAAAGCACACTGGCGCTTTTTCTCCTAGACCAAATGCATTCAATGTTTTATAGTTGAGATGTATTTGTGAGTGCAATCATATACATTGATGCTAAATCCAAACCTCTTGTCCCGGGCCTGTGCAGATGATCACTCAGTGCACCATTTTGGGCATATTCATACACAAGAAACAGAGAGTCTCCACCAGCGGCATATCCAATAAGCTCAATCTGATTGAATTTTACAATGGAAAATAATGAAAAAAAAGTACAAGTTCAGGTAAAAGTGTAAAATAGCATTTGTTTGTAAATCCATATAAAATTGAACACACAACAATATGGCACTATTCAAAGAGAATATAAGGAAAGTTCATTCACTCAAAAAGAGGAAATTCTACCAAGTTTGAATGGTGAACTTTGCAAAGAATATTCAACTCTGCTAAGAACTCTTTTGACTTTGTGTTCTTCATCTGCTTGATTGCAACATCCTATGTCCAAGGAAGAAGGTAATATTAGTGGATCGATTTTTGGAGAAATCAATCAAGCAAACACCAGGACAAAATTTTGAAGGACCGCACGTATCAAACAAAGAAAAAGAAAATAGATAAGAAAATGTCTCCTCTTACGTACAGTTCCCCCTAATTTTCCAAGGTAAACAGATCCATAAGATCCTTGGCCAATCGTTAAAGATGCACTAAAATTGGAAGTTGCATCACGAACTTCATTGTAAGGAAAAATGGTTGCTTTATCTGAACTGATTGAGGAAACCACACTTTCTTCAGATTCTACAAAGAAATCTCTCATGAATCAACTTGATAACTACAGCTAGTCGACAACATGCTTTAACCATATGGACAAATCTACTAAAAACAGAAAGAAGTCTTCTAAATGTTGAAATGATTCTCACTTGTGTGGAAAGGGCATGAATCGAGATAACAATTCAAGCAATCTGTTTTCCTTGAATCGACTTTTGATCGTTGAGTTCCCTTCTTCTTATAACGCTTCCAGAACACAAGTGCAACGGCCAATACTATGAATGTAGAAGCAGCTAAAGTGCTTCCAACCAAAATATGGAGCTGAGATTTTGATCTGCTTTTGACAGCAGGACCTGCAAAGTAGATGACTAACTTAAAAAAATACCACACATAATGAGTGTGCCACTCTTGTTCATTGGTCAGATTCATCATTTCAGGGATTTCAATATTGAAACACTATTCCATGGAGATAGGGCTGCATTTTAATTTTTTTTCAATATGTAAACAGGGCCTTTAATTTTAAATGGAAATCAAATGGGTAACAAAGACATCAGTTGCTGCTCAAGCAAGTTGAAAGATACTGCAAATGTTACAAAAAAAGGGAAAAACGATGATCAGGAAAAAGAAGTTTGTAACTGACCTTTATCTTCAAGTAAGGTAAAATTCTGAATTCCTGCTATCCATAATCATAATGAAAAAGAAAAGAAAGAATTGGTTAATATCTTCAATTACAATCAATCATCAAATAAGAAGTGAAGCAACAGTTAAATTTCTCTTGCCTGGTGCAGGGATAAAAATTACATCTCCGGCATGGATAAGGTCTGCATTTTCTAGTCCATTCAACTTAGCAGTCTTGTTTACATCAGCCTTAAACCGTGAACAAATTATGGAAAGTGTATCGCCTGTTTCAACCTTGTATGTTGTTAAAGCAGAACTCTTGGAACAACCGCATACTACATCTAAAGTTACAATATTTGATGCAATCAATGCCTTGTCTGGTTTTTCCACAACAAATGACCCAAATTTGGAAGAAATCTTCTCCCATGTATCACCACGTTGGACTGCGTAGTCCATATGCCAAGTATACTCATCATGGTCAGGTAGGCAGCTGCAATTTATTGCAATCAAGAAACCATCAACTGTTATATTAACTGCATCAGATTTCACATTGAATAAGGATGCTGTTTCTTCGACAGTTTTTGGGGTCTTTGGGGCGTAATATAGCCAGGCAGGACAAGATTCAGACGAAGATACATTACATGGTATTAAATTCACATGAAAACCCTGACATAAACGCAAAAAAGATATTGATATAACAAAAATTGTATAAAAAATCACAATAAGTGCTTTATATCCAATGTCCACAGAACACATTTTATTTCGTACCAATTTAAGTCAAAGCGGCTACATGAAATCCAAAATCACTTCAAGTAAATGGCACAACTTTGAAGAATCAAAAGAAGTATACACATAGTTGATAATATCTGATTTGTTTCTCTTGATCTTGAAAGGAAGACAAACACTACTCAATTAAACTATATACTGGTGTAAGGCTTAGCTGAGTGAATTGTCTCTGGTTCTAAATAATTAAAACTTCAACACTCAAACCTACATTTTCCCAGTAACCAAATAGAGGCAGATAACTGTAAAATTACATATTGCTGGGAATTTCAAGGCCATAATATCATAATTCCAAGAGAAAAAAAGTCTCTTTTGCTCAATAATTTTGGCGTTAACATTTCAAAAATCTTTCCTTCTTCTATTTTATCTAAATGACAATTAAAAACTCAATAACAAATTTAAAAATATTTATATTAGATTTCTACAAAACAATGGACGTAGTAAAGAATAAAAATGCAGTGAGAAGCAGAGAAAGAACTTAGACAGATTGATGAAAGGGTCACTGAAAACGCAAAAATAAGAAATGTGTCAAAAGCAAATAAAGAATATGAGATGTCACCATCACCCGGTTGATAAATGGAGATTGAAGATGATGTTGAATATCGAAGACAAGACAAGTAAGAAAGTCCAAGAAACCGAGTTCCCGTGATTTGATTAAGAAACAACGCGGTTTTGGACTTCATTCCGCCATTTGGAGTTTACTGTCATCACTTGATGTCATGTCCAACTAGCAACAGAATTGTTAGTTTCTTCTACCACAACTCTACCAGCATTCAAGAATCAACACCACTGAGCCGGCTTCCTTTGTTTTATCCCGTATATTGCACGGTCTTTGTGTTGCCTATGTCTTTTACTGTACGAATATTATGAAAATTTGAATCATGCGTATAAGCGTTTGTAGTCCAACGGTTAGGATAATTGCCTTCCAAGCAATAGACCCGGGTTCGACTCCCGGCAAACGCAAAACAAATTTTTTCCCATACTTTTTGAATTTCTTTTACCGATATTTTTTTGAATTTTGAATTTGTAAATCAATTTTAGGACATAGAAGCATGCATCATGTAATTTTGTGTACATGTTGTTCATTTTCTCCTATGTACAGCCATGAATTTTCAACCGATAACCAGAGCTAGAAACTTAAACTATCCCTTCTGGTTTTATTTCATCTGCGGTGTTGGCACTTCTGGAGCCAAAATCAGTGAATGAAGCCGAAGTAGAAGACAAAGATACATAAACAGCATTTGGCCGAGCTTCTGGCAGGTCGATCAATGGCTCGTTCGGGTTCAAGAAAATTTGTACCACTTTTCTTATCTTAGGACGAAGCATACAGTCCGGATGCAAGCATGCTAGCCCAACTGTCAATGTCCTCTTCACTTGTTCTTCATCAAATTTGACTTCTAACAGTTGGTCTACACATTCTAGCAATGCATTTCTTCCGTATAAACTCCATACATAATCCACCAAACTATTTTCTTCAAAAATACCCTTTGATCTTCTTCCACAAACGACTTCAAGTACTACCATTCCAAAGCTGTAGACATCGGATTCTGGAGTGGCCTTGCCTGAGAAGCCTACTTCTGGGGCCAAATATCCTGGAGTTCCGGCAAGCATGGTGGTGGCACAGGCATCGTTTTGGAGCAATCTTGCGAGCCCGAAATCTCCTAGATGAGCACTGTAATCTGAGTCCAACATCACATTGTTTGGCTTTACGTCTCGGTGAACCACAGGGTTGTCGCATTCTTCATGGAGATAAAGCAAAGCTGATGCTAAGCCTGTTAAGATCTTGTACCTAGTTTTCCAGTCAAGAAATTCTTTGCCAATGAAACGATCAAGGCTACCATTTTCCATGTATTCGTAAACTAGGAGAAGATGCTCACCCTCGTGGCACCATCCTTGGAGTTGCACCAAGTTCTTGTGTCTCAGGCGCCCTATCGTGCAAATTTCTGCAAAATATTCTCTTTCACCTGAAACAAATTAATTAAAACACAGTGTCAATCATCAAATAGTAATTGCATATGATTGAGAACTACTGATTCCCAAATGATATGAAAGTAGAATAAACCTTGATGTGAGGTAGCCGAAATTTTTTTGACGGCTATAATGGTTGTAGGATTCGATAGGGTGCCTTTATAAACGCTTCCGAATCCACCCTTACCCAATAAATTTTCCTTGCCAAAATTATGAGTGGCCTTCTCTAGCTGCTTGTAAGTAAACATTTTAGGCACATTTGCTGCACTCCTTGCTCGTTTCTCTATATCTGCTTTCTTCTTAATCTTCTCTTTTTTGTTCTTCACAGTTCTTTGAACAAATGGATAAGTAGCCATCCCCAAAATTATTAATCCCATAATGGAAACAACAATAATCATAATAGTTCTTCTAATATCCTCTTTGGATTGCTGGCTTTCGATAGATTCAGTCGGAATTGATACAAAAACCCAACTAAGCAGCTGATGACTCTCTGGTAATGTTCCTGTTGAGGCCGTAAAACCGACGTAAACGGAGTTTGGAACCGTTTCTGACATGATAATGGATTGATTGAGAACGCTCACTAGTGGTTGCCCAGCATATGCTGTATAAACATAAAGCATCTGTTTTGCTCCGTCATAATCAATTTTAACAGTAATATTTCTTCCGCTTTTGAGATCAATGCCAGTGCTGTTGAGGCTCTTCGCTGCAACTGGGTTTGCCATGCTTGTTGTGTCGATGCCGATATGGTTTCCATCTGGATCTATAAACTCATTCATGTAAGTATCTAGTTCGACAGCTAGTTGATTAACAATTCCACCTGCAGTTTGCATGTACACAGCAGATATTAATCAATTCCTAAGCTTTTCGCTTCTGATTATGTAACACATATGGATTCACAACAACACAAACACACTGAGATATTCACCTTGCGTGGATTTATCCATGATTCCTAGATATGAACCATAGCTATGAGGAGGTGAAGGTTTATTATCCTGTGCCATGATAAAGGCCATTCCATCTCCAGAACCCGTCGTATTGGGAATGGTGGAAATCCTGACGGTGAAGGTGGTAGTAAACGTCGCCGGCCATGCAAGCACAGGTAGGTGGAACAGAACCCGACCGACCTTGTTGAGTGGCTGAGATGGTGGCGACGTTGAATTGCCCGGGTCAGGCTCCGGAGTCAGGCTCAAGTACCCATTACCTGCAGTCACTGTGCCCATGCAAAGAAGGGTTCCATTGTTGCAACTATCAGGACTGAAATTGTTGAAAGTTACAGGGATAGGCTCGGTGATTGAGCTTAAGAAAGCTTGGTTTACGGAGGAGAGGAGTAAAAGAAAAAACATGGTAGCACAAGAACCACAACATGAAAATAATAATGCCATTTTCAATCGAATGTACATACAGGATCGTACATATAAATATACTGTCAATGGAATGGTATCTTGTTGCTAGTTTTTGTTTCCATTTGAAAGATGATGTTTTTCTTAGAGGAGTTTTGGATGATTAGGCGATCTAAATTCAGTTTCTTGTTGGCATATAAATACATGAAGCTGTATCCACCGAAATTACAGTTGATTCGCAACAAAGAATATATGCAAAGTCTTGTCTTTGATTGATTCGTATTAAATAAAAGTTAAATTAATGATTATATATAGACACAATTAAGCTTTTCAAACAAGAATCGACCTGACCATTCTTTTGACAGAAATCAAAACATACAATTTTTTTTTAAATAATAATTTAGAGGATAAACTCTTTGTATTTTAATTTGATTTTATTTTATTGGAAATTAAACTTAATTTTACTCGATATATAAATTGGCTTATACGATTTAAATCTAAAAATAGTATGATCTAAATTTTAAAAATTTATAAGAAAGTATCTAGATATTTATTAATATATAAAATTTGATAATAAAAATTTAAATATTTGTAAAAAATATTTATATAATTGTAATAAATATCTAGACATTTATTGTAAATATCTATATATTATTGTAGATATTTATAGAGAGAGAATTTGTAACTATTGAATTAAATGTGTGTTGATATAATTCTAATCGTTGATTAATGAGGTATTATATTATAAATAGAGATGAATTCTACCATTATATGTTAAGTCCAAAAAATGATAAATCAATAAGATTGAGAGTTTCTCCCTCTCTTTTTATTTATAATTAATCTTAGCAATTTTTTTTTTTTTTTTGTAATCTAAACCCTCCACTTGTCAACATAGTTTCTGCTAACAATGATACTATGCCAAAGGATGCCATATGCATGATATTTGTTTGACCATATATAGGACATGTAATTGAGCCATTCTCTTTCTATCCATATGGTTAGATCGTCCAAATTTTTGTTTCTTCAAAAAATCATTTTAAAATTAGATAGAATCAAAGGAGAAGATATCCTAATTCATGGTTAATTTCTGACATCATTTAGGAGTATGAAAACTATTGGGACATTTTTGTCCTTCTAGCAATGAAATTAATAGAGAAATTAATTAATTTCTTGAGATGGGTACTGTTTGGTGCTAACAAATGAAATTTGGTATGATTAAACCAAACTAACTGAACTGGTATATGCATTGCATTAGTTATATATATAGTATATTTTCTTATCTCCGAAACAAGGAATGAAATTATTTGCAAACATTTAGTAATGATCAATAATGACACACATCAGTCATTTCGAATGTGTGTGCCATCTATTGTGAAGAATTAATGATTGTCTACAAATAATGCGAAAAAAATACAATATTTTTCATAAATTTCATGTATATCAACAATTTTAATTTTTGTAAATTTAACGAAAATAACTAACACTTAGGGTGAATTTTCGGTAATAATTTCTATTTAAAATGTTTTTAAAAAATGACCATCTCAAATTTTTTTGAACCAAAATACTCTTGCGTGAATGTGTTTGGTGGTCATTTTTGAAAAATTTTTATGGGAGTATTTTGGTCCAAATTAGTTATTTTTGTAATATATATTATATGGTGGTCATTTAAAAAAACTAATAACCAATATTGATTACTGTTAAAAATTTCCCTTTACTTTTTTTAAAATAAGTTTTTAAAAGGCAAATTCATTAATATAAACAAAGGAAGTAATACAAATTAACCAGGGACGTAACAATTCAAGCCTTGTTAAGCGATTACATCAATGATGAATAAACAAAGAAAAAGATTAAGAAAAACGATAGCATGGGAAGTTATTCGCATTGTAGGACAAGAGTTTGTGAATCTGAGATAGAGGAGAAGACCACCACTGTAGCGTATGGCATTATAGTCCCAAGTTCGCTAATGCTTCTGCGATAGCGTTAGTTTCCTGAAAAGTGTGAGAACATCTAAAAGATAATTTTGAAATTAAGATCTTACAACTTAACCATCAATTCTATAGGAGTCAAGGAGGGCTAAGAGAATCGTTTAGCAAGAGTTGAATAACCAGTAGGGAATCACTCTTTAGCCATATATTGAATCACCCCCAATCATAAGCAAGTTTTACAGCTACTATGACCGCCATAATCTCAGCATAGAAAGCAATTTAGAGATCGAGTGCAAGTCCAAACCCACCAAAAATTGACCATGATTATCTCGAAACACGCTGTCACAAGCAAATAATCCTGGGTCACCTTTTGCAAGACCATTTATATTGACTTTAATCCAGCCTTTAGGTGGAGGACGCCAAGTGAAGATTAGAGCTTTTAGGGCTTTACCAAGCTGCCAAGGGATTCCTAAATCTGAGAGAATCATTCTGTCCATGTCGAAGTGTATAAATCCAGAACAAATTTTGGCAAGGTATCGAATATGGGCATAGATGTTTGTTTGTAAATATCTTAAAGAGGGTGCAATGTTATGCAGGCGATTTCCAGCTTTCCATATGGAGTAGAACACAAAGCATGAAACTGCGATCCAAAGATTGTATAGTTGGGGACTGAAGCGTTGTCCCTCTATACAAAGCCACAAATTTGTGGTTGTAGCAAAGGAAAGGATAGAGGTGGCGAAAAAGAGCACCGAATCATTGCCAAACCTGTCTCGCGAAGCAGCAAGAGATAAAAACATGATCGACTGATTCTAAGTTTTGAAAAAATTGCACAAGAGAGCATATAGAAACCATGTAGATATCTCGAAATCTAAGAATATCCACGAGAATTTTATGTTGAAGTACACGCCATGTTAATAAGGAAAATTCTGGAGGGATAAAGTTTTTTCATAACATCGAACACCAATTTTGAATTTTCTAAGGAGTTCGAACACAATTATAACTAACTTTGAGTAAAAGATTGCCATCTCTAGATGATCGCCAACCAAGCGATCAGGTCTAGATATCTTAGAAAGAACGAGACTCTGAATAGACTCTTCTACGTATAGGAAAACCTGAAAGAAGAATTGCGAAATGTGCCATCTTCCTTCCATGATCACTAATGATATTTTTGTGTTAAATTGAGTGTGACCAAGTCTTGGCAGAATAGAGGAGCCTAGCCAATCATCATGCCAAAAGTTGATACTTCTACCATCCCCAATAATCTAAACTAATCCTTGAGAGAAAGTTTCCAAAGCCGAATTAAAACCACTTCATAACGAGGAGACAAGGAACTTTCTTTTAGAGTTAGTAAAAGAGTATCGAGCATTAAGGTAAGTAGCTCTTAAAGACTTGCCAGTTCTAATTTCGCATAGACTTTTGAGGAGGCACACTGAGTTTAGAACATCCAACCTTCGCAATCCAACAATTTTATTTTAATTGATGTAATTTTCAATTAATTTGATATATCTTCTTTATTCGATTGCACAAATCAGTTAATTTGTTATATTAGTTAAGATGAGCACTGGTACTAATGTTGCAAATGCGATTGAGTTTGAATTCTCTTTATAATTCGAGAATTAGAGATAAAAATGAAAATTAATAATCGCTGATTTTACCAAAAAGACCATTTATAAGCGCTAGCATTGTGTACTTTTTAATTAATCTGCTCATTCTTCTTGAAAACCGTTTCAAAAGTACATCTGTAAGTAAAAGCTCCTATTTCTCTCGAAAAAATTTCTTGTGTGACTGTTATATACAAAAATAGTTATAGAAATCGTCTCCTAAGTACGTAACCTTTTATATAAAAGATTATTAAATAAATTTTTATCCTTTAGTAAATTGTAGTATAAAACTTGTTGGTCTGAATTTAATTTAAAAAAAATACAAATATTAATTTGTAGAAGAGGAGTGATATAGATATGCATGAAGAAAGTATATAATGGAGATTCGTATTGATATTCAACTTAAAAATCGGTTAATTGTGTAGAAATAGAATATTATTTACTTTGCGTGCTTCGTAGATCATTAAGTTGTTCCAATCGATGCTTCATTATCTCATATCAGCTCAACTTAATAATTCATGTCATATTTAATTTTTAATTTCGTATGGTAAATAATTAATTATTAAAAAGAAACAACATATATAAATCTTGGACAATTAAATTTCGACGCATGCACAAATTTAGGACACAGTTAAATAAAGCAAAAACATAACATGTATCGCGCTTGTTGTGTGGATGCCAATGTGATTTCCATCTATATCAAATCCATTTTTGTAAGCGTCTAGCTCCACAGCTTTTTGCGAAACATTGCCACCTGCAATTTGTACGATTTGATATAATTAAGTTAATTTTAATTATGACTGCAACAACATAACATGTACAAACACATGACACTATTTATAAAGATCACATTAAAATTTGGTTGACATTTACCAGCTGCCCGATCTGCGATTCCTAGATGTGAGCCATAGCTGTAGAGTGGTGAAAGTCTGGTATCAGGTGCAAAAATAAATGTCAACCCGTCTGCAGAACCGGCTGAATTTAGGTAGGGTAAGATCCTAACGGTGAAAGTGGTAATAATCATTGCCGGCCATGCAAGCACAGGCCGGTTGTATAAAACCCGTCCAATCCTGTTCAGCGGAAGAGTTGGTGAAGAGGTTGAATTGCCTGGTAAAGGCTCTGATGTAAGGCTAAGGCATCCATTGTACGCAGTCACTGAGCCCGTGCAGATTTGGCTGCCAGCTCTGCAACTTTCGTCGTTGAATGGAGAGAAAGAGAAGCTGACAGGTTGATTGACAGGCGTTGAAGAAGCTTGGTGAAGAAAAATTGAGAGTAGTAGTAGCAAAATCATGGTTGAGGCTTCAGGTAATTAACACTCGATAGCTACAACTTGAATTACTTCTCAGCTACATATATGCTTATATAGGGATCTTAGCGTACGATTTGTTTTAATTCAAGTCTATGGTATCATCGTAGTTATGTCTGTTTTCACTTGTGGAAGAACGTTGGTCGATGTCTTAAAGGAGCTTTGGATAATTAAAAATCCAATATCTCACCTTCCTGGGAAGATCTTGTGAGCGAGGAGATACAACTTCTTGTCTTCGCGACTGGGTTTTTATGAGAAATAATGACAAACGACCCGCGCAACTAAAAGGATATTAGAAGTTCGTGGAAATATAAAACCCTAAAAAGGCTTTTTATTTGTTATAGTAATATTACAAAATTACGCATCCAGAGAAAAGTAACGTGTCATTTTGTATTCCCACAACACAATCGGATTATTAGTTCCTTGCGATGCGATCTTTGCTATGTAGGCAGAGATAGGGAAATGCAATTATATACACTAGTGTTACAAAATCTGTAATTAATTTGTCGATTTATACATGTAAAACCTCAACCTCAACCTCAACCTCAACATGTAGATACAATAATTTATTATTTTGCTTTTAGATTTCATAATCCAAAACAAATCTATAAGCCAATTAATATGAAAGAGGCAAGTTCACGTTATATATGTGTTATATATCATTCTCGAATTGCATATATAAAAAGAAAATGCATTGCTATTGAATATTTTATAAAAGGATTGGTTAAAATTAACTGTGAAAAACGAGATATTGCTTTTAGAAATGGGCGTTCATTCAACTTTATAAATAGTTCTATTTTCAGGAAGAAAAATGTTCGCGATACATCATGCAGTATGCATGATAATAGCAAGAAATTCAAACTAATAATACAATTAGTTATTTATTTATTATCACTAAACGAGTAATACCATCGTGCACTTCGGTCTTTTGACTTTGACTGTCGGAGCAACATCAATATAGTAATGACTATTTATTTCTTTTGTTTTTGGGAGAAGAGGTAACTGACCAGCTACTTATATTATATTCTTGCATATATATTTTCTTACAAAATAAATACAATTAACACACAATATGATAGAATATTAATGGACTTATTGCTAGTCCTATAATTTTTAATTCATTACTATAATTTTCTTGCTAAAACTTCTATTACAATGTTTGATTTTCATAATTTCTTTGTTCGAAAATACCGAGATGATTTTAGGTAATTCTTAGGTAGAATTTAATTATATTTGTAAAATTAAGATGTAAAATTTTTATTTTTATTGATACCATAAAAAAAGGTAACATTGATATTATCAAAAAGTACTGTTATAATAGTATGTAATGATATTGATAAATAATAAAAAGTGATTTCTAATTCAACAGTTTCTGACATGTTAAGATGATGTTTCGGAATGATTTTTGATAGCCTGTCGGGTAGACATAACTTTAACTTCAAGTCTTCGACCGACCATCTAATCAATTCTAAACTTGATCTTTTTTTCACTTTTGAGATTAACGTCAATGCTGTTGAGACTTATCGCCACAACTGATTTAATTATATTGGAGTATTATTGATTTTGCCTACTTCATAGATCATAAAGTTGATCTAATTAATACTTCATCATCTGACTTTGGCTATCCGCTCTATTGTTACAATTCACGTAATTTAGGCTCTATTTTCTATTTTCAATTATTAAAACAAAAATCAACCGGTTTAACTGCACTGGATTAATATTGATTTTGCCTGCTTCGTAGATCATGAAATTGTTCTAATTAATCCTATGTACGTAACTCTTTATATAAAAAAATTAATTAAATAAACTTTTATCTTTTAGCAATTTGTGGTATAAAAAATTGTTGGTCTCAATTTAAAAAAAATGCAAATATTAATTTGTAGAAAAGAAAGAGTACTAGATATGTGCACTGAAGAAAGTATATAATGGTACTTAAAATTTGGTTGAGTAGACATAGATTATTATTTATTTTGCGTGTTTCGTAGATCATGAAGTTGATCCAATCGATGCGTCATTATCTCATTTCAGCCCAACTTAATAATTCATGTCAGATTCAATTTTAATTTCATATGTTATATGATTAATTATTAAAAAGAAACAACATATATAAACCTCGGACAATTAAATTTCTATCGCATGCACAAATTTAGAGGGACACAATTAAATAAAGCAAAAATATTTGTAGAACACATAAAATAACTAATGATCTTTTATTATCCAAACGCAAAAACAAAGAAATTTAAGGTAGCTAACAACGATCTTAGATATTCTTACCTAATTCGTGAATCGTGATCATTATTAGCTTTGTTCTTTATTCCTTAAAATTTATTACGACAACCATAAGTCATCATCATCGTGTCCTTCAACTAATTGATTTTTATTTTATGAAGGCTAGTGCTGGTTAATTATGATTATGGTTTGTCAATCAACTTCCGGTTCTTGAGGGAATAAGATGGCAATGGCGTTGTTGTGAATGACCAATCAATGACCCGATGGCTTTCTGAAAATGCACCCGTAGCGGCTGTGAAGGCAACATAGACACAGCTCGGAACAGTTTCTGACAAGATAATAGGTTTCTCTAGAAATCTTTGTAGTGGGTATCCGAAATATGCCAGAGAAACATAGAGCATCTTGGTCCAGCCATCATAATCAATTTGAACCTTGCTAAATTTTCCACTTTTGAGGTCAATACCAGTACTGTTGAGACTCTTAGCTGCAACTGATATCGTGCTTGTTGTGTCGATGCCAATGTGATTTCCATCTATGTCAAACGTTAACCCGTTTCTGTAAGTGTCTAGCTCCACAGCTAATTGCGGAACATTGCCACCTGCAAATTTGCACGATTTGATATAATTAATTAAGTTAATTTTAGTTATGACTGCCACAACGTAACATGTATAAGTTAACACATGACACTATTTATAAAGATCACATTAAAATTTGGTAGAAATTTACCAGCTGTGTTATTTGCGATTCCAAGATATGAGCCATAGCTCTGTTGAGTGGTGAAGATCTGTTATCAGGTGCAAAAATAAATGTGAACCCATCTGCAGAACCGGGTGAATTAGGGTAGGGTAAGATGCTAACGGTGAAAGCGGTACTAATCATTGCCGGCCATGCAAGCACAGGCTGCTGGTATAAAACCCGTCCAGTTTTTCTCAGCGGCAGAGATGGTGAAGGCTCTGATGTAAGGCTAAGGTATCCATCGTATGCAGTCACTGAGTCCATGCAGATTAGGCTGCCATTTTTGCAACTTTCGTCGTTGAATGAAGAGAAAGAGAAGCTGACAGGTTGATCGACAGGGATTGAAGAAGCTACGAGAAGAAAAATTGAGAGAAGTAGTAGCAGAATCATGGTTGAGACTTTAGATAATTATTAAGACTTGATAGCTACTGTTGGGAATGACTATTGTGTTGGTCCTTTCAAGCATATTCCCACATTGCTTAGAAAACTAATTTTTGTTGGGTTTATAATAAACTCTCCTTCTATATAAGTTCGAAGGAGTGCTTGAGGGAGTTTTTCAAAAATCATCACATATGCGTGACTCGGGACTGGGCTGGGCCTTTACTCTTTTAATCTTTTTAGAGAAAATTTGTATTTTGTAAAAGAAGTTTACTGTTAAAATTAAAACGTGTTTAACTCAATCTGTTTTGAGAACTATTCAAAAAGTAGATATTTTATTTTTATTCTTTAACGATTTTGTAGGCACGATCTTTTATCGTGGCCGGATTTTTCTCTTCCAGATTTTTTTTGGTTGCGTTTTCAAAGGTAGATTTGTGACATTCTGTTTTTGATAAATAGAAGGAGAAACATTCAGATTTGAGACAACAAAAAATAAAAAAACAACTCTTTTCTTTCTCTTCTCTTTTCTGGGTGATTGTAGTTTGCTATTCCAAAACTCTTTTCACGAGTGCACGTGATTGGGGTTGCTGTGTTAATCTTGGGGAGCGAACGGCGATTGTCGATTGTACCTCGGTCGTGTCGAAATTTCGCTTTCAGGGCAGTGGTTTTTCCACGACGCAGCTTTCAATTAAATTTACTTAACAATCTGAAAGCAAAATTTTATTCTTTTTGTTTAACAATGGCTGCCTCTGTTCCAAAGTCACTGCCTGATCTCTCCAAGCTCGATCCTTTGGATGGAATCAACTACCGACGCAGGTCCCAGAAGCTGCTGATTTTCTTCGAACAACTTGAGGTTGATTACATCCTGTTCGCTGCCATTCCTGATGATCAACCTAAAGCTGATCCCGCTACTCCAATCACTACTCCTCCAACTGACAAACAAAAGCAAACTGATGGAGAGGCAAAGTCGAAATTTGAGAAGGATAACAAAACTGTCAGAGGTCATCTTCTCAATCATATGACGGATGCTCTCTTTGACATTTTTGTTAAATACAAATTTGCGAAGGCAATTTGGGATATCTTGGAAACAAAATATGGTGCTGATGATGCTGGCAGAAAGAAGTACGTGGTGGGGAAATGGATACAGTTCCAGATGGTCGATGAGAAGCCTATCATGGATCAGATCCATGAGTATGAGAACCTGGTTGCAGATGTCCTCGGCGAAGGTATGAAAATGTGTGAAATCCTGCAGGCTAATGTTTTACTCGAAAAATTTCCACCTTTATGGACCGAGTACAGAAACTGTCTGAAACACAAGAAGAAGGACCTGCCACTCCAGGAGCTGATCAGTCACATGAAAACTGAGGAAGCTAATCGTTTGAAAGATAAGCTAACTTCTGTTTCTTCTGTTTCTATTAAGGCTAATTTGGTTGAATCTTCTGCTGCTTCTAAAGACAGGTACAAAGCCAAAGGAAAGAAATTCAAAAAGGGCGGATACCAGAAAAATTCCAAAGGCAATAACGGAAAGAAAGAAAGAGTGCTGACCTATTATGAGTGTGGAAAACTAAGCCACAAGTCATATCAGTGCTGGAACAAAAAGGATAAAAAACCTGACAATAAGCCTAACAACAATAACAATTCTGCCCCGCAGGTCAATGTTGCTGAAAAGGATGAAATAATTGCTGCAGTGGTAGTTGAGGCAAACCCGCTGGAAAACAAAGTTGATTGGCTGCTTGATACAGGTGCCACCAAACATTTTTGCTCCAACAAGGATCTTTTCTAGGAATTCCGTGATGCAGCAGATGGTGAACATGTTTTCATGGGCAATTCCGCCACTGCTGGAGTTCTTGGTAAAGGAAAAATTCTCTTGAAACTTACCTCCGGAAAAACTTTAGCTTTGAATGATGTGTTGTATGTCCCCTCACTTCGTAGAAACTTAGTTTCTGGTAGTTTGCTTAACAAGGCTGGTTTGAAACTTGTGTTTGAGGGTGACAAAATGATTTTAGCTAAAAATGGGGATTTTGTGGGTAAGGGATATCTGTCTAATGGATTGTTTGTTCTGAACACTGTTTCTGTTATTGCTAATGGAAGTAACTCTGATTCTGCTTATATTGTTGAGTCTACTAATTTGTGGTATGGTAGGTTAGGACATGTGAATTTTGGTTTAATCAAAAGATTGAAAAATATGCATCTTATAAATGCGTGTGATGAGAATGAATGTGCAAAATGTACTGTTTGTGTTGAATCAAAATTTGCTAAGAAACCTTTTAAAAATGTCACATCCAGGAGCACTGAATTGCTTGAATTAATACATTCTGACTTGGCAGATTTTAAAAACACTGTGAGTCGAGGTGGTAAAAAATATTACATATCTTTTGTTGATGACTTTTCCAGATATACTAAAATTTATTTGTTAAAATCAAAAGATGAGGCTGCTCAAATGTTTTTAATATATAAAGTAGAAGTAGAAAATCAGTTGGATAAAAAGATTAAAAGGCTTAGGTCTGATAGAGGTGGTGAATATAGTACGAATTTTCTTAAAGAATTTTGTAATGAAAATGATATTATACATGAAACTACTGCTCCTTATACACCTCAACAAAATGGCATAGCTGAACGAAAAAATAGAACATTAAAGGAAATGATGAATGATATGTTGTTAAGTTCTGGTATGCCTGATAACATGTGGGGGGAAGCTGTTTTTACTGCATGTTATATTTTGAACAAAGTTCCTCATAAGAAACTGGATAAAACTCCTTATGAATTGTGGAAAGGTTTTGCACTTAATTTAAATTATTTAAAACTTTGGGGTTGTCTGGCTAAAGTTGCATATCCAGAATTCAGAAAATCTAATATTGGGCCTAAGACCTTTGATTGTGCATTTATTGGCTATGCTCAAAACAGTGCTGCATATAGATTCATGTGTTTGAATGATAGTTCTATTTGTGAATCCAGAGATGCTGAATTCTTTGAACATGTATTTCCTCTTAATAAAATTGTAATTGAAAATGTTGCTCCTTCAAAGACTGGTTTGGTAAGTAAATCTACTTCTAATGAACATGTCAATGAACCTAGAAGGAGTAAGAGAAAGAGAACTGAGAATAGATTTGGGCCTGATTTTATTACTGCATTTATTGTCGAAAATTCTGACAAAATCAATGAACAATTTGTTTCTGTATTTTTGATTAATGATGATCCTAAATCTTATAAAGAGGCTTTAACCTCTATAGATTCTAGTTTCTGGAAAGAAGCAATTAAAAGTGAACTGGACTCTATTACGATGAACCACACTTGGGATTTGGTTGATTTACCTATGGGTAGTAAATCTATTAGGTGTAAATGGATCTTTAAAAGGAAAATTAGACCAGATGGGTCAACAGAAAAATTCAAGGCTAGACTAGTGGTGGTGGGATATACTCAAAAAGAAGGTATTGATTATTTTGATACTTATTCTCCTGTGACTAAAATTGCCACCATTAGATCTTTGATTGCTCTTTCAGCTATTCGAGGATTGATAATTCATCAGATGGATGTAAAAACGGCCTTTCTTAATGGAGACCTAGAGGAAGAAATCTACATGGAGCAACCAGAGGGATTTGTGGTTTCTGGACGAGAGAACAAGGTATGCAAGCTTAGAAAATCTCTCTACGGTCTTAAACAGGCACCCAAACAATGGTATGAAAAATTTGATCGTACTTTAGTAAACAATGGATATGTTGTGAATGGCTCTGATTCATGTGTTTACTCAAAATTGTTTGGTTCTGATTATGTGATAATATGTTTGTATGTTGATGACATACTCATTTTCGGTTCTAACTTGGAAGTTATAAATGATACCAAGATGTTTTTATCTTCTTATTTTGACATGAAAGATTTAGGTGAAGCAGATGTTATTCTTGGTGTTAAAATAAGAAAAACTGAAAATGGCTTTTCATTGTGTCAATCACACTACATTGAAAAAATACTTAAGAAATTTGATTGTTTTGATGTAATGCCTGTAAGAACTCCTTATGATCCTA
Organism: Azadirachta indica; assembly: GCA_022749755.1. Classification (NCBI taxonomy): domain Eukaryota; kingdom Viridiplantae; phylum Streptophyta; class Magnoliopsida; order Sapindales; family Meliaceae; genus Azadirachta; species Azadirachta indica. The sequence goes on from CM040446.1 coordinate 15,625,084, forward strand.
GCATGAGTCTTAAAAAGAACAATAGTGATAGTGTTTCACAAGCTGAATATGCTAAGATTATAGGAAGTGTTATGTATCTCGTGAACTGTACAAGACCAGACATTGCTTATGTTGTAAGTAGACTAAGTAGATACACTCACAATCCTAACAACGAACATTGGAATGCACTTCATCCATTGTTGAAATACCTTAAGGGAACTATGGATTTTTGTTTGCATTTTAACAAGTTCCCTGTTGTTTTAGAAGGTTATTATGATGCAAATTGGGTAACAGACAATGATGAGGTGAGTTCTACTAGTGGATATGTGTTCACTTTAGGTGGAGGAGCTGTTTCGTGGAAGTCTTCCAAACAGACGTGTATTGCTCGCTCTACCATGGAATCTGAATTCATTGCTCTTGAGCTAGCAGGTCAAGAAGCTGAATGGTTGAAAAACTTGTAGGTGATATTCCACTGTGGGGGTCTTCTGTTCCAATCTCATTGCACTGTGATTCACAAGCTGCTATTGGAGTTGCCAAAAATTATGTGTATAATGGCAAAAGAAGACATATTCGCAATCAGACATGGTGCAGTTAAACAACTCTTGAAGAATGGAGTAATCTCCTTAGAGTTTGTGAGATCAGAAAGAAACCTAGCAGATCCTTTAACAAAAGGTTTGACTAGAAGAGTCATTCAAGAATCTTTTAAGGGGATGAGACTTAAGCCTTTGGCTTGAATATTTGTGATGCACTACAGTTCATTCCTATATTTAAGGTAGTGCTAAAATCCATATCCCTGTGTTGGGTGGTCCTAGAAAAGACTTGATGGATGATTGTGATATGAGTCTGAAGGACTTGATAAACTTCATAGCTCTACTTGTTGAGTGGTTTATAATTGAGATAGACTTGATGAAGTTATTGTTGTAATGAGTGTGAAGGTGGGCCGCCTTCTATGAAAGAAATTTGAATTTTCTTTCTAGAGCACTCATAAAACCAAGGTTTATGCGCAGGGCCTTTAATAGCGCTTTGATTGTATCGTAGAATAGCATACATTAAGAAGTTTAAACGTGTTGTGGGGGTCTCGTCTTGAGCTTTTGAAAGTTCAAGAATTATTTCACTTTCAATAGCTATGTTGTTGCCTCATTTCACTACGTATTAATTCAATCGAAAGATATTAATGCTTAAATAACTAAATTTCTTCCTTTACTCAGAAAATGTGTTTTAAAAACTTAATAGTCATTCGTGGGGAATTGTTGGGAATGACTATTGTGTTGGTCCTTTCAAGCATATTCCCACATTGCTTGGAAAACTAATTTTTGTTGGGTTTATAATAAACTCTCCTTCTATATGAGTTCAAAAGAGTGCTGGAGGGAGTTTTACAAAAATCACCACATGTGCGCGCTATCGGCCCGGGACCGGGCTAGGCCTCCACTCTTTCAATCTTTTAAGAGAAAATTTGTATTTTGTAAAAGAAGTTTATTGTTAAAATTAAAACATGTTTAACTCAGTTTGTTTTGAGAACTATTCAAAAGGCAGATATTTTATTTTTATTCTTTAACGATTTTGTAGGCACGATCTTTTATTGTGGCCAGATTTTTCTCTTCCAGATTTTTTTTGGTTGCGTTTTCAAAGGCAGATTTGTAACATTCTGTTTTTGATAAATAGAAGGAGAAACATTCAGATTTGAGACAACAAAAAATAAAAAAACAACTCTTTTCTTTCTCTTCTCTTTTCTGGGTGATTGTAGTTTGTTATTCCAAAACTCTTTTCACGAGTGCACGTGATTGGGGTTACTGTGTTAACCTTGGGGAGCGAACGACGATTGTCGATTGCACCTCAGTCGTGCCGGAATTTTGCTTTCAAGGCAGTGGTTTTTCCACGACGCAGCTTTCAATTAAATTTACTTAACAGCTACAGCTTGAATGATCACTTCTCAGCTACATATGTCCTTATATAGGGATCTTAGCGTACGATTCACTTTCCAACACCCCCGTTAAACTTGATTCGGTGAATTTTCTCTCCATTCTCGTCCATGTCTATGACCTCTTCCTTGGCCATTGTCTCTTCCATGTTGGATTTTTTATTGTCAAAACTCTTTCCTTTTTCTTCGAAGGTGAACTTTATTTGGAGAACTTATTTCAAGATCTCTTACTTTCTCTTTTTCCTTTCTTATGCTAAATTTCTTTAGAGTTTGAAGACATACCTTCTTTTCCTTTTTAGTACTTTTGTACAAATTTTGAAATATCTCTCAAGCTTCCCTTGTTATGGTTGCATTTGCAACTTTCTTTAAATCATTTTCATCCAATTCTTGATGGATGAGATAAAGAGTTTTCTTGTCTCTCTTTCTTGAACCTTTCAAATATAAAGCTTTCTTATTTCTCTTTCTTAAATCCTTCAAAAAATCTTTTTGAATTTGAATAAAGACAGTCTCATCTTTGGTACATCATACTTTTTCTCAACAATTACCATCTTCAACTCCTCACAAAGCCTTCATCTTGAAACTCCAATTATCGTAGTTATTTTTTTATGAGGATTGGGACTTAGAAAAGAGCCATTCTATTACTTTCCATGATTACTCACACTTTAACTTTGATACTATTTTCTTGAACTCTTGTACCACTTTGTTGGAAGGTGGAGGACTTATATTATAAAAGAAAATTAATTTGTTAGGATTAATTATAGACAAGGAAGGAGGGAAAAACTTACAATTTTATTGATTTCTTTTTGCTTCTCAAGCTTTTCAAGCTTCTCTAGTTTTAGGACAAAATAACTTACCCCTATTTATATTATGGTACATTTAATCAACAGTTAAGATTATATCAATACACATATAATTTAATGGTTATAAAATTTCTTCTAAAAATATTTGTAATAATATCTAGATATTTATTACAATTATATAGATTTTTATTATCAAATATCTACATATTTATTTTATAAATATTTAAATTTTTTTATATTTTTCTAAAAGTTGAGTTATACTATTCATGATATATATATATATACACACACATATATATGGGGTAGGATCAGTAACCTTTTTTTTATATAAAATTTTACATCAATTATAAACCGTTAGATATAAGCATATTTAATAGTTGAGATTGCATCTGACCATGTGTTTATATCCAATGGTTTATAATTAATGTAAGATTTTGTGTTAAGAAAAGAGCTGCTGATTCTGCTTCTCTCTCTCTCTCTCTCTCACTATATATATATATATATATATATATGATAAATACATCCACACATACATATTTATGAATTATGGAATATGAATTTAGGCATTTAACATTGATTATATATTTAGTGCTGCATTTTCATTTATTATTTGACAAAATGAGAGGAAATTTTGGGAGAGATTATTATTCCCACATTTATTTAATTAAGTTTATTGGACATAAATTTATTTCAAAAAATAAAAAATTGTAAGTATTTGGCATCATTATTTTAGACGATCCAATTGAAATGTCTTAAGATTTTCTTACAAAAATAAATAGAATCAACACAAAATGATAGAACATTAACACACTAATTGCTAGTTCAAGTATTCAACGGATCAAATATATTGTACGGATTTGACAAAATTCATATATCATCTATCATTTAACGAACTGAAATTTTTTCAATCTAACCCGATCCATCATATGAAAGAATTGAATCCGATCCAATGTACTAAAAACAAATTTAAATTCAATCCTATCCAAATAAATTGAAAATATTTAATTTTAATATTGAGTATATTTTATTAACCAAGATAATCAAGAAAAATAGTATATGATTTACTTGAACTTTCAAAAACATATACCCTGTTCAAAATAAATAATAAAAATAAATATGTAAATAATTATAATTGAATTTTTTAAACAAAAAAATGTATTCTTTAGAATTACATCAAAATAAAAAAAGTGACAAAAGTAATTACGGTAAGTGAACAAGAATACATAATTAAAACTTATAACCCTTGTATTATTAAATGTAGTTTTCTCAACATCTTAAAATCTCACCTGAAAAATGAAAGCATATTATAAATAAAATATATCGATCATTGAAAAACAAAAAAAAAAATCTAATAGAATTGTATATAAGAATGTAAATAATTCATTATTAGACGTAATTGTATCTATATAAGAATTTAACACCAATTTAAAAGAAATATTCAATTAGTCAATAATATGAAAAGAAAATAAATTGCACAAATTAAACATTATTAACCACAAATATAATTGTATAAATTGAATAATAGAAAAATTATATATAATTATCAAAAAAAAATCATTAGCCATAATTGTATATAAGAATTTAACACTAATTTAAAAGAAATATTCAATTAGTCAATAATATGAAAAAAAAATAAATGACAGAAATTAAACATTATTAAACACAAATATAATTGTATAAATTGAATAATACAAAAACTATATATAATTATCAAAAAAACTCGTTAGACATAATTGTATATAAAAATTTAACACCAATTTAAAATAAATATTCAATTAGTCGATAATATGAAAAGAAAATAAATGGCACAAATTAAACATTATTAAATACAAATATAATTGTATAAATTGAATAATACAAAAACTATATATAATTATCAAAAAAACTCATTAAACATAATTGTATATAAGAATTTAACACCAATTTAAAAGAAATATTCAATTAGTCAATACTATGAAAAGAAAATAAATTGCACAAATTAAACATTATTAACCACAAATATAATTGTATAAATTGAATAATACAAAAATTATATATAATTATTCAAAAAAACTCATTAGACATAATTGTATATAAGAATTTAACACCAATTTAAAAGAAATATTCAATTAGTCAATAATATGAAAAGTAAATAAATTGCAGAATTTAAACATTATTAAACACAAATATAATTGTATAAATTGAATAATACAAAAACTATATATAATTATCAAAAGAACTTATTAGAGATAATTGTATATAAGAATTTAACACCAATTTAAAAGAAATATTCAATTAGTCAATAATATGGAAAGAAAATAAATTGCACAAATTAAACATTAACAAGCACAAATATATAACTGTATAAATTAAATAATATAAAAACTACATACAATTATCAAAAAGAACTTACTAGACATAATTATATATAAAAACTTAACACCAATATAAAAGAAAATTCAATTAGACAATAATATAAAAGAAAATAAATTGCAAATATTGGACATTAATAAGCACAAATATAATTGTATAAATTGAATAATATAAATATTATATATAATCATCAAAAAAAAAAATCCTTAGACATAATTGTGTATAAGAATTTAACACTAAAATATTTAGTAATCTATTACAAAATATTAAAACATAATTTAAAATATTAATAAAGAAATTATATTTGAAATTTTTATTTGGAGTTTCAATAAGAATTAGGAAGTTTAGGACGAAGAAAACTAATTGAATTAGAATTGGTTATCTAGATTTATTTAAAATTATTGAATTAAAATTAATAGATTAGTAAATCTATGGTAAATATTTTATAATTTTATATATTGTAAATGATTGTTATTTAAAATATTATTATATTAACTTTAGCGGATTAGATTGGATTCCAGTAGATTAATAATATGAATACACAATTCAATTCATTATAAGCAGATTTTAAAATTTTGAATCTAACTCTGTTTATTAATTCGCCAAATTCACTAAAAAATAATTCAGATTGAATCAAATTGAGAGTGGATTGATTGTATCAAATTCAATTCTGAACACCCCTAATTGATATTTCTTACAACCTTTAATTCATTATTATACTTTTATTGCGAAAACTTATATTACAATATTTGATTATTATAATTTCATTGTTAGGAAATACTATAAGATGATTGTAGTTTATTTTTATATGAAATTTAATTACACTTGTAAAATTAAGATGTAAAATATCTATTTTCATTGATATGGTATAACATTGATATTGTTAAAAAGTATTGTTATAATAATATATAATACTGTAAATAATTATTTTAATAGATGACATTTCTTAATAGTGTTACATTATTAACCACATTAGTATAAAATTTCTCAAGTATGTTACATTTTTTTATTATAAAATTTAGTAGAAATATATGTGAGGATAAAAAATTTAGATAGAAATTACAAGCACATGATCTAATTAAAAAAATTCAGCTTAATAAATAATAATGATTGATTTCCAACCTCAGTTTTTGACATGTTAAAATCAACGTTATTTCAAAATGATTTTTAGTGGCTTATCAGAATATGTATGACATGTAGACATAAAGCAACTTCAAGTCTTCGACCAACCACCCATCATAATCGATTCTAAACGTCAATGTTGTTGAGACTTATTGTCGCAACTAGTTTAATTACCTTGAAGTACTATTGATTTTGCCTGCTTCGTGGATCATGAAGTTATTCTTATTAATGCTTTGTCACCTAATTTTAGCTGTCTGCTTTATTGTTATGATTCATCTAAGTAAGATTCCTTTTTTGATTTTCAATTACTGAAACAACAATCATAATTGTTATGGAGAAATTTGACTACTTATGTGACATTTTATAAGGATGCCAAGATAGATACAGATTGACATAATTGAAAGACATGGCACCACTCCCATAGAATTACAGTCCTTGAAGCCATAATTAGGAGATCATTGATTACCACAACACTAACTAAAAACGGGTCATAGCCCTCATAAAAGTCAAGCTCATAGTCATGACCTAAATCCATTAATGGTGATGTTGGATCGATAATGTGAAAAATGGTCTCTATAGAAGTTGATTCATCAGGAGTGAGTCTCACGACTAAAAAGTTATAATCATTACCTAACTAGATTAAGTGGATGAATATAAAACTCAAAATTTCACTGTACATAGAGGATAAAACTGCCCTAGTAGCCTAAGAGAAACTAACACATTGCAAAATGGATGATGAAAGCTTTCTCTTCTTACGTAAGCAAGTAAAAAAGGCACGTGGGAAGGAGAGCACAATCTGCTCTCCTTCGTAGTGTACAAACAACAAGTCATGTGATGAAGATGTATTTGTAGATTCATGAACCACTCTCACCTATAAGTAATCAAATGCTTCTACAAGTAAAGGCAGATTACTACTCACTCCCATAAAACTCTCATACACAGTCACCATATTGCTCAATATAAGTTTTTTTCCAAATTGATATGTTATTACCTGACTTGATCACCAATTGGGGTGAAGTTCACTAATGACATCATCGGCACCTATTAACTTGTTTGTTTTGTAGATATATTGGCCACTGCAATATCAAAGTAATCACCCCAATGTCAGAGGTCACCAATTAACTATCTCGTTAGTTCCATTACAGTTACTGAAGTTACATCACTTACTATGTCAAAGATATGTTTCTCACAAAACTTGACAAATCTTATTTGTTGACTAAAGTCGATCCTACGTGGTGTATATATGGTAGTGAAAAAAATTTTAACATCAATAATAATTGCATATAAATTTTGTTGGATGTATACTAGTTGATACTAATACATATAACAAAATGAATATTTTTCTTTTGAATTAATAAAATAGAATGAATTATATAAGACAAAAAAATAAAGGAAATAGAAAAACTCGGCAGTTCCAATTGAAGAGTTACATGAATTTAGCATCATAAATATTTTTGAAAACTTAAGTAAAATAACAAATACTCTTTTAATCAAACATGAATATAGAGAATATAGAGAACAAATGATCTTAGATAATAATTCTCACCTAGTTCTTCACTATTAGCCTTTTTCATAGTTAATTTTTTTCCTTAAATTTATTTTGAGACTAATATGGCTAAAATTAATTATGGTTTAATCAACTTTTTGTTTTTAAGAGAATAAGTTGGCAATGGAATTGTTGTGAATGACCAATCAATAACTTGATGACTTTCGAATAACATTCCTGTGGCGATTGTGAAGTCGACATAGACATAGCTCAAAACTCTTTCGGACATGATAATAGGTTTTTTGAGAAATCTTTATAGTGGGTGTCCTAAATATCCCACAGAAACAAGTAGCATATTCGTTCATTTGTCATAATCAATTTGAACCTTGATCAATTTCCACTTTTGAGGTCAATACCAATGTCTTTGAGACTTATAGCTGCCAGTGATACCACACTTATTGTGTCTACGCCAATGTGGTTTCCATCAATATCAAACTCATCTATTTTTATAAGTGTCTACTCAACAACTAATTGTCGAACACTACCACCTATAATTTACAATATTTGAAATTAGTTCTATGACTACAACAGCTTAGGATGAAGCAAAACCTATTTATAAAGATAATAACATATTTGATAGACATTTATGATTTATCTATACTTTGTTGAGCTTTGATACCATTTTGTTAACAGGTGGTAGGCTTTAAATTATAAGAAAAGATAAAAATTATTAAGAATAATTATAGACAAAGGAGGAAGAAAAATGTTACAATCTTATTAATTTCTATTTTTTAGTTTCATAAGCTTCTCAAGTTTCTCAAAAATACAATCAAATAATTCATCCCTATTTATATTATGGCACTTCCTTAACCAACAATTAAGATTATATCAACACACATATAATCTAACGGCTATAAATTTTTTTCTAAAAATATATTAATACTATCTAGATATTTACTACAATTATTTATATTTTTATTATCAAATATTTACATATTTATTTCATAAATATCTAAATATTTTCTTACATCTTTCTATAACTTGGGTCATACTATTCATGACTTTCTTGGCACATGGCTTACAAACTCAATTTCTCTATTAGGCTAAATCAAGTTTAATTTCCAACAACCCCCATTAGACTTGATTAGGTGAATTTCCTCTCCATCCTCGTTCATGCCTGTGACCTCATCCTTGGTTATTATCTCTCCCACGTTCTCGTTGTCAAAACTTTCTCCCTTTTCTTTAAATATGAACTTTGTTTCAAAAACTTGCTCTAAGATCTCTTGTTTTCTCTTTATTCCTTTCTTTATATTCTCTTAATTAACTCATGAGTTTTTGAATAATCATAAACTCTAAATCTCATTAAAGTTTGAAGATGTACCTTCTTTATCTTTTTAGTATCTTTGTACAAATTTTGAAGCTGCTCTCAAGGTTCTTTACCTATGGTTGCATTTGCAACTTTCTTAAAATCATCTTCATCGAATACTTGATGGGTAAGGTAGAGAGCTTTCTTGTCTCTCTTTCTTGAACTCTTCAGGTTAAGAGTTTTCTTATCTCTTTTTCGTGAATCCTTCAAGAGACCCTTTTGAATTTGCGTAAAAGTGGCCTCATCATTTGGCATATCATACATTTTCTTAACAATTTCGCATACATCTTGAACTTTTAACAAATCCTTCATCTTGATAATCCAATTATTATAGTTGCTTTTAGTGAGCATTAGAATTTAAAAGAGAGTCATTCTATTACTTGCTATAGTTACTGACACTGTAACTCTGATACTACTTTGTTAAGCTTTTATACCATTTTATTGAATTTTAATACCACTTTGTTGGAAGGTAGTGGGTTTTTAGATTACAAAAGAAGATAAAATTTGCTAAGAATAATTATGGACAAAGAAGAAGGGAGAAGCTTACAATGTTATTGATTTCTATTTTTTCAGCTCCACAAGCTTATCAAAAATATAATGAAATAAATTATCCCTATTTATATTATGGTACCTCCTTAACCAACGGTTAAAATTATACCAACACTCATATAATTTAAGGGTTATAAAATTTTTTTAGAAATATCCTTAATAATCTGGATATTTATCACAATTATTTAGATTTTTATTATCAAATATCTAGATATTTATTTCATAAATATTTAAATATTTTCTTATATCTTTCTAGAACTTGGATTATATTATTCATAACTTTTTAGGCCCAAGACTTATAAGCCTAATTTTTTTGTTGGGGCAAATCAAGTTTAATTTCTAACGTACCTGACCTCAAGATATGAGCCATGGCTAGACACGTGCAAAAACAAATGTCAAGTCTCTTCCTTTCTGCATATAGCATTGCCACTCCTTTTGGTAGCATCCACTAATTTAGAACTTAATTTGAAAGGCACATTTTGATTAGGATGTTTTCGGGATGTTCCATCTGTAGAACCAAATGAATATAAGTAGGGTGAGATCTTAATGGTGAAACTGGTACTAATAGTTGTTGGATTTAAGTATGGTATTTTAAAATACCAAACTTCCCACGTTGACTAGTAACAAACTTTATGAATTGTTTATATATAGAACCACTTACAAAGTGAATTTAACAAGTTAATATAGAAGATTCTCTTGCAAACAAGACAAGCTGCTTTTGAGCCTCAGTCCAAAAAATGTCTACGTGTGGTATTTACCTTTTTTCTTTAAAAAAAAATCTTGTGGACAAGGAAGGATTATTTGGATAGATACATATCGGCGAAATCCTTATAGCTTGTGAATGAAGTAATACTACAAATGTACAATTTTGCACATCAAATAGAACCCCAATAAGAACAATTTCTCATAAAAACCTTGTGAACAAGGAAAGATCATTTGGAAGGATACATATCGGTAAAAACCTTATTGGTTGTAGATGAAGTAATACTAAAAAATTTTCAAATTTGCACATTAAATAGAACCCCAATAAGAACAGTTTCTGTTGATATACGCACGACTAAAGTTTAGTCAGATTTGTGTATGCGATATTTGCTTTACAATCGTAGAAGGAAATGCATATTCATACAATTTGTTATTTGATCAATTTAGCACCCAGCTCAATGCAGATTACATTTATATAAAGAAGTTACATGGTATTTAATCTATGTATAGTCAAGATTTTTTCTCATTAATAATATGAGAGATATTATTGTTGATGTACAATAATTGAATAGAGTTTTCTATGTAAACAATGAGAATATTAGTCAAGTTATATAAAAAATATGACTGATCTTATCTTATTGGAGGAACTATGTCTGTCCTCCTTTTTCTTTTTTGAATAATATTCATTCCCTTATTTTTTCTATAGTCGTCTTGCACTGTTTTTTTTTTGTTATTATTTAATGAGTCTACCTCTAATGACGGGTGGTGGGAGTACTACGTTTAAAGATAAAGGCTTGACACCAAACCGAACTTTATTTTGCTTTATTATTTGTAAATTCTATGCTATAACTTATAAAAGTATTAGATGAATTCTAGTACTTTTAAATGCTAAACAATAACAATCGGGTTTGAAGTTTTCAAATCATCACTAAACTTAAATAAACAAATTAACAAATTAAAAAATTTTGCCATAAAAACTCTTTATGCTCATGAATTTTAATTTTTTGTAATTTTAAAAAAATTAATTTGCAAAGTAATAACAAATATAAATAATTTTGAAATATTTAACTAATACTTTTTTCATTAGTTTATTGACAAAATTGTTTTCCTTAATGAGATAGTAAAGGAAGTATACACCTACATTCATCTGTTTATAGAGACTGTTCTATACATATGTAGCATGTATATTAATGGGATCTAACGAGACCAAAATTATCGTAATGGGTAATTAATATTATAATAAAAAATAATTTTACATTGTTGTTACCACCACCCTTCACATTTCTCTTATAATCTCACTTTCTTTATTTATATTTTAACTTTAATCAAAATTAGATAAAAATACATGCATAATTAAACTTACATATTTTAATTTATATTAAATACTATATATAATGTATGTATAATTTATTAATATTTATACTGACTTTTAACGTTTACTTATGACAATTTTTTTTTATAAACTTAAATTCAATAAATAATTTTTGTTAATAAATTCATAAGGGTTTTAAATTAATGAAAACATTATGGTGAGAGAATTGATTGTGATGAAAAAAAATTTCATAATCTATTGCTTGAAATTTATTTGATACAAATTAATTGAGTGGATTTTGAAAAAAACCAGTTAATTGTTTCAAGTTCTGAAAAAAATTGAGAATAGTAAGATTTAGAAAGAAATGAGATAATGCCAGAATTATTTTTAGAATTAATGCGTTGTTATAAGAACTTTTTATTTTAATATATTTTATAAGATAAATAAAAAAGAAAGAGTTTTATAATTAAGAATTTTGAAGAGTAGTACGAACATCACTTCTTTTTCGGGTTTTATAAGAAAGTAGCAACAACATCACTCTTTTTCTTATTCGATCGATACAGATAAAAGCATAGTTGGTTTAGGTAAATTTATAGCACAAGATTCTGCTAACTTTATTCACAATATTTGGTTACAAGGGAAAACTGAAGGAGATAGTTAAGTTTCCTACAAGGCTTGCAGAACTAAGTTTGGTTTAGAAATTAAGGCTGCAAGTGAAGCCATCGCCATCGCAATCGCAGCCTGGCCCCAGGCTTGCTAACATGTCTACTACGCGATTGTTCTCTTCTCCCTACAGATATGAATAAAGCGGAAGCTGATTGAGGAGATGAGGTGCCAGGCCAGCAGTTAAATCATCAAATGAATTTCTAAGCTTCCAAAGAGTGCTGAGAGAGGGATCTTGAAGAAGACGAATCACATTCACCAATAACGTAGAACCCAATTCAACGATAATTAATTACGTGTTCCAACGATTGACATCCGCCATTTCTAACACCAAAACAACAGCCATGATTTCTTCGTATAAATAATCAGTTGCAACCTGCAAGAGCAAGCCAAAACCACCAAACCAAATTTGATTTTGTGTATGGTGAGGCATTTTTATGAGAGAAAAGTGAAGGAAATAGGTGCCGTTCCTAACGTGTAACCAAAATTTGAATTTTACACTTCTTTTAGTATTTCAAAAAATTTTATCAATTAAATTAATTAATACCCATTATTATTTTTATTTGTTTTCTTCAAAACCCTTTTAAAAAAATTATATCTTTAAAAACAATGAATTTTTACAAAATTTCTGGGTGAAATTACATGCATAGTATACATACTTCCAGGAAAATGCACTGTACATGGAGATAGTATTAGTACGTACTGATTCAACCTCGAGTTCGGTTCATAACAAAAATATATATACTCTCGGAATATTATAGTTCCAATTAATGCTAATCATCTCACCCTCAGTTATAAATTGTTATGATCAATGTGGATATATGTGTTCATGATTCAACCTCAAGTTTGGTTTGTATATATCATGCATGTACGATATTCTTTTTTTTTTTTTTTCTCTCTCTCTCTAATTGCATAGGTACTAAACGCGACAAAACAATTTATCCCAATCTTAATTTAACCCAACAAAATAGAAGGAAGGTTGCGATAACATCTATCTTAGATATTCTTAACTCTTCTTCATTTATCACCTTTCCTTCTGTCTTATTAAAATATTATTCCCTAAATAAAGCTAGGGCTACAATATGGTTCATTCACAATTAGGATCCTTTTCTTATTTAATTTGATTCTTATTTCTCCTTAACTTTTAACATCTATTGATAGGGAACACTAATAAATAGACAAGATTTCATTTCATTTTATCTAGCTAATTAACTATTTTTCTTTTCCTAGAAATAACAACTTTACATTCACTTTTACTCTATCCTCTCTTTTTCATTCCTTAGCCATTAGTAATAGTTTCTTGAAATTGCAAGAATTATAAACCACAAAATTATATACTTTATTTTTATTAGATCTACAAAATATAAATGCTTGTTTCTGCTTTATTTTTATCAGTTTCGTCTAGGGGTGGGCACAGTTTAAGTCGGTCCGAATTTTTAAAAAATCGAATTAGATCGAATAAGAAGAAAAATTTGAATAGACTAGACCGATTATATATTAGAATCAGATTAAAATCGGATCGATCGATTTAGTTTTCGAGTCAGTTTGATTTTTGGATAAATTTATTATTTTTTTAAAAATTTTTCAATATATTAAACGACGTCATTTTATAAAAACGTAATAAAATAACGTTGTTTAAATAAAAAAATATTAAAAAATAATATTTTCTGTACGGTTCAAATTTTTTGAACCAAAATTAAAACCGAACTGAAAGTTCTAAATTTTTTATTTTAAAAACCGAAATCGGACCGAATTGCATAAAATATCAGACCGAACTCATAAATTTCGGTTCAATTTGATTTGATTCAGTTTTCTGCCCACCCCTAGTTTCTTCTTCCTCAATTTGTATCAAAAACTTCTGTCAACTAAAATAATTTTTTATGTTGACAAAGATAAGGTAAGTTTCACTTTTTTTTTGTCTAAATTTGTCTTTTTTATTTTTTTTTCATTTATTCTTATCCATTTTCCTACTTTTATCGTTCTTGATTCTACTTATTTATTATAAATTCAATTATAAAACAAAAATATTGAATTTATTCTTAAAAAACACAAGTTATGGCTAAAACTAAAAAACTCAATAAGCCACAATCTAATCAAATTTCATACAACTAAACAAAATTCACATAAATTAAATTTTAAATAAAAGAAGTATTAATTTTCTTTTTTTAGATTTATACAAGGCTATTAGAATTATGAAAGAGCTTGTTAGGCTTAAAAGAAGTTTAAAGGAAAGAGAGAGTTCATTTAGGAAGTAATTACTATTAATTATGAAAATGAGCATAAATATGTTGAGTGTAATAGTTATTATGAAATCTTAATCACATAATTTAGAAATGCCCACCTATCATCGGACTGTTAAAAGCTGAGGGTACACGAGGATAGAAAAAGTAAGGGGAGAATCGCAATCCATTTATTAATTAACTTTCGGTTATTGAAAGAATAAGATGGCAATGGCGTTGTTGGGAATGACCAATCAAGAACTTGATGGCTTTCTGATAAGGCCCGCGTAGCGGCTGTGAAGCCGACATAAACGGAGCTTGGAACTAGTTCTGACATGATAATGGGTCTTTCGAGAAATCTCTGCAGTGGGTATCCGACATGTGCCACAGAAACATAGAGCATCTTGGTCCATCCATCGTAATCAATTTGAACTTTGATCAATCTTCCACTTTTGAGGTCGATGCCAGTGCTGTTGAGACTCACGGCCCCAACTCCTTCTGCTATGCTTGTTGTGTCGATGCCAATGTGGTTTCCATCTATATCAAACTCGTTCTTGTAAGTTTCTAGCTCCACAGCTAACTGCGGAACATTGCCACCTACAAATATTTGCAACAACGTAACATGAACAAACACAGACAATACAATTTATAAAGATCATAATCTATTTGACCGACATTTATGACTTAATTACCTGCAGCAAACCTATCTATGATTCCAAGATATGAGCCATAGCTGGAGGATGGTGAAGGCCTGGTATCAGATGCAAAACTAAATGTCAACCAATCTGCAAACCGGGTGAATTTACGTAGAGTAAGATCCTAATGGTGAAAGTGGTGCTAATCATTGCCAGCCATGCAAGCACACGCTGGCTGTATAAAACGCGGCCAATCTTGTTCAGCGGCAGAAATGGTGAAGAGGTTGAATTGCCTGGTGAAGGCTCAGATGTAGGGCTTAGGTATCCGTTGTATGGAGTTACTGATCCCGTGCAGATTAGGCTTTCAGTGCTGCAACTTTCTTTGTTGAATGAGGAGAAAGAGAAGCTGAAAGGTAAGCTAATGAAGAAGCTTGGTGAAGAAAAATTGAGAGTAGTAGCAGAGTCATGGTTGCGACTTAGAGGCTGAGACTTAAGAGCCAAAACATGAATCACTTCTCAGCTTCATATATGCTTATTGGTTCTTAAGATTTATTATAATTGTTGTTTATGTTATCATCCTTCGGTTTGTTTAATAGTCAAAGATCAACAGGCAATAGCAGGTCTTTAGATTTGTTTTAATTGAAGTCTGTTTTATTAATATCCTATTGTCTGTTTCAATTTTCAAACTGCTTAGGCGATAATAGATATAAAGGAACTTTGGGTAATTAAAAAATTCAATTCCCACTTTCCTTGAAACACCTTATGAACAAGGAAACACACATTCATTAGCAAAGCTACATAACTTTGAAAATCTTCTTGTTTGTTAACGAAGTAATATCACAAATTTACAATTTTTCAAAGCCAATCCTAAAACAGTTCTTGGTTATATACCCACGACTGAAGTTTAGTCATAATCGTGCTTGTGTATGCGATATTTGCTATGTAATCAAAGAAAAAGAAATGCATATTATAGGTACAATTTGTAATTTGACCAATTAATAAAAATGTTGTTCCTTCAAACAATTGTTCTTAGTTTGAAAAATTCAAAACAAGAGTGTGTTTAAACAAGATCCTTCACGCTAAAAGACTTGAGAGATTTTATTGATGCACAATAACCTAACAGGGTTCTCTTATAACTTAAATGAAAATATAATGAAAATAAAAAAATATCATTTAACTCTTCGTAAATAAAAATGTACAAGTAATTGCTGATTTAATTACATCTGGTGGAAACTTATCAATAATAGCGTTAAAACATCTCTTACGACATTTGATTATTTTAACTTCATTATTCTAAGCAAACGATTAACAAATAGCTGCCATGTTATCTATTGTAATGAGTAATATATATTGTTATTATAAGAATCAAGTGCGCATGTCATAGAAACTTTAGCCTGACAAAAAATTGCCAAGGGGATCAAAAATCAGTGTGGTTTGTACTAGAGAAGAAAATTGAAGCCAGACACAGATCATTGGAAATATTACACATCCAGCCGTTTATTATTATGATTCCTGTTATACGAGCTTGACTACTTGAAGAGCTAGAAATTAATGACTTAACATTCCTTCATTTCCTAGGAGAGTGAGACAGCAATGGGATTGTTGTGAACGTCCAATCAAGGACCTGATGGCTTTCTGAGAAGGGCCCAGTTGCAGCTGTGAATCCGACATAGACAGAGCTTGGAACTATGTATATCCTACATGTGAATATGTTTTTTCAGAATGTTCTTCGGTGGGCTGTCAGAATATGACATATAGACGTAAAGCATTCTAACCTTAATCCTTTTTCCACTTTTGAGGTCAACGCCAGTACCATGGAGACTTTTTACTACAACTGGTTTTCTATACTGGTTGTGTCGATGCCAACATGGTTTCCATCCGGATCAAAGTCAACATGGTTTCCATCTCGATCAAAGTTGTTATTGTAAGTGTCCAGCTCCACCGCTAATTGCTGAAGGTTTCCACCTACAATTTAAACAGTTATAAATAAATTTTATGACTCTACCCAAACACAACTTGTATATAAAGATCATACTAGCTTCAGAAGTTCTGTCCATGATCCCAAAATATTAGCCATAGCTCCCAAATATTGAGGAATCGTTATAATCAGGTGCAAAAACAAACGACATCCCATCCCCAGAATCAGTTGAATTTGGTTACTTTGAAATCTTAATGGTGAAGACGGTAGAAATAGATACGGGCCAAGCTGAAATAGGCTGGTGGTAGAAAACCCGCCCAAACTTGTCTGTCAAAGGAGATGATGAAGGCGTTCAATTGTCAGGGGAAGGCTCTGATGTAACAGTTAGGCAACCATCGTATCCAGTCGCGTATCAAGGAGACGGGTTCCCGCCTAGGGCTTGCATAAGCCTGGTTTAGAAAGGCAGAGAGCAGGAGGAGCCAAATCATAGTGAAATCACTGTAGAGAGATATATAGCAGAGACACTTTTGTATTTTAGATGAATCAACTTACGCATTACAGTGGACAGAGATGGTGTTTATATGAAAGACAAAAGAATAAAAATGATGACAATAAATATATGTTTTCCATAATACGACCATTCATTCTGTGATCCTTCTTTTATTGTTCTTCAAATCTCAGACTTGAGTACTGATCATATCATTAAGGTATCTGTATCCAGAGTTTCCCTTTCTCATCATCATGCCAATTTTCTGCAACTGACCTGCCATTACAGTATGACAAAATAGGTCATGACTTGTTTTTAGGCCGCGCGTTGGGCAGTAGCTTTTACAATCTTCGTATTCATATGGTTGCCTGAGGATGAGCGCCGTAGCTTGAGAAGAATGCCATCATTTATAAATAAATGTTTTTTATTACAAAAAGTAAAATTCTATTTGACTATGAAAACGCTAAGTGTAAGATATAAATTGAAGACTACTATCAGTGGAATGGAAAAAATTATATGTTGTTGCTGGTTTTGGCTTTCATTAAAGTATTAGTCGAACCATCTTTATATGTTTTTAATATAAAAGCATAATTGATCTACTCAGTAAGATCTGTGTGTGTGTGTGTGTGTGTGTGTGTGTATGCGCCAAATAAATGCATTAAATTGATGATTTAATTTTGTTAACAATTGGAGATGTGCAATTAATTTATAAGTTATAAAGTATGTAAATTATGGTTTATTATAAAGTGATCCTATACCTAACAGCAACCAAAGAAAACGAGTGGACTACTTTCTGCTCCTACGTATCGAATTGCTATTGAATCTTTTGTAAAGGAATTGCTCTAAACGTTATAAGAAATCTGTTTCTAGAATTGGGTCTTCGAGTTCGTTAATAATTCAAGATCACCATTTCATTTTAGAAAGTAAAATAATTCAAACTGATGGATATTTTTTTTTATTTCACTACGCGACTAATAGCATGTTGCACTTTCTTTGACTTTTTTTTTTTTAAGCAAAGAATAATAATTTTATTAAACAAATTAAAAAGAGTATAAAGAGCAGTCCAAAGACAAATAATTAAAATGAAGATACAAAAACAAAGAAACAATCAAGGAGATCTTTACTGGTGGAGTAGATAGAATTTTTTTTCTTTGAAATTTATGCCCAATCCTTTGAAAATCCTCATTATCATTATGTTTTTCTGGTGCCTTCAAGTTTCCAACATATTTCTCATTACAAGAAATCGATTTGAAATCCTCGATTTTAGTCCATACTTTGGATTTTCGTAGAAGCACTTTGTTTGACTTTAAATGATGTAACCTGATAAAATATATAACAGTTATATAAGAAAATTAAATGAATTAAATCATCAACAAACCATCAATGATGAGATAGTATACAAGATTTTATTAATTGATTACTTAATACAATATACTTCCCCGTATTTAACGAGAACTTCGGCGTTTAACAGTAATAACGTTAATTACATTTGGTGGGGCACTTTTATGCCTAGAAAATTAATGCATTAGATCATGATACATACTGCTTAAAATGAGGAGAAAAGTTTAGATGGGATAGTACACTATATTATTTGTATATTTATCTAATAGATTATCACATGTATATTTAATTTTAAAGTTAATTATGATAAAGTAAAAAAGTAAAATATATAACAAAATTTTATTCGATGCTTTATGAGAGTCATCTAGCTAGTTTAAATTTTTCTCTAAAAGAAATCAGTATTAGGGTTTAAATTTAATTACTACAATTTTATTATTTTAAGTACTAACGTGTTGTGAGATAAAATTTTATTATTAAAGCTAAGATATAAAATTTTTATATTAAGTCAATCAATTGATGATGAAGTTTTAAAATAATTAAAAAAAATTATTATCTATTAAGTTTAATGATGAACGAAAAAGTAAATAATAATTGTCGCAGTATTGTCATATGCCTGATAAACCATTATATCAAAAGGGTTTCCGACTTCGACAGTTTCCGAAAGCCGCAAACCTTTAATAACCACACACTTTTTATATTCATAAAATCTCCAGAGTGCAAGCTGATGTGTATTAAAGAAGGAAATTGAAGCCAGAGGTATATTATTAGAAACATTATATCGTCTGTAAATTAATCATGATCATGTGATTCAAAGGGATACATCATTTATTATGACTTCATTATCAGACAAGTGTTTCAATTAAAATTAAAGATCAGCTTGAAATAGCTTAACGTCGTTTCATTTCCTGAGGCAGTAAGACGGCAATGGCGTTGTTATAAACGTCCAATCAAGGATCTGATGGCTTTCGGAGAAGCCCCAGTTGGAGCTGTGAATCCGACATAGACGGAGCTTGGAAATACATCCGAGATGTTTAGAGATTGTTTGATAATGTTCTTGGGGGGTCTGTCCGAGTAATGCACATTCACATAAAGCAACTTCATCTGACCGTTATATTCAATTCTAACCTTGATGTCTTTAACACTTTTGAGGTCAACTCCAGTGCTGTTTAGACTCTGGAGGGCAATTGGGTTCGTTACGATTTTTGTGTCGATGGCAACATGGTTTCCATCTGGATCAAAGTCGTTCTTATAAGTGTCCAGCTCAACGGCTAATTGCTGAACATTTCCACCTACAACTAATATTTGCATGTACAACATATTAATTAGAAATTAATAAAATTATTAATTTATGATTGCACCAACATAAAGATTTTGACATAAATTCACCTTTCAGCATATTTGTCTCCGATATATGAGCCATTGCTGCTAGGCGGCGAGGGGCTGCTACTAGGTGTAAGAATAAACGTCACCCCATCTCCAGAATCAGTTGAATTTGGGTACGGAGAAATCCTTAGAGTGAAGGAGGTAACAACCGTTGCCGGCCATGATAACACAGGCTGGTGGTATAAAACCCGCCCAACCTTCTCTAGCGGCGGAGAGCTTGAATTGCCAGGTAAGGGCTCTGATGTAAGGCTTAGGTACCCATCGTATGCAGTCACTGCCCCTGTGCAGATCAGTCTGCCATTGCTGCAACTTTCACGGCTGAACGAGGCAAAAGTGAAGGAGATAGGTTCGCTGCTAGGGCTTGAAGAAGCTTGGTTAAGAATGGCCGAGAGATGTAGGAGCAAAATCATCATGGTTGACTTGAGGATGAGTAATGTCACTGCGGCTTGAGACGAAATATACCATTTTCATGCATGATCTTATATGGGGGCTTAAGCTTAATTTTTTTTAGTTGAAGTAAACGTTATTATCCCAGCTAATATTTGTTTTCATTTGCGGCATAAAATATGATCAGGGCGAAGTTTTAAAGGAGCTTCCAATCATTAAATGTCTGCAACCCAGTTCTTGTCTGCAATTATAGAATTTAAAGCTCTAGCTGGCTTTTTCCTGCAAAGTTAGTTCATACGACGATGAGCGAAAAATACAGACAAAAGACGCAATCAATTGTAACTTTTTAAGTTGTACTTTTATTGTTTTGGCCTCTTTAAACTTTAGATCATTGCATTTTGGTTCTACAGTTTAAAACATTGCATTGTAAGCCCCCTACGTACGAGTGAATGAGGAATTAATGCATTAATCTAAAATGAAAGGAAGAATAACAACGAAAAGATCGAGGGACATAGCGAGCCTTACCCCTCAAAATCTCTAAGTACCTAAAACAATATGTCACAGGATAAGAGTATAAAAACAAGAAAAGAAACTAACCGAACCATTATCTAAGAAACCCATTGGCATCTTGAGCAAGAAAACCTTGAACTGTTGCTGAAGATGTTCGCCACCAGAAAGAGCTGCAAGATAGACCCGCATGACAAATGCATCTGCTGCAACATTGTTTTTCCGGTAGGTGCATGTGACTTAGAAGTTTATTTCTGAAAGCTTTGAGAAACAGTTTAACCATTTGTTTCGTAGCTTCCAGGTAGGACTTAATCTAGGATTTCAGGAAGAAGGATAACGAACAACGAATGACATTCAAGTCACAAATTGATCCAACCTTTGGAAGAGGCAATTTCAAAAACAAGGTTGATAGTCATTAATTCTGGAAAGTAGGCTTATTATTGCACAAAGACAAGCCAAAACCACCCAAGAAATTCGACGAGGCATCCCTAAACAAAACAACCTAGGCAGCCGCAGCACCTCCTAGATTTCCTTTGGAAAGGCCATCAGAGTGTGCTTTAACCCAACCTAGCGTTGGAGGCCGCCAAAGGAGCGTGATAACCCGAGGCGCCTGACCAAGCAAAAAGGAATGCCAAGAGCAAAAACAATGTCCCTATCATGTCATTATTGGCCCTAAAGACGAAGTTATATGTTACGAGAAACTCATAAGTTAAAATTTAGAATTAACATATATATATATATATATATATAAGTAAACAATTACACTTATTTTAAAAAACTTGATTAAGGATTATCAACTATTTTGACAGCCGTGTAGCAGTAATAATAATGCGTTATAGATTGTTCTTATTTGCAATGATTACTGAAAAGTAATAATGACTGGCTAAAATTTAGCCACAAGATTAATAGTTGGACAAATAAATATACACTTTGGTGTCAAGTCATTATTAGTCATAAAGATGAACTTACGGCTGGTGAGAAACTCACTATCTTAGTTAATCAAAAATTTAGAATTAGTAGAAGTAAAATAATTAGGTACATGTGTTTAAAAAAACTATCTAGTTCGTTAACGATTATTAACTACTTCTACCAATGTCAAGTTGTTACTAACAACGTGTACTAAACTCTTACTTGCAATGATTAGTAAGAATAATAATGAATGGTTTAAAATAGTCATAAAATTAAAAGTTATATATATATATATATATATACCCTTTATATATACTCTCCTGTTAAGTGATAATTAGACATAAGGATGACAAGTTTAAAACTCAATATTGTTTAGTAATTTTGAATGGACACACATGTTTCCGATAACTATCTGATTAATGATACAATTGCTTCTAACAATGTCAAATTATTAGTGATGATGTGTAATAATGCTCGTAAAATAATTCACAAGAAACAATAATAATGGTTAGAAAATAACCATAAGATTAAAAGTTGCACCTATAACATTACTATAAAAAGTTGTTAGCAATAAATAAAGATGAACTTAATGCCTGATGAGAGTTATCTCATTATTTTAAGTTAAAACTAAAAACTAAATACATATGTCTAAAGAAACTACTTGAATAACGATTATCAAGTTTTATCAGACTTAAATTGTTAGTGAAAAATGCATACTCTCACCTTAGCGATTAACAATGAAGGCTGAAAAATATTGATAATATTTAAAAGTTAAGATTATAAAAATACATTACTAATAGATCAATTAGAAAAGTAATATTACTAGCAAGTACTTGAACATACGTATATAATATTAACTATATATGCAATAGTAGAACCTCATTGAACAACATGAGACATGCATGCACTGGAGAAGAAAATGGTACAGAAACATACAGAGTACTAAAAGGATTTAAAGATTTATGATGAAATTATTTATTTCTACAAGATAGATCTACTCTCTTCGTTCATACTTTCGAGCCCAAATGTGTTTGCCATTGATCCGAAACTTTGCAATGCGTCTCCCATTCAGAATTTGATCAACAGTTGCCACGGAATTTAATACCAGTCGAGCAAACAAGGGTTGTTCTTCAGAAGCAACATTTTCCTGCATATGCACAGTTTCAACGCAATCGCCAAACATCCTTGAAAAAAGCTCCCTGACTTCATCCCCCGTTACAGGAAAACCCCGAGAGAAAGTCAAGAACATTGTTCTATCATCCTCGGAAACATTGTTTGTAGGGTTCCAACCCCACAATCCTCCCGTCGGGAAATCAAAATCCATTGGCCTTGGCATTATAGTTAGGCTACCAAATATTCGATGAGGAAAACCAGGAATGACAAGAGGCTGGTTTGGAATTACCTGCATTGTTGTCCTAAACACACGTTGCAAAATATCAGTGAAAATCCGAGCACAAACTGTGTTAAGAAAATTCTTTATCCCACTTATGGCTGTGAATCTGTTTTGGAGAAACAATTGCAAAGACATTTCTTTCTCCATCAATCTTGATGTATAAGGCAGACCAACATTAGCTGCCAAAGGAGGGTTGTTTGATTCAAGAGAATTCAAACAGGAAACAGCTTCATCGGCAAGTACATTGACCAAAGGATCTGAAAGGTTCATCATTTTCCCTATAAGGTTTGGAAAACCCTTTTCTTCAAGCCATAACCATGTGGCCATGACTAGCAGAGATTCAGCTGGATCTCTCACAAGAGTTATCACCAGCCGAGAGAATACTTCTCGATCGATGCTATGATAAGCGTGGAGCTCCTCGAGAGAAATTGAGGCCATTTTGATACTCAAACTGTGTGTTTGTGTGGAAAGAAATAATTGTAAGGTAAGTAGCAGAAGAAAAAGAGGAATTTTATAGCGGTAGTTTCATTACATGCATGCATGGCAAGTTGTGCGCAATCAGACAGCATTACCCAAATGTAAGTTTATTAACAGTGTATGGAAACAATACACACTACACCATACCTATATACAAAGAATTTTTTAAAATTCATGATGCAATACATGGAAGAAATTATACGACTAGTTGTGTATAATTTTGTTTTCTTGAGAAAGTGCAAATTTTCGTTCCACGTAAACCTTTAATTATGATGGTTTCAGCAGTCAAAGTTTGGAAGTAGTACAAAAAGACAAGTACAGTCTTAGCTGTTTTCATGAACTTCTCTTGTAGGTTTGTTTCTATGTAATAATTTCTTTTAATGTCATAATTACTGAAGCTGGACATTGATTCCGAGTTTAGGATAAGAATTAATGACTTCTTTCTTACCATACATTCCCTTCGTCACCCCTTATGGCTTACCCTTCATTACCATTTTTGGATTTAAATGTCTTAAATACTAATTATTTTTTAATATATTAATTATTAGATAACATTCTGTACCAATTTTAATACTTTTTTAACAATGGTCAAGTAGGATTTATTAATGAACTTGTCCTTGTGTCAATTTCTTTTAAGTTAACCGAGTAACTAGTAGAAGAAATCGCCATATATATTGACTATCAATTATATTGCCAGTCTGCTACTCCGTATAAATTAATTTAATTATGGTATGGTCAACTAGCCATCAAGGAAAATATACACACAAAATACAAAATTATGGAAATTAATTCATTCCTTAAAAATTTTATTGGATACGTTGCCTCTGATATCTTAATTTTTTCATGATTCATCTCCGACTTGTCATCAATTTTCTATCTGCAGACTGCAATTTTATGTCATTATATGCATTTTGTAATTGTTAGCTGTCTAAGTCGACTTAAACTAAAGCGATATATCGAAGTTCCACAGAAGACCTATAATAGAGTAATCTTTAATAAAATTTAGAGATATATATTATTATAATAGAGTAACGAGTACTAGAGAAGAGATCTAGAACGGGATTAATAAAATAAAACAAAGTATAATTTGGGAATTAAGACCCCACGAATTAAGAAGCCAAGATTAGATAAACATAGAATTCATTAACTAATATTGGAGATTATATACGATATGGCAATCACTAAATTATTGAATTAATATGTATATGTTTGTCACCCTGAAAGGCAAGGTACTTGAGGTGCAGTAGAGGTAGATGTTCCATGTGCATTTTTGCATAAGGCAGTTGTCTGCTTTCCAGGCACTGTCGATGTTATGTTAACCCGATCCATTTTAATATTGAAGCAACCGTTTTCACTGCAATCCAATGTGATTGCTTGCTCGTCCGCAGAAGTTCCTCGCACATTGCTGTATGTAACTTCACTCACATTTACACCTGATGTCTGTATTATATATAAATATTTCATTAATTGATTGTCTTAATTCTTTTCAAAATATATATAAAATTTGTGCATAATTTACCCCTTGGCAGCCTGATTGACCATTACAATAATGCTGGTCGATTATAATTGGGTTTCTCGACGCTATAAGTGTGATTTGCTCAAATGAGATCTTTCTAGCATATCCTGAACCGCCCTGTACATTAAACATACAATTCATTAACTAATATTAGAGATTATATATGTTTGAGAAAATTGAATTTTATATATACATGATATTATTACCGGAAATGTCTTGATCCTTGCTCCATTCTGAGTTCCAGTGAAATTACTGTTTGGAACATGCACCTCTTCCACTTTATCATCCGCTCCACCATCTCCAAGACTTCCCACACTATATATATATATATGTATAAAACACACAGAAAAGTACATCCATACATACAAACTTGGAATAAGTTCTGAAATATGCGCATGAAAGCAATGGAGTTTTCGTTTATGACAAACCTAATGCCATGACCCGGTCCACATGCAACGCCAGTAACGTTGACGAAGGAGCAGGCCCCATTTACAGCGATGCAGTCATCACCTGTACATAATCGATTTACGTCACTTAATTGTAACCGAATGTAGTCATCGTCACATATAGTTCTTTCTTGTAGACGTTAATATAATATTATGTTTATTTTTGCTTTATAAAATACAAACATTCACATATGAAAATTTTGACAAATCAAAAATCAGAAGAAATGATATATAAAACTGAAATATGGAGATGTACCACTTTTGATGGAGGAGTCCTGAATATTAACATGGATGGAAGCAGAGATATCGATTCCATCGGTGTTAGGGCTATCTTCAGGTGAATCTATATGAATATTTGCTACAGAAACTCCATTGCAGCCATTTATTGTGATATGGTTTTTCGGGCTGATGATAAGAGTTATCCCGTTCATTTGAAAATTATTACAGTTGTGGAAGTAAAGAGCCCGCAGCCACCAACATCTTTTTACCTTTGAGATACTTAATTTAGTCAACGATTTTCTTTTTATTTAACTTTATTGAACTTGAATTCATTTATTATATAACGAAAAGAATTCCCATTATGCTTCTCTCGTGAAAATTCGCTCGATCTGAAAAATTTTTCTGCAAAAGAAACATACATATGATTCTAATATTTATAGCTGTTCCTAACTAATACAAAAAAAAATTAAAAAAAAATAGAAATTTACCCTTGGTCGCTTGCAACCTTGACCTCCCTGAAAATGGTTCAATCTCTTTTATCAGTATAATGATTAGATTAGATTAGATAATTAAAACACGAAAACACATATAAAGAATAGATGTTCATATAATTAAGAATTAATGTTTAAGAGTTGATGTTTGTTCTTGTATTTAATTTGTTAGCCTATTTTCTTTTCATTTTTGAAAAGGGGGGAAAAGCTCTTGAGGTCAAAAAAATATTAAAAGATAAAAAGTTGTACATTTTAATTTATTATACTGTGCACTACTTATAAGTAGTAAATTTGATTAAATTTCAATTTTAATTGACACCAATAATTACTTGTGCAAATTTTTAAAAAATGTGAGTAGTTGCAAAGAGAATGATTTTATGTACACATTCTGTATACGTGTATTAGATGTCACCTGGCTCCACCAAATAGAGCCGCGGCCGTCGATTGTTCCCGATCCATCTATAGAAAGACCCTCGACATCATAGGTGCAGAGCCAGCACTCACTGTTACAATCTTTCGAGGATGTAGTACTATTAGGTGCTACAATATTCCCTGCAACCTGTCCTCCTCCAAATGATATCATATAATATAATGTGATAATATATATATATATATATATATATACAAACTTATTGAAGGAGTTTACTCAGTTGATGTACCCGCCATAATTTACTGTCTGCTCAATGTTATCAAAGTTGATGTACCTGAACATGAACACTAGTTGACTTGCAAAGACCTCGAAATGTAGTAGGCTGTAATAAGAATGTTTTGCCCGATGGTATTTCAAGTGTTGGTGTGTCTCCAGTAGGCCCGCAGAATGCTGTCCATGCTTTCAAAAAGGCCTTAATTTCATGCGCACAATGAATATGTCAATTACTAGCTAGCTACCAGAATTGGAATTAATAAACAAAAAGAACGAGAAAGTTTTTGGAGTTAAAAATTACAAAACAAAAATTTTGCAGAATCAAGCCAAATTGAATTAAGAATATTACTGGAGAATCGTCAGTTTGACCATCTCCAACGGCACCAAATCCAACCACGTTAAAAGCACTTTGGCCACCTCCAAATCCGAAACTTGATGTAGCAATGCACATCATTGGAAAGCTGGCGGCAAGTAGGTCCTGCATTTGTTATAACAAAAACAAAAATTAGAGTTGTTCCATATAATTATTATATGTAATATATATGCTTAAAGGAAAGCATTTATAGGCTGCAAATTATTAATTTTTTTTTTTTCTCACCATTGTATTAATCAAGCAGTCTGCGATTTACAAATAGCTTATATATATGTTTTGATAATTCTATTGCTTGATTTTAACCTAACAATATATCTACATAAATAGAGTAAGATGTATATATTTAGTAAAGCTCACTGTCCCTTTCACTTCATTGCCATGTATATATATCATTGAATACTTGTAGTATAACATTTATTAGAGTTGCCCAATATTGAGTAATATTGGCTCAGACTATCTCTAACGCACCAAATAAAACTCAAACTGGTATTTTTAAATCATTTTCATCATCCAATTAATAAAAACATATTACTTGGGATCAGTATTATTGTTAAATTTTTCTGAATTAATACAATTGTCCATATGTGGGTGTAATTAGATATTGGGTATGAAAAAGAGGGAGAGATTGACCGCTTTCTTAATTAATCTATATTTTCCATTGATTGCTTACCTAATATTTTTATTGATGAGATTTTGTGTGAGACCAAACCACTTAAATATTTATTTATGTATCTTTTACCTAATGATGGTTGTTTGAAAATACTTGATATGATGTGTAACACCCCTATTTTATTATATGCAAACATATGACAAAACTGAAGTGAGATTAAAATTTTTTTTTTTTTAAAATTTGAATATTATTAAAATCTTATTTAACTGAAATACCAATCTAATTGATATATTTATTTTTTCACCGTAAACGTTTAAATATATTAGGCTATTTATTTTCATAAAAATAAAAATTTTGAAATTATACGTTGACATATAAACTTAAAAATGTAAAATTAATATATTAAATTGTTAACATTTATAAATAGTAAATAATAAACTAATGATATTTATTAATAAATAAAATATTTAATTCATTTATATATTTGATTACTAATTCATATTGAAGTTTAAATATTTAACTTAATTATATTTATATATTTTTTACACAAGTTTTTAGACATAAGTTAAAAACTAAATACCTATTAAACATTTGAATAATTTATTTAAATTTCGGTTCAAAAAATAATATGGCCTAAAACTTCAAAATTCTATTATACAAATTAAAATCTTCAAAAGAATACAAAAAAACTTTAATATACAATTATATTATTAGAAATTTAATATAATATTTCTAAAGGTTTAATATAATACTCAAATTTTATATATATATATATATATATATTTTTTTAACACTGAAATTTCAATCTTTTCAATTGTCTAGCTCAATGAAATCTCTAATAATACAGAATTTATCTATTCAAAACTTTAATCTGCAAATACTAATAATAAGGGGTGAGCTAGCAACTAAGTAAATAAATTCGTTCATAATATTTATGATTTTTTAGAATAACATTTATACGTAAATTGTTATTTTTAAATATTTTAAAGACATGTAAGTATAATTATAAATATGTATTTAATTTAATAATATTAACTCATGTCACATAGCATACGATTAACATTGTATGAAACATCTTAAAGTTTAATAATTAATCAATATGTGTACTACCTTAACTCGACCAGTTAATCAATAACGGATCGGTAATAATCGTAATAGAATGATGTAATAATGATAATAGAATGATAATAACAACTATAATAGAATAGTAACAATAATTATATCCCTGAATAATAAGGAAAAATATTTAATACAAACATACTTATATTTCCCACAATTTCCATTTATATTTCATATAGAATATTTAATGGTTATAAACAATTTAGCAAATCATTTGTAAATAATTTAAAAATCTAAAAAAATATTTAGTTTTTGTCAAGAACATTATTTCATCAAATCATTCTTACACTTATATAACAAGTTTCCATAATTATTTTTCAAAAAAGAACAATACTATATTATACACAAATTTACTTAGCTTGAATGTAATAAAATACTACGTACTTCTATGTTTAATTAAGATATCACCTATATATGCTCCAAAAACAATTAACAACCAAAAATTTTTTTATATGCTAGAAGTTTAGTATATTTATTTATTTTATATATATATATATATAATATATATATATATATATATATAAAAACTAGAAGTTGAAAGAAACCAATACAATGGTGGGAATGGAAATATTAGCTCTCATTTATAGTTAAAAATTTACATTTAAAAATTAAAATTTCTATCATTGTTGAATTTAAAACTAAACACTAAAGAATCAAATGAATAAAATATTAATCTTTTAATCTTTAATCTTTAAACTTAAATCTTTCAATTTATTCTAAAAAGAATTCAAAATCTAAAATTTAAAGTTAAAATCTTAAAAATCCATAATCCCACTATGTGTTTAACTCGCATTAAGGAGTCGGTAACTTTGGGTTTACTGAACTTCCCTGTTGTAGGCCGATTTTTTATATAATAGTTTCTTTGAATGTCGTAATTACTGAAGCTGGACACTGATTCCGAGTTTATGATAATAATTAATGACTTCAAACTTGCTTAACACACATTTTCTCCTCATTACTCTTTACGGTGGGCTTGTAAATGTTGTCATTACTCATAAGACTTCGCCAATTAGTTTTTAATTAATTAATTAATTAATTATTAGACAACATTTTGTAGCAATTTTCATAATTTTTGACCCACAGTCAAAAGTAGTTGGTTTCAATATCTTTCTTAGTAACTGGAGTCTGAGAATTAAACTAAGGCATGGAAGTAGAGGAGACTTCAAAATTATATATTCTAAATTAAATTCTTCATTAATTAGTTGAATTTGTTTCTGATAATTGAAGAAATATTTGATGTGAGCCCGAGAGGCAAGAGACATGAGGTGCAGTAGCAGTAGAGGTTCCATGTGCATTTTTACAGAAGGCAGTAGTGGCTTTTCCAGGCACCGAGGCTGTTATGTTAACTCGGTCCATTCTAATATTGAAGCAACCTTTCTCACTGCAATTCAACGTGATTGCTTGCTCCTCTGCACAAGTTCCCCGCACATCACTGTATGTCACTTCACTCACATTTACACCTGCTCTCTGCATACATACATACATACATACATACATATATATATATATATATATATATACACACACACACACTATAATTATCAATGTAATTAAGTCAAAACAAGTTAAAGTAAATTAAGCTTTCATCTTCTCTTGGTTGAATAGATATATATATATATATATATATAGATGTTTACCCTTTGGCAGCCTTGTTGGCCTTTACATGAGTAATGCTGGTCAATTATAATAGGGTTTTTCGATGCTATGAGAGTGATTTGCTCGAATGACATCTTTCTAGCATATCCTGAACCTCCCTGTAAATTAAACATCGAATTTATTAACTAATATTATAGATTATAGATTATAGATTATATAGGTTTGAGAAAATAAAATTAATTTTATATATACAAGAGCTTATTACCGCAAATGTCTTGATCCTTGCTCCATTCTGAGTTCCAGTAAAATTACAGTTTCGGACATGCACCTCTTCCACTTTGTCATCTGCTCCACCACCTCCAAGACTTCCCACACTACACGTGTATATATATTACATGTAATAGCTTGGAATAATTAGTTCTAGATAAATTAATTTCGCCTCTTTTGTCTGAAATATATACATGCAAGAATGAAAGCAATGGCGTTTTTTTTTTTTTTTTTTTTTTTTGTCATTTTGACAAACCTAATCCCGTGACCCGGCCCACACGCGACGCCAGTAATGTTGACGAAGGAGCAGCCTCCATTGATAGCGATGCAGTCGTCACCTACAAATAATAATAATAATAACAATAATAATAATAATAATAGCTGTTCACCGTATATATATATATATACACACATACATACATACATAAATACATATACAAGGGAACTTCTGTTAAAATGAAATTCAAGATTTATAAATATACCACTTTTGATGGAGGAGTCGTGAATATAAACGTTGGTGGAAAAAGAGATATCGATTCCGTCGGTGTTAGGGCTATCTTGAGGTGAATTTATATGAATATTAGCAACGGATACATCATTGCAGCCATTTAATGAGATATGGCTTTTCGGACTGTTAATAAGAGTTATCCCGTTCACTTGAAGATTATTACAATTGTGAAAGTATAGAGCCTGCGCAAATTAACAAAACTTTCGACTTTGGTTCCAGATATATGTAGTCAATAATTTTCTTTTCTTTCCATTTAAATAAACGAAAAAGCTTTGCTACATTAACAACCACCACCTATAAAAAAATAAAAAATTTACCCTCGGTCGCATGCAACCCCGATCTGCCTGAAAAAATATAGAAAGTTCAATGATCTTTTATCAGTATCATGACTAGATTATATGTTAAAGAATTTATAAAAATATTCAAAAGGGAAAGTTGATAGTAATTTTAAACTGAGGAACTAGTAACTCTTGACAATATATAGTATGTTATGATTATGCAAATACTCTAATAATATATAGTAGTGCTCCAGTTTATATATTTAACAATCTCACCTGCTGGTTCCACCAAGCAGCGCCGCGGCCATCGATTGTTCCTGATCCATCTATGACGAGACCCTCGACATCAAAGAGGCACAGCCAGCACTCGCTGTTACAATCTTTCCAGGATCTAGTACTATTAGGTGCTACAATATTCCCAGCAACCTGCCCTCCTCCATATATATATATATATATATATTAATTAGAATATTAATGAAGGAATCCAACAGTCAAATCTCAATTAAGGCAACTTTATAAGCTACATTAACAATTGTTTACCTGAATATGAACACTATTGGATTTGCAAGGACCCCGAAATGTAGCAGGCTGTAATAAGAATGTTTTGCCCGATGGTATTTCAAGTATCGGTGTTCCTGCAGCTCCACAGAATACCGTCCATGCTTTCGAAAATGCCTTATATAAAATGAAAAATGTTACGGTTATATAACACAAATACAAGTTTCGCAAGAATCATTAAAACTGAATTAAGAATATTACTGGAGAATCATCAGTTTGGCCATCTCCAACTGCACCAAAATTAACCACATTAAAAATACTTCGGCTATCTCCAATTGCTCCTAAACTTGATGTAGCAATAATGGAGAAGATTATAATGCTGGCAAGTAACTCCTGTTTTTAGAAAACAAAATTCAGAAGTCAAATCTGTTGCATATTATTCATATATATATATATATATATACACGTACGTAAAAGGGAAACAAAAAAGTAGGCTGCAAATTCTTTAGTGTTTTCTCACCATAAATTATTATTGTTATATCAATTTACGCAGCCTGCGACGAACAGATAGCTAACATGTTTTGGTACTTATGGCTTGACACTAACCATTCTATATATATGGAAAAGTATTTAGTAATGCTCAACGTCCCCTTTACTTCATTGCCATGTATATAATGGAACTCTAGATATGCTTCTAGTGTAACATTCATTAGAGTTGTTTAATGCTGCGTATATATTATTGGCTCACGTTACTGATCATATATATGTACCAAATAAAACTAAAATTGGTTTTTAATTTTGAGGAGGATTGTTTAAGGAAGATTTGTGTGTTTGTGTGTGTGTGGTTTTTTTTTTTTTTTTTTTTTTTTTGTTCTACTTTAATCAGAAAGAATCCAATGTAATTGTACAACAAGATAAGCTCTTGAAATAAAGGATTTGTAATTTTATCTTATATACTTTCCTAGGTCATCATCAATATAATTTGGAGAGAGCGAGAGCGAACTTAAATTTTGAACACGGTCATTATTTTTTAAATAATATTTTACTGTATTTATTTAAGTTGTCACATTTATTAACTAAAAGATAAAATTTTCAATGATTTTAAAATGACTTATTGCATCATTTAATTATCTAATTAATAAATATAATATATTAATTTTTTTTAAAATAAAAATTTGAGATTTTAGGAGTAACCAAAACACCTAAAATTTAAGTATTTGGTATGATGTGTTAACTTGTATTAAAATGGGTAATTTTATTTTATTCTTAAGTATTTTAGAACCTAGATCTTGGTGTGAACAGTAGCTAAAATTCTAGGTTATGAACTCTTGATTACTATTGAATCTTTGGTTGTTGTGGGAAAATCTAAGTTTTGTAACTGAATTATACACCATTGCCGTGAGTTTGTTGTTGTGGAAACTTAGTTTGTGCAGCAGTTGTGGCGGAATTTGTGCTGTAAAACTTAGGTTGTGATATTTGTATTGTGGAATATTAAAATAGCAGTTAAGGATGTTAAAGTTAGTTATGTAGCAGAGATGGAGCGTAGGAGGAAAATGTTGCCCAAAGTTCAAAGAAAGCAACAAAGAGGAGGGAATGTCCAAGGAGATGATTGGTTCATTCGAAGCTAGATTGGCTAGAATTGAGCTTTCCTTAGGCAATATTCATGAACGTCTTGACACCCTCAATGATAGAATGGCAAAACATAAGACGAATGGTGTTCCTAGTGTCGAAAGTTGATTTCAACGTGCTTTCGACATTTTTGCCGATTTCATAAAGTTGGCCATAAATGAATTTAGGAGAATGGTATTGGCTCAAATAGATGGCATGAAAGCAAAGTTGGGAGAGGTTCAGTGAGACCTCGTGCTTCGTAAAACCTCTATCACTTTGGGTATAGGTACAAGTAACGTATTAAGAGTTAAGATTTCGGATCCACCCAAGTTTGGAGGAAAACGAGACACTAAAGAAATTGACATTTTCCTATAGATAATGGACCACTACTTTGATGCAATTCATATGCATGAAGATGAACTCTGAATTAGTTCTGCGACAATCTATTTCAATGCTAATACGGTACTATGGTAGAGACGCTGACATATGAAAATAAAGAGGAGTTTGTACCAAATTGATACTTGGGAGGCATTTAAGGGTGAATTAAAGCAATAATTTTACCCTGAAAATGTTAAGAAGGGTACAATAAAGAAACTCCGAAGACTGAGACAATAGAGGTCAATAGCGGAGTATATACAGGATTATAATTCCCTCATGTTTGAGATCACTAACATACCAAAAAAAGCCGGTTGCTATTCTTCATAAATGGTTACAACCAGGGGCAGAATAGGAATTGAGGCGCCAAAATATCCAAAATCTTGCTCAGGCGATAGCGACAACAGAGTCCTTAATTAAGCATTATCGAGAGTTTCCAAAACGTGACCAGAACCGAAACCCAACTAAGAGTGGTCATGACAAAGGTGGGGGAATGAAACCTTATAAGTCAATATTCGAATATAAGATAGGGTAGCCACCGAAAAGTCTCAAACAACGAGATGGCAATAAGAGCATTTCAACAAGCAGCGCGAGCGAAAATGGATGTACTTCTTGTGTGATAGAGATCATCATACAAGGGATTGTCCACAGCGAAAGTAACTCAATGCGATTCTCAGCTCATATAAATTTACTCAATGAAGGCCAAAGAGGCAACCGAGGCCAAGTCAGAATTAAAGCCGGAGCCTGGGATGACTCTTAAGTTCGTCAACGCCAGCTTTAATGGGGTGAGCTTTAAAGGTTTTATTGATTGCAGCACTAATCAATGTTTGATTTTAGAGAAATCGGCAACAAGTTTGGGGTTGGCACTAAGTAAGGAACAGAGATAAATCAAGGTTGTGGATCAACCTTCTCAGCCAATTTGCGGAGTTATTCATAGAGTACCCGTCAGTATCAGGACATGGCATGGCAAGATTGACTTGAATGTGATATCGATGAGTGACTTCAAGTATGTGTTAGGAGATGAATTCATTGACAGATTGTTGTCCTTCACATTTACTGAAGACAGATGCATGGAATTCCATTATACGAGTAAGCAATATAAGGTGCTGAT
Organism: Azadirachta indica; assembly: GCA_022749755.1. Lineage (NCBI taxonomy): Eukaryota > Viridiplantae > Streptophyta > Magnoliopsida > Sapindales > Meliaceae > Azadirachta > Azadirachta indica. Next base: position 15,660,647 of record CM040446.1, read on the forward strand.
CAAGTAAGTTTGTGTTGGCAATAGGATATTGTCGGCTTTTCAAGTTATGAGAAGAGCAAAGATTTGCTTGTCGTAATGCAAAAAAGATGGTACTTTGACTCCAAGACTTGGTATTGTAGGGAAAGATCGAGACAATCTCCAAGGGCGTAGTTACATGAAGCGACCAGGACTGCCAAAACAACCTTCACAAGGGCGTGAAGCTGACCACACCAGAAAATCCAAGCCCGACAACCAAGCATCAGCAATATCCAGCATCTACAACATCAATGAAGGTTCAATGTGCTTAGTTCGTGCAGGTTTAGGTAAGGCAAAATGGGACGCAGCGAGCCGAGCTCAAATCCTCAACAAGAAGCTTGACGAGAGCGTTAAGTATTTCGGTGCAGAAGAGTGTCACGTACCACCAAAGTACAAGCAGAATCACCGAAAGATGCAAACGCACGTCACCGTACAACCTCTAGCACACGGGCACGCAAGTCGCACCTTTTAACGCAAGAGTGTATAAGCAAAATGGTTCACAGATGAACAGTTCCCTAAATGAACAGTGCGCCGCAAGCAAACATGCTTGCAAGGGATTTCACATGTTGGAGGCCTAGTGTTTATTTTAGAGCAGTCCTTAATGATGGTGGGCCTCTTGTACATGCACTCACATGAGCAAAAAAGCTTTGGACCAACCCCTACATGTTATGTTTGTTTAAAGTCCAAAAATGGCCATATATTTGTAAATGCCTAATTAGCCTAAATTTGTTTAAGTGGTGGCATGTAAAGTTAGGTAGGATTTTATTTACTTAAAGAAATCCTAGCCATCCAATGAGTATAAGGGCCAATCTCATCGATGAATTGTAAATATATATTGTATAGTTTAGTGTAATGAAAACAAGCCTTTATTTTTCATTCTCAAAAGAGAAGCCCGTTACTTGCTCTTCTTTTCTTTTTCCACTTTATATTTTCTTAACTTTAAATTGTGCAATTGTTCACCTTTCACGTCAACATACACACAAATTTATCTGAAGTTATTAAAACTTACTTTACTCAGTTTCTCCAACTGATCATAGTGCCGCATCAAGTAATTCTTCAAATTTCTAGCAGGCGATAACATACACAAACTGCGTAATTACATTGTGAACAAAAAAATCCAAATTTTATTTTAAAAGGTATATTTTGAATAATGTCATTGAAAATAATTTCATCCTAAATAATTTTTGAAATATTAGCTCCCGAATCTATACTCTCTATACTTCGGAGTACACAGAGTATATGCATACAAAAAATAATGGAGTTTGTGCATTTGTGACATGAAAACTTGGTACTTTTTATATATATACGTAATTATTATATTTTTCTCAAACACAATTGCTTTCGTTAACACGTAGCATCAAAGCAAAAACGGCCTCGTATACCAAAAATGCCCTTAATCTTCAAGGGCAAATTACTAAACCTCCACCACCTTGATTTATTGAGCTGGGAAGCTGACTAATCCATTGTTGCCCGTAACTCCAATCCACGAAAGGCACACCCGAAAAAGAAAATCAATTTTTCACCAAGCTGATTATTCTAAAGTACCAAAGAATATGATAACAAAGACGATCAACTCGTTCAATCGAAAGGGGCAAGCAGCAGCAGCAGCAGGAAATTTCTACACAACAGACGGGCCTTAACGCAAATTTGAATTTGTCAACAGCTTTCTACAACAGATTGAAGATTCCACAGATATCTGACACATTGAAGACAATTAAACTGCATAATTGAAACCCGCATGACCAGAAAATGAGGAAAGCTAAAATCTGCCATTATAAAGACTCTAATAAGATAATCTTAGTAAAAATCAAACGCATAACAATGTTATGTTCCCATTTTCTTGTCTAAGAATCTGATCAAATTACGAATCAACAGAATGTCGTAAACCACTCTAATATAACCCCCAAAAAAATGTACTCGGGTAAAACTCCCAATAACATCAGAACTGAAAAGTATGCGAGAACTACAATAACACCAAAAATAGGCAAATTGTAAAACCACAACATAGAGAATCTGTCTGACTTGTCTCTCCAAGGCAAGCCACTGGACTTAGTCTAAAGAACAAATACATAAAGGGCCTGCACATCACCCACATCCGCGTTAAACTCTAAACTTTCCATAGCACCTACTGAATCTCCACTACGATGGCACTGCACGCAACAAATAGTAGTAAAACAGTAAGTATACTCCCAAATACTCAAGGACTCGAAGCCAAAAACACAGAAAGACATACTGTATGTAGATGTATCAATTTGCTCAGGAAGCTCCTTTATATCTACCTCAAACCTTGCCTGAACCTATTGTAGTCAAATTGAAAAAACAAAATTAAAACTTAGTATGGTGCAAATAGAATACAAAAGAACTAAGTACCAATGTACAAATAAAAACATAAAATTGACACCTGATTGAGAATATCGGAGTCAGATGCAGATGAAACAAAAGTAATTGCAAGGCCCTTAGTGCCAAACCTGCCCGCTCTACCAACCTTCCAAATCCCAGCAAGTTGGCATAAGAAAGAAAGATCAAGAATGAATTATTCTTGCCATGAACAAATTCAAAATCAAGAAAAAGAAACCTACCCTGTGCAAGTAAGTGTCAGCGGAATCTGGCATGTCATAATTGATGACGATGTTGACACGCTCAATGTCAATTCCCCTACCAACCAAATCTGTGGCCACAAGAATCCTCTTGTTCCCCTCCTTGAAACCTTTGTACCGTGTCAACCTACAAGCATATCAGTCAGATCGTGAATGTACTTAACAAAGTCCACCGGTGTATGCACCAACAGAGAGAATGGTCCAGGGACTGAAGCAAGTCAATCTTAACTGAATGATTCTTCAACAAGAAAAGGAAAGAAGACACCACAATCCAAAGTAAACGAGACTGGTCTTAGAACACAAGCTCAGATTGACATGCAAAAATAATCTCCAGTTAGATCCCAAAACTAAGGCATGAACTTTTTAGCTACAAAGACATATGATCTTCCTGGTCAACAAACCAAATCATTCAGGAAAAAAAATACTGGCACCAAACCAATTCAAAACAATGTGTACAAATGTGTCCATGACCATAACCCGGCAAGCAATTGCCGAAACATAAGCACAAATGTCCTTACTCCCGTAGCATGTGTCATGGGTTATATTGTCTGAAGTCAAAACCTTCTAACAAACAACAGATCAAAATCAAATCCAAAAAAGAGCACACAATATCATCAGTATAGAAGATTACATCTGAAAACAGTATAAAACATGAATTGATCTCCATATTGCCATGTTCCCACGAATGGTTATGTCTGAAAGGGCTGAAGCATTATATGGCTACTATGCAACGACAAAATAAGTAAACATACACAGCAAAACACACAGAACTACAAACATAAGTTCCAGAAAGACAATATGGCTCCTTGTTACAAACCCTTCACAGGTTTTGCTTCCTCATGAAAAATACAAACTACAGGCCAAAATTTGACATTCCACCACAGCGGTGAAGCATGAAAACAACTAAACAGTACTATAAAATACTCTAAAGAAAGAGGACATGTACTGACAGAAACAAGAAATCAAAAGAACTTGAGCAGTTATGAAAAAGCTGACAAATTAAAGCAATTATAAAAATAAATAAAAAATTTGAAGAAAGCAAACCTTTCTTCTTGTGACATGCCAGAATGGATGCATATTGAGGGAAAATTGCACTCTACAAGTAGCTTGTTCAACTCTGCTGCTCTGCTTACACTTTTAACAAAGATAACAACTTGATTGAAGTCCAATGCGTCGAGGAGGTCATTCAACTTCCGGTTTTTCTCCAGCTCGCTCAATTTGATGTAGTGCTGTCAATTTCCAAATACAGTAAGCATGCAATCATAACATCAGCAAACTAATACATAACTACAAACAGTAGTTTAAACACATACCTGTACAAGACCATGAAGAGTCAACTTCGCCTCGTCATCAACATATATTTCCATTGGCTGAAAGGAACAAATGTCACAGTAAATCATATTAGGTACCTTCCTCAAGTTAATGGAATCCACTACGAAATGTATGATGGATGCACATCCACTGAATTGAGATTCCTTCCATCTGAATTGTCTCCTTGAAGATATCATTTTTTGTCACAGCAAGCAAGGGCCACTGTCGCTCAACATATCTATCTACCATGTGACTGAGTGCAACAGATGACATGTCGAACACACCCGCACCCCATAATCCCCACAAAAGAAACTGCCCCTCAACCCCCCTTCACCCCAGCCCAACAACTCTACTGGACATCCCAAACTTTGAAAGTATCACAACAATAGCCAAAAAAGCAGGCAACTAAATACAAGTACAAGGCTTGCATGAACACAAGCGCAACATGATGAAAGATGACACATCCTACAACTTTGGGAACTCCTAAGATGTGAGGACATGAACTATTTTTTGCAGTCTCCCACTGCTTCACCTACGAAATTGGTTCTCTGCTTTATGATTAAAAATGCCACCAACATACAACACTGATGGCAAGCACAAGTCATTGAACCACCATAATCGAAAATTTTATGGAACTGTTGAAGAAAGTTGGTATTAATTAAAAAGGACTTCTAAATTCAAGTAGTTCTGGCCATGAGACATTACATCTTGCATAAATTTCTTGCAGACAGGGCGGATTTCTTTGCTAAGTGTTGCCGAAAACATCATTACTTGCTTATCATGAGGGGTCATCTTGAAGATCTCCTGCACATCTCTTCTCATGTCTGCAAAACAACAAAAACATTTGATGAATTCAGGCATTAACCGACACACAAGGATTTCCAATATTCCATATTTGAAGGATCTATATAGTTTATATCAAAATTTAGGTGAAGACAGGCATACCAAGTGATTCCAGCATCTTGTCACATTCATCAAGGATAAAATGCCTAACATTCTTCAAAGAGAGGTCTTTATCTCTAGCAAGGGCCAGTATCCTCCCAGGAGTCCCAACAACAATTTGTGGGCATTCATTTTTCAGCAAGTCCTTGTGAATTTTGATATTAACACCACCGTAAAAAACAGCAACCTTTATATCAGGCAGGTAAGTACTGAACCTCTCAAACTCATGACAGATCTACAAGTGGTGGAAGGCAAATATGAGAACACATACCAATGAAATCAATAACAAAAACCAAAAGTAGCTTCGAATATACCTGGTAAGCTAACTCCCTAGTATGGCATAAAACAAGGGCAGTAACTTGGCCTGGATTTGGCTCAGTTTGCTGTAAAGTTGACAGAACAAAAACTGCAGTCTTCCCCATCCCAGATTTAGCTTGGCAAATAACATCCATGCCCAAAATAGCTTGAGGAATGCATTCATGTTGCACTGATGAAGAACCAAAGAAAATCGTATCGAAGGAACCGTTGGTAAGTAAAATATAACCTCCGTGATCCTTTTAATTGAAAGGTTTACCAAACCACAATACTGCTCCGAAATCAATAGTGTGATAGTATATTACCTGAAAAAACAATGATATGATTTTAGGGGCAGCAGAGAAACCATACTGAATTAATTCAACCTATGGAAACAAGCAGTTGCATGCGTCATATGAAAACAAAACTTTGTCACCAACTTCCACACCAACATAACCAAGTTCACTTTCAAGAAAAGAAACTGAAAATCTCTATCTTAATGCATATCAATCATCAAAACAAGAGATTATTGTATAGGAAAGCATTCAACAAAACAAGACATAGCTCTGGAGAGCATTGTTTTATAGAAAAGAACCCAAAATAGTTTTTCCATCTTAAATTATGTAATTGCTGTAAACTGAAAGGGGTAATATGTATCAAGCACATCTATAACATCATTTCATTTAATTCCTCAAGTCATATATCAACAGGCACAAATGTAGACAAACATAACCAGCTTTACAAACATCCAAAAGCACTAATTACGAAAACAAAGATACTAAAACAAAAATATATAGCTCTAAACATAAAATCAAAACATATATGGATTATAAATTCAATTACACCATAGTACAAAATTTAATTGTCAAAGAAAGAAAGTTGGTAATTTGCCTTCTGAAGGATGCTCAAATCCTGAGTCCACAATCGCACGAAGTAGCTCTGGCTTTAAAAGGAAGTCTCTGAACCCTGAACTGTGTATCCCGACATAGCCCCTGCTCAGAAGATAAAAACAAATAAAAAAATTAGTCAATTACACAACCACGCACCAGCAACTACAAATATTTAAAAAAGAAATTACTCAACTTTGATTTAGGACATATAATTACGTGGCAAAAAAGGGATGTAAACAAAGGAAAAAAGCCATCAAACATCCAAACGAAAACAAAACGTGAGATGCAAAGGAAACAATTACATAATATAATCATCAAGTATCTAACCTCTCTTGATGAAAGACAAGAACTTTTAAAGAACTCTTAAATTATTAATGAATATAGGCCTTATATCTTATAAACTTGAGATATAATATTCTAAATAGACTTGCGATATAAATCTTAAAAAAATAAGAAATTAACAAAATAAGAAAATAGTAACTAAGAGGGCGAGCACTGACTTCTTGGCGGCTTCGCCGTTGGCTTTGGTCGCGACGGAATCGGGAGCTTGAGCATCTTCCTCCTCGTAGTCGAGAAGCTCATCCTCGTACTCGTTGTCTCTTGTCTCTCCCATTCCTACACAGCCAACACCGACAGATTAGCTCAGATCTTCAATAATTAGGGTTTCGAGTATTGAATCGGATAAATTACAGATTAGAAGTTCAAATCGAAGGCAAAGAATAGAAAATTTAGGGAAAGAGATATAGATATTAGAGATTTACAAAAACGAAGCATACCTGCGAGTCTGTTTAAAAACGGGTCGGGGTTTTAGGGTTAGGGTTTGGGGAGAGTGTGCTGCAAAGGAAAATAATTAGCCAAAAAAAGGGGAAAAAGATTTGAGGGTGGAGAATTCGAAGAAAGAGAAGAAGAATAATAGGGTTAGAGATTTGGGGGTTCTTATATAGAAGCCAAAGTTGGTCGCATTGCCTAAACTACCCCTACTGTTTGTTCTTTATTGAGATATTGGGCTTGCAGTTTAGACCCAATAAATAATGTAGCCCAATAAAACCGCCCTTGCGTTCTTTTTTTAAAAAAAAAAAAATTTCCTTTTAGAAATTAAACTAACACTCTTCTCAAATTACCTTATAAAATTTTACTATTTTTCTATCAAAATAATTGAAATAATAAAATATTAATGATATTTAATATTATCAAATAAATAAATGTTTATTTCTAAATCACTGGACATGGATTGGACGGGCTCCATACTCTCAAAACACAGCTGTTTTCTCATGCAAGCTAATCCTGTTTCTGCGGTTGCCAAATCATTACAAAGCTATTAACTATATAACTACTTTTATCAATCAATCTGTTCCTCAATGGCTTCAGCTTCATGTTTAGTTGCTCAGCTTCCGTTTACAGCAACATTAAAACCACGTAAATTATCTTTCTCTTTATCTCCAACTTCAAGTTAGTATGTAAAATAAAAGTAGAACAATCTAATTTTAACTTCCTTATTCTGTTATTCTGTACTGTTGTTCGTAAATTCTGATTCTCAGGGACATACACAGCTAATTCTAGCAACCGAAGGGCTTATTTGATCCATGATATCTTTAGAAAAACTACAACGGACAAACTTCATTCTGTTAAAGCCAAGGTTAGACTTTTTACTTCTTTCCTAATGTTGAGTTCTAGCATTTTTTTTTTCATTATTTAAATTATGAGTTTTAATAACTCATCAATGCTTAAGGCAGTTTATGTTATAGTGAAATGATGAGATAGGAAAATTAAATTTTGAATTATATTTCTACTCCAGTGAAGTGTACTTTTATTGCTTTTGTCTTGTGATAGGCTGCAGGCAATAATGGAAGCACAAAGCCCACAAAGCCAAATAGTGTTATATGTGCTGATTGTGATGGTAATGGTGAGCTTTATGGCATTTACATAAGATGACTCTACAAATTACAAAGAGTGTGAAGAAGGTTATTGTCTTGTGCGGAGAATGAAATGAGTTTGGTACTGGGTTTTGGATGTACTTAGTGAAAATAAAGTGGAGCCGGCTGATTTTAAGGTTTTATTGATACCAGGTGCTGTCCAATGCTCTCAATGCAAAGGTAGAGGTGTGAACTCCGCAGATCTCTTCAATGGACAATTTAAAGCTGGTGATTCGTGTTGGCTCTGCGGGTAATTGTTTCAACATGTTTTATGGATCTCTTTCATTCTCCTGTAATCAATTATCAGTACCAGACAACTTAGGGGCTTATGCTTCATTGACACATGTGAATTAGTACATAAGTGTTTTTGCAGAGGCAAAAAGCACATGTTATGCGGGAATTGCAATGGAGCAGGCTTCATTGGTGGTTTTATGAGTACTTTTGATGAGTGAAATGCTTGTGTGCTGGATTCTTAGAGGTGCTGTATGTAATACAAATGGATATGGTTCTGCGTTGGGATACATAGTAATAATTAGTCTTTAGTTATTTTAATATAAAGGTGATGTAAGATTCTTGTATAGGTATATAAAATCCACCGTCATCAATATGTATAAAGTTTACCCTTATTTGCTATTGAATTACAGATGTTATGTTTTGTCCCAAAGCATTTTATCTCATGTCACTACAATTCCATGACGATAATTGTTCTCATTTAAATTTGATTTAATGTCATTCTAGGTGATTTGAGGTCACATAGTCAGCATTCTGTATTGTTGCATAGACAAAAATTGGTTTTGTCAAAAGTCTTGCCATCTTCAGCCCTTGTGAAGAAAGCTATGAAAGAATTTTGATTATTATTAGAAACTGAATATTCTCTTATTGATTGCAATTAGGAAAGAGAAGTTACTCGATTAATGTGACCTGGATTTCGGTTTACTGCACTCCCAGTGATACCAGAATATCTATAATTTATTCACATGCTGATAGCATGAAATGTTGGTAGCATATAGTAACCATTCAGGATGCTAACAACTCCTCATAAACTCGCACATTTGTTGTTGCAGCAGGCGAGTGGCCTCAGATTCAGGGTAAAATACATGATACACATGCGACTCACCCTTGGCTTCCGCAAGTCTCACCTCTTTAACCCCTTTGTTCTGCAAAAACTCTGCATACATGACACCCCTTTCCTTCAGGAAATCCAATGCAGCCACATAAACTGCTACTGCTGGAAACTGATTCCATTCATTCACAGACATATCTTGTTTCTCAAAATTACATCCAAAATAATCACGAGTTGACCCTTCCGGTATACTTAGCCTCCAAAACATATCATTCATCGCCACATCTGCTTCTGCTCCATCAGCTATCTCCTTTTGCGTTCTCTTTGCACTCCCAAAATAAGGATGTATTAGTAACAATCCTTTGATCTTAACATCAAGAGCTTTGCTCCTCAATGCTCTGATAGCAACTTGATGTGCAATGTTCCCTCCAGCGCTGTCACCCGAGAGAAACATGCAACGAAGTTTGGCTTTTGACAGCCATGGTTCAGACTTTACTTGGTGACATAACCATTCAAGTGAGCTGTAACAATCATCATAAGCTACAGGGAGACGATTCTCTGGTGCCAAGCGGTAGTCAACAGAAACGACAATGCATTGGGATGCAAGAGAGAAGTCTCCAAGGAAATGATGGTAGCCAAACCATGTGGTTGAGCCAATGCAGAAACCACCACCATGAAAATAAACCAGAATGGGAAGCTGGCCAGAGCTTGAGGGAGGAGTATCAGGAAGAAATATCCTTCCAGTGATCGGCTTTGATGGGTCAATAATCACATCCTTGAACTTGTAACCGTTAAATGATTGACCTGAGGCATGAACAATATCAGGAGCAAAGCGTTTTACAGAACCATCAGAAAAGACTTGGATGTAGCCGGGTGCTTCCGCCACTATGGACATGTTTTCTTAGTATTTTTGGCTTTGAAGTCTTACATGAAATTTGAACAGCTTGATGGATTATATAGTTTAGTTTTATTGGGCATGTTAAGAATCAACTTCTCTTCCCTTTCGATTAAAGAAGAATTTGTGAATGTTAGGTCATTCATGGAATTCAGTTGAAGGACTAGAAAATCCGGAGCTCCAAAAAGTCAGTGTGCTTCTTTGATGTTCGGTTGCAACTTGCAAGACTTGGTGAAAGTTTGGCGAACAGTAGATAAACTGGTAAAATGAAATATGAGGTAATAACACGACTATACCGAATAATTTCATTATTATAATAGGAGTTACAGAAAATTTTGACATAAATAAACAAACTATAGCATAAAAATTACGGAAGCTAATGTTATAATCTATGAAACGACCTATTTGATATAAATAGACAACTTATGCCTTTACTTAAAGATTATGAAACATCAAAATTCAATAATATAAAGTAATGAGATGCTTTTAATAGAAGTTAAAAGACTTATTAGATACAAGTCATTTGATGTACATCGATAAATTATAACCTCATTTGATAAATCATTCAACTCCAACTAAGAATTATATAAAATTAGTTATGATTAAAATGTCAAGGTTGAATCCATCGCGCCAGGTAGGGGTCGAACCTACGACTTTCTGCTTAGGAAACAGACGCTCTATCCACTGAGCTACAGGCGCAAGTTGATACTTAAACACATCATAAGTTATAATTCTAGTCTAAACATTTAGTAACACCAATCATGTAATGAGGCTTTAAGAGAGAAACAAATTGTAATAATCTGACAACATTAGAAGACGACATTACTGACAATAGAGAGCCAAACAAAAACATCTTTCTCCATCGCAGAAAGTAATCAGCTATATTCTCAAATTGCAACCAAAATACATTGACATTCAAAAGCCACTCAGATATATCAGTTCACAGAATAGATCAATCCACATCCTTCCAGTAATTAAAAATTTCTACAAGAAAGGTCATCCATGTTACCATGTATGATGTATCAAAAAGCATATCGAATTAAACATACAACAATTGTATAGTGATCTGTCTCATTAGTTAATGTGTAAGTAAGGGGGAAGACAGTAAAGAAAAGGGTGGAAAGAAGAGCTGAAGTTCACCGGCCCACAAACTTTCTACAAGAAATGAGGTAACTATTTTGCTGCTTGTTCCACAACTGGAACTTTCTTCCAGTCATCCTCCATGGCATTGCTCTGCAGAGGAGGCAGGGAAAACATGCTTACTGTTGAGCTTCCAGATCGAATCTCCTTCAAGACACGCAATGCTGACAGTGTCAGCTTCATGTACATATTCTCCATGTGCTCAATCTCTGCAAGCTCTTTGGAACCTGGGAGAGGCCTCCCTCGATTCTCGTTAGATGTTTCGGAGTCAGAGGCTTCCTTCGCTTCAGTTGCACCAGATGGGGCTGATGGTTCATTCATGGAAAAAACGCCATCAAGCATTGTCTCACACTCCTTCACAAGTTTGTTAAGGACATCAGTTGTATAGAACGGTTGTTGCAAGACCTCTTTTATGAAGGGTAAGCGAATCAGAGCACCACTTCGCTTGTCATATTTCTTCAGTATCTTCACTAGTCCTGTACAAGGTAAATCAGGATCAGAAAAGAGCTTTTTTTCTATGAACTTACAAAACATGGGAAAACAAAGAAAAAGTTCAACGTCAAAAGAAATAACCAATTCCTTTGTTGATTCAAAACACTCGTCTGGATAACTTCAGGATTCACCTAGGTCTCAGCTAGTTAAAACCAGTCCTTAAACTTCAAATAGCCAACATCTCCAAACTAAAATCCATCTAACTCACTACCAGAATCAAGGCTCCATCTAAAGAAAAGGCTCAGGCCATACAATACTTTTTGTCGCTCCCAATAAGAAGGCACAAAATATACAAAATCTTAAAAAGAAAAAACAATTCATGATCCCTACCATTCCTTAACCTTTTCACCTAATTAAATATACTTACTACACAGAATTGCACAATAATGATTGCACTTTCAGGACCAGTCAATCCATGAAACTATTACCAAGGAGATAGTCAAAAATACAGATATTTTCATCCTGCTCAGATAGGGACAATTAACACCAACTACAGAATATTCATTAAATCCCATAACATTGGTGTTCAAACTAGAACAGAAAATGGAATTAAACTGCCCCCTTCCAACCAAAACATTATCAAAACTATTGTAGTCTAACTGACCACAGCCACTAATCTCTTCTTTTAAAAGCAGCCATTGTTAGTCATAGAAGGTTAAAAACATCATCATAAGAGATGCATTCACAAGAATCTTGAAAAGATAATCATTTAAAATGCCAACAACACATATTTTTTCTTTTATGTATATGTCCACCGTGTACGTGAAAGCCAGCAACCATAGACACTAGTTTTGATGGACTTAAAAATGAGTAAACTATCAAGAGGAAGAAAATATACCTGTGTAGTTAAGGGCACTGTAATTCTCTAACAAAACCATCTCCCCGTGAAAATCAACTATCTCCCTGCCTACTTTCATTAACTCTTCATTTGAATCTTTGGCCTTTGCTACCCTATCTTGCAGCTCCTGCATTTCAACCACAGAGAAAAAAATATTCCAGTTTCAGCACATAATGAAGCATCAAATTACCTTCCTCCCCACAGGCACAGAATGTAAACCCACAGCAATAAATTTATTCCACAAATGAGTATAAGTCCAATCAGTAGCAGGGAATCAAAACGTCATGCTTGGAACTAAGTCAAACTACTGATTCCATCCAATTCCAATTCTACACACAAATTCCATGCCATCAACAGCAGCACGCGTGAATCATTCATAAGAAACAATTTTAATCTTTAAGAAAAATAGGAACCCCTCCCTACATATTCAGCACATGCCCAAAAAAAGCCCCAATCGGTAAACACAGACAAAACCTAAAGAAAATACAACATTCTTCTCCAGGACAGAAAAATTTTTCACCTTCTAGCCATAATTTAAACACCTTATATTCAAGACTCGGCTTTTATCACACAATTTCTAATATTTTTCTAAATAAAAACATCACATCAAACACAGAATAATAGTATGAATTCCAGCCACGTTAATGAACATTTAAAATTTTTAAAAAATAATTTTAATTTATAAATAAGATACCTTCCATTTGATAACATACTCCTCTTCTTTTTCCACAAAAAAGGCATTAAACTTTTCCACCTCATCCTCCAACAGCTTCACAAATTGATTCACCTGCTTCGTCTCTTCATTATCCTCCGTACTACTCGCGCAATCTCCGGCCTCCGTGTTGTCAGGTCCCTCTAATCTTGGCCGTTTATTGCTAGTACCGTCACAAGTCAACTGATCCTTCCCTCCGTCTTTGGGATAGATCAGTTTCAACTGCTTCTTCAAATCCTTGTAGGACAAGAACTTGTCCCGCCAATCAGGTAACGTCTCTTCGATCAATAAGCTAAGACTCTTCCAAAATTTCATGACCCTAATCGTACAGTTAAAGTCTCTCGCTCGTTAACGGCGAAACAGATGAAATATTCAGGCGATTGACGAGGGTTTTATACGGTCTAGCAGGTTGTAGAATAAGAGTAGTGAATGATTGGAACACAGAAAATTTTGTTTTCATGTGCGCGTTGGAAACTTGGAATTGGAATATTCGTTAAACTGGAATAAGAATATCCTTTCTGTTTCTCAGTCTCTTGGAATTGGAATATGATTTGTTCTTTTAAAACTATAGTGACCTTTTGTCAAGGATATCTTAGGTATTATGAACTTCTGTTTAATTAGAAAAGGGGAAATATCAAGTTTTAGTTGAAAATTACTCTTTTTTTTTTTTTTTTTTTTGGTTAATATTTACTGTTTTGTAATTTTATGTCACGACCGATTATGAATCCCGAGAGCACCTCGCTTCCGATCGTACGCTAAAAGACTAATATTATCTTTATTTTATTTATGTGAATTGATCTAGTAATATTATATATTTTTATAATAGATAATGATATAATATAATCTCATTATTCTGTAAGAATAAATTTGTAAAAATATAGGATATAAGCTTTTCATTAATAGGATATTGTAAAATGTTTACGTATCTATTTTGAAGAGAGAAAATGTTTTAATTTTCTTTGTCTCAATTCTAAATATTACTAAAATTTAAATTTAATTATAAATTAAATTTTACTTAAATATAAACTTAAATTATATATTTTTTTTTTAAAATTTTTAAAAATAAGTATTAAATTATTTATTTTTAAAAAATAAAAAATTCGAAAATTGATAATTTGATATATATATATATATATCCTTTTAAATAATATATGGTCTATGCTTTTTGTATAATCTCTTGTAATAAATAAATTTTTGCAAAACAGAGATCTCTACATTTAAAAACAAAAATTGTTGAAAAAAATTTAGTCATTTTTGTGATAATACATGGTTTAATTAATCAATAAAAATATTAAATAAAACAACCAATCAATCAAATTAAAAGGAATTAAATTAAATAAATAATTCAAGTTTATCATCTAGTCGAAAAAATTAAATAAATTAGCAATAAAAAATTAAAAATTAAAATTTATCAAACATGAGAAAAGTTAAAAATAACATAAATAATTCTTATGCATAAACCACCACATATAAAAATATATATCATATTATGCATAACAAATTTTAAATTAAATTAAAAGAAAAATTAACTTACAAGTGAGAATTAAAAAGAAAATTGAAAAAATAAGTAGAGGAGACTAACAACATAGAAGAAACACGTTAAAATTAGTTAGTTAAAATTTTAATTTTGTTAATAAATAAATTAATAAAATAAAAATATGTTTAGAAAATAAAAAATTAAATTATGAAAATATTTACTTATTTAAATTTAAGTTAAGATTTTTAACTTAATTATATTGAAACATGTTTAATAAATATTGAGACATAAATTATAAAATAAATAATTCTTAAATATTTAAATAATTTATATTTAGATTTCAGTCAAAAAAATTCCATAATGTTGGTATTCTTTACAAAATAACTCATATAATTTTATCATAAAAAATTATGTTCCACTTAATTTTACTTTTATCTAAATAATTATTTACTTAGTGAGAAAATAGATAAAAACATGATTATAATTCCACCTCTTTTTTTCAAAATTACGTAAAACAAAAATGATTATATAAAAATAAAATATTAAGATAAAACTCACAGTAAAATTATTTTTTTTTATGGCATAATTGAAATTTTTCATCTAAAATACTAAAATTTTTATATTCAAAATTTTAGTAAAATCATATACTAAAAGTTGTTACAACTTGCAATTTCATAAGTGCTAGAAATAATGCCTAGGAGCCGACCATGTTATTACATGTGCATGATAAAGACAAGTTCATGGATGCATTAAAAAAGTATACCTAATACAGATATATAAATGATAATATTGTTATAAAGCAAAGGCTAATGGATGGCTTACAAGTTTGTGGTATATGTGTATATATATATATATATATATATATATATAATTATAATTGATTTTTTGTAATCGTGATGAGGTCAAAGCATCTTTCATTATCATATTCTATAAAAGGGCAAAAAAAAGTTAGTTCATTTGAAGACAAAAAATGAGAGAGATACATTGCATATAATTTGTATAAAAACACTCGTATTCGTATAAGTCTTGTGAAAATGAAATACAGCGTGTACTTCAGATTCCTTTTAAATACAATTTAGATAATGATATTAGCCTAAACTTCATAAAATGAGTTGTATGTGATAAATAAAACAATATATGATATTAATTGATTCAAAATATTGTGGTAAAGAGAAAATTAGTTGTCAGATGACATGATAATTGCTAATCATGTTAACTCGTATTATTAATATATATAAAATATATTTATAAAAAATATAAAACAGGTAGCTAACTATTTCACCATCGTAAAAAAATTAATGTTATTTATTGTTTTATATTTATTTGCAAAACAATAAATATTTCTTATAATAAAATAATTTTGTTTTATTTATTTGTAATCATTTTTATTTGTTTATAAAAGAATATAACTCATATCACTAAATATTATAAGAACAATAAATTAATATTAATAATAATTTTAAAAAATATTAATTTATGTCTAGTATTATGTTTGAGTGGCTAAATTTTTATTTTTTTAACAACATATAATTTATGTCAATAAATAAGAGGAAATTTAAATTTATATTAGTTGTTATTACAATTTTTCAGAAAAAATGTTAATACTATATGAACATGTCATGTCATTTATTGTTTGTTATTTTCGCTATGTTAAATGAGACAAAAAAAAAATTAAAACTCCTGATATATTTTATTAAAATTATTTTATAATTTTTTAGTTATTTTAATATAAGCTGGTCACATATTTAATACAAATAAATTAAAATATTTAAAGACGAATTTGATTACCAAGAAAAAACATATTATTATTGTTATTCTTTTAGTAAGTCAATTGCAGTCAAATCAACAAAGAGAGAGTCGAAGCCAGTGAGCCAGTCACAGCCATGCTCACTCTTCAATTTTAAAAAATCCTTCCGTTACACTTCATCAAGCTAACCCCAGCCGTTGAAATTGAATACGTGATCGTGCTGTCTTACAGTATCGAAAAGAAAGAAAGCGGAAGAAAAATAAAAGAAAATAC
This sequence comes from Azadirachta indica, assembly GCA_022749755.1. Classification (NCBI taxonomy): domain Eukaryota; kingdom Viridiplantae; phylum Streptophyta; class Magnoliopsida; order Sapindales; family Meliaceae; genus Azadirachta; species Azadirachta indica. The sequence continues at coordinate 15,677,246 of CM040446.1, forward strand.
GAAGACAATCATTCTCGTTCATAAAACTTGCTTCCGAAGGCAGCAACGATGGAGACGCCTATAAAAAACACGCTCATGTCGTTTCTGCTTCTCAGCTTCTCAACAAACTAACAATCTCTTACCGCTTCACGCATCGCTCGCTCGATTCCTTTTGATCGCCATTCTCAAGGTTAGTGGCGTTTCCTTTCCGGAAATTTCAGTTAATTCTGGCATAGTTTTGATAGTAATTCTCGAAATTTCTTGTAATGTTGAGTGGATGATGAAATTTTGAACTCGTTTGGTTGCCGAGAAGGCGTGGAAATCGTGAAATTGTGGATTTTCTTGTCAAAATCGTGTTTTTGTAAATTACTGTCTTTACAGGTATCACTAACTAAATCAGTTAGTTTTTTTGATTATGTAGAAAGACTAAAGAAATTAAAAAAAAATCTTTTGTTGTTTGAACCTACTGTTTTTTATCTAAATTAAATGGAATTGTACTGTGTGTTAAACGAGATATATTTATATTTAATTTTGACTGATCAACTCTTGAAACAACTTTGGCTCCGACAATTTTTTAGGAAGTTTACTTTATTTCCTTGTTCATTTAATTCTCACCAAAATCAAGTTCAGATTGATTTCAATAGAAGAAGGTGATATTTGTTCTTTGGCTTGGTTCATCATAGTTGTTGCTCTTGATCAGTAAGTACCCTTTATTGCTTCTGAGAAAGAGCAGAAAAAAATACAAAAGTGAAGATGACGATGAGATATCACAGATTTACATTATTGTAGAATTCTGTGGTTGGTTGATTACATTTTCTCAGTGACAACTTTTCCATTTTCAGTTAGCTGTTGTTTTTTAGCCTCGTGTTTTCATAATTAAAACCAATCATACATAAAGTTAAACCTTCTAATTTTCTCCATTGTTGTCATCCACAAGACGCTTTTATTTCTTGATCTCTACATTAATTACAGGGTGGAATTGGAATGTAACTGTTAATATGATAGGAAGGTTGTGCGTGATGCATACTTTTGGATTTTCTGCCAGGTTTTTATCTGCAGATTTACTTAATATTGTATTTTCAACTGAACTGACAGAATTTTTTGGATGAGATGGAGCCAGAAAAATGTGAGAAGAATGCAGTGGACACTCAAGTTAGTTTTGGCGGATTTGACAGACATGTCAAAGCAGCAGAACTTGTCAAATTCTTGGAAGCTGAAATTGGAGGTGTGTGGCGTTGTAGGTTGAAGAGGTCTTGGACCCCTCCAGACTCATATCCTGATTTTTCTGTAACAAATACTGCAGAAATTCAAAGAACAGATGATTATGAGAAGGTTGAGCCCCATGCATTTGTGCATTTTGCCTTGCCTAGCTATGTAGCTCGTGCAGTGGCTGCTGATGGCCGTTGCGAGCTCTTTCTGAACAATCAAGCATTGAAGGTCAGTTTAGGCCCTGAAAATCCATTCCGTTTGAATCAGAGAGGGAGGACTTCAACTCCCTTTAAGTTACCAGATGTGTGTGTCGAAATTGGTACATTGGTTACCCGGGATGAATTCTTTGTTGGATGGAGAGGACCCGATTCAGGGACTGAGTTTCTGGTGGATCCTTTTGATGGTACGTGCAAATTTTGTTTTTCAAGGGATACTGCATTTTCTATCAAAGGCTATTCCAAGCGTGCAGTGATCAAATGTGAATTCAAGGCGGAGTTCTTGGTGAGGGAAATCAATAATATCAAACAGTATTCTGAATGGTCCCGTGTAGTACTTCTGTTGCAGCTGGCTTCTTCACCACAAGTCTGGTATAGAACTGCCGACGATGATATAGAGGTCCTCGTTCCTTTTGATCTGTTGGATGATGATGATCCTTGGATTCGAACAACAGATTTTACACCTAGTGGGGCAATTGGTCGATGTAATTCTTATCGTATTTCCATCTCTGCTCGTCATCGTGGGAAGCTGAATAAGGTCATGAATTATCTTAGAGAACGACGGGTGCAGGAGGATTGCCTCAGGCGGCCACTTACAATTAGAGATGAACCTGATTTTGAGCTGCCCATGACAGATCCTTTTTTCTGTATTCATTACAAGGAAGGGGTATCCTTTGAGATAATGTTTCTGGTGAACGCTGTCATGCACAAAGGAATATTCAATCAACACCAGCTATCAGACAGTTTCTTTGATCAACTGAGGAGTCAACTTAGGGAGGTCAATGTGGCTGCATTAAAGCACATCTATTCTTATAAACGGCCTGTTTTTGATGCCTACAAGAGGCTGAAAGCTGTGCAAGAATGGTTACTGAAGAACCCCAAGCTTTACAAGAGTCCTAAGCAGATGGATGACATTGCTGAAATCAGAAGGTTGGTTATTACTCCAACCAAAGCTTACTGTCTGCCACCAGAACTTGAACTCTCCAATAGGGTTCTTAGGAAATATAAGTATGTTGCCGATCGGTTTTTAAGAGTCACCTTTATGGATGAAGGCATGCAGACAATGAATGCAAATGTTCTCACTTATTATGTTGCTCCTATTGTGAGGGACATCACATCAAACTCCTTCTCACAGAAAACACGAGTATTCAAAAGGGTGAAGAGCATTCTCACTGGTGGGTTCTATCTATGTGGCCGGAAATATTCTTTTCTGGCCTTCTCATCTAATCAACTGAGAGACCGTTCTGCCTGGTTTTTTGCTGAAGATGGAAAGATTAGTGTGCTTGACATCAAAAGTTGGATGGGAAAGTTCACAGACAGAAATATTGCGAAGTGTGCTGCTAGGATGGGTCAGTGCTTCTCTTCTACTTATGCAACAGTTGAAGTGCCGCTACTGGAAGTTAATCCTGACCTTCCAGATATTAAGAGGAATGGATATGTTTTCTCAGATGGCATTGGGACAATCACTCCTGATCTTGCAATGGAAGTAGCAGAGAAATTGAAATTGGATGTGAGCCCACCACCCTGTGCTTATCAGATTAGATATGCTGGTTTCAAAGGCGTTGTGGCATGTTGGCCGGCTAAAGGTGATGGAATTCAACTGTCTTTGAGGAAAAGCATGAACAAATTCCAGTCTCACCACGCCACTTTGGAAATTTGTTCTTGGACTAGGTTTCAGCCTGGTTTCTTAAACAGGCAGATCATTACATTGCTTTCCACATTGGATGTTCCAGATGAAACATTTTGGAAAATGCAGTCGTCTATGATTTCTAAACTGAATCAAATGCTTGTTGACACAGATGTGGCATTTGAGATTCTCACTGCAGCCTGTGCTGAGCAAGGAAACACAGCAGCAATAATGCTCAGTGCAGGTTTCAAACCTCAGATGGAACCTCATCTACAAGGCATGCTTACTTGTATAAGAGCTGCCCAGCTTCGGGGCCTTCGAGAAAAAGCAAGGATTTTTGTCCCTGATGGCAGGTGGCTGATGGGATGTTTGGATGAGCTTGGGGTACTGGAACAAGGCCAATGCTTTATCCAACTGTCTGAGCCATCACTGGAGAACTGCTTTTCAAAACATGGTTCCAGATTCATAGAGACAAAGAAAAGTTTGCGAGTTATTGAAGGGTTTGTAGTTATAGCTAAGAATCCTTGCCTTCACCCTGGAGACATAAGGATTCTGGAAGCAGTTGATCACCCAGATTTACACCATTTATATGACTGCCTTGTTTTCCCACAAAAAGGTGACAGGCCCCACACAAATGAAGCTTCTGGAAGTGATCTAGATGGGGACCTCTACTTTGTCACTTGGGATGAAAAGCTTATCCCCTCTAGTAAGAAGAGCTGGCCTCCAATGGAGTATACTCCCGCTGAGGCCAAAGCTTTGACACGCTCTGTCAATCATGAGGTAGATACTTGCCCTCTTCAAATGTTATCACTAAACTTCAACCAATTTATGGTTATTTAATTTAATTTATTTATTATTCTCTTTCTGCATTAGTCATATGTAATACTTCTACCATGAAACAAAACATGCCCATAATTTTTTTCTGTATCTGCACCGAAGCAATTAAGACGATGCCTCTAATTGCATACAAATGTTGGTAGAGACAATGCCAGATTCCAAGTTTCCGTATTTATTTTCATTGTGCATGCCAAAGTTAGAGCTAATAGCCATAAGAAGTGAATATGTGTAAAATTATTTATCGTGGATATGATTATTGTTTTGTGGTGTATCACTATATGCATGGATTCTGCTCAAGTATCACACTTGAGGCAGCTCAATAATGTTAATGGCAGTGTTGCATATATGTACCGACATGTGTGGTTCTCAACTTTGCTTTCATGATGCTGCTAAGTGCTGCACTGCTGTCTGCAACTGGAATTTCAAACAGAGAATAGAACATAATCATGTAAATGATTGGGTAAAACTCTAAACTAGTATGTCTAGACAAATCAGTAGTGAAAGGGGGATAATGATGATTTTGTCATTTCTTACAAAAGGTTTCAGGTACACTTAGAGAATTCAGTTTATGATTTATCTTGTTGTCTGTACAGCTGTACAGCTCCAACTTTTAATCATTTTTATTTTACAGGATATAATAGAATTTTTTGCAAGACACATGGTGAATGAGAACCTGGGGGCAATCTGCAATGCTCATGTTGTTCATGCTGACCGCAGTGAATATGGAGCTCACGACAAGAACTGCATCCTCCTAGCAGAGTTAGCTGCCACAGCTGTTGATTTTCCAAAAACTGGAAAGATTGTTGCCATGCCTGCACATTTGAAACCGAAACTGTACCCAGATTTTATGGGAAAGGAAGATTATCAGTCATACAAATCAAGTAAAATATTAGGAAGGCTCTATAGACAGATTAAAGATGCTTATGATGAAGATATTTCTGTTTCATCTGAGGCAGACATTAATGCTGTTCATATCCCCTATGATAAAGATCTTGAGGTCTCCGGATCGACTGATTTCATTATTGATGCATGGAATCAAAAGTGCTCTTATGATGCCCAGTTGAATGGTCTTCTGGGACAGTACAAAGTGAATAGGGAAGAAGAGGTAGTAACTGGGCATATTTGGTCCATGCCAAAGTACAACAGCCGGAAGCAAGGAGAACTGAAGGAAAGGCTCAAACATTCTTACAGTGCATTGAGGAAAGAATATAGGCAAGTTTTTGAGAAAATGGACACCGATTTTGAGCTCCTCTCTGATGATGAGAAGAACTTATTATATGAACGAAAGGCATCAGCCTGGTACCAGGTTTCTTACCATCCAAAATGGGTGAGGAAGTCACTTGACATGCAAGAGCAAGATAGTGCTAAAAATGTAGTGTTACTGAGTTTTGCTTGGATAGCCACTGATTATCTTGCACGGATCAAGATTAAATGCTGTGGAACAGCAGGAAATGCCGACTCATTTAAGCCAGTCAATTCTTTAGGCAGGTATCTTGCTGAGAGGATTTGAAAAGCTTTTGAAGCTGTTAACAGCTTTATTTTGTTGCTGGAACAAGCTTATAGGCTGCAAGCCACTCTGCCATTGTTGAAGGTAAGCTGTCATGTGATTCTATTTCGGCAGTACTTGCCTTTACAACTGTTAATCACGTATGCTATGATATATATGTAACCTGTCTATTATAATAATTGTTGACATTTTCATGCTTAGTTTGGGAATTTGGATGCTATGTCAGAGTATGATGTTTTTGTTGATTTCTCGCTAAAACAATTATTCAGTCGATTGGCATCAAATTGCGGGCAGGTCAATCTAAGCAAGGCCATAACCCATCAGTTTTATTTATTTATTTATTTTTTACCGGAGTTATTGAATATAGGCAGTCTAGTGAAGGAGCAGCTTTGCCCTGTATGAGCTGCTATCAGTAAATTGGTTAACCATCATCAGCAGTGTATCGGGTTCTGCTTAGGACTTGAACCTGAAGTATTAACGGTATCAGCTTTTAGACTTTTTACCCGAAACTTGTGAGAGTTGTAGTTGCGTGGTTTAGCTGTTTGATGCAGAGATTTACCTTCTTCACCTGTTGCCACATTTCCCATGTAGGCTGATTTTAGGGCCTGTTTGATCGTCCCAAGAGACATACTCTGTCAAGTCATCCTACACCGGCAGAAGTTTGACGGAGACAACCAACTTCTATTTTGTTCAACAAGAAATCGAAATTTCCTGATTCTCCACTCAAGATTTAAGTGAAATGTATATTTAGTATTGACGTGTACAAATCAGGATTATTTTTATACAGATTGGAGCAAACTAATATGGAATTATACTAAATTCGAAACCCGAGGATTTAAATATGGAAACAAGAGAAGTGCGCTGTATAATATATAATATGAGGAGTTGTATAGGACTATAGTATGAAAGGAATTGACGAAGTCATATACTTATCACGTTCTAGATCGAGAAATAACAATAGAAGAAGAATCAAATGCTAGGTCCTTCAACTCACCTACCCTCAAAATGTGCTATCAAATTGAAAGCAACAAAACACAAGTCGCTTTCTTAGTCATACGTGTACATATGTGTTATTAATCAGCCAACGACTTGGAGCTGTTCTTTCCACATCAATCTCGTGTTCATGACATTGTTATACCATGTCCGGTAGCATCTTTATCTTATTAACTTCAGCATCATCAAACTCTAAATCTAAACATTTTTGATGCCCCATTTTGAATGGTTAATGTCAGCATCCATCCAACACTAACAATCTTGTCTTTTCAAATTATACAAATACGTATTTTAGACTAAGAACCTACCATTTAGCCACCTCCTGGTTCCACTCTAAAGTTAAAAGTTCAATTGTTTATAAATTTTTGTGAGAATAGATTTCTTTCAATATTAAAATTAATCTCTTTCGAATAAATTTTTGCACTGGACTTCAATTGAGTTTGGTTATAAGACAATTTTTTATCTAAGTATCAATATTAACTCATAAATTTTTATTAAAATTCTATTTCAAAATTAAAAGTTAAAATTTTTAACGTAAAAATTGAAGTTCTGAAACTAAACATTATAGTTAATGATACTTACGTAGTTTAAGTTAAAACTTTACACCTTGCGATGATCTTTATTCTTTTAATAAACTTGAGAGTATACATCATAGTGTAGAACAATTAACATTATCAAATGTATAATGTTGTGTAATGCTCATTTATTGTAACTAGTAATTTATCAAAAGTTATTAGGACGCTATACAAATGAAAGGAGGTATCCAGCTAGCTTTTATTGAATAGATTCAACAATCTTTAAGACTTTCTTGAACCATAACTCTTTAACTCTACGAGAGGGGTTCAATTTCTTCCTCATTACGAGCGTGTTTTGGGCAGCTCAATTATGAAATCGTACGGAGTTCTATTTATTGGTTCACATTCATGTTGATAGCGAAGAGGGAGAAATTTGGGGGTTGAAGGTGGACCCTATATATATATATATGGTCCAATTTATTGGTTCTATTCATCCATTGAAAAGCTCCTTTAATTTAATTTAAAGGTACTACTGCTCCTGCAATTGCTTATGTGGATGGTAATTGGAAAACGACTTCACTATCAGAAAAAGGAAAGCAAAAAAAAAGGGCATGGCAGAAAAATACTGATTTCATTAATAATATTATATTATATGGTTGATGTTGCGTGATTAAAATTCCAATTATAGATAATGGAGGTGAAATAACTTTATACGTATTTCTATATATGGATTTCTTATTGCTTATTGCTACTACAGTATATCACTCCCAGATATTGCTTGCTACCAAAGTGCTTCAAACGTCAACACTACTCTGAAAAGCACTTTCAGAGTAATTTAGCTGCAGATGTACATGCTACATATATTTTATATATTATGAGGTTTATTAGGAATCTAATTATAATTAAATAAGTAGGTTTAGGGTATAAAATCCTTTCTAGTAGTAATTAATAAATTAAACCCCACTAGAAGTAATGGGACAATTCCAATTCAGTAGCTCTTCTATCATCTGCATTGCAGCTCTATCTTCTTCATCCCTTGATCCCTTTCCAGCAGCTTCAGCTTCAACTTCATCTTCAACAATCGGTGATGATTCTGATGTTAATGACGATCCATCTTCCAAATCTTGGGTGTTCTTCTTCTTGTTTCCAAGCTCAACTCTCATCACCCAACTGGATCCCGAACGTGATCCGGCTCTCTTTTGCCACACCCCAATGTGAGAATTATCGTTGTCGAGCCTTAAGCAGGTGAGTGAAGGAGACAAATCTTTGCAACACTTTCGAAGCTTTGAGTTTAGAAGCTCCGAAAGACCCTTGTGAGCAAATGGAGAGTCGTCGTCAGAAGTACCACCCTTTGTTCCTTGATGATCAGCAGCTTCAGGATTTGTCTTGACTACAGGAAAATTGGTCTTAGCATTTTGTCCATTCATCAGGATGGCTGCTTGATCGTATGCTCTTGCTGCTGCCTCGGCTGTCTCAAATGTCCCAAGCCAAACCCTTCTTTTCCTGAAAAGAGCAACAGATCATGTCAGAGTCAGAAAGATTAAAGAAGAGATATATATATATATATATATAAAAATAGAAAATGTGAGCAAATTAGGAGTAGATTTCTGGAGCGGTAATAATGTGAGTGGGTGAGCTTACAGTAATGGGTGGCGAATTTCGGATACCCAAGAGCCCCACTGGCGCTGCCTGACGCCCCTGAACTTCTTTGTTTGTACCATTATTGTTTTGTTGTATACTGGGTTATTGCACTTGCAGGGATATCATAAATATGAGTGTTCAGAGGTATTGGATATGGAAATGAAATTGAAATGAAATTGATACACTAATATATAGTGTAGACAATTCTGTCGGTGAAATGGCTTCAAAGTCTTTTAAGTAATTAGTGCTTGCTGCAATTAAGATTTCACCTACACACCCATGATCCCCCCCACAAAAAAAAAAAAAAAAAAAAAAAAAAAATCAAAAAACAAAACAAAACCTTGCTTCTTAACCACAAGAAATAAATGCATAACGTGCTGCACCATTCTAGCTGCCCGCTGAAACACCAGCCAATCACTTTTTTAAGTCTTTATCCACATACAAATTATACATAAAACATAAAACATATATGAAAAGAAAAACACACTAGAGTGTTCACATAAACGTAGACATATGCGAGAATTCAGTTGTGAAACTTGGAGAAAATACTAGAAATTAAGTTATCCTGCAGTCATTATTGAAAATCTGTTTAAGAAACAAATGAAACGGTGAATCTGAAGACAACAAAATGCATTATTTAGTCTTAAAAGTCTAGTTGGAGGTTGAAATGTCATGTACAGAGTTGACGAGAATCGTGGTTTAATTTTCTTCAATCATGGACCTAAAGTCGATCTCTTTAATTACGAGTTTTGGATTTTGCACAGCTTTTGGGTTGGCAGCAAGCCATATAAATATTTATACATCTCCCACTAATTTAGTTGATTATCGGGCCGGCCGACCTTGCCTGCATTTTTTAGTGTGTAGCATTACCTCATAAATATTAATTATTAAAAATTGATGCCCAGCTCTCTTTATTGTAATGTAAGATAACCTCCACATATTACTATTATTTCTCTTCCTAAAAGTTTTCCTTTTCTTTCACATATTTTAGCTCATTTGATTTTTTACTAAATATGCCACATATTTTAATAAGATGGACCAAAATCGGCCGGCCCATATAGCAATAATATTTTATACATACTAGTTAGGCCTAGAGGTGACTTCCATCACTTTCCCAGGATTGGAACCCCTTATGGATTTTTGGCTGGGCAACATTAACGTATATACATAAATAATGTAACGTGCTCCTTTAATTTGAAGCAAAGGCGGGATGGGAATCTTCTAAACTTTAAACTCTAAACTCTAAACTCTAAACTCTAAACTCTAAACTCTAAATACCAGGACGATTATATTCTTTCTTCCTTTCCTACTTTATCCCAAGAAACAATTCATTAAAGATTCTCTTGTTATCCCTCTTCTTCCGCATCTATAAAATGATGATTGATGTATCTTCCATTGTTTCTCTGGAAGAATTCTTCAGTTCTAAGCTGCCCTAATTGGTAATACATCTACTTTCCCTCATTGAATCTAGAGGGTTAGTTTATGCAATCTCAAGCTTGTTCTCTTATTTCTTGTTTCTGCATTTTTTCTATTTGAATGATTCCTAGGAGTTACGGGTAGAGAAATGGTGCAACAATTGCTTCACGGAACGCTTTATGTTACAATATATGAGATTGATAGGCTACAAAATGGATGTGGCTTTGGTTCATTTCCACAGGTACGTTCTTAATTACTTTCTCATTGAAGTTTATTTTCTTTTTCCCTGATTCTTTTGGTCAGAATTAATTCTATGCTTAACAATTTGCTAACTTAAATCAGCTCGGAGCTTTAAGATATGTGGCAAACTCCCATAGAAAAGATGAGGTTGATCTGTACTATAATATATCATCGACATTAATTTGATGGCCGTGATTTTTGACTGATCTATTGCGGTTCTCGTAAGACATTAATTAACCCTTTTGATTTGTATCACTATACCTATCTATAGACTTGTTGAACATATTATATTAGGAAGATTTCCATATCACCACCTCTGTTATTTTCTTGACTCAAGTTTCTTAATTTATTCTTTGAAGCTACTTTGGAGTAATATTTATAACGTGCTTCCTCATGATTCTGTTTGTCTTGGAAGAGTTAAGGAAGCAATTAAAAGTTTTGTTAATGATCATAGTTTGTAACTTTAGTGTAAGAAAAGAATCCCGTCCAGATTATATTAATAAATTATATCTTATATGTTTATGTTGAAAAAAGTTCATGTGGAGTTTAATTTCCTGTCTCTGCATTTTGTGAAAAATAAATTGTACATTTTACTACGTACCTGAATTTCATTTTCCACAGATTGATAACTTTAGCATTAATCGACTTATCAATCTAGGCTATGTATCACATAAATCTTCATGTTTACCACAGCTAGCCTTCTGGTTCTGGTGTAATCCAATTAATTAGCTAGCTAAATAATTATTTCAAATTCAAAGTTAACCATTTTAATTTATTTATTACTATGTTTGATTATTGTCTCTAATTTACCTGAACCCTTTTCAACCTTGTGATCTTTTTTTCTTCGACCACTAAAGTGCGGGAAGAAGTTTCTATCGCAAGTCAAGGAAATGCTGTGTCCTCCCGAGGTATTGCTTTCTTCCGTTGCTTGATTGAGATTATCATCTTATCTACTTGGAGACTAGCTTGTGAATTAGACTTTCCATTTGATATTTATCTCGTCTCTTCTACATGTAATTATTGTCTTCTAATTTTCTGAAAATTTTATGTAGGTTGGCGGTTCCCAAATCTATGCAACAGTTGATTTAGACAGAGCTAGAATGGCGAGGACAAGAACGCTAAGAAATCAATCCTCAAAACCCCGATGGAATCAGTTCTTCCACATATACTGTGCCCATTCAATCTCATATATTATATTCACAGTCAAAGATGACAATCCTATCGGGGCGACACTAATTGGAAGAGCTTATGTACATGTTGAAGATGTCATAAGAGGGTACATAGTGGACAAATGGGTTCCTATATTAGATCCAGAAGGCAATCCTATTCCAAAAGGTTCTAAAATCCATGTTAGGTTGGAATATGTTGATGTTGCTAATGATAATAATTGGTCTCAGGGAATAAGAAGTCCCAATTACGCTGGAGTTCCTTACTCATTCTTCAACCAACGACAGGGCTGCAAGGTTACTCTATACCAAGATGCCCATGTCCAGGATGATTTTAAGCCTCAAATCCCTCTGCTCGGAGGAAATTATTATGAATCTCACAGATGCTGGGAGGACATCTTTGATGCAATTATGGAGGCGAAACACTTCATTTACGTAACAGGATGGTCGGTGTATACTGAAATAACCTTGATAAGGGACCCAATGAGGCCAAAACCGGGAGGTAACATCACACTTGGGGAGCTGCTGAAGAAGAGAGCAGATGAAGGTGTGCTAGTTCTTATGCTTGTGTGGGATGATAGAACTTCAGTTGATGTTCTAAAGCAGGATGGTTTGATGTCAACCCACGATGAGGAAACAGCTAACTATTTTCAAAACACAAAAGTAAATTGTGTTCTGTGCCCTCGAATTTCTGAGGATAATTCAGTCATTCAGGGTTTTCGGATTGCTACCATGTTTACTCACCATCAAAAAACAGTAGTTGTCGATAGTGAAATACTTGGAGAAGCATCTCAAAAGCGGAGGATTGTGAGTTTTGTTGGGGGCATTGATCTTTGTGACGGGAGGTATGATATACAAGATCATCCCCTTTTCAAGAGTTTGGAGACAGTCCACCGTGATGATTTTCATCAGCCCAACTTTAGGGGCTCTTCCATCAAGAAAGGCGGTCCACGGGAACCCTGGCATGATATTCATTGCAGACTGGAAGGTCCTGTTGCATGGGATGTCTTGTACAATTTCGAGCAAAGGTGGAAAAGGCAAGTTCCGGAAAAGCTGAAAGGTTTTCTTATTTCTCAAAAGAAGCTCGGTGAAATCCTAATCCATCCATTTACAAGTGCTTCTTCTGACACTGAATCATGGAATGTTCAAATTTTTCGATCCATCGATGGAGGCGCTGCTGACTTTCCTACTAGTTATGATCAGGTAAACAAACTACGTCTTGTCTTGGAGAAAGACAATGTCATCGACAAAAGCATTGAATATGCTTATATCACTGCTATTCGGCGAGCAAAGAAATTTATTTACATTGAAAATCAGTATTTCCTTGGAAGCTCGTATGGTTGGTCAAAAGAAAAAGATGGTATCATAATAGAAGATATAAACGCTTTGCATCTTATACCAAAAGAACTCTCGCTGAAGATTGTTAGCAAGATTGAAGCAGGGGAAAGATTTACTGTCTACATTGTGATTCCAATGTGGCCAGAAGGTATACCTGAAAGTGGTAGTGTTCAGGCAATATTAGATTGGCAAAGAAGAACAATGGAAATGATGTATGCTGATGTTGCACAAGCTATTCAAAGGAAAGGACTTGATGCACATCCCAGGGAATATTTGACATTCTTCTGCCTGGGAAACCGCGAGAAGAAAAGGCCTACCGAATATGAACCCGAGGAGACACCAGAGCCTAATTCTGATTATTATAAAGCTCAGCAAGCTCGGCGTTTCATGATCTATGTCCATTCAAAGATGATGATAGGTATGCAGCAAATCACTTCCAAATTATGAATTGAAGTTTTACATTATATATCCAGCTTCTATAATCTTACATTTTAGTACCTGGAAACTTTCTTTCTTGCCAGTTGATGATGAATACATAATCATTGGATCAGCCAACATCAACCAGAGATCGATGGATGGTGCCAGAGACACAGAGATAGCAATGGGGGCATTTGAACCGCAGCATTTAGCAACCAATCAGCCAGCCAGGGGACAGATATATGGTTTCAGAATGGCATTATGGTTCGAACATCTTGGAGTTCTCGTGGAAGCCTTCCAAGATCCTGAAACTGAGGAATGTGTGCGGTTGGTAAATCAAATTGCTGATGAAGATTGGCGATTGTACACCGACAAAAATTCTGATGAAGATCTTGCAGGACATTTGCTTCCCTATCCTGTTGAAGTCACCCATGATGGAGTTGTTAAACCTCTTACAGGGACAGAGTTCTTCCCGGACACTGAAGCTCCTGTACTTGGCAAAAAATCCGATTATCTTCCTCCTATCCTCACCACCTAGTAATTAGTATATTTCTGTATAATCAATCGTCAAACAAATTAAGTACGTACTAATAAAACTGTATATGCATGCAATTGATTCAAATGTAACATTCCATCAACACACTAACAATTATTGCTCTTGCTGAATAAGTGCCACTGGTTAACTGAACCCTGTTTAAAGTTTTTTGATCAAGTAGCAGCTGACTAGAATCAGCATCATTAATCAATCAATCCACCTGGAAATTATACAAGGAAACACTAGGGACCGTGCGAATTACGACATAAACATACATTGTATATTATATATTTCATTGTTTGGTTTGTCAGTCGGTCCAGCTCAACTGAAATTAATGAGGGAGACATAGTCAATTCATATCCTTTCACCACCAGACCCACCGGCCCATTGGGTCCAAACATGTCTGGATACATGGATTCATTTTAATTAAACCAACCAAATTTAGGTGACGGATAAAGGGAAACAAAAATTAGAGATAAGCGTCAGTTTTCTTCTTCTTTCTTTTAATTTTTCCCTGAATTTTTCATATGTTTTTCATTATTACATTTTTTATCATCATTTGGATTAAATAAATTCAAAGAAAGTATTTTTATACAATCTAACCGGACAATGTTCTGCTAAATTTTTTTTTATGAATTTAAGATGGTTAAAATTAAAATTTTTATCTACATGTAAGTGTTTAGCTAATAATCTTGGATGACATGAACAATTAATTAATTACTTTTTGTAAATCTTAGGGATAATGTTGATGATAATAAGTTGTGACCCTTTAAAGTTTAATCCACGGTAAATAAATAGATTTATATCATCATAAAACTGCGGACCCCACATCAATTTCGAGCGTTAGTTACCCGGGAACAGAACAGACGTACCAAACTTACTGTCGAGCGTGTTTGTTTTCTGTTTTTATTTTTATTGTTTTTATTTCCATTTTCTCTCGAAAATACCAGTTAACTCTCCGAGGAGACCCAAACTTTTCTGGTTTTCCTCATCAGCTCTCTGCCTCCCGTACTTAAATAAACAAAAACAGAAAACAGACAACAGAAAGGAGCAACAAGATTAGAGAGCCCTTTGGTTGAACTTGAACCAGGGGGCCAACCAGGCAAACCATAACCTTTTGCAGGAAGGAGAAACGATCCCCATTATTTTTTTCTTTTTTTAAATTCTGGTTTAATAAAAGAATCCCATTTCCATCATGCCATTTTTGAGGTATTGCTAAAATCTCATGTATTTCATCGTTGTTTATTTTCTTTGTTTTTAATCTTTTCGTTTGGATCCTCTATTAATGGCTGCTTCTTTCATTCTTGTTTTAATTGGATTTTGGATTATTTGCAGGATTGATATTAATCTCCTTCCTGCATATAGAGTGTCCCTTCAAAGATCTGTCGTTTGGAGCTTGTAAATGCAATTCTGTAGATACATCCCGCCTTGGATCTGTCGTCTTTTTGCATGCATGGGGTCAGTCATTACATTTCCATACCTGTGTAAATCCGCATATATGAGTATGTTAGTTTATGCATATATGTATATCCAGGTTTTCCCTAGAAGTAAAATTGCCAGATTTTAGATTCTCGGTAGCTATGCCTGATTGCAAAAGCAAGGCGGGAAATTGTTGGGAAAAGTAAAGTTTAAATCCTTGATTCTCTTATTCAACTTTGGCTGCTGAGAAGAGTTGGCAAGAAATGTAAAATCATTAAAAAAAAAATGAACCGTAGATTTTGGTTTTTGTCACCCGACACCACAAAAAATATTGATGTATTGCTATTTCTTTTGGTATTCACATAGGTTACGAAACGGAGGATTATGCAAGGTGCATTTGTGTGGTTTAAGTTTGCTTTTAATTACTATGGAATCTTTTGTATTTGTGCTTTCTTGTTCTTCAAGTGAGAGACATGCTGGAGCCTTTTCAATTTGCTATTCTTTGCTTGAAATCTTGGCTGTTGATCACACCACGCCAGAGATAAGGTTTTGCCTTTGCCTTTGCCTTGCAAAATGCATTCTAGATACTGTTTCTTGGCCCAAATGGAGAGATTTATTGTGAATAAACCTCGCTGTTCGTGTTTAGTGTTTTGTGGAGCTTATTTTCACACACTTTCACTCTGGGCAATGAAGTCACTTAAGAACAAATGCAAGGTTCTGTTCAACGTGGGGGAAAAACATTTTTCTTTCTCTGTTCTTTTGTTGTAGGCTTGTAGCTTTTCCTATATTTGCTTGAAAATTTGGGCTGATGTATTTCCTAATGATTTGCGTAATTCACTAGATTTTTTATTTTCTATAAATTAGTTTTTAGCCCTTTAACCTGGATTGAAATTTGTATCTGACAATGAGAATCTGATTGCAAATGTTTTTGGGTTTCACATTTGACATAAGATTATCACTGAAGATCAGAGTGCCTCACTTTGGCTTTCAAGATAAAACACCATTCTTTTTTGGCATTATGAGTGAACACAAAGGGTAATCAGAAGCTATATGTAAAAATAGATAGGGAATGCAGTGAGTTGAATTATAAAATTAAGTACAAACCATTGGGCTGACTTATGTTACTGCCCTACTATCATGTATTGTTGGAATATTTGTAGATCGCAAGCTTGTTTGTTTGCTTTGTTCTCTCTTCATAGCTCGTTTAGCGATTGTTTCTATCTATCAATACTTTTATTCACAAAATCTTGACTACTATTAAGCACTTGCAAAGATGTAATCATTATTTTCCATAGTATGTATTTTTGCAAGTGCTTAATTTGGACTATCTCTGACCACCCTCCCTTTCGGAGTTGGGGCTTCTCCTGTAATCACAGTGAAAGATTTAATCTTTTCTGTGTTCAAGTTTCATAATTATTCATCATTTCATTTTTCTATCCCACTCGATCATTTTCATTTTTAGATGCTGGATTGAGGATGAGTTGTTCATAGCTGGTGCTTATCAAATTTGTGGTTAAACCTGATTTCTAACAGAGCAGAGGCTGTTTTGGATGCTGTAATAAACCCCCATTGATTACTGCAGTGGATGAGCCATCAAAGGGATTGAGAATTCAAGACACAACAGAGAAGAAATCTAGCGTATCAGAGG
Organism: Azadirachta indica; assembly: GCA_022749755.1. Lineage (NCBI taxonomy): Eukaryota > Viridiplantae > Streptophyta > Magnoliopsida > Sapindales > Meliaceae > Azadirachta > Azadirachta indica. Next base: position 15,693,948 of record CM040446.1, read on the forward strand.
ATTTTTGGAGCTCTGGCACTTGCGAGATGGATGATAGTGTTGTGCAATCCAGAAGCCTTTCATCAATCAACACATCAAACCAACCTCTTGATTCCTCAAGTGGTGCTGGCACCACGAGCAACCCTTCTGAATTTGTGAATCATGGCATGTTCTTAACTCTTTCCTCTATATCTTACTAACATAAATTGACTGTTGGATTTCCCTATATATTGTTCAAACCATGCATTTGCATTCTTCGAAGTTCTTGGTTTGACCAT